>CM038147.1:544456768-545056768 GCA_021437245.1 Aegilops speltoides
TGCTTAGTAGTTGAACTAGATAGTTGAACTAGATAGTTGAACTAGATAGTTGACTAATAAAACTAAATTATGAACGTAGGCCGGAAATGTCGTACTCATCGGACGATGATAACCGCGCCGGGAGTGCGATGGTGCCATGACAACCGAGGTATCTCATGACAGTTCATTGAGCTGGATGAAGATCGGCGCTCAAAGATTAACCTCGAGGAGACTTGCGATGTTCATACGGTACGCAACGATGATAATAGGTTTTTTCGTAATTAAGCACGACTTCAACTATTTTAACGTGTATTTTTCATCTTTCCAATTCGACTAGCTTATCCCATGCTTTGCAAGACGCTATGTCTTGGAGAGGATGGGTATTGAAGACCATGAAAATTTCAAACCAAAAAATTATCCTAAGTAATTTAACATGGCGTGGATTTTCAATTAAAGTTGTACAATGCTCAGAGTGTAACCCATTTTGGTTGCAAAAATTGGGATGCATTTTGCAAGATGTATGGTCTTGATGAGGGTATGACTATCACCATGGATCTTGGTGATCCTACAATCGAGCCAGAGACACCTACGATTTGGGTCTTTGTGGATACACCTCCAGTTCTTCCCTCATGTGAGCTAAACATAGTTATTAAGTAATTTATATTGTTTATTTCAAAATATATAGTTGACAACTTATCTCCATTGACAGCTTATTTTAATTCTTCAAAGAATGTGCGGAAGATGGTAGATGTAACGCACTACACCGAAGGCTGCTAATTAACTTATCAGAGAAACGACATCTGGTCGGATTTTGTACTGATCTTGAGAATTACAATATCTACAATCAAACTCCTCAACATTATGGTCAATACGCGCCACTAGTGCACGTGTTGAACTACGGAACTACCATGGAGATACCTTGGTAAGATTATTTTTACTATTTCAACATCCGTGCATCTTTTGCACACTTCTAAAACTAGTACATCATTGCTAACTACAAAGTTATTATTATGTTTTTCAACAGATAATCCCAAATGAATGTGTGCCTCATCCGATGTATACGCGTGGTAGCCTTCATGTTTTGAACATACTACTGTGTCGTCCTACTAATCTCAACTGTCCATACCGGTTTCTAAAAGAAGTGGAGACATAACAATCAAAGAATGGAGAAAATGTATGGATAATGTAAGGAGCTTCTTGAAAGCAATAAGCAGCGAAAGGCAAGAATTGGAGACAGGATGATCGCCATTCTTCATAACGGAGAGTCGTGGTCTATATTGTTTTATGCTATTTTACCTTAAGGGTGTTTAGGTCCTACCGACATCGATGATCATGTGCTAAGAACAATTATGTAGGGTTGGGTTCGATGACTATATATGAGGATGATGATCGATGACTTATTATTAATAACGAGTAGAAGTTGTATGATGATGCATGATTAGTAGGACTTGTTATTATATATATATGATGATGTAATGATGCAAAAGCATGCATGAGCATGTTATATCAAGGGTGCAATGAACATAGCAGCAGCGTTGATAAACAATTAAAGCATGCATGATGTATATATGATGCATTACGTGTACAATGTGTAGTATCGTAAAATACCAAAGAAACTAAAAAGAATTAAAATGGAAACACAAAATTAAATGAAAAGAAATCATAAAACTAAAACCCACTAAACCTTATAGTACCGGTTGGTGTTACCAACCGGTACTAAAGGCCTCTGTGTCACGGCGGCTGGCTAGTGCCACGTGGTAAGCTTTTTAGCACCGGTTCGGCTTGAACCGTGCTAAAGGGGGGCCTTTAGTGACCATTAATTAGTGCCGGTTATGTAACCGGCACTATAGGGCCTTACGAACCGGTGCTAATGCCCGGTTCTGCACTAGTGATCCAACAAGAGTGCAACAAATTTTGTGCCACTCTTGAGAGCGTCAAGGCCCGCCCCGTGAGCGGCGTCGGCATGCAAGACATGGTATGCTAGCAAGCCGCCCTACTTTTGTGTCATCAAGTTTATGCTTGCGTGTTCGTTTGCATTCCATTTTGCCAATATGCTTGCATGAAATACATTTATAGGCATTCAAGGTCCAACACAATGGCAAGTGCTTCAACCTCTCCCATTGCTTTACGGTGATCAAAGACGAGGAGAAGTTCAAGGCGCAATATACCGCCCTGGTGGGAAGCAAGCCGTGGAGGAGGTTGGGGACGGCGAGAAGGTTCGTCCGCGGGGGAAGACCAACTCCAAGAAGGAGGACAAGCGGGGTGCGGTATCGATCACCTTGATCGCAACCGTGTACCAAGAAGGACTCAAGGAAGGAGAAGCGCCGGCAAGAAAGGGAAGAGCAAATGAACGCCTTCATGAAGATCCAAAGGAGGAGGCTTGACATGGAGCGGAGAAGCAAGCACAGATGCTTGAGATGAAGGCGGAGAAGCAAGCCAAGATGCTAGAGATCGAGGCCGCCAACGCCAAGACCAAGGCGAAAGAAGTGGCTCTCGTGAGCATGATGACCGGGGTGGAGATCATGAAGGTGGATCTCAACACCGCGTCGCCAAGGAAGAGGCTGTGGTTCGAGAAGATGCAGGCCAACATGCTCAAATTCGACGACGAGTGATCTATGGCGGCGAGCGCCATCTTTTTAGATGCCGACAGGTGTGCTGGCATGACCACGCGGGCCGCGATGACGTGGTCGAACTCAAGTCTCATCCTTTTTTTTTGTGTGCTGGCATGTGTGCCGGCAGGCTGGCGAGTACGCCAGCATGAACTGTGGTGTTTTTTTTTTTGAAGCCGGCATTGTATATAGAAGTAGACAAAAAAAGAGCCACGGCAGGCATATGGCATTTTTTTTCCGTCTGTCTTTTATCTTGTATTCCCCTGTCAAATGTGTTTTGCAGTTTGAAGGCAAGGCTTCTAGTCCCATTGCAAAGGTGCTAGTACATCTGATCAAAATCAGCAGGGATGGATGGAGAGGCCGTGGTGGGACGGAGACCGACCGGCCGGCCGGGAGCCGTGGAAGCGACGAGAAGGCGCGTGTGGGAGCCGCGGACTCCTTTGGATCCTCATGGGCTTTGCAGGTTCAAATGGATCAATGGAACCTTTGGATGGTGGCTGCAGTGGTTGCCGTGAGCCCGTGACCAAACGACAGAAGCCGTAGAAATGCTTTCCTTTCCACTGCGATTGATTGATGGAAAACGAGACCGTCCGTGAGTTGCCCGCTTCCCCGGTTAAACTCTCTCCCTGCTCAAATCCAAACGCTAGCTCATGTCGGTTTGACAATTTTACGGTGAAAAACGTAGAGGACATCACAGGAGGTCTACTTCACCATTTGCACGTCGCGTCCAGCTAAGCTGCCAAGGTACGTAACGTTAGCTCTATCAGCTCAAAGGGACAAGACGGGCACCACAAAGGAGGTGGCATCGCCGGTTACGCCACGCCAAGCCAAGGAGCCGTGCACAGGGTGCACAGGGCTGGAGTGTGGACGAGAGCCACGGGTCAGAGCAGAGAGGCTCACGGAAGGAGGAAGCGGCGAGGCCCTGCCACTGGCCGGCGTGGTCGGCAAGTGTCGGCCTCATTGGCACCGTCGGAGCGCCGGCTCTGCGCTGCGCGTGAGCACGCGCCAGAGCACAAGTACCGAGCAACCGTCCAACCAGTGTAGTACAACCGTACAAGTGTGCAGTGTAGCCGAGCGAGTGACCTGACACCGGCCCTGGCCGTGCGACGGAGACCGGCCTCCCTCCCGCCAAAGGCAAATTTAACAGATTTGACCTATAGACGAAATCAAATCACAGAATGAACTGTCCGTGAAACTATTTCACGCGGTGACCCGGCGCCAGCTTTCGCGCGCGCAGACACCGATTTAGTAATTTTCAACACGGGTGCGACGCTGGCCCAGTAGCGCTTATCTCTACGCGTTGCAGATAAACAGTAGTGTGGCATAGCGCGCGTCGGCAAGGCACACAAAAAGGTCAGCCGCGTGAAATAGTTTCACAGATAGTTCATTCTATGATTTGATTTCGCCTATAGGTCAAATTTGTTAAATTTGCCCCGGCCAGAGCCGTGTAGGCAACGAGATCGAGCGGCGCCCTCACGTCGCCGTCGGCCGCCACTGCCTTAAGAGCGCCGAGTCTGCACGTGACCACGGGGCAGAGCAGAGCAGAGCAGAGGAGCATAGTGTGGGCAAGAGTACCGAGGAACTGTCCAAGTGGAGTACTAGCGTACAAGGGTGACCTGCCACCGAATGTGTGTAGCCAAGCAAGTTGACAGCTTGTATGTACAAGTATGTAGCCAGAGAGATTACGCACGGAGGGAGGGGCCGTAATCGAAAAGCAGGATTGGCTACTCCTGCCGCACATCTGCAACTGGAAATCACCCAGAATAAAATCTGTGACAAACGCACAGCCAGGGGACTGAATTGACAGCGTGCAAGTGTGTAGCCAAGTGACTAGTGATTGACATGACAGGGTTTGATCTCCGTAAAGATCGCACGGACGGGCCAGAGACAGCTACTGCATAGGTTACGTTCAGGCTTCAGCAACTGAGAATGATGCACAGTAGACTATGGGGAGCAACTGAGAATGACGTCGAATCTGGGGAGCATCTCAGCCTTGCTGCTTAACGTATATCCGAAGCAGCTCAAAATTCAGACTCTTACATAGGCTAACAACTGTACAGCCGAATGCGACTTTCATAATAACTTTGTAAAAATTCTGTTTTGTGCCATTCTGCAGCACTATCTTATCTTCTTCACAAGTAAAATGCTACGCTCCCCTGTCAAAACTTGGAAATCACCCGATATCTGCCACAACAAAACACACAGCAACACAGCTCTATGAACAAGCACCTTGGTCACCGTCTCATCTCCCGAACTGGGCGCTCTCCACGCGGGCCGCGAGCGCGCCCAGCAGCTTCTGCTCGGATTTCGGGTCGGTCTCCGCGACCACGGCGAGGAAGTCGCGGGCCTCCTCGTACCGCTTCGCCCTGCAGTAGCTGTCCACCACCCGCTTGTAGGTCAGCTCCATGGGCCTCAGCTTGCGCTGGATCATGTACCCGACCACCTCCCTCGCCTCCGCGAACATCTCCCGGCTCGCATACCCTCCGACCAGCGTATGGTAGGTGATCACACAGGGCGCCACGCCGTCGGCGATCATCTCCGACAGCACCCTCTGGGCCTCCTTGATCAGCCCTTCCTTGCAGAACCCGTTGATGACCGTGTTGTACGACACCACATCGGGTTTCAGCTGCTGCTGCTGCTGCTGGTCGTGGGAGGAGCTCCGGAGCCGCTTCAGGATCTTCTCGGCCTCCCAGGGCTCGTTGCTCTTGGCGTACATGTCCATCAGGCTGTTGTAGGTGATCAGGTCCGGGCTCAGCCCGGACTGCTCGATCGACTCGAACATCTCCATCGCCTTGCTGTACATCCCATTCTTCGCATATATTGACAGCATGGAGTTGAGGATGACGAGGTCAGGTTTGTGACCCCGGGCCTTCACCTCCTGGAACGCCCTCTCGATCCCATCCAGCCGCCGGCACTTGAAGTTGGCGATCACAAGGGTTCTCAGGATGACCCAGCTCGGGAAGATGGTACCTTGGTAGACTTCCTTCTCGATGGCCTCGATCCCTGCGGCATTTCCCCCCTTTGCGTGGCACTGGAGCAGCAGCGAGTATGACATGTCATTTGGCTTGAAACCCTCGCTCTTCATCTTGCTTACGATGGAACGCGCAGCGGTCCAATCCCCTTGGCGAGACAGCACGTTCAGCAACGCATTGTATGTGGTGAGGCAAGGGGCGAAGCCGGCGGCGGTCATTTCATCATACATCTTGAATGCGTTGGCCCTTGAACCACACCGGCCATAAGCACATATCAGTGTGTTGTAGGTGTCTCGGCACAGCTCAACCCTGCAGGACTTCATCCCCTCCAGCACCCGGGTGACATAGCTCTCCATGCCTCGCTTCCCGCAGACCGCCAGCAGTGTGTTCCATGTCACCCGGTTCGGCGTGCATCCGCTCCTCGACATCTCCCCGAGCATCTCTAGCATCGCAGCGAACCTTGATTTCTTGCCCAGCATGCCGAGGACAAGATTGTAGGTGTTCGTGTATGGGACGAACCCATTCTTCTTCATCCGGTCGAACAGGGCGAGCGCCTCGTCCACCTTCCCGGCATTCCCGTACGCTGTCATGATGGTGTTGTAGGTGAAGGTGTTGGGCAGTAAACCCTTGCCGATCATCGTGTCGAGGCATTTGGCAGCCTCCTGGTAGAACCCAGCGCGGGCATACGACCCAGCGAGCTCATTGTAGGTGACGGCATCAGGCTTGCAGCCGGCGTCCTCCATCTCCTTGATCACCCGCAGCGCCTCCGTGTAGTTCCCGGCCTTGCCAAACACCTGGAGGAGGGCATTGTAGGTGACGACGCACGGGGCGTGGCCGCGTGCCTTGAGGTCCTCGAAGAAGGCGACGGCCTCGTCGACGAGCCCGTCCCGGCCTGCGGCGGCGATGACGGTGCTGGCGGTGAACCCGTCGGGCTCCACCCCCGCGGCCCTCATCTCGTCCAGCAGCGCGACGACGCGCGGCCAGGAGCGGCCCATGCGGCCGTAGACGTCGAGCACGACGTTGTAGGTGACGCGGGTGGGCGCCACGCCCTCGCGCCGGAGCTCGTCGAAGAGCCGGAGCGCGCGGTCGTAGCGGCCCTCGCGGGAGAGCGCGTGGAGCACGGTGGTGTAGGCGCGGACGTCGAGCCGGGCGCCGGGCGGGAGCGGCATTTCGTCGAGCAGCGCGCAGACGGCGTCGTGCCTGCCCTCGCGGCCGAGAGCCCGCACGACCATCTCGAGCGCCGCGGCGCCCTCGGCGGCCCCCTCGGCGCGCGCCCAGCGGAGCAGCGCCAGCGCCCACTCCCAGTGGCCGGAGAGCTCGAGCGCCTTGAGGAGGGACGGCAGGTCGGCGGCGCGCAGGAGGTCGTCGCGGCGGGCGGCGAGGAAGGCCGGGAGGGCCGGGAGCGGCGTGGCGGACAGCTCGAGCACCAGCGCCTGCGCGGCCGGGGAGAGGAAGGAGCTCGCCGGGGTCGGGGTGGGGTGGTGGTGTTGGTGGTGCGGCGCCTGCTGGTGGGTCCGGCGCGGTACGGGGGCCGGGGCCGGGGCCGGCGCGGCGGTGAGGTGGAGGAGGAAGGAGTCGAGCGGGAGCGAGGAGGGGGCCTGCGGCGGCGGGGAGGCCGGGAGGAGCGTCTGCTGGGACGGGGGCGCCCGCCTCTTGGGGCCCGGCGGGAGGGTGGGCTTGTTCGGGAACACCCCGCGGCCGGTGGCCTCCATCACCGGCGAGCTCAGGAAGCAGACGTACGGATGGGGGCGTGGACCGTGGAGTGTGTCAGTGAGGGGAGATGGGGTTTTGGGGATACGGTGGCGGCAGCGGGTGGACGGGGATGGGCGGCAAAGGATGACGATGACACGAGCGCCATCTGGTCCGCCACTGCCAGCAGCGACGCGACGCCCCCCCGCCTGCCGTTTCGTTCGGAATATCTGTCTACCTGCGCCTGATCGCCACTTGATCTGAATCTAAACCACCACCGGCGCGCCAAAAGATCCACCTGCCGCTCCTGTGTGCTGGTTATTCTATCAGTACTGACAGAGCAAAGCGAAGCTAAAAACAAGCACATGAGCATGAGACCGTGTCAGAAAACAGCTGCACCATGAGAGAAGTTCAAGGCTGAACCAATGCAGTGTCACACATGGAACTGAATTCCTATGATTTACAGTGCACCCTATGCCCCATGATGCATGTACTAGCACATTAGTCGACTAAACCACTTGGTTATACTACTAGTGACATGGCAGGCATGTCGTGACCTTTCCCTTCTCCCTCTAAACACCTAAATAACCCATGTCCGGTAAGCATACGTCTCTACAAGAGATTCAGACCAGTCCTCACTGAAATTCCATGGCGGTAATGTCGCCCTGTCAGTTCATCATCCTCCCATACTGCAGATTTCTTGCCACCATCCAACCTTCAGAGGCGACGACGAGCCTGAATGGCAACGAGTAATATGCAGAGTCAGGATCAACGGTAACAAGGTCCTCCTCCCGCGTGAAGCTAGTTTGCAGAAGTATACCCATGAACAGGATCCAGGACAAGTCACTTGGCCTTCTTCGGCCTCCCGGCAGGCCTCCTCTCTGGGACATAGTCTGGATCTTGCTTGTCCATCGTTACCGGCGTGGTTTGCTCTAGCAGGTTGACCTCTGCTTTGACCGTGGCGTCGCCGAGTCTGCGGCGTGTGCCCATGGCGGGCGAATCTGCGGCCCTCGGAGTTGTCCTCGGAGAGTTGGATTGCTTTCTTCTGCGGTTCTTGGAGCCGTTTTGTAGCTGCAAGCTGAAATGGACAATCATATTAGCTTGCTTCCCTAGGAACCTCTTAACATCACATAACAAACGGGGGCTAATGGTAGAAATTGCAGTTCAAAAAGTGATCGATGAGGTGGCTCCTTATGAATGAGGAATTGCTGTATTGCTGATACAGTATAAAAAAGGGGGCATGATATCTGGCTATCCTACTAAGCACCGTATCAGCTGACAACTTTGCATGATAGCAACTGCAAGCATAAATTTCGATCCAACAAATAATAGAACGGTCTAGATGAAAATACCAAGTTTTATTAATGACAAAGAACAGTCGCCACAATAATGAAATAGGTGAGGTGCAATATGGCATACCTAGGTGTGGCCTCAATATCCCCCATGAACATTAATTTTGAAACAGAACCTGAATCATCATATGCCGCATCTGCGCAACAGCAGCCAACAGCATCAGATGTTAGGCGTCATGCTCACTGCTTACCAGCAAACATAGCAAATCAAAGATCACAAACCCTTATGCTTTTGGTGTGACAAGTCCATCATCTTCTGCTCAAAGGGAATAAGATCATCCAAAGGTTCCAACTTCAAAGGAAAGCCATTCTTCAGATCCTATGATAAAGGTTGACATTACCTTTCATGTCAGCACACATCACTACATTTGTAATTTGACTGCTACAAAAGACACCCAAAAGTCATTTATTTAGAGGGGGTTTAGTACCTTATTTGGCACTGCTGGAGGTTTGCCAGGGACATCCAATCTTTCATCAGCTCTTGCAACTTTCGAGACAATGTTAGAATGTGCTACATTGTTTGGCCCAAGAAGGGGAACATCTGATAACAGTTTATTGCCTTCTCCTGAAAAAACTTCAGACAGATATTATCAGAATTGAAATTTTCGTAACAACTTGTAACTGATGAAGAAATATGTACACATGTAACTGTAAATGATTAGCAATACAAAAGCTTAACGGCACTTCTCAAGGAATTGCAGAAGCTCTTTTGTAATCTATACCTGGACGATTTCTAACAACATCAACTTTCTTAAATTTTGTGATGTGTATCGGATCTCCATCAGCCTTTGTCCTGACTCTTCGAAGGTCCTCAGGGATATCCCGCACAACAGAGTGCCTTCGTTTGAAAGCCTGCAGTCCAGTGTTCCCTTAGACAAACAGGGGTGGCATATAACCGAATGGGCTTGAGAGTTGAGATACCATACACATGACAAATTAGTTTCCCTACAAGCAAAGAGCACTCACAGGCTGAATATTGTCAGCTTTATCGTTGAAAAGGCTACGACTGGCAGGAGTTAATATTGGAACTGTGTCGGCAGCAGCACTATTATCAAAACCATGGCCATGGATTTGAAAGCTTGATGTTGAAGGCAAGGACACATTTGGACTAAATGAAGAATATCCAAGGGTTGGTTGGTTGTCAGCCTTCCAACTGATCGGAAGAGCAGTCTCACCATCAGCAATTCCACCTGAATCTGGATCCACAACCCGCTCTTGAATTATCTTTATTAGTGTACTGCACTCAGACCTATCATTAAAATTAAGGATTCAAAATAGTCTATCAGTAGTGTAGTTCAAATCTTCAGCAATGAACAGACGTTAGTTTGTCCAGAATAGAGGTATATGTTATACGATAAAGGAGTTTCCAGTCACAACTTTTGGTTGCTTTTATCACAGGATGCAGGCTGGACTAACTGTTTAACATAGCATAACCGATTCTTGAGGGTACACAATTCAGCAACTTTCGAAATAGTTAGAAAATCATTTTTTAGAGAAAATACAAAAGCTTTGTTTATTGATGCATTGATGAGAAAAAAGTTATTTACAAGCCTATGGATAGGCCAAGTACACAACATAATTGTGAAACTAAGGAAAAACTTGACACCAATTTGATTGTGCATCACAATCCGACGTGTGTCCTGATATTCATCACCATTTCCCAAAACGAAATATACAATATGTGTATGTAAATAATGATTCATGCGCTAATTGCTTGCCCTGAAGCATTATTAATGGTGTAACGAACTACACATTGTGCATGTGTAATCAATATACATAAAATTTTGAGAGCTGGGCACAGATAGTCTTAGATCTATTGTTTACACGAATGCCAAGACGAGAAAAGAGGTACTCTGGAAACACTGGGACTGTTTGGATCAAGGAATCACCTCATTCATCGTTGGGTGATCCCTCAAAATTGGTGGGGTGACCTAATCCCTCACTTATGCTTATGAAGGACGAGCTAGTGATGCACCAACCCATTCCATTCTTCAAACAAGGGCGCTAGGGTTGCATGGTCAATTCACAACGGTCAAACCAAACAATACTTTTGCATAGGCCCAATTTTTCGTATTGTAGTACACGAAATGCAGAGTGCATTAACTAAAATAAAAGAAAGACTGCACTTCATTTTGTTTCACCCGGAAATAAGAATAGCCGTATGCTGGCACCACAAAGCAAAATGCAAATTAAACAGTACTTTCCAGGTGGACATCAATGGAAGTAAACAAGAGATATATAATACCTTGAGTAGGTTTCCTGCATAAGCAACTGCATTATGGCATCTTTCGGCTCAATTTCTGAGACAATTGCTAGGGATCCCTGCGTATAGTCTTTCAGGTCAGTCTCCTCACTCTAGAAAAAGCAACAACAAAAAATGACACAATGGAAAGTCCTTAGATAACTGATGAATCACTCCTAGAAGTGAGAAATGGTTGTTCAGAAAATAATGGGACTGTAATTGGTAAGATAAAAATTACAAGGGTTGTGGGATACCTGGTTTAACTGATTGTTTTTCGATGGGACACGCACAGAATCATCAAAATCTGTGAAATACAAGAAATCGCCAGGTAGGCACATCAAATAATGTATTCACATGAGTTGCTGAATATAATGCCAACTAAGTTAGAGAACACTTTATTTACAGGAAAAATAACTAGCACAGGGTACTAAGGAATTTGCCTGAAAATCTTATGTAATAAACACAAAACATGCAAGTGCGAAAATATGTTGTTCAGAGCTGAGAAAGTAATAAGCACCAAAGGGGGGAAATAAAGTGTATCTTCAAAAAATAGAAAATAATGGAGAAAAACTCTGAATGCTAACTCATTTAGGTAATTCTCTTTTAAATCACATTTTTTAAATTCTGTCAGAATGCTAGAAGATTATGCAATAATATGCGGAAACTAAGAGGCTTCAAAACTATGCGATAGATTATGACATTTGATGGCTTCAACATTCTGCAGTAGTATTTCGGATGAGTATGGCCTTTCAGGAGCAACTTATTATTATTGGTAAACAATGAAAGGCCTCCAAATATGCAGGCATCCAAATAAACGCTTAGCACAGTGATATATGGGTTATGCATAAACTGGTCTTCTAAACTAGTTAATTAGTGACTTAGTGCCGGTGCACTAAAGTTCACATCCCAATGCCAGTTTTTATATTAGTGAACACTGATTGACTTTTATTAGGGAGCATTGCGAACAGAGTTGAAACGCAACTAGCATGGCCGAAAGGCAAAACGACTGAATGATCGAACATTTTCTTCTACGCAGATATGAAACATGGAAGCGCGAAGCATCAGATCCCGTTCTGTAATCCCTAGTGTGGACCGCTCCACGAACTTATCGTGTTACACATTAATGACTGGAAATGAGAACTCGTTTGGTTTCACTCGTGTTTGGTTGTGATTTCTGCGAGATTATGACGGAAACTGGTCCAAACACTGAGCTACGCAGAAATTTTGGACAGATATTGATGTGGCACGGCATCCATGGCCCTGAGGGCGCCAACTTGGAATTCGTAATTTGAGGAGTGGGGTTCGCCATAGAAGACACTCGAACAGGGTTGGAAAATGCACTAGCATGGCTGAAACAACTGAGGAATAAAATATTTTCCACTATTAAGTATCGAAGCACGAAAAAAACATGAACCATCAGATTTCCCATCCTGCAATGCCAACTAAGCTGGAGAACATTTTATTTACAGGAAAAATAACTAGCACAGACCAAACACAATAGTACTTAGGAATTTGCATGAAATTCTTATGGAATAAACACAAAACATGCAAGTGCAAAAATATATTGTTCAGAGCTGAGAAAGTACTAGGCACCAAAGGGGAAAGTGAGGTGTATCTTCTGAAAATAGTAAAGGATGGAGAAAAAAAGTGGGTGCTAACTCATTTGGGTAAATCTCTTTTGATCCACATTTTCTAAATTTTGTCAAAATTGAGAACAGAATGCTACTCCCTCCGTCCCACAATGTAAGACGTTTTTGCAAGCTAGTTTAGCTTGCAAAAACATCTTATATTATGGACAGAGGGAGTAGAAGACTATGCAACAAATATGGAAAACTAAGAGGCTTCAAAACTATGCGATTGATGATAACATTTGATGGCTTCAATATTATGCAAATGTATTTTGGATTAGAGCTATGAACGCTGACATGACCTTTCAGGACCTATTATTGGCAAACACTGAAAGGCCTTCAAAAAGTACATGCGTGCAAATTAAAGGTTAGCACAGAAATCTACGGGTTATACATAAACTAGTCTTCTAAACAAGTTAATCAGTGACTTAGTGCCAGTGCACTTAAGCTCACGACCCGATGCCATTTTTTATAATAGCGAACACTGATTGACTTTTATCAGGGAGCATCGCAAACTGAGTTGAAAATGCACTAGCATGGCCGAAAGGCGAAACAACTGAGTAATCGAACATCTACTTCTACGCAGATATGAAACATGGAAGCAGCGCGAAGTATCAGATTCATTCCCCTGTCTAAAATTCCTAGTGTGGACGGCTCAAAAAACTTATCGTGCAAGAGATTAATGAGTGGAGATGTGAGATCATTTGGTTTCACTCGTATTTCGTCGCGATTTCTGTGAGACCGCGATGGAAAATAGACCAAGCATCCAGCTACGCAGAAAATTTTGACGGAAAATTGAAGCGGCACGCATCCACGGCCCCGAGGGCGCCAACTCGGAATTCGTAATTTGAGGAGGGAGGTTCGCCATAGAAGACACTCGAACAGGGTTGGAAAATGCACTAGCATGGCCGAAACAACCGAGGATCCAAACATTTGCCTCTGCATGAATTACGGAAGCGCGAAGCATCAGATTCCCCGTCCTGTAATTCCTATCGCGGAGCACTAGGCGAGCTCATCGTTCGAGAGATTGACGACTGGAAATGCGAAATCAACCATTTCGCTCATAGCAATGCCGGCGAGATCTCGGCGAAAAACCGGGCCGAAGCATCGGGCCACGCGGAAAATGCGGCGGAAAATTTAATGCGGCAGGGGAACCGCGGCGCGGAAGGCGGCAATTCAGAATTCAGAATTCAGAATTCGCGTACCAGCGGCGGCGCGGCCGTGGAGGCCCTCGCCGCGCGCGAGGGGATGCCGGAGCGAGGTCGGGGAGGAGGAGGCGGACCCGCCCGACGCGGCGGGGCCGGAGCCCCGCGGGGAGGAGGACGGGGAGGGGCCGAGCACGGAGGCGAGGAGCCGGCCGGCGCCGGAGACGAGGCCCGCGAGCCACCCGCTGGGCGGCGGGGGCGGGGGCGGCTGGGGCGGAGGGGTGGCGCCTCCGGACGGCGACGGGCGCGGGTCGCCGCCCGCGGCGGATGACTCCATGGGCGGGACGCGGGCGAGGGAGGAGGGAGCGGAGCGGGGGGAGTGGAGGGAAGGTGGGAAAATAGAAATGGGGACCGAAAATAAACCGGGCCGGCGGTTTCCGGTCGCACCACGTTCGTGGGTGCCGTCCGTTTGGTATGTGGCGGATTTTGGGGGCGGTGCGGTTTCGAAAACGCTCCGGATTTGGGCAAATTTGATAAATTTGACCTATAGACGAAATTAAATCACAAAATGAACCATCCGTGAAACTATTTCACACGGCTGACCTGTGGCGCCTAGCTCTCAGGCGCTGCACTAGTGCAACGCCCGGGAGCTAGGCGCCGCACTAGTGCAACTCCTACGAGCTAGGCGCCAGATCAGATAGTGTGGCGCTTAGCTCTCAGCGCCGCACACGACTTAGTAATTTTTTCGATCACACGTGTGCGACGCTGGCCGTAGCGCCTATCCGTGAGGCGCACACATCGTAGTGTAGCGCCTTCGTGGCGGGCGTCACACAAAAAGGTCAGCCGCGTGAAATAGTTTCACGGATAGTTCATTCTATGATTTGATTTCGTCTATAGGTCAAATTTGTCAAATTTGCCCCGGATTTGGGGGCTCCCCCGCCGTGTGCTCAACGTTTCTCTCGGGGGGCCCACTTGCCAGTGAGCGTGTTTCGTGTAGGAGCGGCGCCGTGGGCGTGACGATGCGATGATGCCGCTGTTCCGCGATTTTTTTTAAACTATGATGATTTTTATAGCAAATTCGGAAAATATACACCCTAATGCAGAAAACTTAAAATTATCACCCATCGGCCTCCTGTTGGCCGAAGAGGGACTTTTCGGCCAACAGCCAACGGTTGGCCAAAGAGTCCCTCTTCGGCCAATAAAAGGCCGAAAAATGGTCCTCGGCCAACACCTGCTCTACTGTTTTAAAAAATTTATATCAATTAGGATTTTTAGTATTTTAATTTGATTCTTTTTGCATTAGATTAGAAATTTTATGAAGTTTCTGTAGATATCAAGTTTGACTAGATTTGAAAGTTTAAATTTGAATTTTCATGAATTTGCTCAAATCACTAGATTGCCTATAATTTGAGTTAGGAGTATTTTTTCAGATGTTTCTTTTTGCTACTGGTTCTTTGTGACTTTGCTTATCAGTAGCAATTATTTGGCAAATTTTATAATTTTTTAAAATTAGGTTTTTATGAAAATAGTTCTGTTTTAGTGTTTATAGGTTTTGTGCTATTTCTTCTAATTTTAATTGATTTAAATTATTTCCTTTAGTTTTTTTACATATTATTTTTGTTTTTATTTAGTTATCAATAGCTATTTTATTTGTAGTATTTTTTTGTATTTTATTTCTTTTATCCTATTAGAAAACAATTTAAAGCCATTGTCGTTTTATACATGAAAAAAATGCTTTCCCGCAATCTTTTCCCCTCCATTTTCTTTCTCGCCATTTTCTTTGCCGCCATTCTCTCCCGCCACACTAAGGAGTGCTGCATCAACGGAGGATGATGATGATGCCTTCATGTGGAGTGTGAAACACTGTGTGGGAGAAGTCATAAGTGTGAAACACTCTCCGATGATGATGACGAAGCTGCAAACACCTATGACTTCTCTCAGACAGTGTTTCACACTCCACTAGTAGCACCGACGCAGGAGACACAGACCGTGTCAGACGATGTTATCTACGGTCGTGGACACCATGAGGCTCATTTTATAAGTTGAGAAGTGAAGATGGCGAGAAAGAAGATGGTGGGAAAGAAGATGGCGGGAAAGAAAATGGCGGGAAAGAAAATGGCGGAAGAGAATGGCGGGAAATAAAATGGCGGGAGAAAATGGAGGGAGAGAATGGCGGCAAATAAAATGACGGGAAAAAGTTGGCAGGAGAAAATGGCGGCAAAGAATGTCGGCAAAGAACAGCGGGAGAAAATGGCGGCAAAGAAAATAGCGGGAGAAAATGGAGGGAAAGAACGGCGGGAAAGAAAATGGAGGATAAAAGAAACAAAATACAAAAGAAATGTCTATTGATAACTTAACAGAAACTAAAAGAATATGTCAAGAAAAAAATAAAGAAAACAATTTAAAGCAATTAAAATCAAAAGAAATAGCACAAAACCTATAAAACACTAAAATAGAACAGTTTTTGTAAAAACCTAATTTTAAATAATCCTAGAATTCACCAATTAATTACTACTGATAAACAAAGTCACAATGAACCAGTAGTAAAAAGAATCATCTTAAAAATACTCCTAGCTCAAATTATAGGCAATCTAGTGATTTGAGAAAATTCATGAAAATTCAAATTCAAACTTTCAAATCTAGTCAAACTTGATATCTACAGAAACTTCATAAAAATTTCTAATCTAATGCAAAAAGAATCAAATTAAAATACTAAAAATCCTAATTGATATGAATTTTCTAAAACGGGAGAGCAGGTGTTGGCCGAAGACAACTATTCGGCCTACAGTTGGCCAAAGAGGCCGAAAAGTCCTCTTTGGCCAAGGGTTGGCCGAAAGGTCAGTCTTCGGCCAACCGTAGGCCGAAAAGTCCCTCTTCGGCCAACAACAAGCCGACGGGGTGATACTTTTGATTTTTATGCATTTTGATTTGAGTTAGTATAAAGCTAGTCATGACCGTTTTTCCTTAACGAAAAAACAAAGCAACGCAACATGCACTTGTATCAAATTTTTTTACCCCCAAAAGGATGTTCCCTAGCTTTTGCATTCCGTGGGTGCTTGGCTCAAGCCCAGTGGAGCCTGGTTGAAGAAATACGAGCTTTGTACCATGTTGTGCATCGTGTTTGATTGCCATAAAGGCTCAGGCTGCATGAGAGCATAACACACGAGCATGGCATTTGGTTGCATGTTTGTGATCTTCAGATGCAACGTTCGGCTGTTTGGGTGCACGCGTAGTGATGGTTAATCTCACCTCTTGTTTGCATGGTGAACTTACCTCACACCACTACACTTGAACAACTTTATCTATCACCCTGGTAGATTTTTCTGATATACCCGTAAACTACCTTTATGATCACACAGTTGTGGGTAACGTTTGGCAACCCCAAAACAATCATCCGGTATGAAGGTCTACGATATTCTCATGATTTAAGGATGCGAGTAAATGTTAACACTTACTATGATAATATCGATAGCATAGTGATGGCGGGATCTCACAGTATATCAAAGTTGGGTCTATCCAACACCACCATCGCTCTGTCAATAATGTGTTCTCATTATTGTCGGTATCATTATTACTTTAACAATGCCCTATGATAAAAAAACATGATCATCTGCAAAAGATGAACTAGTCTTAGAGGCGTGACTAGGGACTTATCTATCGTTTTATGTTTCCACACTTGCAACTGAGTTTTTCTCGGAATCTCATATTTAAGAATCATTGCAATTACAACACAAAAATATAAACTTTAATTACAAACATGAAGAAATAGTACTTTATTATTGCCTCTAGGGCATAATTTCAACACCTCCTCTCCACCTTATGTTAGGGACAGGGAGCTCTAGCCCCTCCCCTTCACGACTAAAGTAGAATCATGTTACTTCAACTATATCCATCGGGATAGGTACATAAAACGTGGTCTGTACTTTGTAGTACAGCCTCACACATAGATCTGACACAAGTCTAGATGGGTCTTTGCTCTGATTACTTATACCAGTTTATGTTCCACGGTGGCTTCTGATGACAGAAGACCAGAATGCGGAGTAGACTATTTTGTGCTACTATATTTGATGTCAATTTATTCATCATTTGTTGTGGCAAAGACCGTGTAGGCTAAGTAAAGTAATCTCAAGAAATGGTCATTATACTTATGGCTTTGTTTACTTTCTTGTACCCATCCATGTGTTTTCTTGGTAAGGATTGCATAAAATGTTGGTCACATCAAGCGTCAGTATGTTCTTAACTTCTTCTGCACTTGGATGTAGACCTTGTTTTGCTATTGGATACATTGAGTTGCAAGGAGAAAACCAGCCAACGGCTCAACATTTGCTCCTAAAGTAATAGTCATGTGAGAGAACAGACAAGAGATAGAGGAAAGTTCCTATGATGTCTTCATAGAATGGAGTCCAACCAATATGACACCACCGACAATAATTTGGTGACTTTTGTAAAGTCTGGCAGATGAATGACATCTCAATGGAAAACAAGGACTTGTGCTTACCATTCGCACTGCTCAAGCAGTTGCGATGCTTTTTTGCATATTATGATATCTGATACATCTCCATCGTATCTACTTTTCCAAACTCTTTTGCCCTTGTTTTGGACTCTAACTTGCATGATTTGGATGGAACTAACCCGGACTGACGCTGTTTTCAGTAAAATTGCCATGGTGTTATTTTTGTGCAGAAATAAAAGTTATCGGAATGACCTGAAACTTCACGGAGACACTTTCGGAATTAATAAAAAATATTGGCGAAAGAATCAACCGAAGGGGGCCCACAACCTAGCCACGAGGGTGGGGGCGCACCCTCCTGCCTCGTGGGCCCCCTGGACCTCCACCGACCTCAACTCCAAGTCCATATATTCACGTTTGGGGAGAAAAAAAATCAAAGAGAAGGATTCATCGCGTTTTACGATATGGAGCCGCCGCCAAGCCCTGTTCTTCTTCGGGAGGGCTGATCTGGAGTCCGTTCGGGGCTCCGGAGAGGGGAATCCGTCACCATCATCATCATCAACCATCCTCCATCACCAATTTCATGATGCTCGCCGCCGCGCGTGAGTAATCTCATCGTAGGCTTGCTGGACGGTGAAGGGTTGGATGAGATTTACCATGCAATCGAGATAGTTTTGTTAGGATTTGATCCCTAGTATCCATTATGTTCTAAGATTGATGTTGCTATGACTTTGCCATGCTTAATGCTTGTCACTAGCCCGAGTGCCATGA
Organism: Aegilops speltoides; assembly: GCA_021437245.1. Lineage (NCBI taxonomy): Eukaryota > Viridiplantae > Streptophyta > Magnoliopsida > Poales > Poaceae > Aegilops > Aegilops speltoides. The sequence goes on from CM038147.1 coordinate 544,475,606, forward strand.
TTTCAGATCTGAACCTATTATGTTTTCATGAATATATGTGAGTTCTTGATCCTATCTTGCAAGTTATAGTCACCTACTACGTGTTATGATCCGGCAAACCCCGGAGTGACAATAGTCGGGACACTTCCCGGTGATGACCGTAGTTGAGGAGTTCATGTATTCACTAAGTCAATGCTTAGGTCTGGTACTCTATTAAAAGGAGGCCTTAATATCCCTTAGTTTCCATTAGAACCTCGCTGCCACAGCAGGGTAGGACAAAAGATGCCATGCAAGTTCTTTTCCATAAGCACGTATGACTATATATATTTAGAATACATGCCTACATTATATTGATGAACTGGAGCTAGTTCTGTGTCACTCTATGTCATAATTGTTGCATGATTAATGCCATCCGACATAATTATCCATCATTGATCCATTGCCTACGAGCTCATTTCATATTGATCTTTGCTAAGTTACTTTTCCGTTGCCACTGTTACGATTGCTACAAAAATGCTATTGTTACCTTTGCCACTGTTGCCGTTACTTCCATACTACTTTGCTACTAAATACTTTGCTGCAGATATTAAGTCTTTCAGGTGTGGTTGAATTGACAACTCGGCTGCTAATACTTGAGAATATTCTTTGGCTCCCCTTGTGTCAAATCAATAAATTTGGGTTGAATACTCTACCCTCAAAAACTGTTACGATCCCCTATACTTGTGGGTTATCAATATCGCGAACATAGGCTTTGACAAAGTACACAATTTCTTTTGGCATGACGATTCTGAAAGGGTATTCATGTTGGCCAGTTCAAATTTGGTATGTATTGTCGTTTGCCTTGGGGGGGGGGGCAAAAGACCCCCTGCCCTGCACATAGCTGTACTGTTGCATATATTATTTTCTCTCCATGCACTCACACAAAACACTTCCGTCCGATGTGTCAACAAGAAAAGCAAAAATATGGTGGAGCCGTCGTTCTGAGCATTGTCGATAGCGGCAAGGCGTGACATTGAAGCTGTCCATGGCGGCACTGGCTGGATGATACGTCCATTTTGCATCATGCTTTTATATCAATATTTATTGCATTATGGGCTATTACTACATGTTATGTCACAATACTTATGCCTATTCTCTCTTATTTTACAAGGTTTACATGAAGAGGGAGAATGCCGGCAGCTGGAATTCTGGGCTCGAAAAGGAGCAAATATTAGAGACCTATTCTGCACAACTCCAAAAGTCTTGAAACTGCACGAAAGTTATTTTTCAAATTAATAAAAAATACTGAGCGGAAGAAATACTAGGGGGGGCCCACCCACCGTCCACGAGGGTGGGGGCGCGCCCTACCCCCCTGGGCGCGCCCCCTGCCTCGTGGGCCCCTTAGCAGTCCTCCGGTGGCCATCTTCTGCTATATGAAGTCTTTTACCCTGAAAAAAATCATAAGCAAGCTTTCGAGAAGAAACACCACCGCCACGAGGCGGAACCTTGGCGGAACCAATCTAGGGCTCCGGCGGAGCTGTTCTGCCGAGGAAACATCCCTCCGGGAGGGGGAAATCATCGCCATCGTCATCACCAACGATCCTCTCAGCGGGAGGGGGTTAATCTCCATCAACATCTTCACCAGCACCATCTCCTCTCAAACCCTAGTTCATCTCTTGTATCCAATCTTTGTCCCAAAACCTCAGATTGGTACCTATGGGTTACTAGTAGTGTTGATTACTCCTTGTAGTTGATGCTAGTTAGTTTATTCAGTGGAAGATCATATGTTCAGATCCTTAATGCATATTAATACTCCTCTGATTATGAACATGAATATGATTTGTGAGTAGTTACGTTTGTTCCTGAGGACATGGGAGAAGTCTTGCTATAAGTAGTCATGTGAATTTGGTATTCGTTTGATATTTTGATGAGATGTATGTTGTCTCTCCTCGACTACCTGACACTTCACCATTGTTTGGGCCTAGAGGAAGGCATTGGGAAGTAATAAGTAGATGATGGGTTGCTAGAGTGACAGAAGCTTAAACCGTAGTTTATGCATTGCTTCGTAAGGGGCTGATTTGGATCCATATGTTTCATGCTATGGTTAGGTTTACCTTAATACTTCTTTTGTAGTTGCGGATGCTTGCAATAGGGGTTAATCATATGTGGGATGCTTATCCAAGAAAGGGCAGTACCCAAGCACCGGTCCACCCACATATCAAATTATCAAAGTAACGAACGCAAATCATATGAGCGTGATGAAAACTAGCTTGATGATAATTCCCATGTGTCCTCGGGAGCGTTTTCCTTCATATAAGAATTTGTCCAGGCTTGTCCTTTGCTACAAAAAGGATTGGGACACCTTGTTGCACCTTATTTACTTTTGTTACTTGTTACCTGTTACGAATTACCTTATCATAAAACTATCTGTTACCGATAATTTCAGTGCTTGCAAAGAATACCTTACTGAAAACCGCTTGTCATTTCTTTCTGCTCCTCGTTGGGTTTGACGCTCTTACTTATCGAAAGTACTACGATAGATCCCCTACACTTGTGGGTCATCAAGACTCTTTTCTGGAGCTGTTGTCGGGGAGTGAAGCACCTTTGGTAAGTGGAACTTGGTAAGGAAAAATTTATATAGTGTGCTGAAATTTACTGTCACTTGTTACTATGGAACATAATCCTTTGAGGGGCTTGTTCGGGGTATCTTCACCCCGACCAGTAGAGCAAAGAGTTGTTCCTCAACCTACTGAACCCACTGAAAATGTTTACTTTGAAATTCCTTCGGGTATGATAGAGAAACTGCTAGCTAATCCTTTTACAGGAGATGGAACATTGCATCCCGACTTGCACCTAATCTATGTGGATGAAGTTTGTGAATTATTTAAACTTGCAGGTATGCCCGATGATGTTATCAATAAGAAGGTTTTCCCTTTATCTTTGAAGGGAGAGGCATTGACATGGTTTAGGCTATGTGATGATATGGGATCATGGAACTACAACCAATTGAAATTTGGAATTTCATCAGAAGTTTTATCCTATGCATCTTGTTCATCGTGATTGTAATTATATATATATTTTTTGGCCTCGCAAAGGAGAAAGCATCGCTCAAGCTTGGGGGAGGTGAAGGAAATATGCCCTAGAGGCAATAATAAAGTTATTATTTATTTCTTTATTTCATGATAAATGTTTATTATTCATACTAGAATTGTATTAACTGGAAACATAATACATGTGTGAATACATAGACAAACATAGTGTCACTAGTATGCCTCTACTTGACTAGCTCGTTTATCAGAGATGGTTATGTTTCCTAGCCATGGACAAAAGAGTTGTCATTTGATTAATGGGATCACATCATTAGGAGAATGATGTGATTGACTTGACCCATTCCGTTAGCTTAGCACTTGATCGTTTAGTATGTTGCTATTGCTTTCTTCATGACTTATACATGTTCCTCGTAACTATGAGATTATGCAACTCTCGTTTACGGAGGAACACTTTGGGTACTACCAAACGTCACAATGTAATCGGGTGATTATAAAGGAGTACTACAGGTGTCTCCGAAGGTACATGTTGAGTTGGCGATTTCGAGATTAGGTTTTGTCACTCCGATTGTCGGAGAGGTATCTCTGGGCCCTCTCGGTAATGCACATCATTATAAGCCTTGCAAGCAATGTGACCAATGAGTTGGTTACGGATGATGCATTACAAAACGAGTAAAGAGACTTGCCGGTGACGAGATTGAACTAGGTATTGGATACCGACGATCGAATCTCCGCAAGTAACATACCGATGACAAAGGGAACAACGATGTTGTTATGCGGTTTGACCGATAAAGATCTTCGAGAATATGTAGGAGCCAATATGGGCATCCGTGTCCCGCTATTGGTTATTGACCGAGAATAGTTCTAGGTCATGTCTACATAGTTCTCGAACTCGTAGGGTCCGCACGCTTAAGGTTTCGATGATGCTTATATTATGAGTTTACGAGTTTTGATGTACCTAAGGAGTTCGGAGTCCCTGATGAGATCGGGACATGACAAGGAGTCTCGAAATGGTCGAGACGTAAATATCGATATATTTGACGACTATATTCGAGTTCGGAAAGGTTCCGAGTGATTCGGTATTTTTCGAGTACCGGAGAGTTACGGAATTCGCCGGGAGAAGTATTGGGCCTTATTGGGCCTCAAGGAAAGAGAAAGGGCTGCCTAGGGCAGGCCGCGCTTCATGGCCTAGTCCGAATTGACTAGGGAGGCCGCACCCTCCTTCCTTCCCTTCTCTCTTCCCTTCCTTGTCTCCTACTCCTAATACATGGAAGGACTCCTAGTTGACTAGGAATGGGGAATCCTACTCCGGTGGGAGTAGGACTCCCATGGCGCGCCCTCCTAGGGCCGGCGTCCTCCTCCCTCCCTCCTTTATATACGGGGGCAGGGGGCACCCCATGACACACAAGTTGATCTACGGATCGTTCCTTAGCCGTGTGCGGTGCCCCCCTCCACCATATTCCACCTCGGTCATATCGTCGCGAAGCTTAGGCGAAGCCCTGCGCCGGTAGAACATCAAGATCGTCACCACGCCGTCGTGCTGACGGAACTCTCCCTCGACACTCGGCTGGATCGGAGTTCGAGGGACGTCATCGAGCTGAACGTGTGCTGAACTCGGAGGCTCCGTACGTTCGGTGCTTGGATCGGTCAGATCATGAAGACGTACGACTACATCAACCGCGTTGTGCTAATGCTCCCGCTTACGGTCTACGAGGGTACGTGGACGAACACTCTTCCCTCTCGTTGCTATGCATCACCATGATCTTGCGTGTGCGTAGGAAATTTTTTGAAATTACTACGTTCCCCAACAGTGGCATCCGAGCCTAGGTTTTATGCGTTGATGTTATATGCACGAGTAGAACACAAGTGAGTTGTGGACGATATAAGTCATACCGCCTACCAAAGATGTCATACTTTGGTTCAGCGGTATTGTGAGATGAAGCGCCCGGACCGACATTACGCCAGACGCTTACGCGAGACTGGTTTCACCATTACGAGCACTCGTGCTTAAAGGTGGCTGGCGGGTGTCTCTCTCTCACTTTAGTTGAACTGAGTGTGGCTACGCCCGGTCCTTGTGAAGGTTAAAACGGAGTCTATTTGACAAACTATCGTTGTGGTTTTGATGCGAGGTAAGAACGGTTCTTGCTAAGCCCGTAGCAGCCACGTAAAATTTGCAACAACAAAGTAGAGGACGCCTAACTTGTTTTTGCAGGGCATGTTGTGATGTGATATGGTCAAGACATGATGCTATATTTTATTGTATGAGATGATCATGTTTTGTAACCGGTTATCGGCAATCGGCAGGAGCCATATGGTTGTCGCTTATTGTATGAAATGCAACGCTCAGTAGTTGCTTTACTTTATCACTAAGCGGTAGCGATAGTCGAGAAGCAATAGATGGCGAACGACAACGATGCTACGATGGAGATCAAGGTGTCGCTACCGGTGACGATGGTGATCACGACGGTGCTTCGGAGATGGAGATCACAAGCACAAGATGATGATGGCCATATCATATCACTTATATTGATTGCATGTGATGTTTATCCTTTATGCATCTTATCTTGCTTTGATTGATGGTAGCATTTTAAGATGATCTCTCACTAATTATCAAGAAGTGTTCTCCCTGAGTATGCACCGTTGCGAAAGTTCTTCGTGCTGAGACACCACGTGATGATCGGGTGTGATAGGCTCTACGCTCAATACAACGGTGCAAAACATTTGCACACGCGAATACTCAAAGTTAAACTTGACGAGCCTAGCATATACAGATATGGCCTCGGAACACGGAGACCGAAAGGTCGAGCGTGAATCATATAGTAGATATGATCAACATAGTGATGTTCACCATTGAAACTACTCCATCTCACGTGATGATCGGACATGGTTTAGTTGATTTGGATCACGTGATCACTTAGAAGATTAGAGGGATGTCTATCTAAGTGGGAGTTCTTAAGTAATATGATTAATTGAACTTTAATTTATCATGAACTTAGTCCTGGTAGTATTTTGCAAATTATGTTGTAGATCAATAGCTCGCGTTGTTGCTTTCATATGTTTATTTTGATATGTTCCTAGAGAAAACTGTGTTGAAAGATGTTAGTAGCAATGATGCGGATTAGATCCGTGACATGAGGTTTATCCTCATTGCTGCATAGAAGAATTATGTCCCTGATGCACCGCTAAGGTGACAGACCTATTGCAGGAGCAGATGCAGACGTTATGAACGTTTAGCTAGCTCAATATGATGACTACTTTATAGTTTAGTGCACCATGCTTAACGGCTTAAAATCGGGACTTCAAAGATGTTTTTGAACGTCATGGACCATATAAGATGTTCCAGGAGTTGAAGTTAATATTTCAAGCAACTACCCGAGTTGAGAGATATGAAGTCTCCAACAAGTTCTATAGCTAAAATATGGAGGAGAATCGCTCAACTAGTGAGCATGTGCTCAGATTGTCTGGGTACTTCAATCGCTTGAATCAAGTGGGAGTTAATCTTCCGATAAGATAGTGATTGATGAATTCTCTAGTCACCATCACTAAGTTACTAGAACTTCGTGATGAACTATAGTATGCAAGGGATGACGAAAACGATTCCCGAGCTCTTCGTGATGTTGAAATCGACGAAGGTAGAAATCAAGAAAAGACCATCAAGTGTTGATGATTGACAAGACCACTAGTTTCAAGAGAAGGGCAAAGGGAAAGAAAGGGAACTTCAAGTGGAAAGACAAGCAAGTTGTCACTCCCGCGAAGAAGCCCAAAGCTGGACCATAGCCTCAAACCGAGTGTTTACACCGCAAAGGAAATGGTCACCGAAGCGGAAATGCCCTGAATATTTGGTGGGTAAGAAGGATGGCAAAGTGAACAAGTGTATATTTGATATACAGGTTATTCATGTGTGCCTTACTAGTGTTTATAGTAGCCCCTAAGTATTTGATACTTGTTAGGTTGCTAAGATTAGTAACTCAAACAGAGTTACGAATAAACAGAGACTAGTTGAAGGAAAGTGACGATGAGTGTTGGAAGTAGTTCCAAGATTGATATGATCATCATCGCACACTCCCTATACTTTCGGGATTAGTGTTAAACCTAAATAAGTGTTATTTGGCGTTTGCGTTGACCATGAATATGATTTGATCATGTTTATTGCAATACGGTTATTCATGTAAGTTAGAGAATAATTGTTGTTCTGTTTACATGAATAAAACCTTCTATGGTCATACACCCAATGGTAATGGTTTGTTGGATCTCGATCGTGTGATACACATATTCGTAATATTGAAGCCAAAAGATGCAAAGTTAATAATGATAGTGCAACTTATTTGTGGCACTGCCGTTTAGGTCATATCGGTGTAAAGCGCATGAAGAAACTCCATAAAGATGGATTTTCGGAATCACTTGGTGATGAATCATTTGATGCTTGCGAACCGTGCTCTTTGGGCAAGATGACTAAGACTCCGTTCTCCGGAACAATGGAGCGAGCAATTGACTTATTGGAAATAATACATGCTGATGTATGCGATCCGATGAGTGTTGAGGCTCGCGGCGGGTATCGTTATTTTCTGACCTTCACAGATGATTTGAGCAGATATTGGTATATCTACTTGATGAAACATAAGTCTGAAATAGTTGAAAGGTTCAAAGAATTTCAGAGTGAAGTGGAAAATCATCGTAACAAGAAAATAAAGTTTCTGCGATCTGATCATGGAGATGAATATTTGAGTTACGAGTTTGGTCTTCAATTAAAACATTGTGGAATAGTTTCACAGCTCACGCCACCTGGAACACCACAACGTTATGGTGTGTCCGAACGTCGTAACCACACTTTATTTGATATTGTGCGATCTATGATGTCTCTTACCGATTTACCAATATCATTTTGGGGTTATGCATTAGAGACAGCTGCATTCACTTTAAATAGGGCACCATCAAAATCCGTTGAGACGACGCCTTATGAACTGTGGTTTGGCGAGAAACCAAAAGTTGTCGTTTCTTAAAGTTTGGGGCTGCGATGCTTATGTGAAAAAGTTTCAACCTGATAAGCTCGAACCCAAATCGGAGAAGTGCGTCTTCATAGAATACCCAAAGGTAACTATTGGGTACTATAGGATCGAAGAAGGTGAGAGTGTCTAGAGGGGGGGGGGTGATTAGACTACTCGACAAGATAAAAATTATGCCTTTTGACAAAGACAAGATTTTGGCAGATTTTGCATAACACACAAGTCAAGTAGCATACTACACATGCAATTCTAAAGTATGGGCAGCGGAAAGTAAATTGCACAAGTAGTAAAGAGAAGTGGAGAAGATCAAACGCAATTTGGAGACACGGAGATTTTTCTCGTGGTTCCGATAGGTGGTGCTATCGTCATTCCACGTTGATGGAGACTTCAACCCACGGAGGGTAACGGCTGCGAGAGTCCACGGAGGGCTCCACCCACGAAGGGTCCACGAAGAAGCAACCTTGTCTATGCCATCATGGCTCACGCCCACGGAGGGCTAGCCTTACTCGGGGTAGATCTTCACGAAGTAGGCGATCTCCTTGCCCTTACAAACTTCTTGGTTCAACTCCACATCTCGATGGAGGCTCCCAAGCGACACCTAACCAATCTAGGAGGCACCACCTCCAAAAGGTAATAGATGGTGTTGATGATGATGAACTCCTTGCTCTTGTGCTTCAAATGATAATCTCCCCAACACTCAACTCTCCTCACCGATTTGGCTGTGGTGGAAGAAAGGATTGAGTGGAAAGCAACTTGGGAAGGCTAGAGATCAAGCTTCATATGGTGGGAGTGGAGCAACTTGATCTCAACACAAGGGTAGGTAGTTCTCTTCTCGTAAATGTAAGGTAGGAGTGGTAGTTCTTTCGATGGCTCTCTCCACGAATGAAGAGGGGTGGAGGGTATTTATAGCCTCCACACAAAATCCAACTGTTACACACATTTGACCAATCTCGGTCAGACCGAAGTTGACAACTCGGTGAGACCGAAAGTTCAAATCATGTGAACGTCGGGATTTTCGGTGGGACCGAAAATACAAACTCGGTGAGTCCGATTCGTGCAAAGACTAGAGCTTGCCAATCTCGGTGGGACCGACTTCATCATCTCGGTGACACCGATTTGATGATGAAGGTTCTGAAGCTTGGCAACTCAAGTTTCGTGAGACCGAGTTCGAATCGGAAAATCCGAGATTTCTAGGGTTTGGCTATATGGTGAGGTGGTTCATCTCGGTGTGACTGAAGTTTAGGAATCGGTGGGACCGAGATTACTTATGAGTGTATGAGGCAAGTGAGAGTTGCCGATAGTTTAGGAGATGTATCACTAAGCACTTTGAGCAACCAGATCATCATCATAACCTCATCCCCTTTAATAGTATTGGCTTTCCTATAGACTCAATGTGATCTTGGATCACTAAACCAAAATGGAGTCTTGAGCTTTTGCCAATGCTTGCCTTAGCATTTTGAGGGTCCACCTCTTCATCCTTTTGCCATGCCAATGTGATTGAACTTCCAAACATACTTGATAAAAGCATTAGTCCAACCACAAAGTATGTTGTCATTAATTACCAAAACCACCCGGAGCAAATGCGCTTTCAATCTCCCCTTTTGGTAATTGATGGCAACACACAAAATAAGACATCAAAGCTATGAAAGAAAGACAGAATTATCACGAAAGCTTTGACAAACATGTAGTACATGTGCTCCCCCTACAGTGTGCAAGATTTTCATAAATTATGGTTTTGGACTACCACAAGCACACAAGAGAGAAAAGCAAGATGTGCTACATGCAGCTTGGCTATATGCATCAGAGCAGATGAAAAGAAGTGAGTGATAATGCATATGTGCATGGTGATTTCTTGCAAACAAGTATTCACAAGCAAGTCACCATCATGCACATTCTGCAAAGTGCATATACTTACCTTGAGGTTCCTTGGCATTGTACCTGAAGAAATAGACTTGGGAAAACAGGGTTAGATAACACAAGAGTATTTCTTCAACCAACTGCAAGAACATCAAGAGTACCAAGCCAGGAATGACATGTATAAAAAGTGTCTCATATTGAGCACAAGCTTGAATCAGCAAACATGTCTCCGAAGCTAAAAGATTTTCAATGAACTCTGAGAGATTTTGCTTTCCATAAGATATCAATTGTGGAGATTCCTCTTCCTTTGAGGAAAAAGCAAAATCAAAAGAATGATGCCAAATGTAATAACCAATGTGGAACACGGCAAAGCTTTGATGTGATTCTCTCCCCCTTAAGATAAGATTGCTCTTCTTCTCCCCCTAAATCTTCTCTTCTCCCCCTAAATCTTCTCCCCCTTTGACATCAAGTGCCGAAAAGGACAGCAAACTAGGAAGGTTAGGAAAGATGAAAGGAAAGAAGTGGGATCCTTAGGAATCACAACAGGGTAATAAGAACACAGTGAAGCTGCAGAAGATGATATCCTGAAAGAAATAAATCGGTGACACCGAATTGATATGGATCGGTGAGTCCGAAAGTCAGGGACTTAGGGCAGATCCTTTTCGGTTAGACCGAAATAATTAAGTTGGTGACGCCGAGTTTAATTCCAAGGAAATACAGAAATATTTCAGCTCACTTTGCAAGGAATGTTTCAAAGGATTTGCAATGAATTTGTAAAAGATTTTCAAGGAATTGATCAGAGCCAAAAAGGATATTCACAAAGACAGAAGAATAGTAATGAAAAAGATTCCTAGATGAAGTTTTTTTTAAGAAGAAAACTCAATGAGAGAACATAAGAGAAAATAGAAAAACTCCAAAACATATGTACTTCATCTAGATAAGGGTCGGCGACAAAGTCACCTATGTTTGAGTATATTGACTTAGGAGTCAAATGAGAACATTTGATCATAGGTCATACTCATCGTTTGAGCTTAAAATGGGGTTGCCATTTTTCGATTAAGCATTTGATGTGATCACATCTTATGAAGCTGCTTGTACTCATGTCTTTGAGCAAAGCTTCTTAAAGATGTGAAGAACATACCTTGGGCTTGTTGTTGCTTTGTTCATGTAGGTGAACTTGATGTAGGTGCTCATTGAATGTGAAGTTGGAGCACCATTTCAACTTGTGTAGTTCATCTTCCTACATGGGTTAGGCAAGCAAGGAAATACTCAAGGATATCCAAGATGACAAGATTGAAATACTAGATGTATAAGGTGTCAAAAAGGATATGGCATTTTGTTCCTTGAACTCAACATCCCAAAGGGCTAGATACTTGGTCTATGACAAGATTACTCATAATTTGAGTGTGTGGTAATCTTGTGGAATGTAGATCATCCAAGTTCCTGCAAGGAGTTAGATGCAATACAAGGGGGCAAATGTGTCCAAGACATATGATCATCATCATAAGAGAAATATCCAGGATTAGTCAAGTAGGCTCATGCCTTGCATGCATCGATGGAGTTTTCACTCCAAGTTTGAAGCATCAATGATGTTCAACTCACTCCTTAAGCGACAAAACACTTTCTCATCAAGTGGTTTTGTAAAGATATCTGCAAGTTGTTTGTCAGTACGAACATGCTTAAGATTGATGTCACCCTTGGCAATGTGATCACGAATAAAATGGTGACGAACTTCAATATGTTTCATGCGAGAGTGTTGCCTTTGGATTGTGTCCAATCTTAATCGCACTCTCATTGTCACAAAGCAAAGGAACATGTCTCACATGTATCCCATAATCCTTAAGCGCTTGTGTCATCCATAGCAATCGAGCACAACATGAACCAGCAGCAATATATTCTGCTTGGCAAGGATAATGATACGAATTTTGTTTCTTGGAGGACCAAGATACAAGGGATCGACCAAGGAATTGACACGCACGAAGTTGACTTTCTATCAACCTGTCACCGCATAGTCCGAGTCGGAATAGCCAACAAGGTCGAAGGAGGCCCTCTTAGGATACCAAATGCCAAAGTTTGGTGTGTGTATCAAATATCTCACAATTCTTTTAACAGCTTTAAGTTGACATTCTTTAGGGGCTGCTTGATATCGAGCACACATGCATACACTCAACATTATGTCAGGACGAGAAGCACAGAGATATAGTAGAGAACCAATCATAGATCGGTAAACCTTTTGATCAACAGGTTCTCCATCTTTTGTCAAGTCATTATGTCCACTTGTAGGCATGGGGTTCTCATACCTTTGCTTTCTTGCATGTTGAACTTCTTGAAGAGATCCTTGGTGTACTTTGTTTGTGAGACAAAGGTACCCTCCTTAGATTGCTTGATTTGCAACCCAAGGAAGAATTTGAGTTCACCCATCATGGACATCTCATACTTCTCCGACATGAGCTTTCCAAACTTCTCGCTAAAATGAGGGTTAGTTGAACCAAAGATAATATCATCAACATATATTTGGCACACAAATAGTTCACCATCAACCCTTTTCGTGAAAAGCGTTGAGTCTATTTTTCCAATCTCAAATCCTTTTTCAAGGAGAAAGCTAGTCAAGCATTTGTACCAAGCTCTAGGAGCTTGTTTAAGGCCATAAAGAGCTTTATGCAGTTTATAAACATGATTAGGCTTTTTAGGATTCACAAATCCGGGAGGTTGTTTCACAAATACTTCCTCCTCAATTTCACCATTTAGGAAAGCACTTTTAATATCCATTTGATAGAGAGTAATGTCATGGTGATTGGCATAAGCAAGAAGAATGCGAATGGACTCAAGTCTAGCAACGGGGGCATAGGTCTCACCATAGTCCATACCTTCGACTTGTGTATAACCTTGAGCTACGAGATGAGCCTTGTTGCGGATGACTTGTCCATCTTCATCTTGCTTGTTCAAACACCCATTTGGTTCCAATGACGTTTTGATCATCCTTGGGCTTTCTACCAAAGTCCATACATTGTTCCTCTCGGTTGTGTAGCTCTTCGTGCATAGCGCTCACCCAATCCGGTCTTCAAGTGCTTCTTCTACCTTCATAGGTTCAAGACTAGAGATAAATGAGTAATGCTCACAAAAGTTAGCTAAGCGAGTTTTAGAGCGAGTAATTCTCCGAGTCGATGTCGCTCATCATTTGTTCCACGGGATGATTTTTCTTGACTCTTGCTCGGACTCGGGATAGCTTTTGTTGTGGTTGTGGCTGAGCTTCCTCATCATCTTCATCTTCCTCTTCTTCTTCATTGTTGTTGGTGTTGTCTTGAGGTGGTGGAGAAGGAGGTTGTGGTGGATCTTCTTGTTGCACATCCTCATCTTGGTGGGTTCCACTTGTGGAGGCCTCCATGTTGCCTTGAGGTTCATCTTGCCGTGAGGTAGGGGGGCTCCACATATGTAGATGAGGTACTCTCCTTCACTTCCATGGGACGGATCTTTCCAATAGATAAATCTTGAATGGCTTCCGATGGGTCCTTGTCTCCTACATCAATAGGCATTTGCTCTACTTATGAAATATTAGATTCATCAAACTTCACATCTACCGTCTCTTCAACCTTTCGGTGAAATTGTTGTAGACACGGTAGGTGTGGGAGTTTGATCCATAACCGAGGAAAAAGCCTTCATGAGTTTTAGGAGCAAATTTAGACCGACGATGCTTATCAAGGATATAGCATTTCAACCAAAGACACGAAAGTATCCCACTTGGGGTTTGTTACCGTGAGGAGCTCAGATGATGTCTTGCCGAGAAGCTTATGAAGATAAAGCCTGTTGATAGCATGACAAGCTGTCTCGACGGCTTCACCCCAAAAGTGCTTGTGTCTTGTATTCATCAAGCATCGTTCTCGCCATCTCTATAAGCTGTTCGGTTCTTCCTCTCAACAACTCCATTTTGTTGAGGAGTGTACGTAGTCGAGAACTCATGTAGAATCCTTCCTCATCGAGAAAAGAATCTACATGGGCGTTCTTGAACTCCGCTCCATTGTCACTCCGAACTTTCTTGATCTTCACCTCAAATTGATTTTGGGCCTTTCTAGCAAAGGTTTTGAAGATCCTCTGAACCTGTGATTTGTCATCAAGGAAAAATACCCACGTAAATCTGGAATAATCATCAACTATAACTAGACCAAAGGAGTTACCACCAAGGCTTTTGTAAGCATTGGGACCGAAGAGATCCATATGAAGAAGCTCAAGCGGTCTCCTTGTGGTCATAATGTTCTTCACGGGATGACTTCCACCTACTTGTTTTCCTGCCTGACAAGCACTACAAAGTCTATCTTTGTCATAGAAAACATCTTTAACACCAAGAATATGATCACCTTTGATTAGCTTGTCTAGATTACGCATGCCAACATGTCCAAGCCTTCTATGCCATAACCAACCTTTAGCGGATTTAGCAATGAAGCAAGTTCTAGGTTGGGCTTTCTTAGTGAAATCAACAATGTATAGATCACCTCTACGAATACCGGTAAATACCATGTTATTGTTGGGGAACGTAGTAATTTCAAAAAAATTCCTACGCACACGCAAGATCATGGTGATGCATAGCAACGAGAGGGGAGAGTGTTGTCTACGCACCCTCGTGAGACCAAGCGAAGCGATCACAACGTAGAGGAAGTAGTCGACGTTCTCCTCGCGATCCGACCGATCCCGCCGTTACTCGGCGCACCCAGTTCTTGACACACGACAGCTCGATGACGCTCCTCGGCTCCAATACAAGAGAGCTTCAGGAGGGAGAGTTTCACAAGACGACGGCGTGGTGACGATCTTGATGTACTATCGCGCAGGCTTCGCCTAAGCTTCAGCGATGATATGACCGAGGTGGAATATGGTGGAAGGGGCACCGACACGGCTAAGGAACGATCCGTAGATCAAACTTGTGTGTCCTAGGGTGCCCCTGCCCCGTGATATAAAGGAGCAAGGGGGTGCGGCCGGCCCTTGAGGAGGCGGGCGGAGGAGTCCTACTCCCACAGGGAGTAGGACTCCCCTTCCTAGTTGGAGAGGATTGGGGAGGGAAGAGGGAAGGGGGCGCCGCCTCTCCTTGTCCTATTCGGACTAGGGGGGGGGGCGCGGCCTGCCCTGGCCGCCCTTCCTCTTCTCCTCGTGGCCCACTAAGGCCCAATAGCCCCGGGAGGTTCCAGTAACCCGGTGTTAGGTAAAATCCGATTTCACCCTAACCATTCAACTCCAAATATAGGCTTCCAATATATCAATCTTTATGTCTCGACCATTCCGAGACTCCTCGTCATGTCCGTGATCACATCCGGACTCCAACTTCTTGGTACATCAAAATACACAAACTCATAATATAACCGCCATCGAAACCTTGTAAGCGTGCGGACCCTACGGTTCGAGAACAATGTAGACATGACCGAGACACGCCTCCGTCAATAACCAATAGCGGGACCTGGATGCCCATATTGGCTCCTACATATTCTACGAAGATCTTTATCGGTCGACCGCATAACAAAGATACGTTGTTCCCTTTGTCATCGGTATGTTACTTGCCCGAGATTCGATCGTCGGTATCCAATACCTAGTTCAATCTCGTTATCGCAAGTCTCTTTACTCGCTCCATAATACATCATCTCACAGCTAACTCATTAGTTGTAATGCTTGCAAGGCTTGATGATGTGTATTACCGAGAGGGCCCAGAGATACCTCTCCGACAATCGGAGTGACAAAACCTAATCTCGAAATACGCCAACCCAACATCTGCCTTTGGAGACACCTGTAGTACTCCTTTATAATCACCCAGTTACGTTGTGACGTTTGGTAGACTAAACGATCGTGTGCTAAGCTAATGGAATGGGTCATGTCAATCAGATCATTCAACCAATGATGTGACCTTGTTAATCAAATAACAACTCTTTGTTCATGGTTAGGAAACATAACCATCTTTGATTAACAAGCTAGTCTAGTAGAGGCATACTAGTGACATATTGTTTGTCTATGCATTCACACATGTATCATGTTTCCTGGTTAATACAATTCTAGCATGAATGATAGTCATTTATCATGAAATAAGGAAATAAATAATAACTTTATTATTGCCTCTAGGGCATATTTCCTTCAGTCTCCCACTTGCACTAGAGTCAATAATCTAGATTACATAGTAATGATTCTAACACCCATGGAGTCTTGGTGTTGATCATGTTTTGCTCGTGGAAGAGGCTTAGTCAACGGGTCTGCTACATTCAGATCTGTATGTATCTTGCAAATCTCTATGTCTCCCACCTGGACTAAATCCCGGATGGAATTGAAGCGTCTTTTGATGTGCTTGGTCCTCTTGTGAAATCTGGATTCCTTCGCTAAGGCAATTGCTCGAAGATTGTCACGAAGATTTTCATTGGACCCGATGCACTAGGTATGACACCTAGATCGGATATGAACTCCTTCATCCGCACTCCTTCATTAGCTGCTTCCAAGCTGCTATGTATTCCGCTTCACATGTAGATCCCGCCACGACGCTTTGTTTAGAACGCACCAACCGACAGCTCCTCCGCTTAGTGTAAATACGTATCCGTCTGCGATTTAGAATCGTCCGGATCAGTGTCAAAGCTTGCATCAACGTAACTGCCACGATGAGCTCTTTGTCACCTCCATATACGAGAAACATATCCTTAGTCCTTTTCGTATTTCAGATGTTCTTGACACTGTCCGATGATCCACTCTGGATTACTTTGGTACCTTCCTCGCTAAGCTTATAGCAAGACACACATCAGTGTCCGGTACACAAGATTGCATACATGATAGAGCCTATGGTGAAGCATAGGAACATCTTTCATTTTCTCTCTATCTTCTCGCAGTGGTCGGGCATTGAGTCTTACTCAACTTCACACCTTGTAACACGTAAGAACCCTTTCTTTGCTTGATCCATTTTGAACTTCTTCAAAATTTTGTCAAGGTATGTGCTTTGTGAAAGTCCAATTAAGCGCCTTGATCTATCTCTATAGATTTTGATGCCCAATATGTAAGCAGCTTCACCGAGGTCTTTCATTGAAAAACTCTTATTCAAGTATCCCTTTATGCTATCCAGAATTCTATATCATTTCCGATCAGCAATATGTCATCTACATATAATATCGTAAATGCTACAGAGCTCCCACTCACTTTCTTGTAAATACAAAGCTTCTCCAAAAGTCTCAGATGAACCCAAATGCTTTGATCACACTATCAAAGCGCTTATTCCAACTCCGAGATGCTTGCACCAGTCCATAAATGGATCATTGGAGCTTGCACACTTTGTTAGCTCCTTTGGATCGATAAAACCTTCTCGTTGCATCATATACAACTCTTCTTCCGTAAATCCATTCAGAATGCAGTCTTTACATCCATTTGCCAAATTTCATAATCATAAAATGCGCAATCGCTAACATGATTCGGACAGACTTAAGCATCGCCACGGGTGAGAAGGTCTCATCGTAGTCAATCCCTTGAACTTGTCGAAACCCTTTGCATAAGTCGAGCTTTGTAGACGATGAATATTACCGTCGTCCGTCTTCTTCTTGAAGATCCACTTGTTTTCTATTGCTTGCCTACCCTCGGGCAAGTCAACCAAAGTCCATACTTTGTTTTCATACATGGATCCCATCTCGCATTTCATGGCCTCAAGCCATTTTGCGTAATCTGGGCTCACCATCGCTTCTTCATAGTTCGAGGTTCATCATGATCTAGTAGCATGATTTCCGAACAGGATTACCGCACCACTCAGTGCGGATCTTACTCGTTGATCTACGAGGTTTTGTAGTAACTTGATCCAAGTTTCATGATCAACATCATCAACTTCCTCACTACTTGGTGTAGATGTCTCGTAAACCGGTTTGCGACAAACTACTTTCAAGTAAGGGAGAAGGTACAATTACCACATCAAGTTCTACTTTCCTCCCACTCACTTCTTTCGAGAGAAACTCCTTCTCTAGAAAGGATCCATTCTTGGCAACAAATGTCTTGCCTTCGGATCTGTGATAGAAGGTGTACCCAACTGTCTCCTTTGGGTATCCTATGAAGACACATTCGATTTGGGTTCGAGCTTATCAGGTTGAAGCTTTTTCACATAAGCATCGCATCCCCAAACTTTAAGAAACGACAACTTTGGTTTCTTGCTAAACCATAGTTCATAAGGTGTCGCCTCAACGGATTTTGACGGTGTTCTATTCAAGTGTGAATGCGGCCGCCTCTAGAGCATAACCTCAAAACGATAGCGGTAAATCAGAAGAGACATCATAGATCGCACCATATCTAGTAAAGTACGACACGACGCTCGGACACACCATTACGTTGTGGTGTTCCGGTGGCGGAGTTGCTAAACTATTCCGCATTGTTTCAAATGTAGACCAAACTCAGAACTCAAATATTCACCTCCACGATCGATCGTAGAAATTTAATTTTCTTATTACGATGATTTTCAACTTCACTCAAATTCTTTGAACTTTTCAAATGTTTCAGACTTATGTTTCATTAAGTAGATATACCCATATCTCGCTTAAATCATCTGTGAAGGTGAGAAAATAACGATATCCGCCACGAGCCTCAACATTCATCGGACCACATACATCTCAGTATGTATGATTTCCAACAAATCTGTTGCTCTCTCCATAGTACCGAGAACGGGTTTTAGTCATCTTGCCCATGAGGCACGGTTCGCAAGTGCCAAGTGATTCATAATCAAGTGACTCCAAAAGTCCATCAAGATGGAGTTTCTTCATGCGCTTTACACCGATATGACCTAAACGGCAAGCCACAAATAAGTTGCACTATCATTATCAACTCTGCATCTTTTGGTTTCAACATTATGAATATGTGTATCACTACTATCGAGATTCATCAAAATAGACCACTCTTCAAGGGTGCATGACCATAAAAGATATTACTCATATAAATAGAACAACCATTATTCTCGATTTAAATGAATAACCGCCTCGCATCAAACAAGATCCAGATATAATGTTCATGCTCAACGCAGCACCAAATAACAATTATTTAGGTCTAAAACTAATCCCAAGGTAGATGCAGAGGTAGCGTGTCGACCGCGATCACATCGACTTTGGAACCATTTCCCACGCGCATCGTCACCTCGCCCTTTGCCGTTGTTCGCTAATCCGTAGTCCTGCTTCGAGTTGCAAATATTAGCAATGTAACCAAGATCAAATACCCAGTGCTACTGCGAGCTCTAGTAAGGTACACATCAATAACATGTATATCACATATACCTTTGTTCACCTTGCCATCCTTCTTATCCGCCAAATACTTGGGGCAGTTCCGCTTCCAAAGGACGACCGCTTGCAAGAGAAGCACTCGTTTCAGGTTTGGGTCCAGACTTGGGTTTTTTCTCCGAGCAAAGAACTTGCTTGCTGTTCTTCTTGAAGTTCCCTTCTTCTTCCCTTTGCCTTTCTTCTTGAAACTAGTAGTCTTATTGACCATCAACACTTGATGCTCCTTCTTGATTTCTACCTCCGCAGCCTTTAGCATTGCAAAGAGCTCGGTATAGTCTTTACTAACCCTTGCATATTATAGTTCATCACGAAGCCTTTGTAGCTTGGTGGCGTGATTGAAGAATTTCATCAATGACACAATCATCCGGAAGATTAACTCCCAATTGTGTCAAGTGATTGTAGTACCCGCACATTACGAGTATGTGCTCACTAATGTAACTGTTCTCCTCCATCTTGCAGCTATAGAACTTATTGGAGACTTCATATCTCTCAATCCCGCATTCTGTTGAATATCAACTTCAACTCTGGAACATCTCATATGCTCCATGACGCTCAAAACGCCGTTGAAGTCCCGGTTCTAAGCCGTAAAGCATGGCACATCGAACTATAGAGTAGTCATCTGCTTTGCTTTGCCGGACGCTCATAACATCCGGTGTTGCTCCTGAAGAGGCTCGGCACCTAGCGGTGCATCCAGACGAACTCTTCGTGCAGCAATGAGGATAATCCTCGTGTTACGGACCCAAATCCGTGTAGTTGCTACCATCATCTTTCAACTTTGCTTTCTCAAGGAACGCATTAAAATTCAACGGAACAACAAAGACGAGCCATCTATCTACAATCAAACATAGACAAGCAAGATACTATCAGTACTAAGTTCATGATAAATTTAAGTTCAATTAATCATATTACTAAAGAACTCCATCTTAGATAGACATCTCTCTAGTCATCTAAGTGATCATGTGATCCAAATCAACTAAATCATAACCGATCATCACGTGAAATGGAGTAGTTTTCAATGGTGAACATCTTATGTTGATCATGTCTACTATATGATTCACGCCGACCTTTCGGTCTCCGTGTTCCGAGGCCATATCTCGCATATGCTAGGCTCGTCAAGTATAACTCGAGTATTCTGCGTGTGCAAAACTGGCTTGCACCCGTTGTAGATGGACGAGAGCTTATCACACCCGATCATCACGTGGTGTCCGGGCACGATTTAACTTTGGCAGCGGTGCATACTCGTGGAGAACACTTCTTGATAATTTAGTGAGAGATCATCTTATAATGCTACCGTCAATCAAAGCAAGATAAGATGCATAAAAGATAAACATCACATGCAAATCAATATAAGTGATATGATATGGTCATCATCATCTTGTGCTTCGTGATCTCCATCTCTGCAGCACCACCATGATCACCATCGCCACCGGCGCGACACCTTGATCTCCATCGTAGCATCATTGTCGCCTCGCCAATCTTATGCTTCTACGACTATCGCTACCGCTTAGTGATAAAGTAAAACATTACAGTAGGCATTGCATTTCATACAATAAAGCGACAACCATATGGCTCTGCCATTGCCGATAACTTCGGTTACAAAACATGATCATCTCATACAATAAAATATAGTATCACGCCTTGACCATATCACATCACAACATGCCCTGCAAAAACAAGTTAGACGTCCTCTACTTTGTTGTTGCAAATTTTACGTGGCTGCTACGGGCTTAAGCAAGAACCAATCTCACCCACGCATCAAAACCACAACGATATTTCGTCAAATAGACTCCGCTTTAACCTTCTCAAGGACCGGGCGTAGCCACACTCGGTTCAACTAAAGTGAGAGAGACAGACACCCGCCAATCACCTTTAAGCAACGAGTGCTCGAGCGGTGAAACCAGTCTCGCGTAAGCGCACGCGTAATGTCGGTCCGGCCGCTTCATCTCACAATACCGCTGAACCAAAGTATGACATGCTGGTAGGTAGTATGACTTGTATCGCCCACAACTCACTTGTGTTCTACTCGTGCAAAACATCAAACCATAAAAACCTAGGCTCGGATGCCACTTTGTTGGGGAACGAGTAATTTCAAAAATTTCCTACGCACACGCAAGATCATGGTGATGCATAGCAACGAGAGGGGAGAGTGTTGTCTACGCACTCGTGAGACCGGCGAAGCGATCACAACATAGAGGAAGTAGTCGACGTTCTCCTCGCGATCCGACCGATCCGGCGCGTTACATTCGGCGCCCCGAGTTCTTGACACACGACAGCTCGATGACGCTCCTCGGCTCCAATCCAAGAGAGCTTCGGGGAGGGAGAGTTTCGTCAAGACGACGGCGTGGTGACGATCTTGATGTACTATCGCGCAGGCTTCGCCTAAGCTTCATGACGATATGACCGAGGTGGAATATGGTGGAAGGGGCACCGCACACGGCTAAGGAACGATCCGTAGATCAAACTTGTGTGTCCTAGGGTGCCCCCTGCCCGTGATATAAAGGAGCAAGGGGGTGCGGCCGGCCCTTGAGGAGGCGGGCGGAGGAGTCCTACTCCCACCGAGTAGGACTCCCCCTTCCTAGTTGGAGTAGGATTGGGGAGGGAAGAGGAAGGGGCGCCGCCTCTCCTTGTCCTATTCGGACTAGGGGGGGGGCGCGGCCCTGCCTGGCCGGCCCTTCCTCTTCTCCTCGTGGCCCACTAAGGCCCAATAGCCCCGGGGGTTCCGTAACCCCGGTGTTCCAGAAAATCCCGATTTCACCGGAACCATTCCAACTCCAAATATAGGCTTCCAATATATCAATCTTTATGTCTCGACCATTCCGAGACTCCTCGTCATGTCCGTGATCACATCCGGACTCAACTTCTTGGTACATCAAAATACACAAACTCATAATATAACCGTCATCGAAACCTTAAGCGTGCGGACCCTACGGTTCGAGAACAATGTAGACATGACCGAGACACGCCTCTCGGTCAATAACCAATAGCGGACCTGGATGCCCATATTGGCTCCTACATATTCTACGAAGATCTTTATCGGTCAGACCGCATAACAAGATACGTTGTTCCCTTTGTCATCGGTATGTTACTTGCCCGAGATTCGATCGTCGGTATCCAATACCTAGTTCAATCTCGTTACCGGCAAGTCTCTTTACTCGTTCCGTAATACATCATCTCACAGCTAACTCATTAGTTGTAATGCTTGCAAGGCTTGATGATGTGTATTACCGAGAGGGCCCAGAGATACCTCTCCGACAATCGGAGTGACAAAACCTAATCTCAAATACGCCAACCCAACATCCGCCTTTGGAGACACCTGTAGTACTCCTTTATAATCACCCGATTACGTTGTGACGTTTGGTAGCACCAAAGTGTTCCTCCGTAAACGGAGTTGCATAATCTCATAGTTACAGGAACATGTATATGTCATGGATAAAAGCAAGAGCAACATACTAAACGATCGTGTGCTATGCTAATGGAATGGGTCATGTCAATCAGATCATTCAACCAATGATGTGACCTTGTTAATCAAATAACAACTCTTTGTTCATGGTTAGGAAACATAACCATCTTTGATTAACAAGCTAGTCTAGTAGAGGCATACTAGTGACATATTGTTTGTCTATGCATTCACACATGTATCATGTTTCCTGGTTAATACAATTCTAGCATGAATGATAGTCATTTATCATGAAATAAGGAAATAAATAATAACTTTATTATTGCCTCTAGGGCATATTTCCTTCAGTTATGATTGTCACGACGAAAGACTTGGCAATCTACTTCGGTGAATAGCACATTGAATCCAAAGTCAGTCAATCTAGACACGGAAAGTAAATTGTATCCAAGTGATTCAACAAGCATGACATTTTGAATAGAGCTATCATGAGATATGGCCACCTTACCAAGGCCAAGTACCTTACCCTTGGAGTTGTCTCCAAAAGTCACATACTTGCGTGGACCATCGTTCTTTGCAAGCTCTCGAAACATGTCTTCATCTCCGGTCATGTGATCGGTGCATCCACTATCAAGAATCCACTATTTTCCGCCGGATATGTAGTCTCTCAAATTCGCCATGAGATTGAGACTCTTCATGATCTTGTCTAGCTCGGTGTCCGAATCGGAGTAATCATCATCATGCTCATGCTCATCATCATATTGACCCATAGATAGTTCATCATCAACACCTAGGTCAATTTGACAACAACTTGCATTAGTTTTGTCAATGTGACAATAATCATCGGAATGCAATACAAGAGCATTTCTAATTAGAGCATTGATAAGATAAGGATCACCCTTCTTTTTCATGAGATCACGAAGCTCAAAGAAGCATTTATCAAAGTTGGGATCATTGGGGCGCATCATATCAAATTCAATAGTCTTGTATAGAATTTCATCAAGACCTCTCAAAGAGCAGTCCGGATAAAGTCCTTCCAAGAACTTCCACATAGCATAGGCACACTCAAAGTTTGTAACGAGTTTAAGCAAGTTATCGGGTAACCCTCTAATGATAAGATTTACAGTTCTAAGGTTACGAAGCAAATCAAGCTCTTCATCCATGGTAGGGTGCAAGGGGTCAAATGGAGGCACATAGGGGTTTCAACATATTTGCAAGTTATACATCTTAAAGATAATAAGCATTTCAATCCTCCACGAGTTATAGGACACTCCACTAAGAATAGGCACTCTATGGCTAACACTCCCAAACGTAGACACGTCCATCTTCCTCCAATGGTGTGTAAACCAAAGCAATGGAGACCAATGCTCTGATACCAATTGTAGGATCGAAGAAGGTGAGAGTGTCTAGAGGGGGGGTGATTAGACTACTCGACAAGATAAAAATTATGACTTTTGACAAAGACAAGATTTTGGCAGATTTTGCATAACACACAAGTCAAGTAGCATACTACACATGCAATTCTAAAGTATGGGCATCGGAAAGTAAATTGCACAAGTAGTAAAGAGAAGTGGAGAAGATCAAACGCAATTTGGATACACGGAGATTTTTCTCGTGGTTCCGATAGGTGGTGCTATCGTCATTCCACGTTGATGGAGACTTCAACCCACGGAGGGTAACGGCTGCGAGAGTCCACGGAGGGCTCCACCCACGAAGGGTCCACGAAGAAGCAACCTTGTCTATGCCATCATGGCTCACGCCCACGGAGGGCTAGCCTTACTCGGGTAGATCTTCACAGTAGGCGATCTCCTTGCCCTTACAAACTTCTTGGTTCAACTCCACATCTCGACGGAGGCTCCCAAGCGACACCTAACCAATCTAGGAGGCACCACCTCCAAAAGGTAATAGATGGTGTTGATGATGATGAACTCCTTGCTCTTGTGCTTCAAATGATAATCTCCCCAACACTCAACTCTCCTCACCGATTTTGCTGTGGTGGAAGAAAGGATTGAGTGGAAAGCAACTTGGAAAGGCTAGAGATCAAGCTTCATATGGTGGGAGTGGAGCAACTTGATCTCAACACAAGGGTAGGTAGTTCTCTTCTCGAAATGTAAGGTAGGAGTGGTAGTTCTTTCGATGGCTCTCTCCACGAATGAAGAGGGGTGGAGGGTATTTATAGCCTCCACACAAAATCCAACCGTTACACACATTTGACCAATCTCGGTCAGACCGAAGTTGACAACTCGGTGAGACCGAAAGTTCAAATCATGTGAACGTTGGGATTTTCGGTGGGATCGAAAATACAAACTCGGTGAGTCCGATTCGTGCAAAGACTAGAGCTTGCCAATCTCGGTGGGACCGACTTCATCATCTTGGTGACACCGATTTGATGACAGAAGGTTACAGAAGCTTGGCAACTCAAGTTTCGGTGAGACCGAGTTCAGAATCGGAAAATCCGAGATTTCTAGGGTTTGGCTATATGGCTGAGGTGGTTCATCTCGGTGTGACTGAGTTTAGGGAATCGGTGGGACCGAGATTACTTATGAGTGTATGAGGCAGTGAGAGTTGCTGATAGTTTAGGAGATGTATCACTAAGCACTTTGAGCAACCAGATCATCATCATAACCTCATCCCCTTTTAATAGTATTGGCTTTCCTATAGACTCAATGTGATCTTGGATCACTAAACCAAAAATGGAGTCTTGAGCTTTTGCCAATGCTTGCCTTAGCATTTTGAGGGGTCCACCTCTTCAGTCCTTTTGCCATGCCAATGTGATTGAACTTCCTGAAACATACTTGATAAAAGCATTAGTCCAACCACAAAGTATGTTGTCATTAATTACCAAAACCACCCAGGGAGCAAATGTGCTTTCAGGTACACCTTCTATCACAGATCCTAAGGCAAGTTATTCGTTGCTAAGATGGATCCTTTCTAGAGAAGAAGTTTCTCTCGAAAGAAGTGAGTGGGAGGAAAAGTAGAGCTTGATAAGGTAATTGTACCTTCTCCCGAATTGGAAAGTAGTTCATCACAGAAATTTGTTCCTGTGACTACTACACCAATTAGTGAGGAAGCTAATGATGATGATCATGTAACTTCAGATCAAGTTACTACCGAACATCGTAGGTAAAACAGAGTGAGATCCGCACCAAAGTGGTACGGTAATCTTGTTCTGGAGGTCATGTTACTTGACCATGACAAACCTACGAACTATGAGGAAGCGATGATGAGCCCAGATTCCGCGAAATGGCTTGAGGCCATAAAATCTGAGATATGATCCATGTATGAGAACAAAGTATGGACTTTGATTGACTTGCTCGATGATCAGCAAGCCATGTTAAATGAATGGATCTTCAAGAGTAAGACGGACACTGATAGTAGTGTTACTATCTACTAAGCTCGACTTGTTGCGAAAGGTTTTCAACAAGTTCAAGGTGTTGAATACGATGAGATTTTCTCACTCGTATCGATGCTTAAAGTCTGTCTGAATCATGTTAGCAATTGCCACATTTTATGAAACCTGGCAAATGGATGTCAAAACTGCATTCCTTAATGGATTTATTAAAGAAGAGTTGTATATGATGCAACCATAAGGTTTTGTCAATCCTAAAGGTGCTAACAAAATGTGCAAGCTCCAGCGATCCATCTATGGACTGGTGCAAGCATCTCGGAGTTGGTATATACGCTTCGATAAGTTGATCAAAGCATATAGTTTTATATGGACTTACGATGTAGCCTGTATTTACAATAAAGTGAGTGGGAGCACTACAGCCTTTCTGATTAGTATATGTGAGTGACATATTGTCGATCAGAAATGATGTAGAATTTTTCTGCAAAGCATAAAGGAGTATTTGAAAGGAGTTTTTCGAAGAAAGACCTCAGTAAAGCTACTTACATATTGAGCATCAAGATCTATTGAGATAGATCAAGACACTTGATAAGATTTTCAATGAGTACATACCTTGACAAGATTTTGAAGTAGTTCAAAATGGAACAGTCAAAGAAAGAGTTCTTGCCTGTGTTGCAAAGGTATGAAATTGTGTAAGACTCAAATCCCGACCACAACAGAAAATAGAAAGAGAATGAGAAGTCATTCCTATGCCTCAGTCATAGGTTCTATAAATTATGCTATGCTATGTACCAGACCTATTGTATACCTTGCTCTGTATTTGTCAAGGGAGTACAATAGTGATCTAGGAGTAGATCACTGGACATTGGTCAAGAATATCCTTAGTGAGGACTAAGGAAATATTTCTCGATTATGGAGGTGATAAAAGAGCCCGTCGTAAAAGTTACCTTGGTGCAAGTTTTCACACCGATCCAGATGACTCTAAGTCTCAATCTGGATACATATTGAAAGTGGGAGCAATTAGCTAGAGTAGCTCCGTGCAGAGCATTGTAGACATAGAATATTTGCAAAATACATACGGCTCTGAATGTGACAGACCCGTTGACTAAGCTTCTCTCATGAGCAAAACATGATCACACCTTAGTACTCTTTGGGTGTTAATCACATAGCGATGTGAACAAGATTGTTGACTCTAGTAAACCCTTTGGGTGTTGGTTACATGATGATGTGAACTATGGGTGTTAATCATATACAGATATGAATATTGGTGTTAAATAACATGGCGATGTGAACTAGATTATTGACTCTAGTGCAAGTGGGAGACTGAAGGAAATATGCCCTAGAGGCAATAATAAAGTTATTATTTATTTCCTTATTTCATGATAAATGTTTATTATTCATGCTAGAATTGTATTAACCGGAAACGTAATACATGTGTGAATACATAGACAAACATAGTGTCACTAGTATGCCTCTACTTGACTAGCTCGTTTATCAGAGATGGTTATGTTTCCTAGCCATGGACAAAAGAGTTGTCATTTGATTAACGGGATCACATCATTAGGAGAATGATGTGATTGACTTGACCCATTCCGTTAGCTTAGCACTTGATCGCTTAGTATGTTGTTATTGCTTTCTTCATGACTTATACATGTTCCTGTAACTATGAGATTATGCAACTCTCGTTTACGGAGGAACACTTTGGGTACTACCAAACGTCACAACGTGAATCGGGTGATTACAAAGGAGTACTACAGGTGTCTCCGAAGGTACATGTTGAGTTGGCGATTTCGAGATTAGGTTTTGTCACTCCGATTGTCGGAGAGGTATCTCTGGGCCCTCTCGGTAATGCACATCATTATAAGCCTTGCAAGCAATGTGACCAATGAGTTGGTTACGGATGATGCATTACGATCGAGTAAAGAGACTTGCGGTGACGAGATTGAACTAGGTATTGGATACCGACGATCGAATCTCGGGCAAGTAACATACCGATGACAAAGGGAACAAAGTATGTTGTTATGCGGTTTGACCGATAAAGATCTTCGTAGAATATGTAGGAGCCAATATGGGTATCCAGGTCCCGCTATTGGTTATTGACCGAGAATAGTTCTAGGTCATGTCTACATAGTTCTCGAACCCGTAGGGTCCACACGCTTAAGGTTTCGATGACAGTTATATTATGAGTTTATGAGTTTTGATGTACAGAAAGAGTTCGGAGTCCCTGATGAGATCGGGGACATGACGAGGAGTCTCGAAATGGTCGAGACGTAAAGATCGATATATTGGACGACTATATTCGGAGTTCGGAAAGGTTCCGAGTGATTCGGTATTTTTCGAGTCTGGGAGAGTTACGGAATTCGCCGGGAGAAGTATTGGGCCTTATTGGGCCTGCGGGAAAGAGAAAGGGGCTGCCTAGGGCAGGCGCGCGCCCATGGCCTAGTCCGAATTGACTAGGGGGAGGCCGCACCCCTCCTTCCTTCCTTCTCTCTTCCCTTCCTTGTCTCCTACTCCTAATACATGGAAGGACTCCTAGTTGGACTAGGAAAGGGGAATCCTACTCCGGTGGGAGTAGGACTCCCCATGGCGCGCCCTCCTAGGGCGGCGTCCTCCTCCCTCCCTCCTTATATATCTGGGGCAGGGGCACCCCATGACACACAAGTTGATCTACGGATCGTTCCTTAGCCGTGTGCGGTGCCCCCCTCCACCATATTCCACCTCGGTCATATCGTCGCGAAGCTTAGGCGAAGCCCTGCGCCGGTAGAACATCAAGATCGTCACCACGCCGTCGTGCTGACGGAACTCTCCCTCGACACTCGGCTGGATCGGAGTTCGAGGGACGTCATCGAGCTGAACGTGTGCTAAACTCGGAGGCTCCGTACGTTCGGTGCTTGGATCGGTCGGATCGTGAAGACATACGACTACGTCAACCGCGTTGTGCTAATGCTTCCGCTTACGGTCTACGAGGGTACGTGGACGAACACTCTCCCCTCTCGTTGCTATGCATCACCATGATCTTGCGTGTGCGTAGGAATTTTTTTGAAATTACTACATTCCCCAACAGGAGGCTTATGTCAATGTTATATTCATGCCCCAATCATGAGCTCTCAAGAGAAATGATTATTCAAAAAATTTATGCTCGGGTTCTCTCAACAATCGCTCCATGCTCGATACTTCTTGTACTGGTTCTTTTATGATGAAGACTATTGAATTCAGATGGGATTTATTGGAAAGAATTAAACGCAACTCTGAAGATTGGGATCTCGACGAAGGTAAGGAGTCAGGTATGACACCTATGTTTGATCGTGTTAAATCTTTTATTGATACCGATGCTTTTCGTGGATTTAGCACTAAATATGGACTTGACTCTGAGACAGTAGCTTCTTTCTGTGAATCATTTGCTACTCATGTTGACCTCCCTAAGGAGAAGTGGTTTAAATATAATCCTCCCATTGAAGTAAAAGTAGTTGCACCTATTAAAGTTGAAGAAAAGACTATCGCTTATAATGATCCTATTGTTCCTACTGCCTATATTGAGAAACCCCCTTTCCCTGTTAAGATAAAGAATCATGCTAAAGCTTCAACTGTGGTTCGTAAGAGTAATACTAGAACACCTACACCACCTGTGCAAATTAAAGTTGAACCTAGTAGTGCTATGGTTAAAGATCTCTTGGCTGATAATATTGATGGGCATGTTATTTACTTCTGTGATGAAGCAGCTAGAATTGCTAGACTCGATACTAAAAATAAACATAGACCTATTGTAGGCATGCCTGTTATTTCTGTTAAAATAGGAGATTATTGTTATCATGGCTTATGTGATATGGGTGCTAGTGCAAGTGCAATACCTCATTCCTTATACAAAGAAATTATGCATTGCACCCGCTGAGATAGAAGAAATCGATGTTACAATTAAGCTTGCCAATATAGATACTATTTCACCAGTTGGGATTGTTAAAGATGTTGAAGCCTTGTGTGGGAAAGTTAAATATCCTGCTGATTTTCTTGTTCTTGGCTCCTCACAAGATAGCTTTTGTGCCATCATACTTGGTAGACCCTTCTTGAATACTTTAAATGTTAAGATAGATTGCGAAAAGGATATTGTTACTATTGGTTTGGGGGATATGTCTCATGAGTTTAATTTTGCCAAATTTCGTAGACAACCCCATGATAAAGAATTGCCTAGTAAGGATGAAATTATTAGTCTTGCTTCTATTGCCATGCCTCCTAATGATCCTTTAGGATAATATTTGCTAGACCATGAAAATGATATGTTTATGAATGAAAGAAGGGAGATATATGAAGTATTCTTTAAACAGGGACCTATTTTGAAACACCACTTGCCTGTTGAAATTGTAGGAGATCCTCCTCCACCCAAGGGTGATCCCGTGTTTGAGCTTAAACCACTACCTGATACTCTTAAATATGCTTATGTTGATGAAAAGAAGATATATCCTGTTATTATTAGTGCTAACCTTTCAGAGCAGGAAGAGGAGAAATTATTGAAAACTCTGAAGAAGCACCGAGCTGCTATTGGATATACTCTTGATGATCTTAAGGGCATTAGTCCCACTCTATGCCAACACAAAATAAGATTGGAGAAAGACGCCAAACCAGTTGTTGATCACCAACGATGGTTAAACCCCAAGATGAAAGAAGTGGTAAGAAAAGAAATACTAAAGCTCCTAGAGGCAGGTATAATTTATCCCGTTGCTGATAGTCAGTGGGTAAGTCCTGTCCATTGTGTCCCTAAGAAGGGAGGTACTACTGTCGTTCCTAATGATAAAGAAGAATTGACCCCGCAAAGAATTATTACAGGTTATAGGATGGTAATTGATTTCTGCAAATTAAATAAAGCTACTAAAAAGGATCATTACCCTTTACCTTTTATTGATCAAATGCTAGAAAGATTATCCAAACCTACACATTTTTGCTTTCTAGATGGTTACTCTGGTTTCTCTCAAATACCTGTGCCAAAAGAGGATCAAGAAAAGACCACTTTTACTTGTCCTTTCGGTACTTTTGCTTATAGACGTATGCCTTTTGGTTTATGTAATGCACCTGCTACCTTCCATAGATGCATGATGGCTTTATTCTCTGACTTTTGTGAAAAGATTGTTGAGGTTTTCATGGATGATTTCTCCGTTTATGGATCTTCTTTTGATGATTGCTTCAGCAACCTTGATCGAGTTTTGCAAAGATGTGAAGAAACTAATCTTGTCTTGAATTGGGAGAAGTGTCACTTTATGGTTAATGAAGGTATTGTCTTGGGGCATAAAATTTCTGAAAGAGGTATTGAGGTTGATAAAGCTAAAGTTGATGCTATTGAAAATATGTCGTGTCATAAAGACATTAAAGGTATAAGAAGTTTCCTTGGTCATGCATGTTTTTATAGGAGGTTTATTAAAGACTTCTCTAAAATTTCTAGGCCTCTGACTAATCTCTTACAAAAAGATATTCCTTTTGTCTTCGATGATGATTGTGTAGAAGCATTTGAAATACTTAAGAAAGCTTTGATTTCGCACCTATTGTTCACCACCGATTGAATTCACCTTTGAAATTATGTGTGATGCTAGTGATTATGCCGTAGGTGCTGTTCTAGGACAAAGAGTTGATAAGAAATTAAATGTTATCCAATATGCTAGTAAAACTCTAGACAATGCCCAGAGAAATTATGCTACTACTGAAAAAGAATTTTTAGCAGTTGTATTTGCTTGTGGTAAGTTCAGACCTTATATTGTTGATTCTAAAGTAACTGTTCACACTGATCATGCTGCTATTAAATATCTTATGGAAAAGAAAGATGCTAAACCTAGACTTATTAGATGGGTTCTCCTACTACAAGAATTTGATTTGCATATTATTGATAGAAAGGGAGCTGAGAACCCCATAGTAGACAACTTGTCTAGGTTAGAGAATGTTCTTGATGACCCACTACCTATTGATGATAGCTTCCCTGATGAACAATTAGTTGTCATAAATGCTTCTGTACTGCTCCATGGTATGCTGATTATGCTAATTACATTGTTGCTAAATTTATACCACGTAGTTTCACATATCAGCAAAAGTAAAAGTTTTTCTATGATTTAAGACATTACTTCTGGGATGACTCACACCTTTATAAAGAAGGAGTAGATGGTTTTATTAGACATTGTGTACCTGAGCATGAACAGGAACAGATCCTACGCAAGTGTCACTCCGAGGCTTACGAAGGACACCACGCTGGAGATAGAACTGCGCATAAGGTATTGCAATCCGGTTTTTATTGGCCTACTCTCTTCAAGGATGCCCATAAGTTTGTCTTGTCTTGCGATGAATGTCAAAGAATTGGTAATATTAGTAGACGTCAAGAAATGCCTATGAATTATTCTCTTGTTATTGAACCATTTAATGTTTGGGTCTTTGATTATATGGGACCGTTTCCTTCCTCTAATGGGTATACACATATTTTAGTTGTTGTTGATTACGTTACTAAGTGGGTAGAAGCTATTCCAACTAGTAGTGCTGATCATAACACCTCTATTAAGATGCTTAAAGAAGTTATTTTTCCGAGGTTTGGAGTCCCTAGATACCTAATGACTGATGGTGGTTCACATTTTATTCATGGTGCTTTTCGTAAAATGCTTGCTAAGTATGATGTTAATCATAGAATTGCATCTCTATATCACCCACAGTCTAGTGGTCAAGAAGAATTGAGTAATAGAGAGCTTAAATTAATTTTCCAAAAGACTGTTGATAGATCTAGAAATAATTGGTCCAAGAAACTTGATGATGCATTATGGGCTTATAGAACTGCATATAAAAATCCTATGGGTATCTCTCCATATAAAATTGTTTATAGGAAAGCATGTCACTTACTCTCGAACTAGAACATAAGGCATATTAGGCCATTAAAGAGCTCAATTATGATTTCAAACTTGCCTGTGAGAAGAGGTTATTTGACATTAGTTCACTTGATGAATGGAGAACTCAAGCCTATGAGAATGCCAAACTGTTTAAAGAAAAAGTTAAAAGATGGCATGACAAAAGGATACAAAAGCATGAGTTTAATGTAGGTGATTATGTGTTGATTTTCAACTCTCGTTTAATATTTTTGCAGGAAAACTTCTCTCTAAATGGGAAGGTCCTTACGTTATCGAGGAGGTATATCGTTCCGGTGCCATAAAAATCAACAACTTCGAAGGCACAAATCCAAAGGTGGTGAACGGTCAAAGAATCAAACATTATATCTCAGGTAACCATATAAAAATGTTGAAACCAATGTTATTGAAACCGTAACCCGGGAGGAATACATAAGGGACACTTTCGAGAATGTTTCAGACTCCAAAAAGGAATAGGTATGTGGTACGGTAAGTAAACCGACTCCAAAACAGTTCTAATAACATTTTTTCTCCGTTTTGGAATATTTAAGAAAATAGGAAAATAAGAAGTAGTCCGGGAAGGAAGCGAGGCGTCCACGAGGGTGGAGGGCGCGCCCTACCCCCCTGGGCGCGCCACCCCTACCTCGCGGGCACCTCTTGTGCTCTCCGGACTCCGTTTTCTTGCACGATACTTCTCTTGGTCGGTAAAAATTCATTATATAATCTCCCGAAGGTTTTGACCACCGTTCCACGACGAAATCCTCTATTTGTTTTTAGTTATTTCTGCCGCAGATTAGAGCAATATGTCGTCCCAGGATTCGGAGGGAGAAAGCTATGTGGCTGATTACCTTGTAGAACCTAAGGTCTATGGGGACTTGGAGCATTATGGTTTGTAACATCCCAAATTTCCCATTTGGAATGTTTTACAATTATAGCTAAGCATCTATGCATATTGTTTGAAATTGAGTGGCATTTGAAATATTTCAGAGGCTTTTGAGTTTGTTGAATTTGGATTCAAATTGGCAAATGAAATTCTTTCAAATCAATGCCTGACAAATACTTGAGCAAAAGTATGAGAGGAGTAAACATGACACTCCAAAAATGTGAGAAGAAAACTATTGCCAAAAAGTTTGAATTCAAATTTGTTGAGAGTTGTTGAGAGTTGACAAACATAGTTTTGGTCATTGTTGCAATTAATAGGAAGTAATAAAGAAAGAGAGGCTCTCACATATAAATATACTATCTTGGACATCTTTTATGATTGTGAGCACTCATTAAAATATGACATGCTAAAAAGTTGATGTTGGACAAGGAAGACAACGTAATGGGTTATCTTTTCTTATATCCGAAATAAAGTATATTACCATAGATCATCCAACATGTTGAGCTTGCCTTTCCCCCTCATGCTAGCCAAATTCTTTGCACCAAGTAGAGATACTACTTGTGCTTCCAAATATCCTTAAACCCAGTTTTGCCATAGGATTGAGTAAGATCCTTCAAGTAAGTTGTCATGTTGCATGCAATAAAAATTGCTCTCTAAATATGTATGACTTATTAGTGTGGAGAAAATAATCTTTATACGATCTTGTGATATGGAAGCAATAAAAGCGACGAACTGCATAATAAAGGTCCATATCACAAGTGGCAATATAAAGTGACGTTCTTTTGCATTAAGATTTCGTGCATCCAACCATAAAAGCACATGACAACCTCTACTTCCCTCTGCGAAGGGCCTACCTTTTACTTTTGTCTTATACATTATGCAAGAGTTATGGTGATCTTCACCTTTCCTTTTTACATTTTATCCTTTGGCAAGCACCTTATGTTGGAAAGATCCCGATATATATATCCAATTGGATGTAAGTTAGCATGAACTATTATTGTTGACATTACCCTTGAGGTAAAAGGTTGGGAGGCAACACTACAAGCCCCTATCTTTCTCTGTGTCCGATTTAAAACTTCAAACCCATAAGTATTGCGTGAGTGTTAGCAATTGTGAAAGACTAGCTAAATGATAGTTGAGTATGTGGACTTGCTGAAAAGCTCTTATATTGAATCTTTCTGATGTTATGATAAATTGCAATTGCTTCAGTGACCAAGATTATAGTTTGTTAGTTTTCAATGAAGTTTCTGATTCATACTTGACATTGTGAATAGATTGTTACTTGAGCATAAGAAATCATATGACAATATATATATATATATATATATATATATATATGTGTGTGTGTGTGTGTGTGTGTGTGTGTGTGTGTGTGTGTGTGTGTTGTTATAAGAATGATCATGATGCCCTCATGTCCGTATTTTATTTTATCAACACCTCTATCTCTAAACATGTGGACATATTTTTCGATTTTGGCTTACGCTTGAGGACAAGCGAGGTCTAAGCTTGGGGGAGTTGATACGTCCATTTTGCATCATGCTTTTATATCGATATTTATTGCATTGTGGGCTGTTATTACACGTTATGTCACAATACTTATGCCTATTCTCTCTTATTTTATAATGTTTTCATGAAGAGGGAGAATGCCGACAGCTGGAATTCTGGGCTGGAAAAGGAGCAAATATTAGAGACCTATTCTGCACAACTCCAAAAGTCCTGAAACTCCACGAAAGTTATTTTTGGAATTAATAAAAAATACTGAGCAGAAGAAATACCAAAGGGGGGCCACCCACCGTCCACGAGGGTGGGGGGCACGCCCTACCCCCCTGGGCGCGCCCCCTGCCTCATGGGCCCCCTGGCAGTCCTCCGATGGCCATCTTCTACTATATGAAGTCTTTTACCCTAGAAAAAAATCATAAGCAACTTTCGGGAAGAAACACCGCCGCCACGAGGAGGAACCTTAGCGGAACCAATCTAGGGCTCCGGGGGAGCTGTTTTGTCGGGGAAACATCCCTCCGGGAGGGGGAAATCATCGCCATCGTCATCACCATCAATCCTCTCAGCGGTAGGGGGTCAATCTCCATCAACATCTTCACCAGCACCATCTCCTCTCAAACCCTAGTTCATCTCTTGTATCCAATCTTTGTCCCAAAACCTCAGATTGGTACCTGTGGGTTACTAGTAGTGTTGATTACTCCTTGTAGTTGATGCTAGTTGGTTTATTCGGTGGAAGATCATATGTTCAGATCCTTTATGCATATTAATACCCCTCTAATTATGAACATGAATATGATTTGTGAGTAGTTACGTTTGTTCCTGAGGACATGGGAGAAGTCTTGCTATAAGTAGTCATGTGAATTTGGTATTCGTTCGATATTTTGATGAGATGTATGTTGTCTCTCCTCTAGTGGTGTTATGTGAACGTCGACTACATGGCACTTCACCATTGTTTGGGCCTAGAGGAAGGCATTGGGAAGTAATAAGTAGATGATGGGTTGCTAGAGCGATAGAAGCTTAAACCCTAGTTTATGTGTTGCTTCGTAAGGGGCTGATTTGGATCCATATGTTTCATGCTATGGTTAGGTTTACCTTAATACTTCTTTTGTAGTTGCGGATGCTTGCAATAGGGGTTAATCATAAATGGGATGCTTGTCCAAGAAAGGGCAATACCCAAGCACCGGTCCACCCACATATCAAATTATCAAAGTAACGAACGCGAATCATATGAGCGTGATGAAAACTAGCTTGATGATAATTCCCATGTGTCCTCGGGAGCGTTTTCCTTCATATAAGAATTTGTCCAGGCTTGTCCTTTGCTACAAAAAGGATTGGTCCACCTTGCTGCACCTTATTTACTTTTGTTTCTTGTTACCCGTTACCAATTACCTTATCACAAAACTATCTGTTACCGATAATTTTAGTGCTTGTAGAGAATACCTTACTGAAAACTGCTTGTCATTTCTTTCTGCTCCTCGTTGGGTTCGACACTCTTACTTATCGAAAGGACTAGATAGATCCCCTACACTTGTGGGTCATCACTGGATGGCTGGATATATGAATCTCCTCGTACGCGGCGACCGCCGTAGGCTCCTGGGAGATTGGCTCGACCCGAGGCATCCAACGACGGCAGCACCTATCGCGCAGTCAGGCGGCAAATGGCCGGGACGCTGTAAGGCTGTAGCACCCGACGTGCCAGCGGAAAATTCGACAGGGCGGCTGCACGCGGCTACGGACCGCATGCACAAGGCTGGACATGGGTGCGCGGCGGCACGGACGTGACGAGACCGGCACGACGGCGGGGGGCACCTGAAGCAGAGGCTGCAGGTTAATGATAACCGTACCGCCTGACCTCCCCTGCCGCTCGTGTGGGCAGGATTGGCCGGCCCAAGTGGCTTCCCGATGTTTCCCTTCAGGCAGAAAGGACAAGTTGGACATAGTCCATACTTTGATTTTTGCAGGAACCAAAAAAAGGGAAGGGAAAACAAATTGGCTATGCCACTGTTTTGGGGAGCTATGCAGTTTTTTTTGCATAAATTTGTATTTCAGTAATTCCTTGAGTATTACTATATTGTAAAGGGGAGCGCTACGCGTCCGCCGCCTGATCTTTTTAAAAGATCAGCCAGGTCATGAACCATCAGATCTGTGCCACATCAAACGCTCAGATGTGCCTTCGTCATTGCAACACAGGTCTTGTTGCGGGATTACTTGTGCAACACAGGTCTTGTTGCAGGATTATTTCTGTAACATAGGTCTTGTTGCTGAATTTTTTTGCAACAGCTATTTTGTTGCATTTTTTGCAACTGATTTTTCATTGCAACTTTTTTACAACAAATGTCTTGTTGCAAAAGGATTTTGTAAAAGATATTTTGTTGCAAAATGTAGATCCATTGTAGACCATTGCAACACTACATATGTTTCAGAAACATAGCTCCTGTTGCAGAAGTGCGTTCGACAAAGGATACTATGTGGACTCTCACTAGGACATGTGAGGCACAGGAGGTGGCGGATGTGAATGCTGCGATCCGCCGGGTGATGGATATGTTGGAAATATCCAAGAGAGTGTTTTCGTGTGTTTGCCATTGATTGCATCAATAATCAAACCTAGGCCATGAATGTCAAATTTAACTTGGCTGCCCGGGATCTCAGTTCCCACATAACCACACCCGCTCAGGGGCTCCGGCTATAGTCGCTATAGCAAAGTATGTTACATTGCACTTCACTACACCATGGTCTATAAAAGTAGAGTATCTGATACTCTAGAGCTCTTTTGAGGAGCAATGTGATCAATATATGGTGATGATGATACTTCAAGTGCATAGGAAATGGATGTTCGTCCGATTCCATGACTTTGAGTCAGTGACAACATACAACTCTAATGTGCATCAAATCAACCGAGAGTTGAGATTCTGCAATAGTGCGGTTTCACATGCCAATCTCATCGATGAAAGGTGTTCCACTTTTAATCCTTCTATGAGGATTTTGACTGAATTGTTTTGTCAATGGTGAATGGAAGTGGATACATCATGAGAAGCAGATATGAATGGAGCAAAAACTGGCAGAAGTAATTTCTTGGAGAATGACGAGGGCAGTATCATTGATTGCTACACATGTGGTTGTTCACAATGCAAGGAAATGTGATATTTCCATGCTTTTGGTTGATCTGTACATGCATCAATTGGCTAAGGACAACATGCCCATGGAAACAAGTGTGCAGCTTGCTTCACTTGACATAATAATGATGTTCCTATTGTTGAAAATTCCCAAGGCATTTCTTAGAATGTGGGAAGCCATGTCTAGACTCAGCAAAACGAATATCCACTACTTAGTGTCGATGGCATGCTAGTGGACTTCGCTTGATATACAATGTATGTATTTCTATATGAGTTCAATCATATCTTGAAATTAGTTTCTTTCTCTATAGAAGTCTATTGGAATAACCCAACTGAGAAGAAAATGTGTTAGTAGAAATTGGGTCTACTAACATGATACTAAGGGAGATTTAGTATTTCCAGACTCTTGAGAAGAGTAGTGGAAACATCATGACAACTGTTGGTCGTGATGGGGTAATTGTTGGTTCTGGTCAAGCCATAATTGTACTCCCTAGGGGTACTATATGATAATCATGGATGCATTCATTCATCAATATTCTACTTGTACCTTGATGAGTTATAAGGATATCCGCAATGGTTTCTATGTTGAAACTCGTATAGTGAGTAAGGTTGAAGCCTACTCATAACTCGGCAAAAGGATTTGAAATAAATCTAGAGTAAACACCTTCTCTATCTATTGGATTGTATTATACATACATTAAATGTGATGCCCATTTGGCACACAAGATAATTTTCTACATTCTTGACAAGTTCAAGATGGCATGGTTACTTGGGTCATCCTAATACCGAGATGATGTGAAAATTATTGATGGTTCCGTTAGACACAATATAATGGTTTGAATCTTCCAAATTCATTAGATTATGTAACATGTGCAAACAGGGAAATTGATCACAAGGCCATCGTATAAGATAAAAGGATGAGCCACTAAATTTCCTTTTACAGGAGATATATGTGATGTAATTCAACCGTTACATGGAATATTCAGATATTTCATAGCATTTTTGGATGCATCGATGAGATGGTCGAATGTGTGTCTTATGTAAGGAACCATGTGTTCACAAAGTTGGTTGGTAATATCAACATGATAAATCCATCAAAATGGATAATGTCGTGGAATTTAGTTCACGAGCATTTGATGATTACTTCCTAGATTGAGGCATAACTGTGGAGCATATCGGTACTTTGTGTACATATCCAGATTGGTCTTGCAGAATCACTTGTCAAGAGGATAAGTTGATAGCAAGATTGCTCCTACATGATTGTAATCTCCCAACATCTTGTTGGGGACATTGCGGTTTTACTACTGCATATTATATGGTCTCCCCATGGAAATGAGTAAGTATTTCCCATCTGCGATAATTCAGTTGTGTTGGATACATACCACCACTGCAGCGTACATATATGGGCCCTCATAGAGAAATGGGGATCTATGTGAGGTACAATTCTCCGTCAATCATAAAGTACCTAAAGTCCTTAGAAGGGGACATGTTTATGGCCTGGTACACTGCTTATATTTTGATGAGGACATTTTTCCGGCATTAGGGGGAGATAATAACCACATTGAATGCCGGGAAATAGAATGCGATGTGAATAGACATCTAGTCCTTAGGTCCACGTATGAATGTGCCTGAACTGGAGGTTCAGAAGATTATCAATTTGCAAAGTATCACAAATAATCTGACGGTTGCATTTACTAAGTATATAGGTGTCACAAAGTAAAATGTTCCCATAGTGAATGCGTAGAGAGAGTGTATGTGACCCATAGGAAGACCTTGACTCAAATGTTGTGGGAAATCACAAAGAGTCAAAAAGTAATGATGAAATCTCCACTCTGGATATGGGTTCGGGAGAATCATATAATAAAGACTACATTATGTCGGCATTTATTTATCCTCATGAATTTCAGAAGACCTTGGATTGGATCTAGAACCTAAGTCCATGCATGGCTGAGTGTCTAAATGATCTAGTTGATCCAAAGAAAGGCAGCAATTGAGAATGCGCTCGCTCTCAAGAAGAGGGGGGGGGGGGTGTTGACCTGATTAGTAATACTCACCCCTCTGAATTTGTTCCCTGGGGAGCAAATGGGTTTTTGTTCATGTGAGGAACGAAAACAATAAGGTGGGGAGACATGAAGCAAGGCTTGTAGCACAGGGGTTCACATAGAGACCCATCATCATTTATGGTGAAATATGTTATCCTATTATGAGTGGAATAATGTTCCAATATTTGATATTACTGGCAGTGAATAATGAATTTGTTTATCAAACTGATGGATGTTGTGACTGCATAGTCGTATGAGTCACTTGATTCAGGTATCTTTATGATAATTCCTGATGGAATGAAGATTCTGAATTTATTTGCAACATGTATTGCGAAAGCTTCAAAGGCCATTTTATGACTTGAAGTAGTCGACAAGGATGTGGAATAACCGACTGAGTGAGTTCCTTTGCAAGAGGGGTTACTCAAACAATGATGATTGCTCATGTATGTTCATCAAGAAATCCAAATAGTGATTTCGTACAATTTTTGTGTATGCTGATGATCTGACTATCATTGGAGCTACACAACAAACATATGATACAATCATATCATCTTAAGACAGAGTGTAAGACGAAAGATTTGGTTGAGACCAAACTTTGCTCAAGCTTGGGACTTGAGCGTACTCCTTCGGGAATACTTGTTCCTCAATCTACATTTATCCAAAAGATTGTTCAAAAGTTCAACACAGATAAGTCATATCCATCAAAGAGCTATGGTGTGTGAAATCTCTTGAGTAATAGATATAAATACACATTTGTACCTAATGGCGGTGATGAAGAGATACTGGAACTGAGTCTCCATATCGCGGTGCAATTGAAGCACGAATGTATCTAGAGAACGGCACCAGGCCTGGTATATCATTTGCAGTAAATTTATCAGCTAGATACAATACATCTCCGATGAAAGGCATTGGGTTGTTTTGAAGAATATTTTTGGATATCTTCTAGACACTAAAATCTTGGTTTATTTTTATGAGAAAAATCAAGATATTACCATGATTGGATATCGTGATGCTGGGAATATATCATACCCCCATAATCCCAGATCACAGACTGGTTTTGTCTTCTCTAATGGAGGTATGCCCTTCTCTTGGAAGTCGAGAAGAAAAACTTTAGTGGTTGCATCCACTAATCATTCTGAATGTATGAAGCAACATCTGAATCTGTTTGGCTTCACGAAATGATGGACTTTGTTGAAAGTTCGGGCGGGTTTAATTGCTAGGACTCACCCACCATTATCCACGAAGATAATGTTGTTTGTATTATATAGATGCAGACAGGTTATAAAGAGAAATATTACAAAGTATATTACTCTGAAAGTATTTTCTTCCTCGTGAGTTGAAAAGTGGGAAGATAAATAATTTGGAAACAAAGTCATATGTGATCTTTGTGATACGTTCACAAAGTCATTACAAAGTTCTCCATTCTAGAAATAAGTTAATGGAATTGGTATGAGATGACCTTGTTATTTGCAAGGTTCAAGGGGAGTGCACTCTTGAACGCTAACCTGTTCGAGATTTTCGGATCTTTTGTATTGCACTCTTTTCCTTTATGAGTTTATCCTATATGGTTTGTCATAGAAGGTTTTTAATGAGGCGATAGTAATACAAGCATGGTGATATGTCATTTTCTCCCTATTTTCCCACTGGGTTTTTGGAAGGAGTTTTTCATGGCATATTACATATATCTCCTCATATTTCTCCCACAGGGTTTTTGGAGGAGCATTTTTCAATATGATGATTCTACTTAGTCAAAGTGGAGATTAGGGGGAGTATTAGGAATTAATTAGTTTGTAATTAATTCTGTGGATAATCTCCACATTGTAATTAGGAGACGGTTAGCATATGGCTAACTGATGCGTCTCTATCTCCCGTCTCCCCGAGACGTCGCATCCCTGGGATGCATCCCTTGAAGGGATATATATTGTAAGACATCATCATGAATAAAGCTAGTTGATTCATTATTGCGATTCTCTTCTAACACTTTGTACCAGAATTAGTTAGATCAAGATACAAACTCACTATTAATAGGATTATCTATTTATACCTAGCTAATAAAGTCCTTTCCCCATGGGTTAAGTCTCTGGATCTGGAAAATGAAAAGTTTTGTTAGTTTTGCTGTCGGGAATCAAGGCTTTCAAAGGAAATCTGGATGCATTTATTTAGCTTTGATTGTAGTCAGAAAAGATCTTACCCATAAGACATGGTACACATTGTACTTTTGTTCTCATGGATGTGTCTTCCAAGACACAATATTAGTGTCATATGCGTGAGACATCATTAGCGTTGAACCAGTTGAATATGTATACACCCATTGCAACACATGGCAATTACCTAACTTTTTTTATAAACACAGAGCGATGTGGCTCAGTTGGCTAACATGCCATCCTGAGAGCATCTACAAACAGACTCCTCAAACTCCCCTTAAACATCCGGCGGGATGGCACGGTCAGTGACCAGCAAAATCTCGACCTAACGGCACCTCTCATATCGTCCCTATACGTCCGAGTTGACTGACACCTCTCATATCGAGCCCATACTTGGAATGGAACTGGGGAGGCACGAACGTGTCCGCCATGTTGGATCTAGCCCACCAGAACGAACCCTAAGTACTCCACTCCGTCCCCCAAGATCCATTCAGTGATATCCGACCTTCTCTAGCATGACGGGTAGCAGATCCGACTCCAAGATCTCCCGATCTGTCGACTCGGGCCTCATCCCATGCTGCGACGAGGAGGGGATGGTCATCCACCTTGCTCTCCACTGCCCTTGGGAGGAGTGTGCCCCACAATGGTCGGACTCGATCCTGCAAGAATCCATTGCGTCTGTGCAAATGGCGTTGGATCCACCGGGGCTCGTGGCTCTAGGCACATGACCACGACCTCGCCGGACACGATGAGGTCCGTCTGGCACCCCAACCTCGGTGTTGGATTCG
Source organism: Aegilops speltoides (assembly GCA_021437245.1). Lineage (NCBI taxonomy): Eukaryota > Viridiplantae > Streptophyta > Magnoliopsida > Poales > Poaceae > Aegilops > Aegilops speltoides. Next base: position 544,518,786 of record CM038147.1, read on the forward strand.
ATTCCAGCAGATTTCGAGGTAGGGATCCTAAACAAGGCATCTTGGAGCCATAGTAACATGGACACTGGATTTTAAGGTTCTCTCGAATAGATAATACCCTATGCCCTACTAGTGTTTCCTGTATTGTGGCATAGTACAAAGTACAAGTATCAACTACGAGTTTGTTATGTAAGATTCTAATGATCTATCGACTAGCCTAGCCTCAGTTTATATAATGTATCGGAGGCCTAGGATTTCTAAGAGTCCTTGTCTTGTGCATCAAGTCTTGTGGAATCTTCCTTGTATGCGTCATGGTTTGCTCGAAGTGGCCCACTAATGAACCTCCATGGGGGTCCACGGCCCGGCCCTCCTGTGCGGGTGACAACATGGTGAGTACCCCCTAGTCTATAGAACTCCGCCACTCAGGGTGGTGGTGCAGCCCTTTCGATGGTGCGTCATCCCCGCGACGTCGGGCTTCGAGTCGGAGGTCAACGCTAGCATGCATCACGACACATCCCCTGCGGACGCGAGGCGTGCCCGCCATGGCGCCATGCAAGGAACATAATGCAAGAGGCTGTCGCAGCACTCGAGGCTGAGGCCGCAAAGGCGGAGTTGCACGCCGCCTCACAGGTGACCGGCATCCCTTGGCACCACACCCCCGGGGTGGTGGAGCCGCTACAGGTGACTAGCACCCCCTGACACCGCAAACCGCGGGGTGTCGGAGCCCATATCCGACAGGACCTTCACTTTTTGGTGGTCTCGCGGCCACAAGACATGGGCACAGAAGGCAACAACAAGGACGGGTGCCGATGAAGATTAGACTATGTGTTTATGTTGCATGTAATTATATGAATTTGAGGATTTGCTAATGAGGTATCCGGCTGTGGAAGAGGACATTTGAGGGGTGATCAGCCTGGGGGATTTGCTAAGTCCAGCTTTAGATGCTCTATGTCGCAGGTTTGACTTCTACCCGATGCATGATTTTATTTTCCCTTTAATTCCTCCATCACGCCTAGTAACAGGTGGGACTAGTCTTAGAGCATCTCCACCGCGCTCAACAACCCCCCAGCGAATTTTTAGTGCCGGTGGCAAAATCGCCCACCATGCCCAGACCTCGTTTAGCGCCGGTTTGGGCCAAATCTAGAGCCGGCGATCCCGCCCCAAACCCAAGCGATCGGGTGTCACCTGGGGCGCCGGCAGAAGAGAAAAGCGGTGCGGGGCCGCTCTGTCGGTGACAGGAAGCCCTTTTCCCACCGTTTCCTCCCGCTTCCCCCCTCGGCTTCCCTCTCTTCTCCATTCCTCCCGCCAAACCCCGCCTCCTCCCTACCCTTCCGCCCGCCATGCCGCCGAAGAAGTACGTGATGCCCCGCGCCGCGACGGATCCCACAGTTGCCGCCGTCGCCCAGCCGAAGCAAAGGAAGCCGAGGGCGCCGCTGTCCAAGCCCCCCGGCATGAGCAACACCGACTGGAAGGCAGATGTCATGCCCAATATGCGATACTATCCTAAAGAGACTCGAAGGTCCCACCAAGGATAGAACCGCATATTGATACGCTTTTGCAAGGTGGATATCATTACATCAACATTACATAATAGATGGGGATATATACAAGAGGCAAACAATTGCCGCAAGAATACATCAATACATCATCCATAAGATCAACATCCGACTACGGATGAAACACAAACAGAAACTCAAACGTCATCCACCCTGCTAGCCCAGGCTGCCGACCTGGAACCTATCCCCTGATCGAAGAAGAAATAGAAGAAGAACTCCAAAACAAGTAAACATCGCTCTCGCGTCATGAACATCGCATAACCTATACCTGCAACTGTTGTTGTAGTAATCTGTGAGCCACGAGGACTCAGCAATCCCATAACCATGGGTATCAAGACTAGCAAAGCTTAATGGGTAAGGAAGGGGTAAAGTGGTGAGGTTGCAGCATCGACTAAGCATGATATGGTGGCTAACATACGCAAATAAGAGCGAGAAGAGAAGCAACGGAACGGTCGTGAAGCTAGCAATGATCAAGAAGTGATCCTGAACTCCTACTTACGTCAAATATAACACAAAAACCGTGTTCACTTCCCGGACTCTGCCGAAAAGAGACCATCACGGCTACACACGCGGTTGATGCGTTTTAATTCGAATCTGGTGTCAAGTTATCTACAATCGGATATTAACAAATTCCCATCTGCCACATAACCGCGGGCACAGCTCTCGAAAGTTTATACCCTGCAGGGGTGTCTCAACTTAGCCCATCACAAGCTCTCACGGTCAACGAAGGATATTCCTTCTCCTAGGAAGACCCGATCAGTCTCGGAATCCCGGTTTACAAGACATTTCGACAATGGTAAAACAAGACCAGCAAAGCCGCCCGATGTGCCAACAAATCCCGATAGGAGTCGCACGTATCTTGTTCTCAGGGCACACCGGATAAGTCAAGCTACGAGTAAAACCAGCCCTCAAGTTTCCCCGAGGTGGCCCCGCAGGTTGCTCGGTTCGGACCGGCACTTAGAGAAGCACTGGCCCGGGGGGGCCTAAAATAAATATGACCCTCGGGTTGGCTGACCCAAGGGAAGGGTATAGGTGGTGGTGAGGCAAATGGTAAAACCAAGGTTGGGCCTTGCTGGAGGAGTTTTATTCAAAGCGAACTGTCAAGGGGGTCCCATAAATCACCCAACCGCGTAAGGAACGCAAAATCAAGGAACATAACACCGGTATGACGGAAACTAGGGCGGCAAGAGTGGAAAAAAACACCAGGCATAAGGCTGAGTCTTCCACCCTTTACCAAGTATATAGATGCATTAATTAAATAAGAGATATTGTGATATCCCAACCATAATCCTGTCCACCATGGAGCAATCTTCAACTTCACCTGCAACTAACAACGCTATAAGAGGGGCTGAGCAAAGCGATAACATAGCCAAGCAATGGTTTGCTAGGAAGGGTGAAAAAGTTTAGAGGCTGACATGGCAATTTGGGAGGCTTGATCAACAAGAGATAGGTAGGCGGCATAGCAATAGAACGAAGCAACTAGCATAGCAATGATAGTAGTGAGATCCAGGGAAACAGTCATCTTGCCTGAAATCCTGCAAGGAAGAAGAACGAGTCCATGAAGAAGATGAAGCCACGAAGACGAACCAAGCGTAGACGAACGAATCCTCACGATCACAACGAAACGGGAACTATCGAGAAGAAGCACGCAACATGGTAAACACACCACACATATACATGACATGATGCACAACCAAGCATGATGCATGACAAGGCTACATGAAGCTACTCATGGCAAGAGATGATGCATACAAGAGCAACACATCAAAGCAAGTTTAAATGAGGTCGGAAACAACATATAACAAATCCGGTAAGTCCTCATATGCAAATTTAGAAATTGGTCCAGATCTGAATAAACCTTAAGTTGAAGTTGTTAAACAGCAATTTAAAGAGCACCAAGAGGATCTACACGAAATTCTAGTCAAGTTACATATAAAGATCATTTAGTTCGGAGCTACGACCTAGAAGATATGAGCAAAACAAGTTAAACATGGCATTGATGCAAAATGCATACAACATCAAGCAAACACTCTCAAAACATGGATGCAACATGATAATATGAAACTTAATGCAAAATCAAGCAAGTTTCATATAGAGCACACTCAAAACGGAGCAACGGTTCAACACACAGACTATACAAGTTTAAAGGACAAGCTGTCCAAAACAATAACTAGGCATCTAGCAAGCATCAAAACAATATGCTACAGCATCTGAACGTGAAAGAAAAAGGAATGGACATGAAGTACAGGTAAAGCACTACAAAACATGAACACTAAGCTATCTCCAGAAATCAGTAGAACATGCTCAAAAGGACATGGCAAGATTGCAAATAATAACAGCTTACAGACTTGGCAGAAATCACTGGACATGGCAGAAATAACATCAGGTTGCAATGTTTAGAGCTATCAAATAACATGATACAGGAACTTATCATGGCAAACAAAGGCATGGCATGCTAATACTAAAGACAAAGAACAAAACTCCCTTACTGAACTAATTCCAAAGATCAACAGAAAAGATGGTAGCATCCATGCAACCATGGCAAATGATATGACAGATTCAGACATGGCAGGAACAACAATAAGTAGGCATGTTGGTGAGCTTGTACCACTCACCACAGAGCCACACATGCCATTACAAGGTGACCAACAGTAATAAGACATCTTTATGAAGCTAATCATGGCAATAGCATGGTCATAGGGTGCATGGATCACTAGCAAAGCACATGGCCAAACTGAACTTAATGTTAACAGGCCGACAACAACATTATATAGCAATTTGAGAGCAAGATTAAAAGAAGCTAAAGCAGGCTATAAATGCAACCAGGGGCATGGATGGATAGGGCATGACATGTATAATAAAACATCCTTAGTGAAGATCTCCAGATTATGCATAGAATGACTTGTAGCAGTAGGTTTACATAGCATCATGATATAGCAGATTCAGCCTAGCAAAATAGCAACAGCAAGTACCCTACTTCACGAGCTCCATACACTCACTACAAGACTCACAAAAATACATGGATTGCACCACTATAAATATGGGATGATGTAGCTCAAAGCACATGTAGACATCAAGCTCATAGGATGCTCACACAAAATGCAATGAAAAAGACAAAACAGCAAGATATGATAATAGACAGCAGTTAACATCATATAGCACTCGTGCAACGATGATTTGGGCATCAAGATGAACTCAAACAAACATGGCACGATAGAATGGAATGAAGAGCATCTCATGATGAACAATTTGATATATCATGCGCATGAAACGGAGCTACGGATGCAGAGTTATGACATTGATGAACAGGGCATGAAAATAACAGCAGATCCGGGGACTTAGTCGAAAACTACCATGAGGAAAGAGTCAACGCGGGCGAGGTGGCGGCGGATCTCGCCGGAGATGGGGAAGAAGATGCCGGATAGGCGGGGAACCGTCAGATCCGGCGCAGAGAACACGGATCCGGCACGGAGGTCCGTTTCGGCGATGGGCGGCTCCGGCGACGCCGTTAGAGCGGAGGGCGGCGAAGGCGGTGAGGCAACGGCGAGGTCGAAGCCGGGAGGCGGCGGCGGATCTGGTCGCCCGGCCAGATCCGAGGCGGCGGCGTCTCGGGGTGGCCGGCAGGCGAGGCCGGCGGCGATGGTCCCTAGCGGCGCGGAGGAGGCGACGGGCGCGGGCGCTGGGGGCGGTCGCCGGCGAAGAGGCGGCGGCGCGCGTGGCAGGAGGCCGAAGCGCGGGCGGCGGGACGCTGGGCGCGGTATGGATGCTGCTGGCCGGGTGGGCCTTGCCTGGCCCCTGCTGGCCCGGGCGCGGCGTGGGAGGACGGAGGCTGTGGCGAGGCGTTGTTGACGCGGTGGCGGCGCTACCGACGTGGCGGGCGGGCGCGGGTGCCTCTGGCGGTGACATGTGGCGGCGGCGGGTTTGGTCGGCGCAGAAACCAAGGAAGGGGAAGGGGATTAGGGTTAGAGGCGATTTCCTTCTCAGATTTGGACGGGGAAGGTGTTTTTATAGGCAAAAGGAGCTAGGAGTGTCCAAATGGGGAACGGTTTTCGGCCACGCGATCGTGATCGAACGACCAAGAGCATGGAGGGGGTTTGGATGGGTTATTGGGCCACTTTGGAGGGGTGTTGGGCTGCACACAAAAGAGGCTTTTACGGTACCCCGGTTAACCGTTGGAGTATCAAACGGACTCCAAATGGCACGAAACTTGACAGGCGGTCTACCGGTGATGTACCAAGGCCGCTTGGCAAATCTCGGTCCATTCTGAGAATGTTTGATACCCGCTCACAAAAAGAGACAAGAAGGGGACGCCGGATGACATAGGAGTGCCGGATTGCAAAACGGACAACGGGGAAAATGCTCGGATGCATGAAACGAACACGTATGCAAAATGAGATGCACATGACGACATGGCAAAGTGCAACACGCAAGTAAATTACATGGCAACGACGGCGAATAACTGGCAGACACCTGGTGCATCGAATCCGGGGCGTTACAGCGGATGTGGAGCGCTGGGAGGCCATCACCACCGATAGGCGCAACAGGGCCAAGAAGCCCAGGGAGAGAGTGGCGCACGCGGCGGCGGCGGAGCATGCGGAGCACGCCGCAGCCGAACAAGCCAAGGCGGCGCGCGCAACGATGATGAATCCACCCGGTGGGCATGGCCCGTATGCGTCCTGGAGCCAGCAAAGCGTCGGCTCTCCGGCCGAGTTCTCGTTGTTGCCGCACCCATGGAGCACGCCGTCGTCGGGCTATGCCGATGGCGATGCCCATGACCGCTTCAACCCCAACATCACCTTCCCCCATGGGCGCCCAGTCCAGCGCACGCCCTCGCCCGCGTTCACCGGCGTGCAGTACCCGCCGTACACGTACTCACCGCCGGACTACGCAGCCTCACCGACGCCACCTCTCCGCCGCGGCCTCTACTCGCAAGCCTCCTCTCGTCGCATCTTGGCGATGCCGACGCGACGAAGGCCAACATGGAAGACATCATCGCTGCTAGCTCGGTTGCCGCCGCCGCTTCCCCCTAGTTCACTACTCAAGACGCTCGATTGACCTCGACGACATGGACGACAAGCTAGACTATGGCGAGGAAGAGCCGGAGGAGGAGGAAGAAGATGAGGAGGAGCCGGCACCGACGAGGAAAGGCAAGAAGAAAGACGACGGCCAAGACCGGCGAGCCGCGCATGAAGTGGGCGTCCAAGGAAGAGGAGTGCCTTGCCGAAGCGTGGAAGGTCGTCTTCCTCGACCCGGTCACCGGCATGAACCAGGGCATCGAGACGTATTAGGCCCGCATCAAGGCCGAGTTCGATGAGCGCAAGCTCGTCGACCCCTAATTCAAAGGCATCCACATGAAGCGTGGGTCAAAGGCGATGGCGAACCATTGGGGGCTCATCCAAACGACGTGCAACAAATGGCATGGGATCGTCGAGGAGGTCGCGCCTCACCCGGAGAGCGGCACCAGCGTCGAGGATCAGGTATAGCACGCCGTCCTTGCTATTGCTTTTCGTTGTGTGCGCGCTCGGGCGTGCGCTAGCACCGATGATGTTTTTTCCTCGGCGCAGCTGCTACGCATGTTCGCCATGTTCCGCGATGACAATAGCGACGTATAGTTCGCCATGTTCAAGCGGATCGACAAGTGCAAGAAGTGGGCGGGCGTCCGGCGCACCCTCGCCAAGGCCAAAGAGATGTACAAACCGGATGCGCTGACCACGGGCGCGTACGACGGCCGCCCGGACGGCAACAAAGGGGCCAAGAAGCCGAAACACGCTGAGTCGGCTACCGCCCGCGTGCAAGAGTCCATCGAGCACTGCCTCGTCGGCGCCAAGACCAGGGCCACCCAGCGAGAAGAGAAAACTGAGGCGAGGTGGGCTGCTTTGATGACGAACAGCGCCGTCAAACTCGACTTGCTCCAGACCAACGTCGCCGCGAAACTCAAAGCTCAAGACGCCAAGAAGAGGAACAACGACCTCGCCTTCTTGATGGGCGGCGCTGACATGCTCCAGAGCGGCGACGAGAAGCTCAAGGCGTGGTTCTTGGCGGAGCGAGGCCTCATCCTGAACCAGATACCGGCGACGCCGCCGCCCAGCCTGACTGACGATGCCTCTGCGACGCCCAACCCCACTGACGATGCCTCCACCATGCCCAGCAGCACAGAAGCCGCGCCGACCAGCCCGAAAGCCGCGCCAACTCCTCCCAGCCCGCGTACGCCGACGACGACGCCGGAGGTTGAGCTCGACGTTTGATGCATTCCTTCCGCGTCCTTCCTTTTTTCTACGCCGAACTACTTTTCATTTGATTGCCGAACTGTGGCACCGAATCGCCGAACTATTGCGATGATCACGGGATTGTAGTTTTTTGAAGCGGGAACGATCGAGTTTGAATATGGGACGCCTTGGGGGCGGCACCTGGGGACGTGGCTGGGGAGAAACGAACCCCAGGGGCCAATCTAGCGCCGGCTCACCCCCACGCCGCTGTTTTTCGGCGCCCTGGGGGGCCGAACGGCTGGAGATGCTCTTATGTGTATACTCCCACTGTCCCAAAATAAGTGTCCTGACTTAGTATAATGTTATTGCACTCAAAATAAATGTTGCTGACTTAGTATAATTTTATTTTGGGATAGTGGGAGTATATCTTACATTTTTAAGAAGTTAGTCCCAATTCTCTCAACATGCAAAGTGTTCACTTCAACGTTCCATTAAGCAATGCATTTAAGTCTTCTCTCCTACTAAGCCATGAAAATCTGCCACATAAGTGAGTCATGCATTTAACTTATAAACTGCAATTATTTTTATATTAGTCTATGCATGTAACGCCGCTACATCATATATTCATGTTAGTCATCTTTCACATTTTTGTTCGAAATAACATTTTTAACTGTAATTCAAAAGTTTTTATTCTATTTTTAGACACTTTATTTTATTGATTTCAGGCTTATACTTTCTTCTCATTAGATTTAGTCAGTTTTTCAACTACTTACGCATTTCTTAACAAGGTTATTGCAGCAACGCAGGGGGAGAGAGTCATCCTCTACTCTATTTCAGAGTTAAATATTGAATCCAAACCATGGTTAGGCTCGTCGTAATGGTAGTATCATAGCTAGTATCATGCATGCCAACTGGGCAATTTTGATGAGGTGGCATAGCATTAAATGAAGAAAAAGAGGGTGTAGTATCATATCATGATACCGTATCATATTAAATGCTATGCTACTTTGTGTCATGCATGGCAATAAATAGAGTATAACATGATACTATGCATTAGGGAGGTAGTATCATACACTAGTATCATATGCATGATACTAGTATATGATACTCCCCATTACAACCAGCCTTAAGAGGAAGTACTCCCTCCGTCCGGGTTTAGTGGACCTCTTAGCCAAATCAACATTCAACAGCACCAAGGAGCCTCGTATGGACAGTCCTGATTATTGGTTCTCATTGTATTTTGTGACAATTTTTGAGTATGGATTTAATTAACAAAATGTTCATACATGTCACCGGAAATTATATCATCGAGACCTACGTTTAAATACAAATCCAACAATATAATTTTTATTGACATGTATTGATATTTTGTTAGTTAAATTTTTGATCAAAATTTGACACAAATTATAAAGGGGGCCAATAAACCAGGACAGAGCCCTTTGTTGTGCACAGGGATGCATGTACACGCATTAATCACATTTGCGTGGGCCCATGCATGCCCAATTAGAAAAGGAAGGGAAATGCATGCATTGGCTAGTCCCGCTAGGCCGTTTTGTTTTAATTGCACCACTCGTTAATTACACAACTTTCTCTCGTCCTGAATCGATGAAAGTCTCCTCGGTTTTCGTTTACGGGCCTTAAAGATAGAACACGCTAGTGTTGTTGAGAGGCTTAGAGGGTGCTTGGATTCAAGGGACTATTTTTAGTCTGACTAAAAATAGTCTTTTTTAGACGCTAAAGTTCCAAGTACCCCTGACTAAAGAGAAGGTAGGACTAGTCTTGAGGCTAAAATTTTTTAGTCATAGGAAACCTACTAAAATAAGTATTAGCCCTCTCTCTCCTCATTTAATTCCTCTCCTTTAACACATGTGAATTCTGTATTGGAGGGTTTGGAGGATAATAAATGCTCAATAACTTGATTTTAGTCTCTTTAGTATTTGGACCCAAGCATGGGTGAGGCTAGCAAGTTTTAGTCCCACTACTTTAGTCATGGGACTAAAACATATCCAAGCACCCTCTTAATAAATCCGAACGGAAGGAATACAATAACAGGCTACCCGCTTACATGGTAATTTTGCCTATCTGAATAAGAGATACAAGAAAAAGTGAGGGAAGTGTGCTCTATGCAAGAGCCTAGCTATATACGAACTCCTAGGCCGATAAAATAAATATGAAGGAAGAGATAGAGAGAAGATGAGAAAAGGTAGTACTCTTATAACTAACCTTATTGTATGAGTGGCCATAAGTGATGGCTATATATGACATGGCAATACCATATAGCCAACAGTTGGTTTTTTTTTGAATCCCATCTTTATATTAATTAACCAACCACACCAGTACACTCATTCGATACAATATTCACCACACAGGGCGGTACATCTTTTACAAGAATACCATCTAATCTGTTGTCAAAGCTATACTTAGCGATTAAATGAGCCACCATATTGGCTGTACGGCTAATCTTTGACCATTGAAGATTATTGATCAACTTCGAGATACTCACCGCTTCCATCTTCAGGTCACGCATAGCAGACTGTCATAGTCCCCGATGCAAGAGACGAACCACAAAAGCACGGTCGGTCTCTAAAATTATAGGATTATGAAGAGAAATACCTATGTAGAGACCGCAATGCAAGCTCTAAGCTCCGCTTCCTCCACGCTTTGACAAGCACCAATGAAATCCCATGACGAAACAATAACTTCCCTTCCTCGTCACGACCACCACCCCACACTGGCTTCTCTAATGGACTCCACGAAGCTAGCATCGACATTAATCTTGAACCAACTGCAGGAGGCGGTGACCAGCCACTACTCGCGTTCAGAGAATTAGGAACTCCGCTAATCCGGACCAACGGCCCTTTTCCTTTATTTTGAAAATCCACGGCCTCGGAGAATGATGTGCACCAAAAGACTCCCAATAACTCTCCACAAAGCATGCGAAGCTGAAACTGATTCCTTTCCTTTACCAAAGATCAAATCATTTCTCAAATGCCAGTCCTCGAATAAGAATATAATTTGGTCTCGCACACGGATTTAATTGACTTAGGAGAACAATAAACCAATCATGCCCGTATATCGAGAACCTCCTCATCGTAGAGCCCAAATGTTCCTCATGGCCATGCGAAGCGACGCGCTTCGGGCACAAGACAAGTGCATGGAAGGTATTTTCATCCTCCATGCCACAAATAGAACACGTACTAACAGAGGCTTGGTGATGCGCCACTCTATTAACTCTGACGGCCAAGCTATTGGAAGCAACCCTCCATGCAAAAATACGGATCTTGAGGAATGTTTGCCTTCCAAATAATATTCCAAATTTTCCTCTCCGACCCTACCGCCTCACTTTGGATTGCCCTCATCCTCTTTTTTATCCTTAAGGGTGGCGCTAACTTGTACGCACTCCTAGCGAGAACAACCCGACTTTTCATAATGCCAAGCAACAAAATCTGCCTCTCCATTTGATTGGATCCGCAACCTCAAAATCTCATCTGCATCATAAGGGTAAAATAAATGCCTAACCAGCTCCTCATCCCATCTCCTTTCTCCACTCATGAACAATTCCTCAACCCATTTAACTCTAGTTCTATTCTTCTTTGCAGAGATTTTAAGTCCAGAAGCTCTAGGAAGCCAATTGTCTCTCCAAATATGTATATTGGCACCATCACACACTCTCCAAATAACTCCAGATTTAAGCAGCTCCAACCCATGCAGAATACCTTGCCATGTGAGAGAAGCCGACTGCGGAAAAGCTGTGTCTAAAATATGCCCCTGAGGATAATATTTCGCCTTGATCACTCTGGCACACAATGATTCCGGATTCACCACGAGCCTCCATGCCTGCTTGGCTAAAAGAGCTGGTTAAATAATCTGAGATCCCAAAACCCATACCACCCTCCGCTTTAGGCTTTGTCATCTTATCCCAAGCCAACCAATGAGTCTTCCTTCATTTTCCTCATCCCCCACCAAAAATTCCTTATAATCTGAGATAATTCCTCACACGAGACGCCGGAATTTAAAAATACCCATAGCATACACGGAAGAGCTTGCGAACAGATTTAATCAACGTTTTTCGCCCCACAAGAAGCATATTTCTCTATCCATCCGATAGTATTTTGAGAGCTTTGTCCTTAGTGGATTGAAATTTGCCTGCCTTCATTCGACCTTGAGGCACCGGTAAACCAAGATATTTGTCCTCAAATCCTTCGGCGGTAATGCACAAAATTACCATAACAGCCACTTGAACTTCCATACTACATTTTTTACCAAACATGATAGAGCATTTATCTGGGCTCAACAATTGGCCAGTCCCTTTCTCATAGGTTGAAATAATATTTTTAATTGTCAACGCTTGATCAATGGCTCCCTTGAAAAATAAAAGACAGTCATCTGCAAACAATAAATGTGAAATACCCGGTGCTTGCCTGTTCACCTTGAATTCTAGCAGCGCTCCTCTATTACACGCATCCTGTAACAACAGAGAGAGGGCCTCGGCCACGAACAAGAATAAATAAGGAGATAGAGGGTCTCCTTGCCTGATACCACATGAATGGTGTTTAGGTTATTGGCCTCCATGGAGGCCGATCTTTTGAAAAATTCAAAATTCAACAATTTCAGTTTCAACAAAATTTGAAAAACATTGTACAAGTAAACAATGATGTGAGGTATGTGCGTAAAATTTCAGGATGAAATACGTTAAAACGCGACCTGTACAGAAAAGACAAATTCATGGTCTGAGAGGATGAATAGTATCATGTGTTAAAAAGCCCTAGATTTGTCTTTTTTGCACAACACTCACTTCAACGTACTTTGTCCTCAAAATTTACACCCCTGTGCACTATGCCTTCTTCTATCTCTATATTTTATTTCAGATTTTTTTTGAAATGTAAAAAATTGAATTTTCAAGAATTTTGAATTTTGTGTTTGCAGGTCTCCATGGAGCTCGGCCTCCAAAAGCAATTTTCGGCAGTTGGATATACCATTAACCATGCTCTAATAATATAGCCTGTTGTTGACTATATAGACATGTATGTCTTCAAGAGTTACATTATTAATTACTCATAAAATACTTATATAAGTCAATTTTTTTTCACTTTCTCTCTATCACTTTCTTCTCATTAAATACTTGTACCTAGAAGCACGCGTAAAGGCTGACTCTCACATGAGAATTCACTCTTCATTTTTTTTTCTTGTGTCTCTACTCCGCATAGAGTAAAGTCCCATGTAAACGGGCTTTATAGCCCACTATTTTATTTGCTCTTGCTCGACCTTATAGCCCACTATTTTATTTGCTCTTGCTCCATGGCGGTAAGCTAGGGAGACAACGATGGTGCCACGTAAACTAGATTATATACTTATTTATACTTATTTATCTAATAAGGTCCCGAATCAGGGGAAAAGAAAAACTGAAAAGGGTGCCACGCTTAAATGTAGGATAACCATAACACCTACACGTGTAATGGAAGCCAAACCCGCCCACACGCCATATAACACACAGACTGCATCACGTCATCGTGTGCATGCTTGTGGGAATCTTTTTAAATTTTTAGTTTTTAAAATGTTTTATCTCTTAAATTGAAAAATCCAACTGAAAATTCGTTTTCACCATTAAATCCCTTGCGACGAGATCTTCGAAACTAGATCTCATATCAATATATTTCGATGAATTTTTTTGGGGGTTAAAAGTTGTCATGTCTATTGCACATGAATTGTTATGATGTTTACAGTAAAGTTGTCATGATATGTTACAGCTATTTTATTCTACATTTAAAAGTAAATTTTGACATATTATAAAAGAGGAATTAAGAAACTAGACGTGTCATGAACCATAAAGTAAAATTACCATAATACATGCATTTAAAATTGTCATGGTTCACAAAAAGTAATTTTCATGGTCAAAGTATTGGAATTGTCATCATAAAAAAACTAAAATTGCCATGCTCTACAAACTAAAATTGCCACATGACAATTTTAGTTTAAGCACTATGGCAATTACAGTGTAAACTTCATGGCAACTTTTGAGCAATTTTTTTTCATGGAAACATATCAACATGGGGATCTCGTCGTGACGGATTTAATGGTGAAAACAGATTTTTAATTCGTTTTTTTAATTAGGAGATCAAACATTGTTAAGCTGAAAACCAAAAAGATTCCTGCTAATGTCATTTGTTCAAACGTGGCAAAATGAATGATGATGGAGGCATGTGAACGATATGCAAGATGCCACACGTGTGGGTGTTAGTTTTTTCGTAAATGTATTCTGCTAGAAAAAGGGCCATCCAGCCAGGCCTAAAACTAGAAGGCCGAGAACCCGTTACGAGTCAAAGATTGTGTTTCTGAGTCCTGAAAAAGATCAATCAATTATACTCCCTTCGTCCCATATTAGTTGCCGCTCGAAAAGCAATACAATCCCATATAATTAACCAACCGCAGTGACATGAAATCCAGGATATCGATCTGCCCGTCGTAGCACTTCTATTTTCAGCAAAGATCGTGAGCCGTTCTCTGTAAAGATTAACCAAGATCCGGTGATATAAAGGGAAAAACAGGGCTAGTACGTAGCACAGAAGCAAAGTAGCATGACAAAACTGCTTCCGCCAGTCAGAATATTGTTTATAGATTTCAACTCGGACACAGAACTAATTTAGAGGCCAAAACTTCCATCATCTAACAGACGTGTCTCAAATACCTTTGACCTAAGCTTCTGATGAGTAGTTGATCATCCAATTTTCTTTTCTTGATAGAAAGAAAGACGAGGCTTAATCGTGCCGCCTCTTCTTTAAGCACCCGGCCCCGGCGGCATGCTTCGCTCTACTCCTCGGCTTCGACCAGAATCTTCTTGCAGGCCTCGTAGCACATGAACGAGATCCCCGCCGCGGGCATGAGCTTGATGCAGCTAGGCCCGAGCCCCTTGTACAGACCGCCGATCCCTTCTTTCTCCATTATGCAGTAGAGGGCATGGAACACGTTCTTGTAGACCTGCCTTCCGCCCACCGCCCCAGCCTGCATCTGCTTGCGAGCTACTTCGAGAGGGAAGGTGGCGGTGCTCGAGATGGCGCCCGCGGCTGAACCGATCAGGAGTGTTGCAAGGTTGCTGATCTCCTCCTGCTTGAATGTCTTCCTGTAGAGCTTCCTCAGGGTGTCGTAGGCATAGTAGTTGGTCGCGGCGTATGGCACCACTCCTATCAGACTAGGTGTCAGACCACGGTATAGCTCCGAGGGGCCTTCCTCTCGTACAATCTTGACGAAGCAATGGAGAAAGTTGTCGTATACATCTTTCTGCAGAAACAAGTACATGTGAAGCAAGGTACTCAAAGAAATATCACTCTTACACATTGTTGACAAAGAGTTGTATCCACCTCTATAGTCAGACGGGTCTTGATCAGTTCCAAAGGATATGTGCAGAGTGTTGAGCTGACACCTGCAAGTGCCCCCGCAACAAGAGATGGAGGGAAGGGGGTCTTAGAGGACTCATCAGCCTTTGGAGTCAGGAATTTTTTGGCTGTATCAAAAGCAAATAGCTGCATTTGGATGCAAAGAGATCAATCAAATCAAAATATTGTTAGTATGTCTTAAGAGGTAAACAACAAAGTGTTTGATCACTAATAACAAATCTTAGGTGCCATACTGAAATTCACAAGCAGAAAAGGAACTGGGCATAGAGACTTGCAACCAATTTGAGTGTAACATGCACCCCAAAAAATCAGTGTAACATAGAATTATGCAGTCCGATAATCATAACCACCCAGCGTACTTCTATAACAATAGTCAAACCAAGTTTCTACAGTGAAATTGCATTAATGTTTTGTCATCTAGAGTATAACATCAGAAGACAAGATATAAGAAACCAAGCAGTGGCAGTTCAGCCAATCATTCAATCCAGGGAGTAGAAGTAGTGTAAAACTAAACAAACAAGGGTCTAAATACACACTAAAAGTGCCCACAGTCTGACTTAGTTAAGAGTGTCAGGACCATCATATACTAATACTAGAGGACAGACCCTTGATCATATATGTAATCAAATGTAGGAAAACATCAACTCACCGCTAGGCAAACCCAAACTCCTTTGCAGAAACTGTGTTTACAAATGGCATATACTGTTACACCTACTTCACTAATAGCAGCCTGGGTGCTATATAACATTGACTAAAAAGTAATGGTGCCCCATCATTGTTATGGCCCTCCTCCCACATCAAGTTTGCTGCATCTATCAGCAAACTGAAGGTTGTTGTAAGTGCACTACACAATTAACATCAAATTGAAGTGTTGAAAACTACACCACACCACATGATCACAAATGAAAGTGAAGTTGACACCCTATAGTAAATCGATTAATAAGCAGAGAACCTCTATAGCGTCAGCAATACACCAGGCATTGGCTAAATCACATGGTACATTTTAGCAACAAGGTCTACTGGGAATTGCCAAGTAGCATAAATGGAAAGTTACCTCAATCGCCTTGCTTGGAGCAACACGGATGACATTTACAAAATTCCCACGGAACAGCCCTGTCCAGCCCTCTGTCTTCATAATTGTCTGAAACACTTCTGTCATTGAATCCCCATTGCTCCCAACCATCAGGTGCGTCCTAATTGTCTCCAACGGCGCCACACAAGTCCTCGAGACCGCCCCCGCAATAGCTCCACTAACCAGCCGCCTCAAATGCGGGTTACCAATCTTAATTTTCAGTTTCAGCCCATGTTTCTTGGCCTTCTTCCTAATAATCTTACCATCCACCACCACCTCCTCCTCGACAGACTCAGCCACGGTCCCAATAACCGGAAACCCGACTGCTGACGAGACAAACTTTATGCAGTGATCAGCAAAAGGGATCTTGAATTCCTGCTCCGCCGGACTGGTTGACACTGCTGGAGCAGGCGTCGACACTTTCAGCCCGACGCTAGCAAACAGCGCACCATGATGAGGGGAGGCAGAGTCATGCAAGCTTAACGAGAAGGCCTTGTCTTCTTGCAAATCCCAAGGGAACCGGAGCTCTGGAAGAGCCCACCCGTGTTTCTTCTCCGAGGCCAGCGTGCAGTTCTTGCTCTTGGCCGTCACGGCCATCATCGTTCCCGCCATGGGTGGGTGAACGTTTTGGCCGGCCTCAGACTGCGGACGCACAATCGAGGTGGATGGGGACGGCCGCCCTGCACCGACGGTCACAACAAAGAGCATATTCTTAGCCACTCACTCCAAAAAGTTCGACACCACCAACGCAAACTACCTAATAAACAATATCGAATCATGTAAACGACTTGAAGATGCACTGGGAAAATCATGCAGCAAGTACTCATCAAGAAGTGATCATCAATTCATCATTATATCCTCACAGTATCAAATCTACACCAAGTACTCATCCAATACAAAAACTGAGTAAAAAAATTGAACAAACAGAGGAGGTAAGAGGAAGGAGGGAAGGGGGGATGAGGGAAGAGGTAGGAAGGAGGGAGGAGGGAAGAGGGGGGAAGGAGAGGGGAGGAGGGAGGACGAAGGAGTGGCGGCTACATGCCTGCCTATGGACTGGTCGCCGGCGTAGCTCAGGGCGGCGGCGGCGGCGGCGGCTGGTCCAGGGAGGGAGGCGCTGCTGGTGGGGGTCCTGTGCCGGCAGCGGGGCGGCGGAGGCCTCGGCCCGGAAGTAGTGGCGGCGGGCCGGCGGTGGCTAGGAACCCTAGCTGTCGCGCTCGGGGAGGACTCTGGTCGGGAGCGCCCGTGCTCGCAAGGATAGGGTGCTCCGGCCGGCTGCACCATGCGCTGCCCAGCCGTTAGATGCGTAATATAGGGACAGGATGGAACGCCCTGCGAAACTTGCAAAAACCACCCCATGGAAGCACAGAATTACACCGCCTGTAACGTTTCTCCAAACATTTCTGCGCTGCCCCCAGTTTTTTTTGGAGCAAAACGAGCACGAGCAGAGGCAGGCAGGGAGGGAGGGCTTCGGGGCTCCGGCGGCGGGCCTCGCCGGCCGTGCGCTCCGGCTGCGGCGGACCTTGGGAGATCAGTCTCGCCACGGTGCTCCTAGGTACGGCGCTCCGAGGTCCGGCGCTCCGTCCCCGCGCCGCCATTCCCCGCCTCGGCGCCACGCCCGGCGCCAGATCCGCCATCCGCCGACGCCGGGCAGGAGAACTCCAGCCTTCAGGTTCAGGTGCCCTTTTGAATGTCACAGACTTGTGTTTTTATTGTGTGTTTTGGTTCTAAACCATCGTCCCTTTTACATTACATTGATTGTGTGAGATGTATGTAGCAGTAGCTACTCCTATCTTCTGAGTAAAAATGTGGTGGCCTCTCTCAGCTGGCGTGGGAAAAATAATCACTGAACTGTTATATTTTGCTTAGACGACACATTGGAGCAATTAGGTGTAGAAAATATCAGCAACCTATGGCCTGAGAAAAAGTAAGTTTATCTACCTGTTCAAGTTCCTGAAAATGAAGTGCTTGTTAGCACAAGACCCAGATCCATCAACAGCACTTGCAATATGTGCCGCACTGATTTGTGAGAAAATTCCCTGTCTGTTTGTTCAGTATTTCCATCAAAACTAATATGATGCTAGTTTTGGTCTAGTGAACTAAATGTATTAGCTCGTTGGCCTTCCTTTTATTTTGGACAAGAGGCGGCGCCTTATATTCATTATCAAACACATTTTACATTCAGGATTTGACAATCCTTAACATCTAGGTTGCCTAGCTTTGAAAGCATACGACACTGATCACCTGTATGTGCTGAGCTACAACATGCCCTATTTTCGCTCACCACCTTGTCTAGTCTACTTCTGAAGCACGGTTGTGAGCCACAGAGTTATGGTTCCTTCCTTGGTATCTCATGAATTCGTATATGCATGTTCGCTGTTGTAGCAAAGAAATCTGCTAGCTGGTTTCTGATCACCCGAATGCCCAGGGGAAAGAAAAATGTTTCTTGACATTGCTGCCTTGGCTGGGGTCAGATTGTCCACCAGAAAAATGACCTGCTTGCATCTGAATTTGGAAATTATTTGTGCAGCAACCTGAAGGGTCATAGCCTCTGCTTGTAACAGGGAAGTGGCAAGTTTGCACTTCTATGTGTATGCAATGCCTGCTCTGGTTGATCCTGCCTTGGTTCTTCCTTATTCAGGTGTAAAAAAAAACTGGCACTGCATTTCTACAGATTTAGCATTTTGGTGCTATGGGTCGAATCATGATATAGTGCCATGATGCCATGCTAACTACTCCCTCGGTTCCTAAATATAAGTCTTTTTAGAGATTTCAACAAGGGACTACATACGGAGCAAAATGAGTGAATCTACACTCTAAAATATGTCTATATACATCCGTACGTTGTAGTCCATTTAAAACCTCTAAAAAGACTTATATTTAGGAATGGAGGGAGTACATGCTGCTGTACTCACGAATATTTTTTATTAGCAGCATTATTGTAACTCTCTTTTTCTTAGTACATCTGAATGCCAATGCATTAGACATTTTCTTTGTTTGCTAATTTAGCATGGGATTGTTGCTTTCTTAGAGTTCATTGTGCTAGAGCTCTCACGACAAGCTAACTCCTAGTTGCTCCTGGATGGAAGGATGGAGTCGATGGCAAGTATTGCTCCAAGTGCCGGGTCAACTACAGCGATGGGACATGAAGATGATCCCAACTACTTTTCCTCACCGTCGACGGCCACCGCGCGCAAGGAAGGAGACGCGTTGAGCTCTCCTCCTCCCTACTGGCACTCCGGCCACCCGCCGTTGTCTCTGCCCAGCTTCCCCGTCCCCGTGGCTGCGCCATTTGCTTCCTTCCCAGGGGCCATGGCCTCCTCCTCACAGAACCGCCTCCTCTATGGATGATGGATTTGGTATGCCCTGCTCTTGCTCTGCTCTGAGATCATTGCTTGGATGCTAATGGAATCGATTTCTTCAGGGCTATGTCAAGATTGTTAGGACAAGAAGCAAGATGAGCTTGCTACTGTCAAGATGATTGGGGCTTTGCTAGGCACAAGTTCCAGATCTTGTTGGAATTTGTCCATCTGGTACGAGCTTAGTGATAAATTGGTGAATCATTGCATGCATTGTCTGGTGTTTAACAGAACATTGCACAATTGACTTGGTAGGACTAGGGTTCCTACCGGCTCTACTCCTTAGGTTATAAGGGCAGAACAGCGGAGGTCGGGGGCAAGGACACGAGCTCCGGCGCGTCGGTGCCGTCGCAAGGGAGGAGGAGGGCGGCGGCGATTAGGGCAGGAGGCGGCTAGGGTTCCGGCTCCTCTGGAGCCGGGCAATAGGGATAGAAATATCTTTATTGCTTGATCTCGAAAAGGTGTCTTACAACTAATATTTATAACCTCAAAACGAATAGCCTAAGATAACTTGTGGGCAAGCCCCTAACTCTCGCTTGATGGGCCTCCTCAGGTTATATGTTAAACCGGTCATAACATCTCCCCGCTTTGCCAAACGGCTCGTCCTCGGTGAAAGTCTGAATAGTGGTGGCGGAAGTCATCACGTGGCTCCCAAGTAGCCTCTCCACCGGAAGGCCCGCCATCTGGATCAAGACGAACCACACCCATGACGGAGTTGCGCCTTCAACGCCTTCTCTCGCTCCGGAAGAAGGCGTCCGTTGGCGGTAGGAGGAAGCGCGGTGGAGCGCGGTGGCTCCTCACGAAAAGGCTTGAGCGGCCCACATGAAACACGTCGTGGATGCGAAGCGCCGCCGTGGTGAAGGCGATAGGCCGCTGCCGATCGCGCCTCAAGGCGGCGAAGGGCCCAGCGAAGCGAGGATCGAGCTTGCGCCGCTGCTGGTCGAGCGATGCGCAGAAGCGGTGGAGAAGACGCACCACCCAATCACCCACCGCGAACTCCGCCTCGCGATGGTGGTCGTTGTAGTAATGCTTCGCCACCGCTTTGGGCTGAAGGAGACGCCGACGGACCTCGGCAAGCATCTCGTCACGGTGCGAATAAGGTCGCCGCGACCTCCGTCCGCCGAAGCGGGTCCACCGGCAAGATAAGCGAGGCGGCCGACCGTGAACCACCTCAAATGGTGTCGCACGCAGCGGAGTGATAGGAGGTGTTGTAGCGATACTCGCCCATGCGAGCCAATCCACCCAGCGCGAGGCCGATCACTGTAACACAACATAAATACATGGCAATCACCTTGTTAACCACCTTAGATTGGCCGTCCGTGCGGGGTGGAAGGCCGTCTTTGAAGCGACTTGACTCCGCCATCTGAAGAGGTCGCGCCGGACATGGCCCATGAACACCGTGTCGCGATCGCGGCGATCGAGGAAGGAAACCGTGCGCAGACGAGCGATCTGGTCGAAGAAGGCATGGGCCGCAGACGCGGCGGTGTAAGGATGCCCGTAGCGATGAAGTGAGCATACTTAGAAAAGCGGTCGACCACCGTGAGAATGACCGACTTGCCGCCCACCCAGGAAGGCCCTCGATGAAGTCCATGGAGATATCCGCCTAGACACGAGATGGCACGTCCAAGGGTGAAGAAGACCACCGCCGTAACGTCTCCGTCTTGTTACCGGCACGTCGTGCGAGAGCGCCCAATCACGGACGAGCGCGATCACCGGGAATGTAGAAGTCGACGCGGAGACGATGGAGGGTTTCTGCGCACCCTCATGGCGGTACCGAGTGGGCTAGCAGCAAGACACGCGACGGAGATCATCATCGCCGGAGCGAAGACACGGCGCCCATGGACGAAGCGAGCCATCGGCGAAGCGCCAAGGCTCCTCCAGTCGCCGGCAGCCATTTCTTCTTCCGCAGGAGGACAGCGTCGGCGGCCGTCGCCGTGGCCTGGCGGATGTCGTCGAAGAGGCCGAAAGTCAGCCCTGAGCGGATGCACAACGCCGTCCCCTCGGAGTCGCCGGAGACGGAGTCGAGGTCGGCGTCGCGGCGGGACAAGGCATCGGCCACGGTGTTAAGACGACCCGGGCGGTACTCGACAGAGAAGTCGAAGCCGAAGAGCTTGCTAATCCATGGTCTTTGCGAAGACGGTCGAAACCTCGATCCAAAGAAGAACTTGAGGCAGTAGTGGTCCGTGCGAATCTGGAAAGACCGGCCCACGATCGGCCATGATGGCGCACCGCCGCACTAAGCCAATGAGCTCCCTTCGACGCCGCGAGCTTGAGATGGCGCGAAGGCGAAGGGCGGTGAAGAAGGCGAGAGGACCATCGCCCTGATGAAGCACGGCGCCGAACCCTGCACCCGAGGCGCCACAGTCCACCATGAACGGGCGGTCGAAGTCCGGCATCTGAAGAACGGGCCCCGTCGTGAGGGCCCCCTTGAGGGCCTCAAATGCTGTCGTCGCCTCCTCGTCCTAGGCGAAGGCGTCGCGGCGCAACAATCGCGTGAGTGGCGAAGCGATGAGGCCGAACTCCCGGATGAACTTCCGGTAGCATCCGGCGAGGCCGAGAAACCCGCGAAGAGCCCGCGAGATCGCGTGGCGTCGGCTAAGCGGCGTGGCGGCCACCTTGTCGGCGTCCATAGCAACCCGTCGGCGAGATGGCGTGGCCGGTGTAGGCGGCCGGCGCCCCAACGAGCACTTCGAGCGCTTAAGATGAAGATGGTGCGCTCGAAGCTCGTTGAAGACGATGGCGACGTGCTGGAGGTGCTCTGCCCAAGACGCACTGTAGATCAGAATATCATCAAAGAAAACGAGCACAAACCGACGCAAGTAGGGCCGGAGGACGTCGTTCATCAGAGCCTGGAAGGTCGCCGGGGCGTTGGTGAGGCCAAAGGGCATCACCAAGAACTCGAAGTGGCCGTGGTGAGTCCGAAATGTCGTCTTGGCGATGTCATCCGGGTGCATGCGCACCTGGTGGTACCCTGACCGGAGGTCGAGCTTGGTGAAGAAGCGCGCCCCGTGTAGCTCATCGAGGAGCTCATCGACCACCGGAATAGGGAATTTGTCCTTAAGTGTGACAGCATTAAGGGCACGGTAGTCGATGCAGAAACGCCGTGTGCCGTCCGACTTGCGGACGAGAAGCACTGGCGATGGCAGCGAGTGGAGAGCTCGATGATGCCGCCGCGAGCATGGCGCACTGCTGCCGCTCAACTCGTCCTTCGCAATCTGCGGATAGCGGTAGAGCGCATACCGCCAGCCGGCGCGAGCCGGCAGAAGGTGTATACGGTGATCATTCGCGGGGGCGAAGCCCTGTGGCTCGGTGAAGAGGTCGTTGTCTTTGCTGCGAAGGCTCTCCAAGAGCGGGTGCTCGGCCTCGGCGGTGGTCGCGACGGTGAAGTGGTGGTCTTGGTCTGGCACCCCAATGTCGCCCCATCGAATCGCGCCCAACCGCCGAAGGTCATCGTCGGTAGCGTCGAAGTCGAGAGAATGGGACCCAGAGTCGCAGGAAGTCGACGTCGAGGATGAAGTCGGCAACCCAAGTCGATGCGTAGCGGTGATGGTGAAGTGCTTATCGCCGATAGTGATGGAGCGCGTCGCGGGCGAGCCGATGGCGGCGTAAGACGGTTGCCATTAGCGGCGATGACCGCAAGTGCTTTCCACCGGTCGGTTTGTAATGCAAGGCGTCGCATGGTGGGCTTCGGCAGAAATTATGTGGAACACCGTGCCCGGGAGGGCGCTGAGCGCTAAATCATGGATCATGACCGGTAAGAACATCGTCCGTTCATCACCGATGCCGCCGGCAGATGAAGCGAAACAACGAAGCGGTGGTGGCGGGCGGCCGCGGAGTGCGGTCTGCGGGCTCCGCGAGGGTCGGGCGCCGAGGCCATCCTTCGGTGTCATCCTCGGTCTCGTCCGTCGTCTCCAAGTAGAAGAGGCGCGCGACATGGCCCGATGCATAAAGGCGCATCGCGATTAAGCACGAGCCCAAGCGCCGGCGTTCAATTGCTCACTTTGAGTAAAGCGCTGAGCGGCCGTGTCGGGGCGGGGTGGCCGCCGGGCTGCGTGGGCGACGCAGTGCCCGGAGGCGGCGGGGAGGGTTGTCGGCCCCCACGTGGCGTGGATGGCCGCGCCAATGCCTAGGCACGCTTCTCGAACGCCCGAGCATAGTACATGGCCGTCTGAAGGTCTTGGGGCCCCTTCATCTCGACGTCCACGCGGATGTGGTCGGGAAGGCCGCCGACGAAGAGCTCCGCCCGCTGTAGGGCCGTCACACCCGGCGCGTGGCATGCCAGTGCCTGGAAGCGGTCGGCGAAATCCTGCACCGTGGAGGTGAACGGCAGGCGGTCCAACTCAGCCAAGCGGCTCCCGCGTACTGGCGGTCCGAAGCGAAGAAGACACAGCTCGCGGAAACGATCCCACGGGGGCATGCCGCCCTAAATCCGCTTTCGGCGTAGTAGCATGTCTGGCGGCCCGCGGAGATGGTAGGAAGCCGCCAAGTCGCTCCGACGCGAGCGTCTGTTGTCCATGAAGAAGCTGGTCGCACAGGTTGAGCGATTAAGCGGGTCGTCCGAACCGTCATAAGTGGCGGTCGATCTTCATGAACCGGTAATTGCTTGTTGTGGCGCGCCATGGCCCATCGCCTCGGCGGTGCGGGGGCGATAATGGCGCTCCGTCCATGGTGGGAAGGCGGCGTAGTTACGTGGCGTCCGGCGCCTCGGCCTGGCGGGAACCGACGGCGGTCGGGCCTCCGTGTAAGCCGGTGGAGGGGCGCCCGTGGAGCCCGACTGAAGCGGAGACGGTGGCGACGGAAGCGGACCTCTGGATCGGGAGTCCGCTCGGCGCGGACCGGCCGAAGCTAGAAGTGGCGAAGCGGTGGTGGCGGTACCGACGATGGCCGCCGTGGCGTGGTCTGGGGCGACGCGGTCAAGCTGCCATCGCGCGGAACCTGGCGACGCAATGGCGGCTTGTTAGCTGCGCAGTCTGCGATGTCGACCATCTGAGGGCCAAGCGGCGTCGAAGCCGCCGATGATGGGGGGCGTCGGGTATCCTCCGGTGATGGCGCGGGGCGGAGTACCATGGCGATCTTGCCGGTATCCCATGAACGCACGCCGGGTGGAAGCGGCGAAGCGGCCGTCTGGGCTGGCAAGTAAGCGGATGCCCTAGACCGCGACGACCGGTCGTTGAAAGCACGCCGCCATAGCCTCCGGCGTAAAGCTAACTGCAGACGGAAAGCGGCGGCGGCGAGTGTTGGACGAAGCGGCGGTAGCCTGGCGGCGTTGTCTTGGTCTTGGGGAGATCGGCGCCGACAATGGTATGGTGGCGCAGGTGATGATCGTGGCGGTGGTGGAGTTGGTTGCGGCGACGGTGGGGGAGTTGGCAGGCAGCGGCGGTGGTGGTGGTGGCGGCGGCGGGTTTGGTGGCAGCGATGACATGGTCGAAACCCGGGTACCTTATACCAAATTGGTAGGACTAGGGTTCCTACCGGCTCTACTCCTTAGGTTATAAGGGCAGAACATCGGAGGTCGGGGGCGAGGACGCGAGCTCCGGCGCGTCGGCGCCGTCGCGAGGGAGGAGGAGGGCGGCGGCAATTAGGGCAGGAGGCGGCTAGGGTTCTGGCTCCTCTGGAGCCGAGCAATAGGGATAGAAATATATTTATTGCTTGATCTCGAAAAGGTGTCTTACAACTAATATTTATAACCTCAAAACGAATGGCCTAAGATAACTTATGGGCCAAGCCCCTAACTACTGCCCAGTGGGCCTCCTCCGGTTATATGTTAAACCGGTCATAACATGACTTTTAAAATAGGATGTTATTAATCAAGCAATTGTCACATGTGAATCGAATTTTCTGATGAGTGGTTAGTGATTTCTTGATATGTGATATGGAGTGCTAGAAGAGGATGGCTGCTCCTTACATATGTTGCTCAACTTTTGAAATGACTAGCAAGATGCCCGTGCGTTGCACGAAACATCAAGATGCATTTGTATGAGTAGTTTATCTTGTGGGACAAAAGGATGAACGAGGGAAGGTCTTATCTGCAAATGTGGAGAGGAGTGCGGGTAAATTGTCATAGTTTCCTTCCTATCCGTTAGATATAGATCAGACGGACTATATTGCAGATGGCAGGCACACCATCAATCACCAACTCTGCTTTTTATAAGAGTAGAGATATGTATGTGGCATGCTCAACTGTTGGATAATACGATTCTGTACTTGATGTACATGTAAACCAATCCTGAACTTGATGACTATGCAGAACAATTTTGGTTTCACACTGGTTGATTCTGGAATCGGACCCTTGTGTGAAGCCTGTGCGTCCTATTTGTTTTTTGTAGCTTGTTCAGCAAGTTCCCAAACATCATTGTAATACAAACTCGTTTTCAGCCTTGCCTAACTTTAGTCTTGTGTGTGTTTCTTTGTTAATTTACAGTTATACCAAACTGTATCAAAGCAGGTAGTAATTTGTGTGAGTTGTACTGAACCATGGCAAAGATGGACCTGAAAGTTGCTTCATACATACACCATCTTAACCTTAAAGTTAAACTCAATAGTGCATGCTTTTGTTCTCTTTTGTTTTAAAGCATTTCTGTTTTGCCTTTTCTAAAGGTTTCTCGAGCAATTATGTTTAGTTAGTTGCATAATTGTGAAGCAACTGTATCTACATTGGAAAACTCCTAAGCTTTGTCACTTTATTTTATCCAAAATCCCTGGTACTTCTGTTTTTCTACTTATAAATTGTATATTGTACACCCATGATTCTGACTCTCACTGTTGACTTCACTTCCTTTATATGCAGTAGGAGAATCGCCGCCATCGCCGGATCCAACAAACCAATGCCAGAATCTAGATTTTTACCTTGAAGAACCAGTCGAGTATATCCAAGCAATGCCTTCAACAAGGTAACCCAAGTAATGTCTTTAACAAGGTAATGATGTAAAAACATTGCCATTGCCAGGTATAACTAATATGAGTGAGACCCATGCTTTCACCATGGAGCTCGAGACTGTGCTTGAGTAGCACCACCATCGATGCCACTTATGGGTTGTCGCCACCGTTTTTTTGCAATCCCAGCAGCTACATGCAATGTGCGACCGCCACCGACGCACAACAATCCCTCTGTGTCAAGTCGGATCTAGAGAGAGGAACCCTCACAAAGACCTTCCGGCGGCCACCGCAATCAGTGGCGAGTCTGCCGCTGCAGGCTGGAGTGGTCACCACAAGGACAACACTGTTGGCGGAGCACACCACCGCCGACTACCACCTCGTCGGAGAGAACCTTGCTCAGGCCCGTCCGCCCATGGGCCGACATGGCCAGAGCTGGAGCACGAAAGGCATATCACCAGTGCCGACGCGCGCCCGCGCTCTGCTAGATCAGAAGCGCACAACCGCCAGATCAACGGCACGCCTCCTAACTGAAGCACTGCGCCCACCCCGAGCACGCCCGCCGTCACGGCTCAACCACGCAGTCGTGCTGTAGCCTCGCATTTGTGCCACCGCCGGAAGCCCGAGGTTGCGCCACCGAGCGCTATGTTGAGGCCCACGCCCACCCTGAGCCAGGGACGTCTCACGCCGCCATCCAACCCGCGAGAGGGACAAGTAGCCTCGCTGGTGTCGGCACCGCACTCTGGCGGCACCCTCCGGCGACGGCGAGGGAGAGAAGGGGATGGGAAGCGGACGAGTTTTGGCAGCGCTAGGGCTCCTCGTGTCGCTCGCGGGAGCGGCACAGGACGATCTATTTTTTGCGGCTGCTTGTTGTACTTTCCTAAGGTTAATTAAGTAGAATTAGAGCCACAAGTTACCAAGACTAAGAAAATCTTACCACACCTTAAGAGTGTACGTCATGTAGGGCCATAATGTGGCATAACACATCTTGCCTAAGGTGTAGCCTGAACCAAACAACCACCTTATCTGGTCTCGCCAAACCTTAGGTGTGGCAAACTTGGATAAATCTAGCCTCAAACTAAAAATTGCCTAATTAATCGCCTTTGAATTGAGATAGCATTTCAGAGCAGTAAGCTTCCGAATTTAGACAACTCGAGAGCATAAATATAGAAAAATCTACCTGGCACCGAACCGCTTTTTTTGTGCCTTTCATGAGTTTTTCATGTGATTATTGGTTTGTTTTCGGTTTCAGTAGGATTGACATGTCATTGCATGACATCTAGTTACTGTATTTTGGAATCCTGTGAATCAGAGAGGAACTTAAAAGCAGAAAATCATTGGTATATGGTAAAATGACAATTATATTGCCTAAGCGTCTTAAGTTTAGTACAACTTTGTACTAAAGCTAGTACAAAGTTAAGACACTTATTTTGGGACGGGGGGAGTACATAAGTTTACCCACAAATAGTCAAATCACTTGGTGAGTGCAAATCATGCTAGAAGGTATATAGCCAAGAGAAACACATCCATGGCAATGACTCAGTTCAGTTTACAATAAGGATACAGAGATAATGGCCCAGTTTTATTGAAAGCAGCACGGACACGTGGGATATTCTGCCAGCATACTTTACTGGCTTAACTTTCCTCTGCTGCGTGCTTACTTGGGAGGCTTGTAGTACGCAAGGACAGCGTAGAATGTCTGCAACCCGGACATGAGGAGCAGGACCACGGCAGCGACCACCGACATGGTCACCCAGGGGCTGCTGAAGTAGTTGCGGGCAAGCGCCGCACGCCACTTGTGCCGCCTGCGGTTCCTGTACCTGTTCACCTCGTGCATCAGACCGACCAGGTAGTTGTCCGCCGACCAGTGCACCTGCCGGACGATGTCGCCGAAGAAGCGCCAGGCTTCCCTCCTGCTGTTGAGGTGGCTGACGAGGATGCCGTGCAGGTTCAGGATCCTCATGTCCTCCGGCGAGGTCACGAGGCAGTCCATGAAGACGGCATAGGTGGAGACGTCCCGCGGGGTGTGCGGGTACGTCTGCTCGAACGCGACGAGGTTCCTGAACAGTGACTCGCTGGAGTCGTTGAGCTCCAGCTGCGGGATGTCCAGCACGCCCTGGGCGAACCTGATGTCCATGAAGCTCGTGGCGTTCTTCCTCCTCCGGAACTGCACTCCCGCCTCCTCCAGCTCCTTGGCACACGGGATCCACTGCGGGAGCTCAGACAGCAACTCGTCATTTCCGTTGCGTCGGGGATGCTGCTGCTGCTGCAGCCGGTCAGTCGGAAGGCCGACGGAGACGTGGAAGAGGTGCAATAGGTGGTGCACGTCCTCGCATTCAATGGGCGAGCGGTGCAGCATCTGGGGACGAAGGGAGCGGAAAAGCCTGAGGCTGCCGGTCACCAGGAGCTCTTCGGCCTCATCCTCGTTCTTCAGCTGCTGGAAAAGCTCCCGAATCACGAAGAAAGGTATCTGGTTCTGCAGCAGAAGCATGTCGCGCGTCACCAGCTGCCACACAAAGCACCTGCCGTAGACCTGAGTCCAGTCCTCGTCGTCGTCCACAAACTGATCGCTGCCTCCACCAGCTTCTTCCATTTTCGCGCGGCGCGCGTACTTGAGCAGCCGGTGTAGGATGAAGCAGCCGTCTAGCATCATCATCTTGGCCACCTCGTCGTCGGGTTCGGCTCCCCTATTCATTCGGGAGCTTTCATGGTAGGATGCCAGAATTCGAGGTAGGAGGCGTTTCATGCTCGTGAAACAACTGTCCAGTAGAACCAGAGTCCTGGCAGGCTCCAAGAGGCGGCTGTGCCGGCTGATGAGCTGCCGCGCACAGCTCCATTTGTATTTGCTGAGACGCTCGCATCCCAGAGGATGGGAGTAAGCTATGGGCCTGCCCAGACAAGCAGCAACCGGCTCATATTCTCTTATGGACATAACAAATTCATGGGGGACCACGTAGATAGTAGGTTGCTGCGTCGAGTCACCATATCGTGCAGGAACCGAGCCACATAACTGCTCCAGCATTATCTTAAAATGGCTCTCGTCTACATGGGCGTCTCCATTTCCTGACGAAATTAAGACCAACACACAATTTATTTGTAAATATCACTCCATCTGAATTTCTTTCTGAAACGCAAGCAAACAATCTTCCCTTTTCTCATTTATTAATATGTAGCTCAAGACCTTCCATGGTGGGTGCTCTCGTATATACTACCAGTATCATAGTCCATTTTAGTTTCTACCTTCTCATTGTTTAGACTACTCATAGTGGGAGTAACATACTATACCTGGCCATAAGGCGGGCCGAGCTGGGGTTCGGGTAGGGCCTAAAAAAACGCAGCAGAAAGCCTAGGCCCGGCCCGGCCCAGCCTTCAGGCCTAGATTTTAGGCCTGCCAGTGAAAAAGGCCGTCGGATCTCAGGCCGTCGGGTCGGGCCTCTTCCTTAAAACGCGCATACGTAAAGCCCAAGCCCGCCCAGCCCTGGCCTTCGGGCTTAGAATCTAGGCCCATGCCCAGCCCGTGGGCAAGACTGGGTCGGGCCGACCGGGCCGGGTTTCCCACAGCCAGGTATAGGTCTAACTTGCATGCCACATAAGCAAAAAATAGTGATATGGCAAGTAATTAAGAAGGAGAGAGACAAGAGTACCAAATATGCTACTATCATATAACGTTTCCCGATGCAAAATAAGTCTATAAAGTAATAAGTGAAGTTCACTACTCCCTCCCGTTTTATTCTGTCCGCGTATTAGCTTTGGTCAAAGTCAAGCTTTTTAAACTTTGACAAAATTTGTAAACAAAAATATAAACATATACAATAACGAATCAATATCATTAGATTTATTATTAAGTGTACTTTCACATTATATAGATTTGTTATGGTAAATGTTTATATATCTTTTTACAAACTTGGTCAAACTTTACAAAGTTTGACTTCAGTCAACTCTAATATGCAGAGTACATAGAAATGAAGGGAGTATATTATTATTACTATGACACTATCTACTATGGAGATAATAACATAGAATAGTAACAAATGCATGTTATTGGTTAAGTTACTCCCAACTATAACTAGCCTTACTCCCTTTGTTCCGTATTACTTGTCGCTCATTCAGTAATTGGTATTTATAACATAGTACTACCATGGTACCTTTATTATTTATTAATTTGTAGAATTGCAATGTAAAGTTGTGTGCAAAAGGGATGGAGAAGGTTATGGACCTGAATATCCTGGATTAGTCCAGGGGTTACGGGAGATGGCACCATTAAGATCAAAGTGTCCTCGTGCTGGACGTGAACATCTACGTATTCCACTGTAAAATTAAGATCGAAATAACTCATTCTGTTACGGTGACAATTAACATGCTTTTACTTGGAGAGAAGGACAGTCACCAACGGAAGTACCGTTCTACACCAAGGAGCAGGTATGAACAGTAAAATCAAAAAAATAAATAGAAAAAATTAAAAATTATGAAATCATTTTGTGACATACTTTCACAAATGTTTGTTGTGATGCAAAATTTCATCGCGAAATCACATTGGTAGAAGGCGTGCCAAAAAAAATCAAAGCTCCAAAATGCTTTTGTAAGTAACATTTTCAGAGCATGGATTTTGTTTTCTTACCACGCCTTCCACCAATGTGATTTTGTGATGAAATTTTACATGCACAACAAACATCTGTGGAAATATGGCACAAATTTTTTTTCAGAATTTTTTAAATTTATTTGACTTTATTGTTCACTCCAGGAGCATTACTCCACGTCCACCAACCAAGGGCTACGGTAGGCTCTGCGACCGATCTGAGCATCCGATCAGTCGCTGCGCCCACCTTGGATCGTTCCCTCTGGTGAGCGTCCGATCACTCTCGCGATCTCGCATCCTTTCCCTATACACCCAACAAAGCACATAGCGGCCTCAATTCTCTCGCCAACGCAGCGGGGTTTCCCTCCCTCTCACCGCATATGCTAGCCGTCTCATCGCCCCGCTTGTAGCACCGGGTGTTGCCGCCTCGTCGTTGATGCTCACACGCTGGTGCGCTCCGCTTGCAGCACCATTGTCTTTGGTCCACGGATTTTCCCGTTTCAGTCCCCACAAAAACGTTCACCGGTTGCAGCTTTGGATGTCCCCTGTCCCAGCTTTCACCCTTTGCCGACAGCAGCAACGTGCATCATACGCGTCGCCATCGCATCACCATTCCTCGCGCATGGCAGTACCACGCCTACCGTCACATCATGCAGCATGCACGCACTACTGTCACCGGTCACAACATCCTCCCCCGTCGGTTGCAGCGCAGCCCCCGTTGGTGCTAGCATTGCTCGCCATCGGCTCAAGCATGCGGTTGCAGCTTCCGAAATCAACGGTTGCTGCTCCCCTGTTCGCATGCTGCAACTCCATCGAGCATGGTTGTATCCCCTGTTTTTGTTTTTGAGTCGAACGACTAGTCGTGACTAGTCATGAGTTGTAAAAAAAAGTCAACTCAACAATGTGTCGACTAGTCGATGAGTCATGACTAGTCACAACTACAGGGCCGACTATTCAAGACTCGCTACCCCATAACGACTCTTCGACTCAAAACCATGGTTGTATCTCCGTCCTCGAGGGTTCGGGTGTTTGCAGCTTCACTGTTGGCTGCATCCGCCAACTGGCAATTGCAGCTCTCGTCGTCGCGCCACCAGCTGGCTTCGAGGAACAACGACTTTGCCATCTATGGTGGCCGGGATGGGCTGATCTAGTGGATCCCTACCTAGATGCAATCTCGACCTGTGCGTTTGCATCTCTATCGCGACATGGTGTTATGCGGAGGGTGGTCAACGACGGAGAGGCAAGACGTTTCGGTAAGAACTCTGACTATTTGCCCGCCCAGGGGCGGTCCAGATCTGCAGACCTCTGTCTCAGTGGGGAAGGAAGTGTTCCGGGAAAAATCCTTGACCCAACTCTTGTCGATGCCGATGGTAGCAACACCTTCGGACATTGGTTCCCCTTCTTGGAGGCGTCGTCATGCATGGAATTCATCTTCCTCTACGAGGGTCTTGGCCTCTCTGGTTGAAACCTAAGCCCCGGATGGTTTCTAGAGCGGGCAACAACCATGTCTTCATTGATTCTCCCTTGACGGTGTCGCTTGGGAGAGCTAGCTTGTGCTTGTTGGCTTCTCTTGCATCAGGTTTCGTGGATGTCGGGGCAGCGGCCCCGGAAGGCTGGTGTGCGTCGAGGCATTGACTTTGCAGACAATTATTGGAGAAGGGTCCATGAGGAGGGTCAGTGGCTTGGCCTTCGTATTGGGTGGCAATCTTGAGCCACTCTGGTGGCTGGTTTGTCAGCTCGATCACCGCGCCCAAGAGAGGGCAATCTGACTTTAGTATGGGCAAATTAAGGGCCCCATATGCGGGGGTGGGGCAGCTGTAGTCTGCCAGTAGTTGCCCTATGGGTGGATGGGTCATGCGGCTTTGCAGCTCGAGTGTGAGCTGTGATATGTGGGGGTGGAGTAGTGCTAGTGGACCACGCGTGGGTGACAGAGTGGATGAAATAAGGTGGGCGGCCAACATCGTCCTCATGTTGCGTGGGCGACGAGGTTGCCCTCGAGGTTGGTCGTCCGCGTGTTGGCAGAGCATGTCACAGTTGAATTGTGTGTTTCGTTGGCATGCTTTGCGACGTTCGCCACACAGTCGGTGTGAGTGGGTGTTACCCTATTGTGTCAAGTTTCGCCCTCTTGATCTGGTTGCAAGGTAAGGTGCTGCCCTCTTTATATAGGGAGTCCAGTCGAGGTGAAGAAGTCCTACTCAAAATCTAAGCTACTTCGTGCTCACCCCGTTCCAAAATAAGTGTTTCAATTAAGGAGCATTAGTATAATATAATCAGGTTTCCTGCCGCTGCCAATCAGTTTTGATGGCCCTGCCAATCCACTTCTTGTCGGTCCTGCCGCTGCCGGCGTGGGCACTTAAGACAATCAACAGGAGATGTCGGGGTTTTATTTGGAAAGGAGACATTGATATTAGTGGTGGAGCCTTGTTACCTTGGGCTAGGGTATGCATGCCTAAGGAATGCGGAGGTCAGGTGTCCTAAATCTCAAATGGTTGGTCGGGCCCTTCATTTGTAGGTGGCCATCTGCGAGATGGGATGTCGAAGAAAGGCCGTGGCATCAACTTTCGGGGCTCGGAGAAGGAGATCTCGCACATGTTTAAAGCGGCGACTTCAATCTGCTTAGGGGATGGGTGAGGGCAAGATTCGGACCGACAAATGGCTGCTGGAGGGTCTCCATTGAAGACATAGCTCGGCCTTATTCTCGTTTGTCAAGGATTACAGGCGTCGGTTAAGGAGGCTCTTCACAATGGTATTTGGATCGAGGATATATCGGGAGGGATTTGTGCAGCCATGGCTCAATATCTCAAAATTTGGGACATCACTCAACATGTCTCCTTATCGTGGGTGTTCATGATCGCTTAGTTTGGAAGTGGACCAAGGATCAAAAGTTCTCTGTTGGCGGCGCATATAACATGTTCTTTCTTTGCGAATGTGCACTTTGCTTGCCACAAGCCAATATGGAAATCAAAAGCTCCCCAAAATGCAAATTCTTTATGTGGCTTCTTTGTTCATCGCAGTGCTTGACATGAGATAATTTGGAGAGGATGGCCTTCTAATGGCAATCGTCGTTGTGCATCTCGGCGCATCGAAGACGCACACATCTTTTTGTGCATTGTCGGTTCACTCAGCGAGTTTGGAGGAGGTTCGGGGACCGGGCGAGAGTGTTTTTTTGTTCGGATGATGACTATGCCAATCTCGAGGATTGGTGGTTGAGAACACGGAAGGATGTCCCCAAGTCCGACAGCGCAATTTTGACACCATTATCATTCTTATCCTTTGGAGGATCTGGAAAGAAAGAAATGCGAGAATTTTTGAGCATGTGGCTGCTGCGTTGAAAGGGTCTTGGATTTGATCGGAGAAGATATCGGGGCACTGGAGAGCAGCGGGTTGTATCGGTGACCTTTTGATCTCTTCTCCTTCTTCTTGTTTTGCCTTGAGCCCGTTAGGCAGGTTATGCAATTGTATTTTCGGAGTTACGACTCTGCCGGCAATCGGCTCTAGATCGCCTAGACTGTTTTGCCTTGTACTGCTCTCTCTTTTCTATCTAATGAAAGAACGGCCTAGGCCCTTCGAGAAATATAATATAATCAGGATGAGTCTGAGTCTGCCTTGCCAATACAGGAATAGGGAGAGGTTTGCAAACACTAAAGGCACTCCTAAGTCCTAACACGACTTATAACTCACTTGTAAACACTAAAGGCACAGTTTGAAAACAGATTAGCTCTCTTCCGCGATCCACGAAAGGAAGGAAAACAAAATAGTTTCTTCTCTCACGCACAGAACCCGCACGGCCGCCACAAATTTAACCAGGGTAAGCCTTTTCCTTTTATGCTCGGAGAAAAATACCATGAGAAATGGAGAAGATTTGCCTTCAAAAAAGATAAATGGAGAAGGGAAGAACACACTAACGTGTCGCCGTAGTCGCTCATGTCGCTCGCCATGCTCCAAGCCCAGGGAGGAAGACGAAGAGTGGCGAGATGCGGAACCAAGTGGTGGTGGGGTGGGGGGGGGGGGATGGAATGGACGGAGGGCAGCTTATCCAGAACGATTTTAGATGAAGAGCGTGGATTAAGGAACTCTTATGCCCTGGTTTGGTGGGACGTCTCTGATTAAACAACTGTTTCTCCACCGGCGGCCTCCTTCGCCGAGGAGCATCCTGCGGCAAATCGTACGAAAAATAGGTAAAATAATAGCACCCCGCCGTTGAACCACGTGAAAGCTTTGACCTTGCACGACCGCGTGCGTGAGTGGGCCTGTGGCGATGCAGGAACGGAACGTTCCGGTGGGCCGGTTGGAAGCCTGCTTGGCGTTGTCTAGAGGTATGCTCCCCTCAGCTTTTCCTGCATGCCCGTCCCACTTTCTATGGCCCTGTTTGGATTCCAGAGTTACAATCCCAGAGTTAGAGTTAATTTGGGTTAGTTTGAACTCAACTAACCCAAAAATATCCAAACAAAAGGGTTAGCCCATCCAAAAAAACTAATCCACTCAAGAGGCGCTTATTTGGGTTAGTTCTCCTTGAGATCTAACCCACCCAAAAAAAACTAACCCACCCAAGAGATGCTTATCTGGGTTAGTTCTCCTTGGGACCACTAAAAAAACAATTTTTTTTCTCCTGCTCTCCCCGCAGCAGATCCCTCCCCACTTCCTCGAAACTTCTCGTCCTCTCCCTCCCTCCCTCCCTCTCGCACCACCCATGAAGGCGCCTCGCCGTATCCGCGCTCTCCTCCGCTGCCAGTAAGCAGCCCCGCCCTATCCTCCCGATTCAACCCCCTTGTCTCCCCACGGCCCGTCCGCCCGCCGATAAGAAGTCGCGGCTCCTTGCGCGGCTCGTCCCCGTCGGCCTCGGACAATTCGGTTCCTAGCGTAGGGACGGTGGATTCGGCCGGCGGGCTGCGCGATAAGCCAGCGCGGCTCCTTGCCGGGCGCGTCCCCGTCTGCGGTCAAAGCAACTCTCGGCCAGGGCCGCCCCAAGTAGCCAAATGGTTGAGAAAGAGCATTTATTGTCAATCTAACCCTGTCATCCGAACACCTCTTTGATTAGAGTTAGTTCAAAGTTAGTTCAGGGTTAGAATCTAACTCTAACCACTAACTGAGTTAGAGTATCCAAACAGGGCCTATGGTTCCTTTGCTCGCTCGCTTTGTTCGTGTCGCTTTTTTGTTATTTTATCTGTTTCTTTCTCGGTTTTTAGGTTTTCTTTGATTTTTCTTTGTTACTTCATTGGTTTTTTTCCTGTGGTTTTTCTATCTCTTGGTTTTCATTGCGTTTTTATTTTATTTTATTTGTTCTTTGGGTTTCTTTGTTTCTTCTTGGTTTTCTTTGTTTTTCATTTTTTCTTTGTCGGTTTTGTTGTTTTCATTGTTTTTTTTTTGTTTTTCTTTGATTCCTTTTAAGGTTCGATCGAGGTTTTTTCCTGGTCCCTTTTCGTATAGAATAGGAACATTTTTTAATATAATTTTAACATTTATCCAGATACTTTTTATGTCAATTTTTCATACACATTCTGCATTCTGCACATGTCTGACAAACAATATTGTGTACAACCTTTAACATTGCTTAAATACACGAATGCCATTTTTTAAACATATATTCCATATTTTTTATTTGTACTCTTTTGCATACACATGCCATTTTTATGTCTAATTTTTTGCATTCACATTGTACATATTTTGTGTACATCAGGAACATTTATATATACACGCTTACGTTTTTTAATACATGATTAAACAAATTAAAACAAATTTTTATATCTACTTTTTTCATACACACTGTATATTTTTGTATACATCAAGAACATTTTTATATATATTTAATTTTTAAAAATAGATGATTAACATTTTTTTCATATGTATGTTCTGATGTTTACTTTTTGTTCATCCACATTGTACAATTTTTGTGCACATTAGAAATATTTTTCTATTCACGTTTAACATTTATCAAATGTGTGATTAACATTTTTCAACTCTTTATTTTAAGTAATTTTTACAATAGATATATTTTGAATTTTCCAGGATATAAGCAAAATTAAATAAATAAAGCAAAATGTTAAAAAAAGGAAAAGGTGCGATGAAGGCATGTGGTGACTGTTGGGCCGGCCCATTGTGGCAGCTGTGACGTGTGCCTTAAACGGGCATGTACAATTGTTTAGGCCAGGCGTCTTAAGCGTCCGTTTAAGGCATTTCCCCAAACGGGCGCAGACCCCTCCCTGCACGATGGGCCGGCCCATTCATCCCTTTTTCTCTGTTTCAAACTGCAAAAAACTACGCACGGGTGAGATGAGACTCGAACTCGCGACCTTCCCACCTCCTCGTCTCAGGTTAGCGACAGTAGCCTACCACGCAACTACTCCCTCCGTTCGGAATTACTTGTCTCATAAATGGATGTATCTAGACGTATTTTAGTTCTATATGCATCCATTTCCGAGACAAGTAATTCTGAACGGAGGGAGTACCCTGGTACGATTTGTGAGGTCCTTTTTAATCTTTTATTGCTCCTTCTTTTCTTTCCTTTTTTTATTATTCAGTTTTCTTATTTCTTGTTCCTTTTTCCTTTCTTTATCTTAAATGCATCATTTTTCGACAAACAAATCCGGTGAACCTTTTCCCAATTCGTGAACTGTTTATTCAAACTGAAGTTTTTGAATTCCCAAACTTTTTTTTTCAAAATCCGTTAACCTTTTTTAAAATCAGTGAACTTTTTATGGAAATTGCTGAACTTTTTTCAAACCCGTGATTTGTTTTTCAAAAATCGGTGAACTATTTTCAAATTTGTGATATTTTTTCATCAAAATCGATGAACTATTTTTAAATCCGTGAATTTTGAATTGAAATTGATGAAATTTTTAAAAATTTAGTGAACTCTTTTCAAATTTGTGAACTATTTTCATCAAAATCAATGAACTTTTTTTAACTCCGTGAACTTTTTGATCGAAATTAATGATTTTTTTTGAAAATTCGGTGAACTCTTTTGAAATTTGTGAACTTTTTTCATCAAAATTGATGAACTATTTTTAAATCCGTGAACTTTTTCCAACTTCGTGAAATCTTTTTCATATTTTTAATTTTTTTTCATAAAAATTATACTGGGACTGAAACAATGGTCAAATAGACTGTTTTTTCGAACTTGCACCATCAAAGTGATCGAATCGCAGTGGTAGTTGCGTTAACCACTTCAGCGGTGGCATCCCTGTTCGATTCCCGCAACTCGCAATATATTACTCCCTCCGTTCCTAAATAATTGTCTTTCTATAGATTTCAATAAGTGACTACATACGGAGCAAAATGAATGAATCTACACTCTAAAACGTGTCTACATACATCCGTATGTTGTAGTCCATTTGAGATGGCTAGAAAGACAATTATTTAGGAACGGAGGGAGTAGTTCTTTTTGCCCAAAATTTTTTTGGCAAGCAATGCTGGGCCGGCCCGTTCCCGCTTGCCTTCGAACGCCAGCTTGCCTAAGCGGCACCCTCAGCGCCGAAGAGGAGCACTCATTGTTTAGACAGAGTCTGTTTATAATACCATGCCACATCACATATAGGCTGTATTATTGACGCACGTTACAACGATCTGTTACAGACTCCCGTCGTACAACGCGGAGAAAGCACATACGGGAATAGACGATCTTTAATTCTGCAGACGGTCTGCCTCTTTTTGTTAATCTCTTTGCTCCACATAAACAAAGATCTTACATGGCATGTGTTGCAGACGGCTGAGTAGATACGAATGTACATGTCCTAAGGGATACATAGTCGCGCGGGAGGTCAAAGTGCCGCTTAGCTTTCCTGGCGCTCACGCACATTGCATAGCGGATAGCCCAACAACCTCCTCTGAAAACGAACGTGATAGAAAAATATTTGGGAGTGGGAATGGAACCCAACGTACACGGCCGAAGGAAACGCGCACTAACCACTACACCAGGATCGATTAGCTGTCTGCAATCAAGAAACAAAGATATTTAATACTTCTTCCAGTACAGCATTAACATAAATACCCCTAAAAACAACATTAACATAAATTATGTACCTTATAAATCATTTCAAAGAAGAAAACGTAAATATTAAAAAGAAAATCATATATTTGTAATAAAAGTTCAATTTTAAAAAACTCCCTGGAATTCGAAAATGTTATTCAATTCTGAAAAAATTCCATCGAATTTGAAAACAATAGTTCACCAATTCTGAAAATAGTTCAAAAATTTGGGAAAAAAGTCCATCAAATTTGAAAAAAAAAATTGATCAAATTTGAAAAAGAAAATCACCGGATTTGAGAAAAGTTCATCAAATAGAAGTAAAAGTTCATTGAATTCAAAAAAAGTTCATGCATTTTGAACAAGAAATAAGTTCATCTGTTTGAAGGAAACGCACGCAATTTACGAAAAGAAAAAAGGACAGAGAAAAAAGAAATGAAAGGAAAAAACGATGTGAAGAACAGAAGAGGAGAAACATCTATCAATCCAGTCAAGTTGTGGTGGCCGGTTGGTTATCGCGCCAAAGAGGATACTCAGACATCACGGGATCGATTCCCAGTTTATACACTTTTTTCGCCTGAAGCACCAAAAAGGAAGTGCGAGCGGCAAATAGATGGGGCGACGCCTGTAACCGGGGGTAATTGGGCCGACCAGTTCGAGTTGTTTTTTTGTTCGCTAGTTCTTTGTTCGTTTTT
Source organism: Aegilops speltoides (assembly GCA_021437245.1). Taxonomy (NCBI): domain Eukaryota; kingdom Viridiplantae; phylum Streptophyta; class Magnoliopsida; order Poales; family Poaceae; genus Aegilops; species Aegilops speltoides. Next base: position 544,558,453 of record CM038147.1, read on the forward strand.
GTTCCCAATATCTCCACTTTTCTGTTTTGGTTATCTTCTCTTTTTTTGGAGTTTCTTCTGTTTGGTTTTTCTTTCCTTCCCTTGCTTTTTTGTTCCTTTTTTTTTAGAACAGTTTTGTTCCTTTTTATAGGTTTCTATACTATAAACACTTCGTCAATATAGTACTCCCTCCGTTTCTAAATATAAGCCTTTTTAGAGATTTAATACAGAGTACACACGGATGTATATTGACATATTTTAGAGTGTAGATTCACTCATTTTGCTTCGGATGTAATCCGTATTGGAATCTCCAAAAGGGCTTATATTTAGGACCGAAGGGAGTATACTAGAACTCATTTTATATACAGCTAAAGTTTTTAATGTATGACAAACTTTTATTATTATAATATAAGAAAAAAACTCAATACAAATCGAACCTTTTTAGTGTTGGACCAAATATTTTTAAATATACGCTGCACATTTTTTATATGTATAGTGAACTTTCTTTTCATGTACGATGGTTTTTTTTTAAGATAAGATGAACATTTTATATATGAACATAACTTTTTTTTAATGTATGGTGGACCTTTTTTAGTGCATGTTGAACATTTCTTAATACACAAGAAACTTTACTAAAGAAAACACCGAATATTTTGTAGGAAACCACACAAAAGGGAAAAACTGAAAGAAAAATCCAAAGAGAAAAACGCCCAACAACCAGTTTTAAAGAATACCTCTAGCAGAAAACAAAACAAACAAAAACATAAAAGATTAATGTTAAAAATCTGATGTCAAACTTTTAACCATGGCAAATCGGACTACCGGGATACGATGAGGACATGACTACCTTGGATACAATATATATTTTTGGGGTGATTTGTAATAATTTTTTTTGCAATAAAACATTCTCCAACGTCACTTTGGGGCCAAGAAAAGTTAGAGACCAAGTCCCCCATGTTCTTGACTCAGATTTGAAGTGCACCGATATACCTGACTCAAACGACACCTAAATGTCCGAACAGGCTGCCCGATCACTGCCCTAATGCAAGAATCACACCCAACTGGACCGCATAAATCCGGCCCAAACACCTGGACTGACCGACAGTCCTCATATCCGGCTCATACTTGTGGCGGATATAAGGAGGCCAGGACACGCCCGGGTATCGCCACCACATCAGACTGACCCACTCTGGCCCATGCTGCCCCACCACCGTCCCCACAAAACCCCACCCGCTCGGATGACCCCTAGTCAAACCCTCAGTCCTCTAGCCCTCTCCGCTCCCCTCCTGTCTCCTCCTCTTCCTCTTCCTCTTCCAATCTCTCCGCCCCCTCCGCCATGGCCAAGTCCGGCATGACTACGACAGCGAGACCGATCCGATGGACTGGGACGGCCCTGTGAAGGAGGAGTTAGCCTGCTCTGGCAGCCCCGCTTGTTTTAGTTGTATTTGTGTACGCTTCTGAGTTGTACTAATCATGAGACCACGCGGAGGAAGAAATTGGCTTAAGGCATTTAGCTTAACTGGCGGTCAAAATTCTTTTCCGTAGGAATTGATTTGGTGGACGATTAATGTAGATGGCTGCTCTGGTTGGGCACTTTGGGTTTAATATAGGTCCAAATTACCCATGTCATCACGATACTTCATTTGGTCCTTTTTTACTCCGCATATTAGATTTCTGTTAAGTCAAATTTTGCAAAGTTTGACCAAATTTATATTAAAAAATACCAACATATATAATACCACACATATGTACTATGAAACTACATTTCATAATGAATCTATGAATATTGATTTGACATTGTGAATGTTGATACTTTTTTCTATAAGTTTGATCAAAGTAGAGATATTTTGACTTCGGACAAAACTTACGTGCAAACTAAAAAGGACCAGAGGGTGGTACTAGTTAATTTAGTGCTAATTGCACTTCTCTAGTGTGTAATTGCCATTTTCCTGGATTTTTTGTTAGTGCAATACTTTGATCGAAAAAACTAACGCCTACACGTGTGGCATCTTGCACATCGTCCACACGCCTCTATCACCACTTATTTTGCTAGTATTGACAGATGACATCAGCAGGAATCTTTTTTGTTTTTGGCTTAAAAATGTTTTATTTCATAATTAAATAAACAAATTAAAAATCCGTTTTCACCATTAAATCTGCCTCGACGAGATTTTCAAAACTAGACCCTATGTTGATATGTTTCAACGAATTTTTTTTTTGCCCAAAAGTTGCCATGATGTTTACACTGTAGTTTGTAGAGCATGACAATTTTAGTTTTTTGATGATGGCAATTTCAGTACTTTGACCATGAAAATTATTTTTTTATGAACTATGACAATTTTAAGTGCATGTATCATGGAAAGTCTAGTTTCTTAACTCCCCGTTTTATAATATGTCAAAATTTACTTTTAAATGTAGAAGAAAATAACTGAAACATATCATGGCAACTTCAGTGTAAATATCATGGCAATTCATGTGCAATAGACATGGCAACTTTTAACCCTAAAAAAATTTCGTCGAAATATATTGATATGGGATCTAGTTTCGAAGATCTCGTCGCGAGGGATTTAATGGTGAAAACGGATCTTCAATCAGATTTTTTATTTAAGAGATAAAACATTTTAAAAACTGAAAATCCAAAAAGATTTCTACATGCATGCATGCGGTGATGTGGCGCAGTCTGTGTGTTATAGGGCGAGTGAGCGGGTTTGGCTCACACCACACATGTGGGCGTTAGCGTTGTCCTACTTTGATTTGGTTAAACAAGTTCAGTGTAGCAAAAAATTAGGATAAAACTGCTCTTACGATACGGGTGTCTCCAAAAGTAGAGTATTAGCTACTGCAGGATTGTGTAAGTTTACCGTCCATTGCCTGTAGTTTTTGCACAATGAATTGATAATTTTCTCTATAATTGAAAAAACTTGTCCCAAGATATGCATTGTTGCTATCTTGTGGACTGTGTGAAAACTTGTGGTGGCACTTATTTTGGCAACAGGATGCTCTCTGATCCCACAAGTTTCATATGGTCTTCGCCACTGGTCACTGGATTGAATACTGAAATGATTTGCAGATCGACGAGGTGCAAAAGGTGCTCCAGGTGGAGGATGGTCCCTGGCAAGGCAAATTACAGAGCAATTCTAGGATCTTGAAGATGGTGGCCTTAGAAGTTTTCAGAAGAGCTACAGGATGTTCCCTCTGACAAGACGAATTACAGAATACTTTTGGTGCCTGCACTGGGAGTGTATGATGCTAGCTGTTTTCTGTCTTAGCCGCTGCATTTTGCTGATTTTGCAAGCTTGATGTGACCGTCGACCGTGCAAACAGTTAGGATCTGCGTGTGTCCTAAGTTTGTGCCTAAACTCCAGCACCTACTCTAGTTTTTTATTTTTTGGCTTTCATTTTAATTTTTAGTTCTTGGTCAGCATTGTACGCTGCCATGTTCTGTTAATGCGGCTGGGTGCAAGACTCTTGTAATTAAAGAAAAAACATAAGATTCCTTATTGTACAAAAAAGAGTCTATGTTTTCAATCATTATATTATTGATTGATTCTTGCTTCTTCTCATGCTTTACCCTCAGTTGATTACTTGACGCTTAGGAGAGCATTTGAGAGCTTTTCATCAACTGTCAAGTTTACTGTGGTGTTTTCACTTTCCTAGGTATCACAGTAGCAGCAGAATATTATTCGAGCAGTTAGCTGGTATAACTTGTGTAATGTTTGTTGTTGTGCTTGGTTGACAAGAAAACATTGTTATATTTTAATCAGAAGAAGGGCTTGTTAGAATTTTCCCCGAGTAGTGACTAATGAGGTATTACTTTTAGTCAATATAGTATACACTATAGAAATAGACAAGTCTTTTAACTGCTGAAGTAGTGGCTTCATATAACATGTTAGTTGTTACTTTGCTACTCTTCTGCTTATGTCTCAGACTTGGTGACGGTTGATTCAGTTGATCGATATCTTGCATTTTTCCAAATATCAATGTATGAATGTATTAATTACATTCACTTAGTAACTGTTACTCCCTCCGTAAAGATATATAAGAGCGTTTAGAATACTAAAATAATGATCTAAACACTCTTATATTTTTTTACTAAGGGAGTACAGTACATTTTACAGCTACGGGTTGTCTTTACCTAACACAGGTAAATTCTCAATATACATTTCTTACAGGTATGCTGTAGTCTAGACTTTTTCAGATGTATACATACTTTTTTGTAGGTTATGTTTATGCTTAACCACATTATCCACATCTGATTATTTGCTTCAAAGAAGCTGCCTGCTGCCATATTAACGCTTATTGGTAAACTGAATAAAGATAATTCCATGACTTCACGAATTGTAAAGAGGTGAGCCTTCAACTTCTGTTTTTGGGAACAGGCGATACTATACATATTCAGTTTTCTTTTACTTCTGCACATCAATGCGATATTCATTTATGCTGCTAATTCTTCTACCCTGTTTCTGTGACTGAAGGGAACCCGCACATTTCCATTACTCCCTGACCCCTAAAACTGTTGGTGAGTCATCACTTTCTGAGTGTTGTTTGACTCTCTCTCTCTCTCTCTCTTTTAATCTTCAGCTAGTAATAGATTTACCCCGTTTGATGTTTCAGACTATTGCTAATGGTTCTGGAGCTTCATATTTAGTTTACCTTTTCTTTGGAATGTAATTAATTAATGTAAGAAGCTTAAATAATTTCTCGGCAAGATATTCCTGAGTTCTTTCTGTTAGAACATCATCATGTCTGCATCTGTCTTATGGGTCCTCTAGCAACTAGTTAAACACTTTGATGGATGCAGACAAGCATTTCCCAAGTTTGGAACCGGAAGATTCTTTTCAAGCAGACATTGGAGTCAAACACATATGCCTATCAAACTGGAAAAGGCTCCTGAGTTTTAGGTTAGGTGATTGAGCCGTCTGTTTGCGCAAGTGAAGTAGGTTGCATATGTATATGATTGTGCCACCTGAGGCCTTGACTCCCTACCAAAAGGTTTTGTCATGGAGCAAACTGGGCGCTTTTTATCTCATCTAGAAAGTGACCTAAATCTCATAGAGTTATGATATAAACTTCCTATACCAACTCTGCTCATGCCGATTTGCTGAGTCAGCAAGCTATGGTCGAACAGTGGCACAACAACCTGTCAAACTAAATTCAGGTCATTATACTAGGTTGACATAATATCGATATTATTATTTTGCATGCATAGAAAGAAAAGCCTTCAGTTTAAGGGAAAAAAAAACTCTGTTACAATTCTTTTCAAATTTGTGGAGGGCATTTTAGTTTTTTTACAGGGATATTTTAGGTTTACTTGGTGCTCTTTTTCTGTAGCACTTGTTGGTGCTCAGTACAATCCCATTGTCACAGAATCTTTCTGCTTAGCCGCCACAATTATTGCCATAATGTTGCTAAAATATATAGGAGGGCTAGTTTTTTTTTTAAACTTATAGGAGGGCTAGGTTCTTTGCAAATAGGGAAACCATTATTATGTAGGAGCGGCTTTGGTTCCTTGTCAGTTTGGATAGTTTAATTTGGCAAAAGAATGACCTATAGCAGTATAGCCTTGTTTGTACATTCACTTTTTTTTTGTTGACTCCAGATCCACAATATCCTTCGTTTATTCTGCAACAGCAAGTTGGCAACATCTTTGACCAACTAATTTTAGGTTCTGTAGCGACCATTTTCCTTTCGTAGGCATATGGCACAATACACAGTTAATTAACAAAATATCAAGCAGCATCACGCCTTGCCTTAGATTCTTCTACCGAATCCGAGTGCATAGATTATTGGCTGCTTAATCTACAATATATTCTTTGTCATCACAAGGCACGCGCTAGCTGGTCCATGATTAAGGCCCATTTACAAACTGTGTATCTTTCAATCAGTTGCCGGTCCCAGCGCGGAAAGGTAAAGTAAACATATCGATGGATCTCATTATAAGGTTTCAGATGGTTTACAAACGCACTGATTTTGTCTTCTCTACTTGTTTCTGCTGCAAGAGATTGCTCTGTTTCCGCCCATTGTCCTTGGTCCTCCATCTTACATGCAATTGCTTAAACTTTTCTGCTCCATTTCATTATGTACGATAAATTTATGTTCCATTTCAAAACAAGCTTTCATACTTATACCGAATTTGTTTTGTTCATGTGCATTCATTCAATCCTATAAAGCATCCATGCAAGGCCACTGGACGAAAAGACAAGCAATTTGTTTTGGCATACTGAGGTAATATCATAGTCCATATATAGTTTTTCAATCTCCTCAAGTTTGATCGTCAATTCTTTGTTGGGGTGCAGCTTGTATGACATGCGCGGCCCGACATAACTTCCAATGTGAGACATGACAAAAGCGGCAACCAAACAAGCTCTTTCTAAAACCAAGGGAAAGGCTCCACACGGTACTGCCAAATGAAACACCTTTTTACAGTGCTGCATTTGACTAATGTCCCACTTTGCCAATCATCCTCTTTTTTTCCCTCTTGGCTGAAAGGGGTCTGCATGCCTTAATTTATGGAGTGAAAGCGCTCTTGTGGGAGAATCTGCAGGGCGTGAATCTGTTTACATGGGAAAAAGACACCCTAAAGTATGTTTTACAAATAGCCGTTTCGACGTACGTTGCCTTGTCGCCCACTGCCAGTAGTCGGTCAAACCTCGCTTTTGTGGGCGACGCAACGCCTGGTTTCCGTAGTGATTTCCCGTTAGAAAAGGTTGGTGTAAGAGCGAGTATGTGTCAAGCATCATGTGAGAGTTCCAAAATATTTTAGCAGAAAATGAAGTTCCATGGAGAGCACATGTCTTTCGACTGCCTTACATGAAGATCTAGCTCAAAATACTGTTGGGTTTTCTGACATTCTAATAGCTAGCTACCCTAACACACTACTGCACCTTGGTCCACACTATGGCTGATATATATTCTCCAAGTGTGCCCTTGACCCCTTGTAACGAGTGCCTAGTTCTGGTTGTTGTGAGCTAGACTACCCAGAGCCTTTGGATTTACGCCGACCCGTAAATAATTCCGCACGCTGACACTGTAACTTGCTTGCAAGTTGGAATGCACGACCCTAGCTACATTTCGGTTCACCTCACTCACTATGAAATTGCTAGTACCTCCGGTGCTTAGGGAGAGCAATTAAATTCCCCTTTTCTTAGGCTTCACTTTACCACTGGAGACCATTGCTTGAAGTATGCGTGCCGTCCGGTCAATGGATTGTCTTTGTTGTCTCTGTGTCCACTGAAAGCGCTCGAGCAGCAGCAGTACTAGATTAAGAGGGATACGCTCGGATTTGTGAGGCTAAGAGGGGGACAAGGCATAGGAAAGCAGGAAAGGAACCTCCACAGCCATCAGCCATGAAATGCACGCGGCGATCGACCGACGTGGTTCCAGTTCATGGGTAGATGTGAGGAGGACTGTTTGGTCCAATGGGGGCAAAGGGGAACCAAAAGATCGAGGATCGAGCGACTGTTCTCACACGCCGTAGTAGTTCGATTCTCACCGCTGCCTCATTTTTTTGACTGGTCAACTGTCAGAGAGGAGGTGATTAAGCGCCTTCGTGCGTTAGCCGCCCCCAGCAAGATTATGAAAAGGAGCGAGTTAAGTAGTAGTTTTAGGCCCTCATGGGCTAGAGATAGTCTACAAATGTGTGCATTGTCCCCTGTAAGAATCTTGAAGGGGGTAGCCTGATTGTCCTTGATCCCATGTGAAGCTCCTCGCTTTATTCCATATGCACTACTGATTACTGTGCGTTCACAGAGGGAACGAGATCGCGAGCCTTGATCTCCTGCAGTGGTGGTACGTACGGTTTTTGCGCGCGTTGTTCGTTATCGACAGAAAGGAAAAGCGCACGTGAAACCTGGTGTCTCTTTTAGTAGTGGTACGTTTTCCACCAAATTCTGGAGGTTCTTCTGTAGTTGTGGCTCGACTGTTAATTTGGTGCTCCATCACATCGGTGTGGGTTTTGGCAGTACGAACTCGTGCTGCCACAATGTCACCAGCTGGTGCAATTGCAACCAGTAGAAAAGAGAATATAGTATTGGCAATTTGGCATAATATACACCTGAGTCGGATAAGACTTAGGACAATGTCCTTTGATGCTGCAGAAGATTGGTTGTTATCATGTGCGTAGGATAAGATCAGATGTCTCTGCTGGTGCAGAAGATAGTTATCCTCATTCTCTTTTTTTTATCGAAAGAGAGGCCTCCCCCTCCGATTTCTAACTATCAGATACCTCCATTTGGTCTTTTACAGAGAGATAGTTATCCTCTTGGTATGGCAATATGCTTATTTTCCTTAATTTGAACTATGTAGCACATTGTGAGGATCATTGCTGTCGACTGATTGACAAGCTTGTTTGTCATCATTGTTGTTTTTTGGTTAAAAAATACTACATGTTTTCGTGATCTTCTGTTAACTCTGTTTATGAATCCAATTTCCATGTTATTTTAGAGGCAACCTGAAGACTGACCCCCAATGTTTCCGTGCAGGGTACTAACTCTTAATGGAACTTTCCAAATTCCAATGCTCGCGTGTTCGTCGTTCCCAAGTTTTCACCACCCTGAGTATGTATGTACTCTACCGCACATTTCCGAAAATTCTTCCTCTCATTCACCTGATGCATACTTGTTCAGTAGGTTTCCGTGAAGTTATTAGACATACAGTACTTCTTCTCAAACACCCATACTGCAACTGGCCAAAGAACTAGAAGAAGCAGAAGACATACACAGTACTTTTCAAATGCTCATACTGTAGCTGACACACCAAAGAACTAGAAGAATAACCTGGATTAGAAATTCCGGATGATACACGAGTGTTCTCCGCTACAGCCTACAGGACCTTGTCAGGAAGCAAAAAAGAATAGTAGCAACAGAAGAATGCATCGCATTCATCATACATCGTTCCCATGCAAATGCATGCATGCAGCAGCAGCCAAAATTTTGATCAGTTCCATGTTAGTCCCTCTCCCTCCTCCTCCTCCTCCTCCTAGGCCTACCACCCAGTTTCAGCTACAGCTAGCTACTCTACTAGCTAGGCAGTCAGTGATGGATCACCTACTACTCCATGCCAAACAGATAGTTGTAGTACTGAGGCGCCGTTGTGCCGGCGGCCGGGTTGCTCGTCGTCACCCAGGTGCCATTGTTGCCGGTGGAGCCCTCGTACCCCCCGCCGGCTGACGCCGCTGATCCGGACACCATGGAGGCATAAGGAATGTTGCTGGCGTAGCTGTTGCTCTGCCTGCTGCCGTCGCCGTTCCCTGTTGCGCCCGTGGTGCCCCACACAGCGGCGCCGCCGCCGCTGGGGTTGTTGGTGCCGCTCATGCCCATCGTGAAGTCCACGTTCACGCCGGAGCCGTAGGCGTCGAAAGCCGAGCCGGGATACTGCTGCTGCTGCAGGTGCTGTTGCTGCTGCTGCTGGTAGTGCAGGGCGAGGAGGGACCAGTAGTCCTTCTCCGCCGGCGGCAGCATGTCTGGGGATGCCACATTCGGCGCGGGCAGCGACAGGACGTCTGGTTGGAACTTGGAGGCGCGGGCGGCCGCCCCGGCCCCGATGGGCAGGTCGCTGTTGAGGATGCTCTCGACGTCGTAGCGGCTCATGTCGAAGTTGGTCACGGCGTTGAGCCCGCGAAACTTGATCGCCGCGATGTCGTACGCCTCCGCCGCCTCCTCCTGCGTGCCTGTGGTGCGGAGAGACGGTCAGATAATCGTTTGTACCACATTGTTTGTTTCGCCCAAACAAAACAAATTAACCATAAGTGTCTTTGGGTTCTGATGCAAACTTAATTAGTTTAGCAGTAGTGCACTGGGCCCTGTCAGTGGTGTCTCATCAAAGGACAAATGGCAAATGCGCGCCAATGCATGTGGGATCAAGAGGACTACTCACTGAAAGTTCCCAGGTACAGGTCCTTGTTTCCGGCCACCCTGCCGATCCTTGCCTGCCACCGGCCGTGCTGATGATGCCTGTCATCAAATATATGGAATCAAATCTCGATTGATACAAAAGATTTGACTAAATGAAGAAGACATTTGCGTGTTCTTTAATTTCTTCATATATTCAAAGTTCAGAGTAGTGCCACATTTTGTTTTGGCAAGCTCATTCAGGTGAAACAATTGTTAATTACCTTGTTACTCCTCTGTAGATGGACGCCCCTCGTGAGAAGCCGCTGCTCTTCCTGTGTGAGGAACACGCATTGAGGTCAACATGCATGTGTGAGAAACTGAGAACCCAAGGTAAAGCAGATCACATGCAAAAGCTGTGCGGACTGGCCGTGCGTGCGTGCACGCGTACGGCAAGGTGTGTACGTGGAGAAAATGAACAGGGCGCGTAACTCAGCAAGCCCTGTGAATCTGGCAATCTCGGTGGTCGCCGGCCGGCCAAGTGCTCACCTGCGAAGCGAAGCGATGAACTCCTGCCGCGTCATCGACTTCATCTCCTCCAGCTCCTTCTCATAGTTGGCCACCTTTAGATAGCAAAGAACTCGCGATGATCAGCGTTCTGATGTATATGGAGTTGCTAAATCAATGTTGATATCTTGCCGGAGTCAGCCACTCACCGGGAAGTTCGTCGTGGTGGTCGGGCCCCAGTACTTGAGCGCAGCCATGTCGTAGGCCCTCGCCGCCTTCTCCTCCTTGTCATAGCCTCCTGCATTTCCCCCAAAATTCCTAATGTAAGACTCAAATGCTTGTTCTCCAAATCCGGAACCGATGGCATTGATGAAGATGTGCAAAATGATCGGATGTGGCTTGCGATTGACATACCTAAATAGACTGATGATGATCATCATTTATCACCAATGCGCCAACAAGTTGAGAAATTTGTGGGGGTAAAGCGAAGATAAAACATGTTAGTGATCAGAAATTTATATATGTGTGTGTTTTGCAGGATTATTGGGCGAAGCATGCATGATGGTGTGTACCTTGGCGTCCTTTGCGGCTTTGGCCCTCCCGGCGGCAGCTGTTGTCCCACAGGTGCGCCTCGTACCTCCCCGTCCACCGGTGCCTGCATAGTCCAGATCACGCATTACTTCCACAAAACACCACGAGATTAACATAATAGAAATTTAATTGGATCAGAAAACTACCAGTAGTTCACTCCTGTGCATGCAATAGATGTCTAGCTAGTAGTAGTACTTAGAAGTAAGAATAATATTATCCAACTAGCTAGTGTGTTCTTCTTTCCTCTCGATGGGAAGAAGATGATGCATGCATGTGATTGATTAACAAGTATATACCCCTACCTTGTGACGCCGCGGTAGATGGAGGTCCGCTGGCCGAACGTCTCGGCGGGCCTCCTCGCCTGATCGGACTCGGCAACCTCCATGGTCGCCGCCGCAACGGTCACCGCGCCAGAGTTCTGATCCGGCATCCCGTCGTGCGCCGGATAGCGGTGCAAGAACCCGGCGGCGATGCTTCCCAGCTCGCCGTGGTCCACCACGGCCGTCGATGTCGTGCTGCCGCCGCCAACACAGCCAAGGAAATCTTCCATCTTAGGCGCCTCGTCCACTGGCGCCTCCTCTCCTACAAACATATATACACCGTTAGTCACAAGCTAGGATGCATGTGTAGCTAGCCTGCTCACTAGTACGCATGATGGATATAGTGATAGGGGTGTTGGCCTCCTTACCGGCGATGTGGTGGCCGGAGGAGGAGCTGGAGAGGGCCTCGAGGAGGCCGTGGTGGTAGTTGTTAGAGAGGGAGAAGGAGAGCCAGTGGTGAGCAGGGTGGGTAGCGGAGCTCATGTCCATATCCATGGCGGCCGGCAGTGTGCCTTGCCTCGAGTCGTCTAAGCTAGAAGAAGGGTAGCAGTACCGGTGCAAGGGAGGGGAATGGGACTGACTCTCTGCAGAGAATAGTCAAAGTCCGGTATAAATAGAGTAACCAACCAGTGCAAGCTCCGGCCGGTCGCTTGAGCTTGCTTGTTTGAACTGTGCACTGTTCACACACTCCCTCTCTCTCTCTAGAGAGGATGTGAATGCGTCCAAGGAAACCACTCGTCCAAGTAGAGAGCTTGCACACGGGCCAAGGAGGGAGAGATTAATTAGAGAGTGATTTGGGGAGTAGTTTAATGCATGGTAGCCTCTCGCTTTGCGAGAATCCAAAGGGGTGTGGTAATGGTGGTCGACAACGTGGAGGCGTTCCACGGGGTGGTATGGGCGGTCTCCTTGACCGGAATGGCGGCCGCTGTTCCCCCGCATGCAGCCCCCCGCCATTGCCGCGCGCGCTAGCCATGCATGCAACTTTTCTTTTTTCTCTTTCGCTTTTTGTTTGCTCTCTACGCCAAACCCGTGGAGGGTAGCTGGAGGAGGTGAGGGTGTGGGTGGTGGTGCCCTTGCTTTTCTCCACTCGACTCGAGTGTTTCACTCCTTCCTCCATGACGCTTCTCACGCGTGGATTAATTTACTGTCATGTTACATACGGTCCGTCTCATTGCTTAGTTACTGCTAGTGTACATGACTGGTGGAGTGTGATCTCTCCTACTTATTTAAAAAGAACGTAAGGTTCTGTCCTCCACCTCGTCCTTCGTCCAATGTTCCTCGTTCACTCTCGCCTTTTATTGGCTTACCAAATAAAATCCTACAATTCATTTAGGATGGTAAATCACGGGCATAATTTTAAAGGATTATTTAGACAATCACACTAATATAGAAGGTAATCATGGGCTAACATACTATAGACCATGAGTTTACACCCGTCTCAACGCACAGGCAATTGTCCAGTCTGTTAAAAGGCCCCAACTACCAAGATATAATGAATTTGTTTGATCCTCGATATACCCCGCGATGGTTCTTTCTAGTGTGATGTGGCTTAACATATATGATGCTTTAGGAGTCAATTTTAGAATAGAGAAGAAGTTGCACGATTTTACCTTAAAGCAATTATTACCAGTTTCACTTGGTACATTACGTATATCTAAATCCTTTCTTTGTGTTTTTTCTCGCCTGAAAATTGCCATAAGCAGGTTGGACTCGCAAATTGCTAGGTTTGCAAAGTTGATACGTATGTTTTATGGGTGGTTGATTGGTGGACTCTCGTCCGCGACCGTGTTAAACAAATGCTGGCAAAATCATGAGAATGTACGTCAATGTTGTCAAAGCTACATCAGCAGCCCAACTAAATTTCTTATAGAAACACGACAAGGGGACTCTCAAGCAATGCATGGTGCAACAATCTGAACCCAAAATTATGTATTATACCGTTTTCAAATTTTAATTATGTATTTTTTTACCCTTCAACAAAACAACCTTCAAAAATCCATGCATGAGTATATGGAATGCTATTAAGTGATAACCCGCAAAAATTCATCAAATCTATGACTACATATGCCATGTGCAGGAGTGATAGAGGAAATTCATTTACCTTTGGTCTTTTTTTTGGAAATTATATGATCACATTGTTTGATCGATCGTTTTTTTATTTGGATACTTTATAACATATTCTCCACAATCATGAATCCTTTCAAAATTATTGAGAACCACAGAACGTGAGACTTCCCTCCTTAACCCGGTTATCCAGGCCCATCTCACATCTTTGAAATCTTAGATAAGTTTAAAAAACATCTTTTCAATATCATCATTTCAACTGCGGTCATTTTAATTGCATTACATGAGTTAGATTTCTCCTTATTTACTGGAGTAATGGTTTTTTCTACTGCATTTTGCATGTTTCAATTACATAATTTCAATTGCATTGAACGTCTATTTTGTTTTTTCATGTTTCCAGTAAAGTTTGTGTTTAAGTTGCATTGTTGTGCTTTCTGTTGCAGTACATGCATCTTTGAGAAAATCTCCCTAAGGTTTACTAAACATTTACTAAAGAATAAAGCCTTAGTTTTTTAAAGGTTTTAGAAATGTTGGTATTTTTAAACATCAAGTACAATGTAGATGCAAACATATGCCACATCGCCATATGCACACACTCACATGACGCCTACTAAAGACCGGGGTCACGAATCTTCAAATTGTGGAAGTCATCATGATTTTTGTTGCCTCTTAGTGAAAAAAAAATATCCCATCTTAATGAGAGACACAACTACCACCATTCAGTAGGTTGGTTCTCACAGAGTTGGGGATTTAATAGGAACAACTTCTTGGTCCAAAGTTATAATTTTTCGATAAAGGGTCAAGGGCCAGGCCCTCTTTGGATTTAAGGCATTTCGTAGCAAAATTTGAATGTTTCGTCCATAGGAATATTTCTATGAAAACCCTGTATATCATAGCAATGGGTTCATTAAATTCCTATGGAACCCATCTCTATACCCTTCATTCCATAGGAATCTATAAAAACATGAGGTCAAACCTCATTTTATTTTTCCTTTGTGAAGTCCTTTGCACCTGTACTCTTATCTCTCTCTCTCTACCCTCGCTTCTCATTCCTCTAAAATTCGTGCGTCCATTTCATGTGCACCATCCAAGACACATCTTATAAAATTTCTGTGTTTTGATATCCCGTAGGAATTCATGGTACATGGCATCTGACTGGGATCCAAAGAAGCTCTTGGTTGGATATTGTAGTTCATTGTTTAAAACAATCTGTTCTCCGGATGAAACACGCTTACTTAGGGCCAGAACATAGCTGGTGAACTGTGATGCACCGGACGTACGTACCTGTGTGATAACCCGTGACATAATCTCTTCTATGTAATTAAAAGACCATGTGGCAATCTTTCTCCGGAGGTCGACCGATCGATTTTCCTCCTGTTTCCGGACATGAGGCGCTGTCGCCGTTCACGTAGCAGCGATGCATTGGCGCATGTGTCGCGCCGCCGATGATGAACCGGTCGAGCAGCCGGTGGAGCACGCCGCGCCACGTCCGGCGATCTGGGCTTAATCAAATCATCAGCGCCAGGGTTTCTCCCTTATCCACGCATAAACTATGTTATCTAATCTGCATCTCCATCCTGAAGAAGATATACACAGACGCCATAATGTTGTCTCGATCGCATGCATGTTCTCGACCTTTCGCTATGTGTCACCAGTTTTTAAAAGCGAAATGTGTAGACAAAATGGATAGCTAGCCTCGCCATGGCCAGGCAGCTGTGGTTAAGCCCGTGCGTGCGTGCGTGCATGTGCATCCATGCATGCATGCATGCATGCTGCCCAGGGGCCTGCTCTGCTTGGTTTCGGACCTGGTCGACATGAGAGGATGAGGCATGCATATACGTGCAGTGTACACGTGCGAGGTTTTAAGGACATGTACACGTCTGGACGCGACGTAATATGCAAATGCATGTGTCGCCCTGGCCCCTGGCTCGGACATGGTGCTATTTTGTCATATCCATATTGCTACTGCACCAGTTCAACTTTGGATCGAATATTCGAATCCGTTGTGTGTTTATTATGAGTGTGTGGTGTGCGTGTGCCTGATTATCTTCTTTGGAATAACAGTGGTTTTGGAGAGCTGGCCTGGGTGCATAGATTTGTCATGTACCGATGGTGCGGTGGTCTGTGCGTGCGTTGCGCGCATGCATGCATGCATGATTGGCTGCATGTGAATATTGATTAATTCAGGCCCATGCAGGCGTGCCGGGCGTTGACTGGCCGGGTGGGTACGTACGTCGGAGATAATACGTCCTGTCGATCTGACAGTGACTGACAAGTTAGCAGCTACTAGTAAGTAGATTAGGGAAGGAAAACGGTGGGCGGGCGACGATCGCATAAGCTGAATCTGCACTGTCGCGCTACTCGTCACCTGGGTTATTCCTCGTCCCAGTCCAATTCCACGACCATGGCTTGAAAACGTAAGAAAGAAAATAGACTTAAGGTAATATTACACTATAAATGCAAAAAGAACCACACCATCATAATCCATGAAGTGAACCAGAAAAGGACCCCCTCCCTCCCGCTCGCCCCCCGCGAGGCGACGGGAGGAACCCTACCGCGCCGCCGCCAGCTCCCTTCTCCGCCCCCTCCTCGTCCCTCGCCGCGCCGAGGGCGCGGCGGGCAGCTGGCCGGCGCCGCTGGCGGCGAGGCCTCTCGTCCCCCTCCCGGTGGCCTTGGCCGGGCCGACGCTGGTGGATCGGGATGCCTCATTGTCGAGGCGGCGTGCTGCACGGCGGCGTGGTGTTGGCGCTGCTTTCGTGACGGTGGCGTGACAATTTGGCGTCGGAGGCCGCGCCGTGCGTGGAGCTGCAGGGCGGCGGCGGCTAGTGCTTGGCGGTCATGGCGGTGGCGGATCTCGCTTGGCGGCGAGTGCGGCGAGGCAGGCGTCGATGGCGGCTCCGTGCTGAGCGGCTCTGGCTTGGCGCCGAGGTGGTGCGGGTCATGGCGACATGGATCGTGGTGGCCGCCGCCTGCCGGGCTGGTAGGGGTGGCGGCGCGATGGTGGTGGTGGCGGGCGTGTTGGTCGAGTCTGCGTCGAGATCCTTCTGATGCTGGCGCTCGGACGTCGACAGACGGCGCGAGGAGGCATCTCCGGTGAGCTTCCATGGCTGCAGCTGCGGATTGATTTGGTCTCCCTCGTCGGCGGGCTCGCGGTTGCCGATGGCCTCGCGGAGATGTGTGTCGGCTACCATGGTGGGGCGACATGGGGACCCCTTCTCCCCTTTCCCGTGTTCGGCGGGGAGCTTGGTTGGAGGATGGGTGGCCTCGATGCGGTCGCGTCACACTGTCAGCCGCACGATTGCGGTCCGGTTCATCGCTCCCTTTCTCCCCTTTCCTCGGCCATGGGCGGGTTGGCTGAGTTTACCGGTGGACATCTGCGGGTGGTTCCGTGATCGAGGGCCATCGGTTGGTCCAAAGTTGGGGCCTTTGTGTTGGTCTCGGGGTTGTGCGGTTGCAGGCGGCGGCTCTGGCGGCGGGGCGCGATGTTCATGGGCGGGCGTGCGTCTCAGTGCGGGCAGCAAACATGTCGCGTGGGTGGCGTGGTTGCGGGCGGACGACGGAGTTCAGTTCATCGGTGAGGTGTGAGTGCGGGGTACACCACTTGTCCGATCCTTTGGTGGCCGGCGGTGGCGGTGGCGTTGCCGCGTACCCTTCTGAAGGCTCCGTCGCGGCATTCACACTCTGTCGTCTTGCTCGGTGAAAACCTGATCTTGTTGATCGGGCGATGGCGGCTTCCCATGGTCGTATCCTTTTGGAGGCACCGCTTTGGAGGCCTGGCCGTTTTGGTCGGTTCACCTCTCTATTGGTAGTCGGTGGGGTGGTGTGTCGGTTGCACAGCACCTTTGTATCTTGCCTTGGGTGTGTGCGGTGTGTGCGTTGTTCGGTATCTCGGATGTACTCGATGATGTTTGCTTTATAATATAAAGCAGGAGGAAACCCTTTTTCGGCAATATTACACTATTAGGGAAGAAACTTTGTCTTCCACTGTACAAAAAATGTGAGGTAATTTTACAACATGCATGATATAAAGTTACGTTCCGCTTCTGCATGGAGTAAGAACAAATGTGGTGCGGCAATATGACACTAAAAGATATTGTTGTAATTTTATAGTTAAAATGAGGTAATTTTACAACCGGAAGCGATGTAATTTACAACATGCATGCTAGAAATTTATGTTCTGTTTGTGAGAAATACATGGCTGCGTGAAAGCCTAGGGTGAGGAATAAGTTATTCTTCACCCTGGGTGCCTAACAGAGTGAGTGTCTATATATGGGGAAATGCATTCTATTATCGGGTGTAGTTACACCCATGTCTCATATCATGTGGTAGTACTAGCATATACACTATTTTATTATTTTTAATATGTTCATATATTATATTTAAGATACTTCAAAGTGAGTTGTCTGAAAAATTTGCAAGTGAGCCCATAGTTTTATTGTATTTATGAAAAACATACATATTTATACATAAAATGGTGTATGCACAAAATATGATACATACTACCAAAAAAGTAGTATATATGCTACCTAAACATTTTTATATACTACATACTACACGTACATACACTTTGATATGATAGATACTACCTACAACATACGGAACAAAAGTGGAAGTAACTACACCCGCTAGTAGTACCTTCACATTTCCCTTACCATCGGCCAAGGCCCATGTAGAGTTTTTTTAAAACTTCAGTCAACATTCTTTTTGGCGACACAACACCAGATAGTTAGCAAGGCCCAAAAAGGACAGATCTCAAGCCAATCACCACCGTGGGATCTGCCTCGAACGAACACGGCCGTAGACTCAAGTTGGTATAAAACCCATTAACAATCGCGGTAAGGGCGCCCGCAGGCGATGCCCACCTGTCCCTTTACTGTGTGAGGTGAAAAAAAAATAAACCAAAGGAGAGAAGAAAAAAAAAGAGAGAAACGGATCGTCCCCATTCACCATTCACCACCACCCCGATTCCTCCCCCTCTCCCTCGTCTGCCGCTGCTGTCGTGGTTCTAAGTCTGCCAGTAGAAATGGGGGTAGGTATGGAGTGGCAAGATCTTAGCTATGGCGAAGATGTACACACGAGGTTTACGAGTTCAGGCCCTTCTCGGAGGAAGTAACAGCCCTACGTCTCGGTGCCCGGAGGCGGTCGATTGGTTTATGTGTTTTGTGTTACAGGGGGTGCGAACCCTTGTGCCAGAGGAGGGGGGTGGCTTATATAGAGTGCGCCAGGACCCCAGCCATCCCCCGTTACAAAGAGTTCAATGTACATAAAGATGGGCGTTACTGATAGCGCCAGCCTTAAATACTCTTAATGCTCATGAAGACTAAGGAATGAATGTCCGGCCGTTGTGCGCTCTTCCGACTCCTGGTCTTCAGTATGGTAAGTCATTCCCCATACGGTCGAGTGAAACTGGGGAATGATGGTCGAGTGATTACACCGTCGAGTGGATTCTTGGTCTTCTTATCTTCTGGGGTAGTGACCTTGGGTAGGACGTATAGGTCAGGCCTATGACCCTTCCCCAGGTCTGTATCCTCATCAGTAGCCCCAGAATGGATTAAGGTGCGAGTGCGAAATAGACTGAAATTAAGTTTGACCTGAGCGTAGGGATCTCGCGAGCGCTTTCTGTACGTCTGAGTGCCCGCGTTGATGTTTGGTGTCGACTCAGTCGCCTTGATCCATTCAGTGGATAGTCGAGTGAACTATTGATCTTATGTGCCGAGTGTTGCGTTGGAGTGCGAGATCCTGGGCGCGAGTGCCTGCAGTGTATCCCGGATTCTGCGGGATACGAAATTTCGGGGAAGCGCGCCAGACGGGGAGTGTCGAAGCGGGCGGAGCGAATAAACAGTGATTCCTCGATTCCCGCGCCTCCTTTTTCGTCACGTACACTGCGCGCGACTGTTGCGGGATTTGACGGGATCGCCTGGTCCCACGCGTCAGTCACTCGGAAACAACCTCTTATAAGGTGGCCGGACCGAGGCGCCGGTACTGTGCACATTTTCTCTTCCTTCTTCTTTCTCCGTCTCTCCGCCACACTTTCCTCTCCCGCTCCGACGCCGCTGCCCCGTCGCCATGGTGAAGGACAAGACGACGGCGCTAGAGCGCGCAAAGAAGACGAAGGAGGTGGCGAAGGGCAGGAAGCAGCAGCGCGGGTCGTCATCACGCGTGAGGCTGCCGCCGGGCTGGATCCAGGGCGATTGGATCCGGTCTTCAATTCAGCAGTCGGACCTGGACAAGTTGGCGGAGTCGGGGTTGATCGCCAAGGGAGCGGCAAGGCTGCTGGAGGGGGAGATGAGCCCTCAGTCTCAGCCGGGTGAGTGTGTTCTGCTCGCCACCCATGTCGACCGCGGCTTTTCACTTCCTTCGCACCCTTTCTTCTGAGGGTTTCTGAACTTTTTTGGTGCTCAACTCCACCACTTCTCCCCCAACACCATCACGTATTTAGCTGCTTTCGTGTCGATGTGCGAGAACTTCTTGGGGTGTCGATCGCACTGGGGCCTTTTCAAGCACATCTTCACTATTCATTCTCAATCGGTAAAGAAGGCGAAGTCGAGTGATTCGAAAACCCATGTCATCCAGATGTGTGGGGTTTAGGTATCCAAAGAGGAAAGGAGTGCCTTTCTGCTATGGCCCTTCTGATTACATTAAAGGCGGCAATCGACTTGGTTCTATTGCCGGGATGTATGACTCGAGCGGTCGACCGGCCTTCCCCACTTCTCATTTGACCGAGTCCAAACTCCCGCCCCGCTGAAAGTTACGACTTGAGAGACCGTGGAGATGAGGATGTTGGTAGATAGGGTGGTCCAGCTTATCAATGACAGTGTCACGGGTCTGGATCTGTTGGAGGTGTTCCTCAGTCGACGGATCCAGCCTCTCCAGGCCCGCAATCATTCGATGTGGCTGTATTCTGGACCGGACGACACCGCACGGGTTCATCCAGAAGAAGTGCCGTCTGCAACAGTAGCTTCGTGGCTGAGAAGCATTACAGGCAATCAGGACAATCCCAGAGGATCTAGGCGAGTCGTCCCCTTTAGCAGCGACAACCCACCCGACAAGGTATGCTTTTCACTCTGACTGTTCCCCATTCATGTTCCGACTGTACTTGGGATTGACCGACTCATGTTTGACCAACCTTGTTCTGGAGGTGTTCACTGAGATGCATTCGATGCCCAATGGCGATCAGGCTTTGGAGCAGACCCAGGAGGGGGAAGATAGCGCGGAAGATAGTGACGAGTGGGATTCTCAGGAAGACGACGAGGAGGAGGAGGAGAGCGAGGAGTCAGACGAGGAGGAGGAATTCGACTCGCCGCCGCGCTCCGAACGTCGATCCAAACAGCAGCATGATCCGGCCGGCGGGCGCGGGAAAGGTGTGGGTCCGAGTGCCAATACCCAGAAGCGCACTCGGACGTCGACTCCGGAGCCGACGGAGAAGGTGGCCAAGCAGCCTAGAGTTGCTCCCTCCAAGGCTCGGAGGACACTGCCGCGCATCAAGATGGACGTCCCCGTTGCCTCTGGGTGGGTATCTTGTTCGTGTTGCCGTAAGTCGACTGAAAAATTTCTTGGTCTGACCAACCCATCCTTGTGTCTTTCCAGCCCTACCTTTGCTGCCACTGACATGGATGTCGACAAGGCACCAGGAGACGAAGAGGCCACTTCTCGAGCTGGTAAGTTCACTCGACAAGTTCTGTTTAGTCGAGTGGATGGCCAATTGACTGAAAACTTGACATTTCTCTTCTTATGTAGCTCCACAAGATATCGTTGTGCTTCCTGATGACGAAGAAGAAGAAGTGCCTCTACAGGAGAGGAAGAAGAAGAGCGGGAGCTCAAGCAGGAGGAAGCTTGAAGTCCAAGTCCCTCAGTCGACACTGGTGCCTGAAGCGATGGTCTGGACCAACGTTACATTCGCTAACCCGTTGACGACTAATCGTCCATCGGGGTCGACTGCGCAGACACCTGCTGCCCCGGTACAACTCCACTCATCTGACCCGGCAGCTACTTCGGCCCCTCTAGAGCCATCTCTCTTTGCTGCATATCAAACTCCAGATGACTCGCCGAGTGCTGCTAGGGAAGCTCTTCGCTGGGCGAACCTTGTCATGGAGCAGGTGAAAGTGATGCATGAAGCCAGTCAGATAGCTTACAACTCCAGCACTGCTCTTCAGACCAACGTTCAGGTCAGCAAAACTCCGACTGAAATTTCTGGATGTCACTTTTATATCTAATCACCCACTGGGTGTTCTTTCGTTTAGAACTAAGGAAATTTTCAATTCTGCACTTTTCGAATCAGTGGGGGCACGTCGAGTGCACCCACTGGGTGTAATCCCTAAGACCACGGTCGGCTGCTGGCAGTCGACCGAGGTCTAATGGTGTGCCTCTCTTTCTTTTTTTAACTCATGCTGAGTATTGATCTGATCCAGTGGGGGCACGCTAAGTGCACCCACTGGGTGTAGTCCCCGAGACTACTGTTGAAAACTTGATTCGGCAGTAGTCTTAGAGTAACTCTTTGCTTTCACTCGGCTCTGCGATCTGTCGATTGATATATTCTGTCTTTCTGGTTGCAGAGGTCTTGTGATCTTGGAGCTCGGCTCACCGAGTTGAAGAAGAAACATATCAGCGTTGAACTTGACCTCGAACTTGCGAAGAAGAATCTGAAGACAGCCCAACAAGAAACGACCATCATGGGAGGTAATCACTCGACCATCCTGTCTATTTTGTAACTTCATACTTCGCGCTAGTTTTTCCTTCAGTCTCTTCGAACCGAGTGATTTCACACGAGCATATGTGCATAGTGAAAATCGTCAACTTCAGTCTCGTCTGAAGAGTGTTGTTTCTTTAGAGAGGATGAAGGAGGCTTTGGAGCAGAAGGATCTAGATCTGGCAGCCACTCAGAAGGAGGCACGCGAGAAGACGAAGCTTGCGGACCAGAAGCTGGCTTCGGTCAACAAACTGGAGGAGGAGAATGAGAAGCTGAAGGCTGCCATCACAGACGTCAACCAGGAAGTTCAGCAACTGAAGAAGGACAAGGAAGATCTGACCACTGAAGTTGGTGGCCTTAAGACCAAGACCGACAAGCTAGAGTCTTATCTGGAGCAACCCGCCGCCAAACTTGTTCTGAAGCTTGAAGGTATGATCAGTCGACTCATCACTTTTTTGCCGATTGAACTTTATCATCTCGTCGTTGACTCACTTTTGCAATGGGACAGAATTGTGTCAGGACTTTGAGGCTGAAACTGGGCGGGTCGAGACAGGTCTCGACCCCATCAACTGTCCTGTGAAAGATGAAGTTGCGATGAACTTGCTTCGACTGGAATCGCGCTTGGACGGTGCAGTCAACTATCTGGCTCGGTTGAAGGCGGTGATGACCCGAGTGGACGCTGAGCTCTGGCCTCGGGAGGAACTGTCTCAAGACCTCGAGTCCTTGATGGCTCGGCTAAACCAGATTCCAAGTCGAGTGCAAGAGTTGAAGAAATCCTCTGCCCACCGTGGTGCTGATGTAGCTTTGTGTCTGGTCTGAGTGCACAGCAAGGAAGCTAAGGAAGACAAGTTGGCAGCTCTCAAAGTGGCAAACACTAAGAAGCACTCCTTCCAGGATTTCATGGACACTTTCCTCAAGGCAGCCACTCGCATCGCCGACAGCATCAACCTCGACAGCTTTTGCGACCCGGCCAGTCCTTCTCCCGCCGAGTAACAAAAGGAAAACATTATGCTATCACTTTTATTTGCCTCGGAATGCCGAGTGAATTTGTAACTGTTAAAACTCCTCTGGGCCTGATGCCCGAGTACTTTATTCTGCAGTTAAGAAACTTTGGATTTGTCACCTCGTAAACTGCGTCTGTCTTCGAACGAAAACCGTTTTTCCCTCGAATTGTTGTCTGTTTGCTTGATGCAGCTGCTGGAGAAGGTCGGTCAGTCGACTGATCGGGTGATCCTCGGGCAACCTTGATTAGCTTACCAGCAAGGCGTTCCAGTCGACTGATCGGATGATCCTTGAACAGTATTGATTAGCTCATCAGCAAGGCACTTCAACAATGGTCTCGACGTTCCTGTCAACCGATTGGGTGATCCTTTAGGAGCATTGATCAGCTCATCAGCAAGGCACTCAGCAATGGTCTTGACGTTCTTGTCAACTGATTCGGTGATCCTTAAAGAGCATTGATCAGCTCATTAGCAAGGCACTCAGCAATGGTCTTGACATTCTAGTCGACCGGTTGGGTGATCCTTGAGTAGCATTGATCAGCTCATCAGCAAGGTACTCAGCTTCTAGAGAAGGACGACCAGTCGCCTGATCGGGCAACCTCTGAGTAGCATTGATCAGCTCATCAGCAAGGCACTCAGCAATGGTCTCGACGTCCCAGTCGACCGGTTAGGTAAGGTTTTCGAAACTTAGGTGAGTACGAGACTGCGGCTAAGCCTCCCGAGTGAGAGGATTGCTCTTCACTCGGTGAGATTTTTCAAACTTAGGCGAGTACAAGACTGCAGCTAAGCCCCCGAGTGGGAGGATCGTTCTCCACTTGGTAGGATTTTTCATTACTTAGGCGAGCACTGGGCTGCAACTAAGCCCCCGAGTGGGAGGATCGCTCTCCACTTGGTAGGATTTTTCATTACTTAGGCGAGCACTGGGCTGCAGCTAAGCCTCCCGAGTGAGAGGATTGCTGTCGGTGTCAAAACCGGCGGATCTCGGGTAGGGGGTCCAGAACTGTGCGTCTAGGCGGATGGTAATAGGAGACAAGGGACACGATGTTTTTACCCAGGTTCGGGCCCTCACGGTGGAGGTAAAACCCTACTCCTGCTTGATTGATATTGATGATATGGGTAGTACAAGAGTAGATCTACCACGAGATCAAGGAGGCTAAACCCTAGAAGCTAGCCTATGGTATGGTTGTTGTTCGTCCTAAGGACTAAAACCCTCCGGTTTATATAGACACCGAAGAGGGCTAGGGTTACACAGAGTTGGTTACAATGGTAGGAGATCTACATATCCGTATCGCCAAGCTTGCCTTCCACACCAAGGAAAGTCCCATCCGGACAAGGGACGAAGTCTTCAATCTTGTATCTTCATAGTTTTGGAGTCCGGCCAATGATGATAGTTCGGCTATTCGGACACCCCCTAGTCTAGGACTCCCTCAGTAGCCCCTGAACCAGGCTTCAATGACGATCAGTCCGACATGCATATTGTCTTCGGCATTGCAAGGCGGGTTCCTCCGCCGAATAATTCATAGAAGATTTTGAATACCAGGATAGTGTCCGGCTCTGCAAAATAAATTCCACATACCACCGTAGAGAGAATAGTATTTACACAAGTTCAATCTGCTGACGTATTTCGTGGCATGACGTCACGCCACGGCCAAGCCTTTATTCGAATTTATCTTTATTGCTCCACCTCAGCGCGTTTAGCGAAGCGGTTTCCTTGGCACGTCTTGTCAAAGCAGAGATCGTGTCCCCTTATTCCGGGATTCTCATCAACACGGACGTGGGTAACCCAACCGCGCCATTGATTGCGGCGCTTGAGAGACAAGCGAGTTTTACTGGGCTGGTGGGGACGCATAGTTTCGTCCGCTCATATATAAAGGGATAAGGATCCACCTTTTTACCTACGCCTTCTTCCTCCTTTGCTTATCCATCTCCGCGCACTCGAGCTCCAGCGCCCAAGTCCGCACATCTCGCCTCAACCTTCTCCAACCATGTCCGGAGCGGGAGGCAAGTGGATGGCCTCCTCCGTCACGGAGGGGCACATCAAGAGGCTGCGCAAGGCCGGATATTTGTCCAGCGATATCGCGCACCGCCTCCCTGACGAGGGGCAGCTCGTCCCCACCCCCGGGACCCATGAGAGGGTGGTATTCCTTCCCCATTTCCTCCGCGGACTGGGCTTCCCACTTCACCCATTTGTCCGGGGACTCATGTTCTACTACGGCCTGGATTTCCATGATCTGGCCCCGAATTTCATCCTCAACATCTCGGCGTTCATCGTCGTGTGCGAGGTCTTCCTCTGCGTCCAGCCCCACTTCGGCTTATGGCTGAAGACTTTTAATGTCAAGCCGAAGGTGGTGGGCGGCTGCAAGCGAGTCTTGAGGCGCCATGGTGGGCAAGATTCCCAACATTACATGGCTCGAGGGCGCCTTCGTGGAAACCATCAAAGGGTGGCAATCGGGGTGGTTCTACATCACCGAGCCGCGTGACCCTAAATGGGCAGCGGCCCCCGAATTCAGATCTGGCATCCCCACACGACTCACCTCCTGGAAAGAGAAGGGCCTGACGTGGGGTGATTCGGAGGAGCTGACCAGACTTCAATCCTGCGTCCAAACCCTGGTGAACAAGAAGCTCAAGCTTGTCAACGTAATCCAGGTCATGCTCATCCGCCGGATTCTCCCATGCCAACAGCGGGCTTTCAATTTGTGGGAGTTTGATCCGGCACGGCATCCAACCTTGAGCAGGCTCTTCGACACTACATACGAAGACGCCTGGAGGGTGCTGTTCAAGGGCGCCGAAGCTCCCCCATCCGCTACCGAAGATCGCGGATTTAGCTCGCAGCGTAAAGCCGGCGAGGTAAGCTGTTTTATCCTTTACGGGACATTTGCTTTCCATAATTTGACTCCATATGGGCTCTAAGACTCTCATTACCTTTGACAGGCTTGGCAGGAGACGTCCGGACAGGTTAATTGCCCGTCTCCTCTTCCAGAAGACCCAGCGGACGCCGGTTTGACAGGACTGCTGGTTCCGACGCCTTACGTGGTGCCGGAGAAGAAGGCCAAGAAGAAGGCAACGGGAACTCGGAGGAGTTCCCGGCGCCAGGTGTTATCGGACTCATCGTCCGATGACTCCGAGGCGGACTTGTCCCACGAGGACGAGGAGGAGAAGAAAGAGGCCTCTCCCCCAGCAGGAGGAGAGAAGAAAAGGAAGGCTTCCCCAACAGGGGAGGCCGAAGGGTCCAAGAAGGGAAGGACCCTCCCTCCGGACTGTTCCACCAACGCCGACGATGGCAAAGAGGAGTGGCCTTCGAGGGCTAAGCCCCTGGCGAGATCGTAAGTGTCTGGATCCCCAAAATAGCTTATGATTTTCCTTTCTTCACATAGTGTCTTCTAATGCCGAACACAATCATGCAACCCGCCCAAGGATGATCTCCCCGCTTCGTCGAGCGGGTCCCTGGGTCCGTCGGATGTGAATAGCACTTCACTTTTGACCGCCTCCTCCCCTCGTGACGCAGACGACGCCGAGGCGGGGTCCCAGAAGGGGACCGGCCAGGAGGAGGAGGCCCCGGAGGTGCCGCAGGGCAACCTCTCGGGCTTTGGGCCGGAATCCTTGCCGGAACCTTTAGTGGTTCCAGAGTCCGGCGGGCGGCCCCTTCGTAAGAAGGGCGAGATGGCGACGTTGGTGACCTCCATCCAACTAGAGGCGCCGGATAACTTGCTGGAGGCGCTCAACGGCGCTTCCATCAAGAAGGAACACAGCACTGTTATGTCCGTCAAGAGCGGGCTGACCGAAGCCTGCAGCAGCCTTCTAACAGGCTTTGAGGTAAGGATTTTAAGATATGCAGAATAGTACCGCATAGACAGTAGCCCCTGATGCTCAGTTTGGTGTTCGGAAAGAAAAGCCGAACTGAGGATCGAAAAAGATATACGCAGGAGTCTAAAAAATATGTCAATATGGGAATCAGAGCTCTGCTGCTGACCTCTCCGCCTTGACCTGCGGAGGTCACTGCCTTGAAGCAGAGCCTCGAGCGGTCCGAGAGTGAGTTCGGCCGTGCCAAGAAGCAGCTCGAGGACAAGGAAGGTAAGTAGCACCTTATTAAAGTTGTACCTTATAAAAAAAGGATTTGGTTGCAAAAAATGACAGGAATAACATGGGTATTGTAGGGGCTGCGAACGAGGTGGCGACCCTGAAGGAGACGGTGTCCGTGGCCGAACACAATGCGGCCGCGGAACGCACCGAGCGAGAGAAGCAGGAGGCGCGGGTGGCGGAGGTGCGGCAAGATCTCCAGGCTCTCGTGGAAAAACACGAGAATTTGGAGCGTGACTCGAAGACTCGAGAGTCCAAGCTTGCGTCCGCTCTTGAGAGCGCCAGAGCCGCTAAGGCCGAAGCCCAAAAGGCCCTCCAGGAAATCGAGGCGGTGAAGAAGATAGCGCGGGTAAGGCATTCTTCATGCAAAGCAAGCATGTAAAGTGAATTACATTACTTACCCGAATTCGGAGCTCTCCGGGGCGTTTGTAGATCTGCCCATAGCGTGTCCGATCTGCCGCATTCTCTGAGGGCCGAGGAGGGAGCTCGACGGAGAAGGTGTTCTGGTCTCAATATGCTAAGGCCAGACATCCGGTTCCCCTGAGCGACCAGTTGAAACAGCTGGTCGAGCTCCACAAGGTGGCCGAACAGGCCATGAAGGGCCTCATAGTTTGGCTTTGGCCCAAGGAGGCCATGCCTGGGAGCTACTTGATGCAGTGCGGCGGGTGGTGGGCCTTTGTCCATGGGTTGACGTCATCAAGCACTCCGCCTGTATTGAAGGTGCCCATCGGGCCCTTGCCCGTGCTAAAGTGCACTGGGGCAAGATGGATGCCGAGAAGCTTGTGACGGACGCGCCACCGCCGGGCAAGGAGTATCGCATGCCCGAGATGTATTATAAGGGTGTCCTGAAGGGTGCCCGCATTATTGCGGGTGAGTGCTCCAAAGATGTAATTTTTGAGTAGACTCGCATTTTGTTATCTTGTGCGCTGAAAAATTTGTTCATATGAGCTAAGCAACGCTTGTTAATTTAAAATATTACCTTCTGTGCGGCCGTTTATCAAATCTGAGAGATGGCAAGTCGTCGGCTTCGGCCCCCATGCCACGAGTGCTGGGGTGTTCGGGATAAACTTGAGCACTCTTGTTCCCATTTTTGGGTCCTTCTAGGGAGGCGCTCAACGCAACGAACGAGACAAGCGGACTTATAATGCTTGAACACTCTCACTTAGCCATAGAATTCTATAATTTTAAATTTCGGCGAAGCCCCTAGTATTTGGAAGACCGAATTCGGGGCGCTATCCACGCCTTGGGCCGGACAAAGCCGGCTCCTCGCTCTAAGCGGCATAAGTCTTTAGGGACTCGAAAAGACCTCTCGAACAGCGACCAACTCTCGTCTTATCATGACGGTCAGTTTTAGCTTTCTCCACTGAGGTGCTCAACCCAGCTCAACTGGGGCACAATTGCAGTGGTTCTCCCAGCGCTACCTTAGCCGATATAACGGAACGTAAGGTACCAAAACATGGGAGCCTGGCAAACCCAACAATTGACCCAAGACATGATTCGAAGCCGATGCATATAATGCTATAAGTTCGGGGTGCCGCACTTGTGAAAGTGTTCGGACTTATCACACCATATTTTGGGGAACTTCAGCCCCTGGTGTATTTTGCCATACCAAAGCGTACGGGTGCAACATGTCGTAAGTGAACATATATAAAAAGAAATGCAATGATAGGCAAAAAGCGATGCATTGTTTATTCAAAAGTTATTGCAATAAAGGCAGAATGATACAAATAGTGCGATAAGCAAGGGGTGGGACTATTTAACATGTCCCCCTCCAGGGGTAGGCTGCGGAATGGTATGCAAAACAGGTATAATGCTCGTAATGGAGACCACCTGGATACTCGTCGTAGCTTTTCTGCTTCCCTGGCTGTTGCATCGTTAGTTCGGCAGATCCACTGCCGGACAGGGCTTCTGAAAAACGGAGTCCTGAGAGTAAGAAAGAGAAAAAAAGGAATGACCAATTCGGGAGCCCCTGGTGTGGTTGATCCGCACTTTGGGCCTGCCGTGGTCGTGCCCCTCCCCCTATGCCAAGGTATCTCCAGAGCGTAGTGATGTACGCGTGGTACTGGTCTCGCGATGTCGCGAGGGCTGGGGTTGGGGCCGCATTGCTACGCGTCCTCGGAACGTGCCAAGTGGTCATGTTGTAGGTTACTCCTGGCGCGCTTGACGGTGTTCGGTCGATTAAAGACCGGACTCGAGAATTGCCTTAAGAGACTACTCTGCACTTCCGCTGCGAGAGCCGCTGTATGCTCCTCCGTTCGGAGAGAGCGTTTGGTGTTTTCGTTGACTGTGATGACTCCTCGAGGGCCTGGAATCTTGAGCTTGAGGTATGCATAGTGCGGCACCGCGTTGAACTTTGCAAATGCGATTCGTCCGAGCAGTGCATGATAGCCGCTGCGGAACGGGACTATGTCGAAGATTAACTCCTCGCTTCGGAAGTTATCCGGGATCCAAGACCACCGAGTGTGGCGAGCACTGCATAATTGGCCTCTACACCTGGTATGACGCCTTTGAAGGTCGTCTTTGTTGGTTTGATCCTTGAGGGATCTATGCCCATCTTGCGCACTGTATCCTGATAAAGCAGGTTCAGGTTGCTGCCGCCGTCCATCAGGACTCTAGTGAGGTGAAATCCATCGACGATTGGGTCTAAAACCAATGCGGCGAATCCGCCGTGGCGGATACTAGTTGGGTGGTCCCTTCGATCAAAAGTGATCGGGCAGGAGGACCACGGATTGAACTTTGGGGCGACTGGCTCCATCGATACGTCCCTGAGCGCACGCTTCTGCTCCCTTTTGGGTATGTGGGTTGCGTATATCATGTTCACCGTCCGCACTTGTGGGGGGGATCCCTTCTGTCCTCTATTGTTCGGCGGTCGTGTCTCCTCCTCGTCATCGCTATGCAGCCCCTTGTCATTGCCATCGGCAATTAACTTGCCTGCCTGTTTGAACACCCAACAATCTCTGTTGGTGTGATTAGCTGGTTTTCGGGGGTGCCATGTATCTGGCACGAGCGATCGAGTATCCGGTCCAAGTTGGACAGGCCTGGAGTAGTTCTTTTGAATGGCTTTTTCCGCTGACCGGGTTTAGAGCCTCTGAATCCGGCGTTGACTGCTGTATCTTTAGTATTATCGCTGTTAATGCGGCGTTAGTGGTTATTGTGACGCGACCTGCCATTGCTGTCTTTTGTATCCGAACTACCAGAGTTTTTGGTTAGGTTGTTACTGTGAGCTAGCCAGC
The DNA here is from genome assembly GCA_021437245.1 of Aegilops speltoides. NCBI lineage: Eukaryota > Viridiplantae > Streptophyta > Magnoliopsida > Poales > Poaceae > Aegilops > Aegilops speltoides. Next base: position 544,588,738 of record CM038147.1, read on the forward strand.
TATTTTCTCCCGCACAGAAGCGGGTCATGAGCGATGTGAGGGCTGCCATTGATTTCGGCTTTTCCTGTCCTAGGTGCCGGGCAAGCCATTCGTCGCGGATGTTGTGTTTGAAGGCTGCAAGGGCCTCTGCATCCGGATAGTCGACGATTTGATTTTTCTTGGTTAAGAACCATGTCCAGAATTGTCTGGCCGATTCGTCTAGTTGCTGAATTATGTGGCTTAGGTCATCGGCGTCTGGTGGTCGCACATATGTGCCCTGGAAGTTATCGAGGAATGCGGCTTCCAGGTCCTCCCAACACCCAATTGATTCTACTAGCAGGCTGTTGAGCCAATGCCGAGCTGGTCCTTTAAGCTTGAGTGGGAGGTATTTGATGGCGTGAAGATCATCACCGCGGGCCATGTGGATATGAAGGAGATAGTCTTCGATCCAAACCGCAGGATCTGTTGTGCCATCGTAGGATTCAATGTTCACGGGTTTGAACCCTTCGGGGATTTGATGATCCATTACTTCATTTGTGAAGCATAGTGGGTGTGCGGCGCCTCTGTATTGGGCTATGTCACGACGCAGCTCGAACGAGCTTTGTCTACTGTGTTCGGCCCGGCCGGGGTTGCTGTATCCGGCGTGACGGTTGTCGTTGTGTATTATAGGGCGCCCATGCGATCCATAGATCGATCTTGTTTGCCTTGCCTTATCCTCCAATATGTCTCGCAAGTCCAGCGCATTCCCCCGTGGCTTTGTACTTTTCGAGCGACGCTGGAGTGCGGCTTTAGTGGAGGGCCTAGAGGCCTCTCTGTCGCGGCCACGAGGTGGCTGATCGGCCGTATTGTGCGCTGGTGATTGTGCTTCCTCTTCTAATCGGGGTAGCAGCTTGAGTTTGGGGTAACTTTTGAAGGGGCGCTCGAGTTCATACTCTTCGGCCGCAAGGACTTCAGTCCATCTGTTGGCTAGCAAGTCTTGGCCAGCTCTAAGTTGTTGCTGCTTTTTCTTGAGGCTGCTTGCGGTGGCCATAAGCCTGCGTTTGAAACGCTCTTGTTCGACGGGATCCTCAGGCATGACAAATTAAATGCCGCCGAGGCTTGCCTCGTCTTGGAGGAGGCATGTAATTATCGTCCTCTACCTCTTAAATGCCGCTCTCGTGAGGGCTGGCTTCTTAAATCCTCCTATGCTGAATCTTCTTTGGAGGGGTTGTCTTCGCACTATCTGGGGTGTTATTATCTCCGGTGCCGGAATCTCCATTCTTGCTGTGGCGGGATTTGGAGCAGCGCCGCTGACGCCGGCGCTTAGGCTGCTTTTTGGAGGGGTCATCCTCCGCTGTTCCATCGCCATTCCCATCCTTTGGGATGTCCACCATGTATATGTCGTATGAAGAGGTGGCTTTCCAGTGCCCAGTAGGCGCTGGTTCTTGGTCGTCTCCGGCATCGTCGTCCATACCGTCGATATCTTCGGAGTCGAAGTCTAGCATGTCAGTTAAGTCATCGACAGTGGCTACGAAGTGGGTGGGTGGTGGGCTTTGAATTTCTTCGTCGTCCGCATCCCAACCGTCCTGGCCATAATCCGGCCAAGGCTCTCCTGATAAAGAGAGACACTTTAGTGAATTCAGGATGTCGCCAAAAGGCGAGTGTTGAAAGATGTCCGTAGCGGTGAACTCCATGATCGGCGCCCAATCGAATTCGATTGGCGGGGGCGCAGAAGGTTCGGGGTCCGGAAAGGAGTCCGGCACCTTGGAGTCACGAGCTTCATGGGGGACAGGGTCGGTATTCGGCTCTATCGCCGTAGAGGTAGCAGCCCCCGAGGCGGTGTCCAACCACCCATCCTCGATTGGCGCCGTCGGCTCGAATCGAGGGTCGGGCGGACTCTGGCGACCTCGAGTGGCTTGTCCGGCAGCAGAGCTAAATCATGCCCATCGTGACAGTGCGGCACGCCTGGCTATGGCTCAAATATGTCGAAGATCAAGTCTCCGCAGATGTCGGCCGTGTAGTTTAAACTTCGAATCGACACGATGGCGGGCGTAGCTTCGATCTGCTCGGATGGCCAAGTGAATTGCCTCATGCGAAGCCGCCGAATACAAAGATCTGTCCGGGGAGAAAAGTCTCACCCTGGACCGCGTTGTTGTTGATGATCGAAGGAGCCATCAGGCCTATAGGCGACGACACAGAGGAACTCTCAATGAAAGCATCAATGTCGGTGTCAGAACCGGCGGATCTCGGGTAGGGGGTCCCGAACTGTGCGTCTAGGAGGATGGTAACATGAGACAAGGGACACGATGTTTTTACCCAGGTTTGGGCCCTCACGGTGGAGGTAAAACCCTACTCCTTCTTGATTGATATTGATGATATGGGTAGTACAAGAGTAGATCTACCACGAGATCAAGGAGGCTAAACCTTAGAAGCTAGCCTATGGTATGGTTGTTGTTCGTCCTACGGACTAAAACCCTCCGGTTTATATAGACACCGGAGAGGGCTAGGGTTACACAGAGTCGGTTACAATGGTAGGGGATCTACATATCCGTATCGCCAAGCTTGCCTTCCACGCCAAGGAAAGTCCCATCCGGACACGGGACGAAGTCTTCAATCTTGTATCTTCATAGTCTTGGAGTCCGGCCAATGATGATAGTTCGGCTATCCGGACACCCCCTAGTCCAGGACTCCCTCAGCGGCACTAGGATCTGTCGGGTGAATATGAATTGGCTTCGTCTCACCAGTCGATTGGAATGCAGAATCTATGGCAGGTTTCTTGGCCCTGAGCAGATCACTCGGATCCGGGTTCTTCTGATATTCTTGGAGCTCAACTGCTGCCATCTGCTCATCGGCGATCTTGGAGCCTTTCTGGAAACACTCCTCAGCCTTCTGTCGACTGCCTGTAACTGTGATCACGCCTTTGGGGCTAGGCATCTTTAGTTTGAGGTACACGTAACATGTTCGAGCCATAAAGCGTGCATAGGCCAGCCTACCCAAAATGGCATGATAGGCACTCTGGAAATCCACGACTTCAAAAGTCAACTTTTCCTTACGGTAATGCTTTGAGTCATCGAAAACCACGTCGAGGGTGATCTGTCCAAGTGACTTGGCCTTCTTCCCAGGAATAACACCATGAAAACTCATATTGCTCTCGCTAAGCTTGGACATCAGAATGCCCATCCCCTTCAGAGTCTCAGCGTAGAGGATGTTCAGACCGCTGCCACCGTCCATCAGTACCTTGGTCAGACGAGTGCCTCCAACCACGGGTTCGACTACCAAAGCTTGCCTCCTAGGGGTGGCCACACGAGCAGGGTGGTCAGACTGGTCGAACATAATGGATGTTTGAGACCATCTCAGGTAGGTGGTCGTCGTCGTAGGAGCGACCATGTTCACCTCCCTGTTGATGACCTTCAATCGACTCTTGCTTTCAACGTCAGCGAATATCATCAGTGAGGAATTGACTTTGGGATAACCATCGTCTTCCTCTTCATCTTCAACTTGGTCCGACTCCTTCTCCCTTTCAGTGGGTTGTTTCTCTTTGAACTGCTGGATTAGGAGTCGACACTGCCGGGTGGTATGCTTCGGGTAAATCAGATTACCTTCCTCATCTTTCTTCGTGTGGATGTGGCACGGCAAATCCATCACGTCATTCCCTTCCTTGTCCTTCACCTTCTTAGGGGCCCAGGGCCCTTTAGGTTTTCCCTTAAACTTTCCTTGATTCACTGCCGCAATCTCTCCGGGCGCCGCCGGTTCGGCTTGCGCTTCTGCTTCCGACTGGAGTTACCTCCACCGGTATCTTGCCCGGCTGGTTTGCTCTTCCCGCTACGGAGTCGATCCTCTTCTTCTCTGTTAGCGTACTGGGTGACTATTTCCATCATTCGAGCCAGAGTCATATCTCCAGTCCGACCAAGTTTCAAGACCAACTCTCTGTATTTGACGCCTTCCTTGAAGGCGCACACGGCTTGATGCTCTGAAACATTCTCGACGGTGTGGTGCAGGGTGGACCATCTCTGGATGAACTCTCTCAAAGTCTCATTCGGCTTCTGCACGCAGTGCTACAACTCAGGCAATCCTCCAGGTCGCTTGCACATGCCTTCGAAAGTCCTCGCGAACACTCGGGATAGCTCTTCCCAACTGTGAATGCTGCCCGGAGCCAACTGAGTCAGCCATGCTCGGGCTGACCCTTCCAACATGAGAGGAAGATGCTTCATTGTTATCTCGTCGTTACCGCCCCCGATCTGCACAGCCACTCGGTAATCTTCAAGCCAAGTTTTAGGCTTGGATTCACCAGTGAACTTACTGATCCTGGATGCCAGCCTGAAGTTGGGAGGTATCACTGCTGCCCTGATGGCTCTGCTAAAACACTCGGGACCAGAAACATGCACTCGGCTGCCACTTGGACGGTCTCTGCCAGGGTCTTCTCTGTGTGCTCTGTTCCGGTCGACCAGGCCTTGAACGAGGATAGACCTCGCGTCGAAGCCCGGTTCCCTTGGGTCGACTGAATTCCTGCGCTCACCACTGTGACATTGCCTATCATCATTCCGCCGAGGCACGTATGACGCACTCCTCGGAGGAGGCATGGGTCCTCGACGACGATTGTCACGGTCGAGTGGATGATCATACTGCCCGCGGCCTTCACGCCGCGGAGGCGACCTTGGGCTGTGAGCCGACTGAACCGTGTCCGCTGCAACGGATCTGCTATGAATCCTATTCCGCGACTGAGATACTGCTGTATTCTGCTCTCCTGCTGCTCTGAGCAGGGCCCGGATCTCCATCAGCCTTCTGCCAGCTTCCGACTGGGAAGGTTGGATGGACTCTGCTATTCGGGCCGCAGCTGTGAGATTCTGAATCGGCGTGCGGTATACCTTAGGTGGAGGCGGGAAAAGTTGTCGTCGACTGGATTCATGGATCCGCTCCTGGGTGCACTCGTCGAGAGCGTGCTGAAGGTCATCCAGTCGAGTGCACTTAGCCAAGTTCGCTAAGCGCGCTTCCTCCAAGGCTCGAGCCTCGGGGGTTTCTCCAGCGATGGGCGTGTGAAGTGCGTCCATATTGCGACGACGAAGATCCTCTCTCTGCTGCGAGGAGAGAGGTTCGGGACGATACTCCTCGTGGACCCGTGATGGATTGCCACCAGCCTCTTCGCCGTCCTCGCGGCGAAAACCAGGTGGGTACGCGGATGATAACCCACAAGTATAGGGGATTGCAGCAGTTTTCGATAAGTAAGAGTGTCGAACCCAACGAGGAGCTAAAGGTAGAATAAATATTCTCTCAAGTTCTATCGACCACCGATAGAACTCTACGCACGCTTGACGTTCGCTTTACCTAGAACAAGTATGAAACTAGAAGTACTTTGTAGGTGTTGTTGGATAGGCTTGCAAGAAAGTAAAGAACACGTAAATATAAACTAGGGGCTGTTTAGATAAAGAAGCAACTAAAGTAAGTATTAGTAGAGAGCTTTTTGTTACGAGAAAGTTATTTGTCCAAGGCAATCGATAACTAGACCGGTAATCACTATTGCAATTCTATTTGAGGGAGAGGCATAAGCTAACATACTTTCTCTACTTGGATCATATGCACTTATGATTGGAACTCTAGCAAGCATCCGCAACTACTAAAGATTCATTAAGGTAAAACCCAACCATAGCATTAAAGTATCAAGTCCCTTTATCCCATACATGCAAACAACCTACTTACTCGGTCTGTGCTACATCACCACGCCACCCACCATAAGCAAATCATAAACATATTGCAAACCCTATAGTGGAATCCCTCACGCTATGCGACACGGAGAGCACCATAGGACAGCACCAATAATAAAACATGCAACTCAAACCAATCACGATCATCAATTAACCCATAGACAAAACGGATCTACTCAAACATCATAAGATAGCCATACATCAATTGGAAATAATATATAGCGTTGAGCACCATGTTTAAGTAGAGATTACAGCGGGTAAGAGAGAGGTTACACCGCTGCATAGAGGGAGGAAGAGGAGGTGATGAAGGCGGTGAAGTTGTTGGTGAAGATCGCGGTGATGATGATGGCCCCCGGCAGCGCTCCGGCGCCACCGGAAGCAAGGGGGAGAGGGACCCCTTCTTCTTCTTCTTCTTCGACCTCCTCCCTAGATGGGAGAAGGGTTTTCCCTCTGGTCCTTGGCTCCCATGGCTTGGGAGGGGCGAGAGCCCCTCCGAGATTGGATCTATCTCTCTGTTTTTGCGTTCTCAGATTCTACCCCTTCACCGTTTCTTAAATATCCGGAGATCCGTAACTCCGATTGGGGTGAATCTTTCGCCCAGATCTTTCTCATAAAATTAGCTTTCTTGCACGGAAGAAGAGCATCAACCGCCTTACGGGTGGACCACGAGGGTTAGGGCGCTGGGGGGGGATAGGGGCGCCCCTACCTCGTGACCACCTCGGACACCGTTTCGCGTTGATTTTACTTCCCAAAAATCATAAATATTCCAAAAAAAATCTCCATCCATTTTTATCCCGTTTGGATTCCGTTTGATATTGGGTTTCTGCGTAACAAAAACATGCAATGCAGACGAGGAACCGACCTTTGGGCCTTTGGATCAATATGTTAGTCCCAAAATAATATAAAAAGTTGCCAAAAAGTATATGAAAGTGAATAATATTGGCATGGAACAATCAAAAATTATAGATACGACGGAGACGTATCAGCATCCCCAAGCTTAATTCCTGCTCGACCTCGAGTAGAATGATAGAAAAGAATAATTTTTGATGTGGAATGCTACCTAGCATAATCTTGATCATAAGTCTAATCATGGCATGAATATTAAGACACGAGTGATTCAAAGCAATAGCCTATCCTTTGACATAGAACAATAATACTTCGAATGTACCAATAAAGCAATCATGTCTTTTCAAAACAACAAGGTAAAAGCAAGCTTATCCCTACAAAATCATACAGTTTGGCCATGCTTCATTTTCGTCACATAAAATGCCCCCATCATGCACAACCCCGATGATAAGCCGAGCAATTGGTTCATACTTTTTAACGCGCTTCAGCTTTTTCAACCCTCACGCAATACATGAGCGCAAGCCATGGATATAGCACCATAGGTGGAATAGAATATAATGATGGAGGTTATGTGGAGAAGACAAAAAGAGAAAGTCTCACATCGACGCGGCTAATCAACGGGCTATGGAGATGCCCATCAATTGATGTCAATGCGAGGAGTAGGGATTGCCATGCAACGGATGCACTAAGAGCTATAGGTGTATGAAAGCTCAACAAAAGAAACTAAGTGGGTGTGCATCCAACTTGCTTGCTCATGAAGACCTAGGGCATTTGAGGAAGCCCATCGTTGGAATATACAAGCCAAGTTCTATAATGAAAATTCCCACTAGTATATGAAAGTGACAACATAGGAGACAATCTATATGAAGAACATGGTGCTACTTTGAAGCACAAGATATGAGACTCACTACATGAAGAACATGGTGCTACTTTGAAGCACAAGTATGGAAAAAGAGATAGTAACATTGCCCCTTTTTATTTATTTTCTTTTTTTGGTGGGCTTCTTTGGCCCCCCCTTTTTTTATTTAGGCTTCTTTGGCCTTTCCCTTTTTTTCATGGGGCAATGCTCTATAATGATGATCATCACACTTTTATTTACTTACAACTCAACATTACAACTCGATACTAGAACAAAGATATGACTCTATATGAATGCTTCCGGCGGTGTACCGGGATGTGCAATGATCTAGCGTAGCAATGACATCAAAAAACGGACAAGCCATGAAAACATCATGCTAGCTGAAGGAAATATGCCCTAGAGGCAATAATAAAGTTATTATTTATTTCCTTATATCATGATAAATGTTTATTATTCATGCTAGAATTGTATTAACCGGAAACATAATACATGTGTGAATATATAGACAAACAGAGTGTCACTAGTATGCCTCTACTTGACTAGCTTGTTAATCAAAGATGGTTATGTTTCCTAACCATGGACAAAGAGTTGTTATTTGATTAACAGGATCACATCATTGGTTGAATGATCTGATTGACATGACCCATTCCGTTAGCTTAGCACCCGATCGTTTAGTATGTTGCTATTGCTTCCTTCATGACTTATACATGTTCCTATAACTATGAGATTATGCAACTCCCGTTTACGGAGGAACACTTTGGTGCTACCAAGCGTCACAACGAATCGGGTGATTATAAAGGAGTACTACAGTGTCTCCAAAGGCGGATGTTGGGTTGGCGTATTCGAGATTAGGATTTGTCACTCCGATTGTCGGAGAGGTATCTCTGGGCCCTCTCGGTAATGCACATCACTTAAGCCTTGCAAGCATTACAACTAATGAGTTAGTTGTGAGATGATGTATTACGGAACGAGTAAAGAGACTTGCGGTAACGAGATTGAACTAGGTATTGGATACCGACGATCGAATCTCGGGCAAGTAACATACCGATGACAAAGGAACAACGTATGTTGTTATGCGGTCCGACCGATAGAGATCTTCGTAGAATATGTAGGAACCAATATGGGCATCCAGGTCCCGCTATTGATTATTGACCGGAGACGTGTCTCGGTCATGTCTACATTGTTCTCGAACCGTAGGGTCCGCACGCTTAAGGTTTCGATGACGGTTATATTATGAGTTTGTGTATTTTGATGTACCGAAGGAGTTCGGAGTCCCGGATGAGATCGGGGACATGACGAGGAGTCTCGAAATGGTCGAGGCGTAAAGATCGATATATTGGACGACTATATTCGGAGTTCGGAAAGGTTCCGAGTGATTCGGTATTTTTGGAGTACCGGAGTTACGGAGAAGTAATGGGCCTTGATGGGCTTTAGTGGGAAGAGGAAAAAGGCTGCTGCGCCCCCCCTCTCCTCTAGTCCGAATTGGACTAGGGAAAAGGGGGCCGGCCACCTTTCCTTCTCCTCCTATTCCTTCTCCCTTCCTCCCCTCTTGATGGACTCCTACTAGGACTTGGAATCCTAGTAGGACTCACACTACGGCGCGCCAAACCCTTGGCTGGCCTCCTCCTCCTCCATCCTTTATATACGGGGGCAAGAGGCACCCCATAGACACACAAGTTGATCCTTGAGATCGTTCCTTAGCCGTGTGCGGTGCCCCCCTCCACCATATTCCACCTCGGTCATATCGAAGCGGTGCTTAGGCGAAGCCTGCGCCGTAGAACATCAAGATCGTCACCACGCCGTCGTCTTGTGGAACTCTCTCCGGAGCTTTGCTGGATCGGAGCCGAGGAGGCGTCACCGAGCTGTACGTGTGTCAAGAACTCGAGGCGCCGGAGTAACGGCGCTGGGATCGGTTGGATCGCGAGGAGAAGCGTCGACTACTTCCTCTACGTTGTGATCGCTTCGCCGGTCTACAAGGGTATGTAGACAACACTCTCCCTCTCGTTGCTATGCATCACCATGATCTTGCGTGTGCGAGGAAATTTTTGAAATTACTCGTTCCCCAACAGTGGTATCGAGCCTAGGTTTTTATGGTTTGATGTTTTGCACGAGTAGAACACAAGTGAGTTGTGGGCGATATAAGTCATCTGCCTACCAGCATGTCATACTTTGGTTCAGCGGTATTGTGAGATGAAGCGGCCCGGACCGACATTACGCGACGCTTACGCGAGACTGGTTTCACCGCTTCGAGCACTCGTTGCTTAAAGGTGGTGGCGGTGTGTGTCTCTCTCACTTTAGTTGAATCGAGTGTGGCTACGCCCGGTCCTTGAGAAGGTTAAAACGGAGTCTATTTGACAAACTATCGTTGTGGTTTTGATGCGTGGTAAGAACGGTTCTTGCTAAAGCCCGTAGCAGCCACGTAAAATTTGCAACAACAAAGTAGAGGACGTCTAACTTGTTTTTGCAGGGCATGTTGTGATGTGATATGGTCAAGGCGTGATGCTATATTTTATTGTATGAGATGATCATGTTTTGTAACCGAAGTTATCGGCAATCTGGCTGGAGCCATATGGTTGTCGCTTTATTGTATGAAATGCAAGCATACTGTAATGCTTTACTTTATCACTAAGCGGTAGCGATAGTCGTAGAAGCATAAGATTGGCGAGGCGACAACGATGCTACGATGGAGATCAAGGTGTCGCGCCGGTGGCGATGGTGATCACGACGGTGCTTCGGAGATGGAGATCACAAGCACAAGATGATGATGGCCATATCATATCACTTATATTGATTGCATGTGATGTTTATCCTTTATGCATCTTATCTTGCTTTGATTGACGGTAGCATTTTAAGATGATCTCTCACTAAAATTATCAAGAAGTGTTCTCCCGAGTATGCACCGTTGCCAAAGTTAAATCGTGCCCGGACACCACGTGATGATCGGGTGTGATAAGCTCTCGTCCATCTACAATGGGTGCAAGCCAGTTTTGCACACGCGAATACTCAGGTTAAACTTGACGAGCCTAGCATATGCAGATATGGCCTCGGAACACGGAGACCGAAAGGTCGGCGTGAATCATATAGTAGATATGATCAACATAAGATGTTCACCATTGAAAACTACTCCATCTCACGTGATGATCGGTTATGGTTTAGTTGATTTGGATCACGTGGTCACTTAGATGACTAGAGATGTCTATCTAAGTGGGAGTTCTTAAGTAATATGATTAATTGAACTTAAATTTATCATGAACTTAGTCTGGTAGTATTTTGCAAATTATGTTGTAGATCAATAGCTCGCGTTGTTGCTTTCATATGTTTGTTTTTGATATGTTCCTAGAGAAAATTGTGTTGAAAAATGTTAGTAGCAATGATGCGGATTCGATCCGTGATCGGAGGTTTATCCTCATTGCTGCCGGAAGAATTATGTCCTTAATGCACCGCTAGGTGCAGACCTATTGCAGGAGCAGATGCAAGCGTTATGAGCGTTTGGCTAGCTCAATATGATGACTACTTGATAGTTTTGTGCACCATGCTTTATGGCTTAGAATCGGGACTTCAAAGATGTTTTGAACATCATGGACCATATGAGATGTTCCAGAGTTGAAGTTAATATTTCAAGCAAATACCGAGTTGAGAGATATGAAGTCTCCAACAAGTTCTATAGCTAAAAGATGGAGGAGAATCGCTCAACTAGTGAGCATGTGCTCAGATTATGCAGGTACTACAATCGCTTGAATCAAGTGGGAGTTAATCTTCGAGATAAGATAGTGATTGATAGAATTCTCTAGTCACCATCACCAAGTTAGTGGAACTTCGTGATGAACTATAGTATGCAAGGGATGATGAAAATGATTCCCGAGTTTTTCATGATGATGAAATCGATGAAGGTAGAAATCAAGAAAGAACATCAAGTGTTGATGGTTAACAAGACCACTAGTTTCAAGAAAAGGGCAAAGGGATAGAAGGAACTTCAAGAAGAGCGGCAAGCAAGTTGCTGCTCAAGTGAAGAGGCCCAAGTCTGGACCTAAGCACGAGACTAAGTGCTTCTACTTGCAAAGGGACTGGTCCTTTGAAGCAGAACTACCCCAAGTATTTGGCGGATAAGAAGGATGGCAAAGTAAACAAAGGTATATTTGATATACATGTCATTGATGTGTACTTTACTAGTGTTTATAGCAACCCCTCGGTATTTGGTACTGGTTCGGTTGCTAAGAGTAGTAACTCAAAGCGGAGTTGCAGAATAAGCGAAACTAGTTAAGGGTGAAGTGACGATGTGTGTTGAAAGTAGTTTCAAGATTGATATGATCATCATCGCACACCCCTATACTTTCGAGGATTAGTGTTGAACCTAAATAAATGTTATTTGGTGTTTGCGTTGAGCATGAATATGATTAGATCATGTTTATTGCAATACGGTTATTCATTTAAGTAAGAGAATAAACTGTTGTTCATTTACATGAATAAAACCTTATATGGTTACACACCCAATGAAAATGGTTCATTGGATCTCGATCGTAGTGATACACATATTCATAATATTGAAACCAAAAAATGCAAAGTTAATAATGATAGTGCACTTATTTGTGGCAATTGCCGTTTATGTCATATTGGTGTAAAGCGCATGAAGAAACTCCATGCTGATGGGATTTTGGAATCACTTGATTATGAATCACTTGATGCTTGCGAACCATGCCTCATGGGCAAGATGACTAAAACGCCGTTCTCCGGAACATTGGAGCGAGCAACAGATTTGTTGGAAATCATACATACTGATGTATGTGGTCCGATGAATATTAAGGCTCTGACAAGTATCATTATTTTCGACCTTCACAGATGATTTGAGCAGATATGGGTATATCTACTTGATGAAACATAAGTCTGAAATAGTTGAAAGGATTCAAAGAATTTCAGAGTGAAGTGGAAAAATCATCGTGACAAGAAAATAAGGTTTCTACGATTTGATCGCGGGGACAAATATTTAAGTTCGAGTTTGGTCTTCAATTAAAACAATGTGGAATAGTTTCACAAATTCATGCCACGAACACCAGATCATAATGGTGTGTCCGAACGTCATAACCGTACTTTATTGGATATAGTACAATCTATGATGTTTCTTACCGATTTACCAATGTCGTTTTGGGATCATGCATTAGAGACAACTGCATTCACGTTAAATAGGGCACCATCTAAATCCGTTGAGACGACACTATATGAACTGTGGTTTAGCAAGAAACCCAAGTTGTCGTTTCTTAAAGTTTGGAGTTGCGATGCTTATGTGAAAAAGTTTCATCCTGATAAGCTCGAACCCAAATCGGAGAAGTGTGTCTTCATAGAATACCCAAAGGAAATTGTTGGGTACACCTTCTATCATAGATCCGAAGGCAAGATATTCGTTGCTTAAGATGGATCCTTTCTAGAGAAGGAGTTTCTCTCGAAAGAAGTGAGTGGGAGGAAAGTAGAACTTGATGAGGTAACTGTACCTGTTCCCTTATTGGAAAGTAGTTCATCATAGAAATCTGTTCTTGTGACTACTATACCAATTAGTGAGGAAGCTAATGATGATGATCATGTAACTTCAGATCAAGTTACTACCGAACCTCGTAGGTAAAACAGAGTGAGATCCGCACCAGAGTAGTACGGTAATCTTGTTCTGGAGGTTGTGTTACTTGACCATGACAAACCTACGAACTATGAGGAAGCGATGATGAGCCCAGATTCCGCAAAATGGTTTGAGGCCATGAAATCTGAGATATGATCCATGTATGAGAACAAAGTATGGACTTTGATGGATTTGCCCGATGATCGGTAAATAGAAAATAAATGGATCTTCAAGAGGAAGACAGACGTTAATAGTAGTGTTACTATCTACAAAGCTCGACTTGTTGCAAAAAGGTTTTCGACAAAGTTCAAGGTGTTGACTACAATGAGATTTTCTCAACTGTAGCGATGCCTAAGTTTGTCCGAATCATGTTAGCAATTGCCACAATTTATGAAATTTGGCAAATGGATGTAAAAACTGCATTCTGAATGGGTTTCGGAGGAAGAGTTGTATATGATGCAACCGAAGGTTTTATCGATCCAAAGGAGCTAACAAAGTGTGCAAGCTCCAGCGATCCATCTATGGACTGGTGCAAGCATCTCGGAGTTGGAATATACGCTTTGATGAGTTGATCAAAGCATATAGTTTTATCTGAGACTTACGGTGAAGCCTGTATTTACAAGAAAGTGAGTGGGAGCACTACAGCATTTCGATAAGTATATGTGAATGACATATTGTAGATCGGAAATAATGTAGAATTATTCTGCAAAGCATAAAGGAGTGTTTGAAAGGAGTTTTTCAAAGAAAGACCTCGGTGAAGCTGCTTACATATTGAGCATCAAAGTCTATAGAGATAGATCAAGATGCTTGATAAGTTTTTCAATGAGTACATACCTTGACAAGATTTTGAAGTAGTTCAAAATGGAACAGTCAAAGAAAGAGTTCTTGCTGTGTTACAAGGTGTGAAATTGAGTAAGACTCAAAACCCGACCACGGCAGAAGATAGAAAGAGAATGAAAGTCATTCCCTATGCCTTGGCCATAGGTTCTATAAAATATGCCATGCTGTGTACCAGATCTATTGTATACCCTACATTGAGTTTGGCAAGGAGTACAATAGTGATCTAGGAGTAGATCATCGACAGCGGTCAAAATTATCCTTAGTGGAATAAGGATATGTTTCTCGATTATGGAAGTGACAAAAGGTTAGGTCGTAAAGGGTTACGTCGATGCAAGTTTTGACACGATCCGATGACTCTAAGTCTCGATCTAGATACATATTGAAAGTGGGAGCAATTAGCTAGAGTAGCTCCGTGCAGAGCATTGTAGACATAGAAAATTGCAAAATACATAACGGATCTGAATGTGAAAGACCCGTTGACTAAGATTCTCTCACAAGCAAAACATGATCACACCTTAGTACTCTTTGGGTGTTAATCACATAGCGATGTAAACTAGATTACTGAATCTAGTAAACCCTTTGGATGTTGGTCACATGGCGATGTGAACTATGGGTGTTAATCACATGATGATGTGAACTATCGATGTGAATCACATGGTGATGTGATCTAGATTATTGACTCTAGTGCAAGTGGGAGACTGAAGGAAATATGCCCTAGAGGCAATAATAAAGTTATTATTTATTTCCTTATATCATGATAAATGTTTATTATTCATGCTAGAATTGTATTAACCAGAAACATAATACAAGTGTGAATATATAGACAAACAGAGTGTCACTAGTATGCCTCTACTTGACTAGCTTGTTAATCAAAGATGGTTATGTTTCCTAACCATGGACAAAGAGTTGTTATTTGATTAACAGGATCACATCATTGGTTGAATGATCGATTGACATGACCCATTCCGTTAGCTTAGCACCCGATCGTTTAGTATGTTGCTATTGCTTCCTTCATGACTTATACATGTTCCTATAACTATGAGATTATGCAACTCCGTTTACGGAGGAACACTTTGGTGCTACCAAACGTCACAACGAATCGGGTGATTATAAAGGAGTACTACTGGTGTCTCCAAAGGCAGATGTTGGGTTGGCGTATTTTGAGATTAGGATTTGTCACTCCGATTGTCGGAGAGGTATCTCTGGCCCTCTCGGTAATGCACATCACTTAAGCCTTGCAAGCATTACAACTAATGAGTTAGTTGTGAGATGATGTATTACGGAACGAGTAAAGAGACTTGCCGTAACGAGATTGAACTAGGTATTGGATACCGACGATCGAATCTCGGGCAAGTAACATACCGATGACAAAGGGAACAACGTATGTTGTTATGCGGTCTGACCGATAAAGATCTTCGTAGAATATGTAGGAACCAATATGGGCATCCAGGTCCCGCTATTGATTATTGACCGGAGACGTGTCTCGGTCATGTCTACATTGTTCTCGAACCGTAGGGTCCGCACGCTTAAGGTTTCGATGACGGTTATATTATGAGTTTGTGTATTTTGATGTACCGAAGGAGTTCGGAATCCCGGATGAGATCGGGGACATGACGAGGAGTCTTGAAATGGTCGAGACGTAAAGATCGATATATTGGATGACTATATTTGGAGTTCGGAAAGGTTCCGAGTGATTCGGGTATTTTTCGGAGTACCGGGAGTTACGGGAGAAGTAATGGGCCTTGATGGGCTTTAGTGGGAAGAGGAAAAAGGCTGCTGCGCCCCCCCCTCTCCTCTAGTCCGAATTGGACTAGGGAAAAGGGGGCCCGCCACCTTTCCTTCTCCTCCTATTCCTTCTCCTTCCTCCCTCTTGATGGACTCCTACTAGGACTTGGAATCCTAGTAGGACTCCACACCTGGCGCCAAACCCTTGGCGGCCTCCTCCTCCTCCATCCTTTATATACGGGGCAAGAGGCACCCCATAGACACACAAGTTGATCCTTGAGATCGTTCCTTAGCCATGTCGGTGCCCCCTCCACCATATTCCACCTCGGTCATATCGTAGCGGTGCTTAGGCGAAGCCTGCGTCGAGTAGAACATCAAGATCGTCACCACGCCGTCGTCTTGTGGAACTCTCTCCCGAGCTTTGCTGGATCGGAGCCCGAGGAGCGTCACCGAGCTGTACGTGTGTCAAGAACTCGGAGGCGCCGAGTAACGGCGCTGGGATCGGTTGGATCGCGAGGAGAACGTACGACTACTTCCTCTACGTTGTGATCGCTTCCGCTTCGGTCTACAAGGGTATGTAGACAACACTCTCCCCTCTCGTTGCTATGCATCACCATGATCTTGCGTGTGCGTAGGAAATTTTTGAAATTACTACGTTCCCCAACACTAGCTATCTTACGATCATGCAAAGCAATATGACAATGAATGCTCAAGTCATGTATATGATGATGATGGAAGTTGCATGGCAATATATCTCGGAATGGCTATGGAAATGCCATGATAGGTAGGTATGGTGGCTGTTTTGAGGAAGATATAATGAGGCTTATGTGTGATAGAGCGTATCGTATCACGGGGTTTGGATGCACCGGCGAAGTTTGCACCAACTCTCGAGGTGAGAAAGGGCAATGCACAGTACCGAAGAGGCTAGCAATGATGGAAAGGTAAAACTGCGTATAATCCATGGACTCACATTAGTCATAAAGAACTCATATACTTATTGCAAAAGTTTATTAGCCCTCGAAGCAAAGTACTACTACGCATGCCCCTAGGGGGATAGATTGGTAGGAAAAGACCATCGCTCGTCCCCGACCTCCACTCATAAGGAAGACAATCAAAGAAACACCCCATGCTTCAAATTTGTCACACAACGGTTACCATACGTGCATGCTACGGGACTTGCAAACCTCAATACAAGTGTCTCTACAATCCACAACCACCCACTAGCATAACTCTAATATCACCATCTTATATCGCGAAACTATTGCAAGGAATCAAACATATCATATTCAGCGATCTACAAGTTTATGTAAGATTTTATGACTAACCATGTGAATGACCAATTCCTGTCATCTCTCTAAATAGATATAAGTGAAGCAAGAGAGTTTAATTCTTTCTACAAAAGATATGCCCCCGCTCTAACAAATATAAGTGAAGCAAAAGAGCATTCTACAAATGGCGGTTGTCTAAATGAAGAGAAACAGGCAATCCAACTTCAAATGATATAAGTGAAGCGCATGAAGCATTCTATAAAGCCATACTCAAAAGATTTAAGTGAAGTGCAATGAGCATTATATAAATCAACCAAGGACTATCTCATACCAGCATGGTGCATAAAAGAAAAAGAAAAACCTAATTGCAAAAGACGCTCCAAGACTTGCACGTAATGCATGAACGAAACGAATCCGAAACATACCGATACTTGTTGAAGAAAGAGGGGATGCCTCCCCAGCATCCCCAAGCTTAGACGCTTGAGTCTCGTTGAATATTTACTTGGGGTGCCTCGGGCATCCCCAAGCTTGAGCTCTTGCCTCTCTTCCTTCTTCTCACATCGAAACATCCTCGATTAGACACTACATCCACACAAAACTTCAACAGAAAACTCGGTAAGATCCGTTAGTATAATAAAGCAAATCACCACTCTAAGTACTGTTGCAAACCAATTCATATTTTGTTTTTTCATTGTGTCTACTGTAATATAACTTTTTCATGGCTTAATCCACTGATATAAATTGATAGTTTCATCAAAACAAGCAAACTATGCATCAAAAACAGAATCTGTCTAAAACAGAACAGTCTGTAGAAATCTGAACAACCACCATAATTCTGGTACCACAAATATTCTACCAAAATTAGGAAAAATAAAAAAGTTGTACATCAAGATAGTGCAAAAGGAATCAGAACCAATTGACGTTTCAGTTAAAAATGTAAAATCGCGCACTACAGCCAAAGTTTCTGTCCTGCACCGTACAAATCAACAAGCATTGTAAACATCCTAAAGGCAAACCTTAGCACATTATTTTTATAATACAATGGAATTGTACAAGGGGATAATTATTTTTATTAAAAAATTTCTGTAATTAAGATTCACAAAGTTCCCATGGGCATGAACAAAGTTCAAGGACGTCCCCCACTTTCACAATGCTCGTCTCTCTCACTTTCACTTCTCTTTTTGAAAAGTTTTGGGTTCCCCTCTTTGTTTTTGTTGTTTTTACACTATATGAAAGCACTCAACAGAAATAAATGACTCTCTAAAACTTCCGGGTTGTCTCCCTGGCAGCGCTTTCTTTAAAGCCATTAAGCTAGGCATATAGTGCTCAAGTAGTGAATCCACCCGGATCCCAAGGTATATCAAAGCCAATTTTAATTAACAATGATTTGTAATTTAGCAGTGAGCACAAAGTAACATAAATCATGTAATGACGAAGTCTAACTCTCTTCCTATGCATCGGCATGTCATAAAAGAATAGTTCATGCACACATAGTAAAGGCCAATGCATAGTATAAGCAGTTTCTTGCAATTTTATCGTGTGGGAAACATAGAGAGGTGGAGATATAGTTCCTCTCTCATAATAATTGCAAGTAGGAGCAGAAAGAACATGCATATTATATTCTTCAAAATCGTCATGTGCAACGGTAAAAGGCAACCCATCAATATAATCCTTAATAAGGGCAAACTTCTCCGATATAGTATAGTCGGGAGAATTCAAAAAGATAATAGGACTATCATGCGTGGGTGCAATAGCAACAATTTCATGTTTAACATAAGGAAATATAGCAAGTTCATCTCCATAAGCATACTTCATATTGGCATCTTGGCCACAAGCATAGCAAGCATCATCAAAAAGGGATATTTCAAACAAATTCAAGGGATCATAGCAATCATCATAGCAATCATCCTTCGGTAAGCACGAAGGGGAATTAAACAGTGTATGAGTTGAAGAGTTACTCTCATTGGAAGGTGGGCACGGGTGATCAATCCGCTCTTCCTCCTTTTGTTCTTCGCTCTTCTCATCATCTTTTTCATCCAATGAGCTCACAGTTTCATCAATTTCCTCTTCCAATAGGCTCCTGCAAAACATTAGTCTCTTCTTGGACAGCGGAGACTTCCTCAATAAATTTTTTAACATAGGCATTAGAAGCATAATTCTCATAGCAATATTCAAGTATGGCAAAATTTTCAGATTTGTGAAAAGTAGCATCATACGTTTCAATCAAAGAAGCAATTTCATAAGCACCCTTAAAAGCAACAAATTCTTCAATTTGTTGAATATCATAGTAACTATAAACACCTTTAGCATACGAACATAAGATCCCATTATCAATAAACTCACATTGGTAGGGAAGGTGTTTTTTAGGGTTTTCAGGACAACAAGTAAAATCATATATTTCACAAAAATTCCAAGCATAGCATTGCAAACGATGAATTTGACCCAATAGAATTTTCCCTTTTTCAGATATACGGTGTCGCACATAATAGGCATGCTCATCTAAAGATTTGCCCTCAACTAAGCTAGTTGGGGTTTCAGCACGAGCACATAGGGATCGAAGATGATCCAAGTAATAAGATTCATTAGTGTGATAGATTTTGAGTGGTTCTTCAACCATTGGTTCAGCAGGTACAACTAATTTTTTTGGTATTTTGTGTTCCATATCCATAAATAAAGATAGAGAACAACTAAGAACAACAAATAAAAATCACTTAGTGATAAAGCAAACAAGCACACACGAGAATATTCACCCCACGCTATAACTCCCCAGCAACGGTGCCAGAAAAAGGTCGTGATAACCCACAAGTATAGGGGATCGCAACAGTTTTCGATAAGTAAGAGTGTCGAACCCAACGAGGAGCTAAAGGTAGAATAAATATTCTCTCAAGTTCTATCGACCATCGATACAACTCTACACACGCTTGACGTTCGCTTTACCTAGAACAAGTATGAAACTAGAAGTACTTTGTAGGTGTTGTTGGATAGGCTTGCAAGAAAGTAAAGAACACGTAAATATAAACTAGGGGCTGTTTAGTAAAGTAAGTATTAGTAGAGAGCTTTTTGTTGCGAGAAAGTTATTTGTCCAACGCAATCGATAACTAGACCGGTAATCACTATTGCAATTCTATTTGAGGGAGAGGCATAAGCTAACATACTTTCTCTACTTGGATCATATGCACTTATGATTGGAACTCTAGCAAGCATCTGCAACTACTAAAGATTTATTAAGGTAAAATCCAACCATAGCATTAAAGTATCAAGTCCCCTTTTATCCCATATGCAAACAACCTACTTACTCGGGTCTATGCTTCTGTCACTCACGCCACCCACCATAAGCAAATCATAAACATATTGCAAACCCTACAGCGGGAATCCCTCATGCTTGCGCGACACGGATAGCACCATAGGACAAAACCAATAATAAAACATGCAACTCAAACCACTCACGATCATCAATTAACCCATAGGACAAAACGGATCTACTCAAACATCATAAGATAGCCATACATCATTGGGAAATAATATATAGCGTTGAGCACCATGTTTAAGTAGGGATTACAGCGGGTAAGAGATAGGTTACACCGCTGCATAGAGGGAGGAAGAGGTGGTGATGAAGGCGGTGAAGTTGTTGGTGAAGATCGCGGTGATGATGATGGCCCCGGGCAGCGCTCCGGCGCCACCGGAAGCAAGGGGGAGAGGGCCCCCCGTCTTCTTCTTCTTCCTTGACCTCCTCCCTAGATGGGAGAAGGGTTTCCCCTCTGGTCCTTGGCTCCCATGGCTTGGGAGGGGCGAGAGCCCCTCCGAGATTGGATCTATCTCTCTGTTTCTATGTTCTTAGATTCTACCCCTTCACCGTTTCTTAAATATCCGGAGATCCGTAACTCCGATTGGGTGAATCTTTCGCCCAGATCTTTCTCATAAAATTAGCTTTCTTGCGCCAGAAGAAGAGCATCAACCGCCTTACGGGTGGACCACGAGGTCGGGCGCGCTGGGGGTAGGGCGCCCCTACCTCGTGACCACCTCGGACACCGTTCGCGTTGATTTTACTTCCCAAAAATTATAAATATTCCAAAAAAAAAATCTCCGTCCGTTTTTATCCCGTTTGGACTTCGTTTGATATTGGGTTTCTGCGAAACAAAAAACATGCAACAGACAGGAACTGGCACTAGGCACTGGATCAATATGTTAGTTCCAAAAATAATATAAACAGTTGCCAAAAAGTATATGAAAGTGAATAATATTGGCATGGAACAATCAAAAATTATAGATACGACGGAGACATATCAGCGGACCATCGACCATCAAGACTTCAGCCGGAGGATCGCTGCTATCGCACTCGGACGCCGTCTCCGCGGAGCCAGTCGATAGATCGAACAGGCCGTGGAGACTTTCGTCGGGCTCGATTGCCGCGACTTGATGGGTGGCTGAACGTCGAGACACTGCATGCCTCACCCACCGCTGAAGCCGCGACCGACCGGATCGCTTGCGGCGATGGATAGCAGGAAGGGGGAACGCCACTGGAGCCGACTGATACTGGGTCGACGGCTGTCGAAGAAGAACGCCACGAACACACGCGCTAAAGTGCGTCGCCCCTCGGATGGGGAGCGCCTCGACATTGAGCGGAGCTTCCTGAAGCCACGCCGAGTCGTCGGCGACGAAAACGAGCGTGCCGAGACGGATCTCGCGGCCCTCAACCATCTCGCCGCCGGAAACCATGATGATGATCGGAAAACGAACTTGCAACTTCACCAATAAGTCGCTAAGACACCTGCCCCACGGTGGGCGCCAACTGTCGTGGTTCTAAGTCTGACAGTAGAAAGGGAGGTAGGTATGGAGAGGCAAGATCTTAGCTATGGCGAAGATATACACACGAGGTTTACGAGTTCAGGCCCTTCTCGGAGGAAGTAACAGCCCTACGTCTCGGTGCCCGGAGGCAGTCGATTGGTTTATGTGTTTTGTGTTACAGGGGGTGCGAACCCTTGTGCCAGAGGAGGGGGTGGCTTATATAGAGTGCGCCAGGACCCCAGCCATCCCCCCGTTACAAAGAGTTCAATGTACATAAAGATGGGTGTTACTGATAACGCCAGCCTTAAATACTCTTAATGCTCATGAAGACTAAGGAATGAATGTCCGGCCGTTGTGCGCTCTTCCGACTCCTGGTTTTCAGTATGGTCGAGTCATTCCCAAACGGTCGAGTGAAAGTGAGGAATGATGGTCGAGTGATTACAACTTCGAGTGGATTCTTGGTCTTCTTATCTTCTGGGGTAGTGACCTTGGGTAGGACGTATAGGTCAGGCCTATGACCCTACCCCAGGTCTGTATCCTCATCAGCTGCTGCCACTCACCGGCGCCCTCCCCCACAACCGCCGCCGCCACCAGTGCCCTCCCCCACAGCCTGCACCCCAACCCTTCTCTCCTCTGCTCACCTTACCCCACCACCGCGCGAGCTCCTCCTCCCCCCTCCCCGCTCACCCCAGATCGAGCAGTAGGTTAGGGTTCACGGCCAAGGCGGCGCGAGCGCTTTGATGCAGGTTCAAGACGCTTGAGGTGGGTGCTCGCTGCGGCTCTTACCCTTGTGCCGACGCCATGGACAAGGTGCCCTGCTCGCTGTATGTGTGTGTGTGTGTGTGTGTTCGATTTGGGGTTGGTATTCTGTTCATGAAGATCCCTTTATTCTCTGTTGCAGAACATATAACATATACCTCTGTTAGTGGAGCAGCCCCAACCCTAGCCCTTCTTCGACCATG
Organism: Aegilops speltoides; assembly: GCA_021437245.1. Lineage (NCBI taxonomy): Eukaryota > Viridiplantae > Streptophyta > Magnoliopsida > Poales > Poaceae > Aegilops > Aegilops speltoides. Next base: position 544,611,282 of record CM038147.1, read on the forward strand.
GCGACCTAGAAAGCAGGAGGTGCGAATCCCTTTTCTTATCCCCTTATGTGATGCGTGCCTCTGCTTGCAGAGGCGTGGGAATTTTTCAGTGTGTGTTGGCCATCGAGCCATGGCGATTTCTAAGGTTTTATCTATTGTCATGGCACATCTGTTAGTACTCGGAGAGTTTTATCTACTCTGAGGATTCTTGCCTTATTTATATAATCTACACTTCCTATAGTTAATTCCTGACAATCAGGTTGTTGTTACACTTTTTTTCATATATAAGAGAAAAGTTTGTTGCTACATTTGCATCCAATCCAACATTGAATTAAAAAAAAGTTCAAGCTTTTTGATTTGTCTGGCTAGTGAATTGACTTTGTTAGTTTCTCGCATCAGGTTGCAAACACAATTGGCAAGAGCTACAATCTGATGAAATTTCTCCCTGAACAAAGCTTGAGGAATCTGAAGTCTGCAGTCCTTCAGTCACAAGGCGTCCGATGCTTGGTTCCAGATGATTGCAACAAGTTGCTTGCTCTTGTTAGAGCTGAAAAAAGGTGAGTAATGCCATTTTCAGGCAACTTAGTTTAACTAGTGATGCTTTTTTTGCGGGGTAATGCTTCTTTTTCTTTGTAGCTGTAGATATTCTTATATGCATTTGTTGTGGCAATCAGAAAAGTCCGCGGAACTTTCACGTTGATCGTTTCGTCTTCGATCTGTGCCGCCAGGCACGATGCACCCTCCGTCCGAGTTCACGCCAGCCACGACCGTCCATCTACATCCGCTGGCTTTTAATCGCCCTCTGGAGCAAGCGTCACCAGCGACCCTCGTAATGGACGGCCTCCTACTGTTGTACAGGTAAGCGATGGAGTTCCTGGGACACAAACTCCTGCACATACGTCTCCATACTACTAAAATTTGAGCTATATTTAGTTGTGAATGGTCATGTGTATATCAGTTGCTGATTTTGCAATTAGCGCAGTTTAATTTAGCTAATACATGTACATCACGAACGGGTCTGTCGGTCCGATCTTCAGTTTAGATAGGCAAGCAAGCACCGCTGTACGCAAAAATAAAAGGCAAGCAAGCAATGCATATATCCACAACAAGGAATTGGTCTCTAGCGTTCTGCTGTTCATTTGCTTCGCTTGACTATAGACATAAATGTAAGATGCTCCAAATGAAGCAATACCTTCTAACTTCAATACTATGCTTTTTATACGACAAAAAGAAATTTTAGGACAATTCCTTCTAACTGCATAATCTGTTATTCTGTTTTCACAGTTACATTCCGTGGGAATTATGCCGTGTGTGTGTGGGCAGTTTAGGGAGTTTGCTGCAAATGTTGCTCGGTTGGGAAACCTGTGCGTGATCCCAAATGGCACAACTTGAATCAGCATTTCTTGAGGTTGAAGTGTGAACCCACTGGGATGGATGGATGGATGGAGGGAGGTTAACCACACATCAGAAATACTCTAAAGAAGCAGCAGCATCCAGTATGAACCCACTGTGATGGATGGATGGATGGAGGGGGGAGGTGAAGTGAGATGGACTGGGCAGTCTACTGCGTTTGGTTTGTTTAGGTGGAAAGATTCTTGACCACTGACTCATAGCCGATGCTGATTTCTGATCATCTGGCAACACTGGTGGAAAAAAGGCCTTTGGTCGCGGTTCGCAACTGCCATTAGTCGCGGCTGCGCAACCGCGACCAAATAAGCGCGACTAAAGCCCCCCACCTTTAGTCGCGGCTGCTTAAGAACCGCGACTAACGGCCCGTCCACGTGGGCGCCAGTGACCGTCAGGCGGAGGACCTTTAGTCGCGGTTCTTCGCCAACCGCGACTAAAGGCCGCCGCAGGTTTAGGGTTTTAGCCCCCCTAAACCTGTTTTCTGTTTAATTTGTATTGTTTTATTTCTTTTGTGCTTTATTTTAATTTTGAAGGAGTTTCATATATTCTACGGTACTACATACATGCATATGAATGTACAATTTCAAATAAATTTGAAATTAGAACCAAAAGAATTCAAGAGGAATATACAATATATATTCAATATCATCGGATGACCATATACAATTTTGAACAAGTTTCCATACATGATTTAATCCATATAAAGTTCTCGTCCTCGTAATAGTGTTCTCCTTTAGGATGGAGGACTTCCTGCTGAACCATCCAGCTAGTTCCTCTTGAAGTGGTCGGAAGCGAGCTTCGGACTAAGCATCCACGGAGGTTATTCCTCGAGCATTGGTATCACTCGGAACCCGCTCAGAGGTGTATCTCGGATCATCTCACGAACATAGTATCCACATAGATTGGTCAACGGTGGCTGAATATCCCCACATTCTTAGGCTTTAACCTTTTGAATTCTAGCTCTTTTTTAATTCACCGACCTTTGTATCTACGAACCGTCTCCAAACCCTACGAGGCAAAGAAAATTAAATGAACAAGAGAGTTATTAGTTACTTGATATTAGGAAATGAACGAAATAGGCCGATCGATATAGGCGCAAATGAATGAAAATAATTACTTCTGCAGCATTCTTCTCATGTCGCCCCAAAGCTTTGGATCCATATTCAGAGAGTCGTGGACGAGACATTCTGAGGTGTTAACTTTAATTACTAGCAGAATCCAGTGGAACCTGCGGACACGATACATGCACGATCGTCATGCATAACTCATCGATTAGCCGGCCACATACCATGCATGGAGTAAACAAAAGAGAATGTGCTCAAGACAGAAACACTCACCCAAAATGGTAAGGAAATAGAATATCACTTTTGAGTTGCTGCTTTGTAAGAAACGCCACAGTCGCCTCCACGTCGGCGGGGTGACGCTTCAACACATGTCCATTAACGATGTGTGGGTCAATGAACCCAACATCATGGATGTTCCTTACTCTGCATTCCTTAATCTTCATTCTGCATGTATAATAGCGGACACAACAATATAGTTAGGACATATATATAGTGCAGGCAATATGAACGAGATGGGGTAGAAATTAATAAATCACTTACAGAACGTAGCAACTGATGATAGATTTGTCGAGCTCGCGCAGATTGAAAAGCTGGAACAATTCACTCAGTGCAATTTGTACATAGTAATGTTTGAAGTGATGCTCATGTCTAACTTCCGCATAAATATATTCTTTGGCGTTTTTATTTTTTATGTAACCCTTGTACCAATTCAGCAGACCTTTCATTTGGTCGGGTAGATCCTTTTCTCGCGCAGCTCGACGAGAGGCCCATTCTTGACATATGTAATTACTACCTCCTTCTTTGGCGCCTCATCAAGGCCTAATAGTTCACGAAGAGTAATACCTAAGTTGGCGCTTGTTCTCGCACTCGTTATAGTCAATCCTGTGTTGCCGCAGCTTGTATGATCTCGGGGCATCCGGACGAAGGCTTCCACTATAAGCGGGCAATCGATTGTTTACGTTGTTCCCGAGCTGGGCAACTTGTTTCCGCTTTTTTACTTTCGGCCTTCTCCGCTCTTTGTTCTCCTTGAACATGAGTGCCTGCTGCAAGTTCACGTGCATAGTCGTTAGGCAGATTCTTCGCGGCTTGGGACGGTGTGCTCAAAATGACTTAGCCCACTTCTTTTGCTCATCGAAAATCTGGCTTGGGCTCGGGCTCTCTTTTCTTCTTGCAGTCCGCCTTCCATTTCTCCAAATCAGCAGCCGCGGCCGCGTCGACTTCCTCGGCACTACGTTCCCAAGGCCTTGTGGGGAGAGGCTTCAGTGATGGCTCCGGTACCTTTGTGGTCTTAGGTACATAAGGGTCCGGGTTAATAATCCAGGACTGCTTCTGCTTCTTTGCCGTAGGTGGATTGGGGCGGCGTCGATCACCCACGGACGAGGACTGGGGCGGCGGATGATCACCCGCTGGACGTTGTGGACTGGGGGGCGGCGTCGGCTGATGTGACGGAGGTGTAGGTGAACCGCCACCACCACCACCACCACCACCGCCGCCACCGCCACCACCACCACCGTAGGGGGGTGGACTTGTTGTCCTTGGCGCCTCGCCTGGAAACTTGATAAACTTCTTTTGCCATAGAATGAAATGGCGCTTGACATCTCCAAGTCTTTTCACCCCTTCAGGTGTAGCAATGTCAATCTCCAGGTCCTCAAACCCTTGGACTATGTCCTCCACCGTGACACGAGCATAGCCATCTTGAATGGGGTTGTTGTGGTGGAGTGCTCCAGGTAAACATGGTAAAGCACTGCCGATGGCTACCTTCATGGACATGTTCCCGATAGGATAATACAGATGACATTCTTTCATCTCCTTTATATCGTCCACGGGGTAGCGAGGAGGCTCCGGTGCAGTAATTTCGACCACCAGAGGCTCCGGTGCAGTAATTTCGATCACCAGAGGCTCCGGTGCAGTAATTTCGATCGTCGGTGCATCTGCACCAGCCGGTGGGGCCTCCGTGGAAGCCACGCTGCTTCTCCGCTGCTGGCTTCCGAGATCCATTGGATGATCTTCATGCTGCACCGAGCTGCATCTCTTTCGCTACTAGTACACTCATGGTTTTCTTCATCACATCCATTTCCGATGCCAACCGCGCCACAACATCCGCTTCCCGATCCATCTTTCTCTTACGGCTTCAGAATCGACGGGTCATCGCTCGGGGAACCCTATTTTCCACGGAATGTGCCCCATGCCTCGTACACGCCCTTCGTGTTCGTGGATTCCCGAGGGCTTTTGTCGTGCGTCGTTCTCTCTGTTGAACTTGATCTTCCCTGTTGAGCATCCTTCATTGCGTCAATAAGGGCTTGGGTGGGTTTAATTAATTTGCCCCGTAAACACACTCCCCTGTCTCCGGGTTCAGCGTTCCCCATGCCCGTACCACCAGCTTTTGGCCCTTGGGTCCCATCCTCCGCACTGGGACGGATTCCTCGCGCCTCAGCTCGTTCTCCATCTTCTCCAACCTAGGCACCCAAATGCGATACCCTCCTGGCCCCATAACATGATTGTACTCCTTCTTAGCCGCATTTTCCTTATTTTTTCGATATTTGAATGAACTGCTCCGATTTCTTTTGCTTCACAAATTCTGGCCAATCATGTTTCAGTTTCTCATATTGTCCTTTGAAATCCGAGTCTTGTTTCGCTTGACAAAGTCACGGGCTAGATTTTGCTTGAATTTCCGGAATCGTCGGCCATCTTATGAAGAGCGAACTGTTTGACTAGCCTCCTCCTCTCCTTGTTTTCCTCAATCTTGTTACCCTCCTCATCGAATTTGTTGTATTCGGAGGTAGAACGAAATGTTCCATAAGCTTCTTGAAGCAATCTTTTTTGTTCTCTTATCGACAAAAGTGAAACCATCAATTCGTGCCTTCTTTGGCTCATTCCACTCTGGGCGGTGATCGAGGCGTTGTCTCTAACAATGGCTCCGCATTGGTGACAAACTTGGTGGCGTTCTTGCGGGGCTCCAGCTGCCCGCCGGTTGCCTTGTCGACAACCTCGATGGTGCATGTTTCTCCTTGTTTCATCGTCTTGGTTGCGCCACGCTTTGACGACGTACTCGATTGTTTGACGATCCGCCGAGGGCTAAAATAAGAAAGAGAGTCGCGTTAGTACACACATATTTATTCAAATCAGTTAGTTTGTATCACCGGAGGCTCAATGTATATATATACCGGCGCGGAGGTGGTTGCTACTTCCATTTGAAGATAAATCGTTTATCGACGTTTGTTAACATCATCTTGCCGACGGCGCCCTTCATCTTCACCGTCAAGGTTGAGATAAGAAGAGATATCATCTTCATCTTCTCCGTCGGCACATATAGAATATCGCCGTTTATGATGCCGAACATATGTGCTTCACCGTCCGGATCATAGTTGTCCATAATCGGTCAGCTCTATCGTCCGCCATTATGTCATCCTGAAAACATGTAGTAAAACAAATTAATTAAGTGAAGAAGGGGCGGTGGCGGTGGCGGTGGCGAAGGGCGGTGGCAAAAGGAGGCGAGGAAGGGTGGAGAGGGTGTCGCGAGAGAGCGCGAGACGGGGCGGCAGACGACGGCGTCACGGAGAGGGAGGCGAGGACAACACACATGTATAACCCTCGCCGCCCCCTCTCGATCCCAAAAAAAACACCGCGCGCATCGCCGCCCCCTCGCCCCCCTCCATTTTATTTTTTGTTTTTCTTTGGCGGTTTTCGTTGTTTTTGTTTTTTCACTTTATATGTATTTTTTGATTTTATAGCCCGCCCCCCTTTTGTTTTTTTGGTTAATTATCAAATTTTACGGTTTTTTTGTTAATTATCAAGTTTTAAGTTATTTACCGTTTTTGTTAAACTAATTAACTAGTTAAAATTAAAAAGAACAAAAAAAAAAGAAAAAAAAAGAAAAAATTCGGTGGCCTTTTTCTTCCTTTTTTTGTTTTTCATCTGTTTTCTTTTGTTTTCTTCTTCCTTCTTTCTTCTTCTTCCTTTTTCCTTTTCTTTCTTCTTCTTCTTCCTTTTCTTCTTCTTCTTTCTTCTTCTTGTGGACAGGAGGGGCAGTGCGCAGGCGGGCGGCGGGCAGGCGGCAGGCGTGGGCGGGTGGGGGGCGCAGGCAGGGCAGGCACGGCGCGGCGGGCGGCGGCGGCGGCGGCAAGGGCGCAGGCACGGGCGCGGCAAGGGCAAGCACGGCGGAGGCGGCGCCATCGGGACGGGGCGGCGGGCGCAGGCTTCAGCGTCGGGACAGGCTTGGCGTCGGCGTCGGCGTCGATCGGCGTCGGGCGGCGCGCCAGCGTCGAGAGAGGAGAATGGGAAGTGGCAAAACTGCTAAGTGCAAGATTATAGACGCACCTTTAGTCGCGGTTGGGGAGGCGGACCGCGACTAAAGGTACCCTTTAGTCGCGGACCGCCTCCCCAACCGCGACTAAAGGGTTTTGCCGCCGCTTTCGTTCCCGCGCAGAAAGACCCTTTAGTCGCGGTTGGGGCCTTTGGTCGCGGTCCGCCTCCCAACCGGGACTAAAGGGTCTTTGGGAACCGCGTGCGGTGGGATGTTTAGTCCCACTCGCTAGCCGAGAGGCTTCGACAGTGGTTTATAAGCGGCTGCGCCACCACTTCGAGCTCCTCTCAAATCTGAGCTTACGGGCCTATTCATTACTATGAGCTGTGGGCCTATTGGGCCTTCTGCGGGCTGAATCTGGCCCATTAATGGGTTTCTAGTCGTATTGGGCCGTGGTGGCCCGAAGAGGTGGCATATTTTTTATTTTTGCCTGTTTTTTGTTTTCATTTTTGCTTTATTTATTTTGTTTTGTTTCTACTTACAACAAAAAACTTATTTATTTTATTTTATTTTGTTTCTAATTACTTATTTATTTTACTTTATGATAATTATTTTTGCTATTAAAGTTTCTAATTACTTATTTATTTATGTTATTAAAATCTTAAAAATACAATTATATATCAAAAAATCAGAAAATAAAACTAATTCATTTTAAATTCTTGTTTTTCTTCTGCTTTTTTCTTCCTTTTTTCTTCTTTTTTTTTTCTTCTGTTTGTTTCTTCCTTTTCTTGTTTTTCTTCTTTTTTTCTTCCTTTCTTCCTTTTTCTTTTTTCTTCTGTTTTTCTTCTGCTTTGTTTTTTCTTATGTTTTTCTTCTGCTTTTGTTTTTTCTTCTGCTTTTTCCTTTTTTCTTACATTTGTTTTTTCTTCTGCTTTTTCCTTTTTTCTTCTGTTTTTTCTTCTGTTTTTTTCCTTTTCCTTCTTTCTTCTTCTTCCTTTTCCTTTTAAAATCAGAAAAATAAAACTAATTCATTTTAAAATCTTAAAAATACAATTATATATCAAAAAATCAGAAAAATAAAACTAATCCTTGAAGGTTTTACAAAAGGTTTGATACATCATTCAGTTCATCGACCAAATACAAAGTTTGGTACAATAAATTATTACACATCAATTCTTCCCTTGTGTCCTCGCTTGCTTACGATTGTGCGTATCCATGGAGCATCCTCATCATTTAACTTAATGCTTGGGTCGGTGTTCACTTTGAAGGGCGGAATTTCAGCAAACATATTATAATCTTCGACATATCATCTTGTCCTCCACTCCCACGATGTTTCTTTTCCTGAAAGAACAATGTGGCGCTTTGAATCATCGCATGATGTCTTGATCGTTTTCTTATCTTTCCGTTTCCTCGGTTTGCTACTCATGTCCTTCACATAGAAAACCTGGCGACATCTTTCGCTAGGGCGAATGGTTCGTCAAGGTAACCAAGATTGTTGAAATCCACCATTGTCATTCCGTATTGCTGGTCCACCTTTACCCCACCTCCTGTTAGCTTGAACCATTTGCACCGAACAAAGGGACCTTAAAGGAGGGTCCATAGTCAAGTTCCCATATCTCCTCTATGTAACCATAATATGTGACCTTTTGCCCATTCTCGGTTGCTGCATCAAAGCGGACACCACTGTTTTGGTTGGTGCTCTTTTTATCTTGGGCGATCGTGTAAAATGTATTCCCATTTATCTCGTACCCTTGGAAAGTTGTTATAGTCGAAGATGGTGTCTTGGCCAACATGTACAACTGATCTACAACATCATTGTCATTCATTAAATGTTTTCTCAACCAACTGCGAAAGTCTCCATGTGGGCCTTCCTAATCCAGATTCAGCTTCCCGGGTTGTCCGAGCGTAAAATATTCTTGTGTTTCTCAAAGCACGGAGCCACCAAGCTGGAATTGGTCGACAAGTGTGGTGTGCTTGATCGAGAATGGCCGTCCATACATATCGTTGATTTCCTTCCGATCGTGCCTTTTCCACTTAGTCTCCCCTCGTGCGCGATCGAGGAAGACCAATCGGCTTAAGGTCGGGAACAAAGTCAACACAAAACTCAATTACCTCCTCATTTCCATAGCCCTTGGCGATGCTTCCTTCGCCTAGCACGGTTCTGAACATATTTCTTTAATACTCCCATGAACCTCTCAAGGGGAACATATTGTGTAGAAATACGGGACCGAGAATGAAAATCTCTTCGACTAGGTGAACCAGGAGGTGCGTCATAATATTGAAGAAGGATGGCGGAACACCAACTCGAACCGACAAGACATTGGATCACATCGTTCAGTAACCGTGGTAGAACTTTGGATTGATTACCTTCGAGAGATTGCATTGAGGAATGCACATAGCTTCACAATGGCTACTCGAACATTTTCGGCAGAGCCCCTCAAAGCAATCGGAAGCAATTGCGTCATAATCACGTGGCGATCGTGAGACTTGAGTTTTGGAACTTTTTCTCCGCCATGTTTATTATTCCCTTTATATTGGGCGAGAATCCAGACGGGACCTTCATCTGCTCGGGCATTCAAAAAGATGACCTTCTCTTCTTTGGTCGAGGCGTAGGTGGCACGACCTTGAAACCATTCCGGATGCGGTCATCGTGGTCTTTCAAACGTTCTGGTCTGCCGTGCTTCCTTTGTATCATTTGTCTTCCCATACACGCCCAAGAAGCTTAGGAGGTTCACGCAAATATTCTTCGTAACGTGCATCACGTCGATTGCAGAGCGGACATCTAGGACTTTCCAATATTCTAGCTCCCGAATATAGATTTCTTCTTCCACATGGCTGCGTGCCGTCGGCTCCCTTCGAACTGATTGTCCGCCAGACCCTTTCCAAAGATGACTTTCAAATCCTTGACCATATCAAATACCTCGGCACCGGTCGTTCCGCAGAGCTTCGCCGGTGATCTGCCTTGCCGTTGTAATGCTTGCCTTTCTTTCTTCTTGGATGAATTTTCGAAGAAATCGGCGATGCCCAAGGTACACGTTCTTCTTACAATTTGGCAAATGTACACTTTCGGTCTCATGTAAGCAAGTGCGTGCATGCATTGTATCCCTTATTTGACAGTCGAAAGGTTACTAAGAGCAGGCCAATCGTTGATGGTTACGAAAAGCAACGTCAGAGGTCAAATTCCTCTTGTTTGTGCTCATCCCACACACGGACACCACCCACAGCTGTAAAAGTTCATCAACTAATGGCCTTAGGTACACATCGATGTCGTTGCGGGTTGCCGGACCTTGGATGAGCACGGCATCATAATGAACTTCCGCTTCATGCACAACCAAGGAGGAAGGTTGTAGATGCATAGAGTCACGGGCAGTGCTATGGCTGGAGCTCGCTCGCCAAAAGGATTCATGCCATCCGTGCTTAGAGCAAATCTTATGTTCCTTGCGTCACTGCAAAATCTTTGAACCATCGTCGATCTTTCTCCATTGCGTTCCATCTGCGGTGTGTCTCAACTCCCGTCCGACTTACGGTCCTCTTTGTGCCATCGCAACAACTTGGCATGCTCTTTGTTCTGAACAGACGTTTCAACCGTGGTATTATAGGAGCATACCACATCACCTTGGCGGAACCCTCTTCACGGGTTCGGCCTCAACATCGTCACCGTGGTCATCGCCTCACGATCTTATAACGCAATGCGGTGCATACGGGCATTCATTCAAATTCTCGTATTCACGCGGTAGAGGATGCGATCGTTGATGCATGCATGTATCTTGTAACCTCTAAACCTAGAGGGCGGACAACCTTCTTTGCTTCAGACGTCTTGGCGGGCAACTCGTTATCCTTTGAAACATATTCTTCAACATTTTCAGCAAATTTTCAAATGCCGAGTCAGCTACACCTGCCTCGCCTTCCATTTCAGCAAATCCATTGTGCAGCCCAGCTTTTTGAGACCATCATCGCATCCGGGTACAGCGCCTTTCGTGATCCTCTAACATGCGATCCAAATTCTCCTCTCCTTTTCGGGGCCAGCGTCTCCGTGCATCGGCAATGGTCCGACCAAGATCATCAGCGGATCATCACGTGCTGTTCTTCACCTTCCCTTCACCTTCAAACATCCTCCATGAAAGTATCACCGAAATGAGCAAGATAGCTTTCATCGATGAAATCATCCCCTTCTTCATCTTCTTCCATTATAACCCCTCTTTCTCCATGCTTGGTCCAACAATTATAGCTTGGCATGAAACCCTTCTGAAGCAGATGCATGTGAACAACTCTTGAGGAAGAGTAACCCTTCTCATTCTTACAGATAACACATGGACAGATAACAAAACCCCCCCGCTTGTTCGCATTAGCCACTACGAGGAAATCTTTCAAACCCGTAGTGAACTCGCCGGAGAGTCGGTTACCGTACATCCATTGCCGATTCATCTGCATTATTATAATATAAAATATATAATTAACCATCATGCATTTGTTAAACTAACTAGCTACAAACAATATAAATTAAACAATGAACTACACACATGCATATTGACACATCAAAGGTTCATCAAGTTGCTAACCGCGATCGAAGAGTGTGGCTCCAACACTTCATGTCATGTTTGTTTCATGCTCTTGGGGCATTTCATCAAACACCTTATGTGCATAAGAGGAACCAAAAGCAAACCTACACCCACTTGTGAAGAGAATGGCTCCAAATGGCTAAGTGTTGGCTGCTGGATGGGTATATATAGGGAGGGCTTTAGTTGCGGTTGGCACGGCAAACCGTGACTAAAAAGTGCCGAAACCTTTAGTCGCGGTTGTCTGGCCAACCGCGACTAAAGCCCTCACGTGCACCACTGGCCACCGCGCCACAGGCCCGAGCCTTTGGTCGCGGTTCACCTCCAGAACCGCGACTAAAGGTCCCATTAGTCGCGGTTCCTACAGCTTCGCGACTTATGGGGCTGGACGGAAGCCTGTTTTTCCACCAGTGCAAGGAGGTCTCTATGGCAAGTCCAAGATGGCGTCGAAGAAGAAATCTATTGTGATGTCCTTTGTTGCATGCTATACTCGGTACTTCAGTACTTATCTTGCACCACATTAGTTAATCTCATTGAGTTTTAATCTTTATGTCATCATATGTTTTCTTGCGCGGAAGGACTAATGCAAGACAATCTTGACATGATTTGTACTGGACCAACTATTTTGATTTATCATGTTGATGTCATGAGCACAGCTCCAGTCATGCTACTTTCCTTGTGGACAAAACTTTGCTCAGTTGTTGTTCGTAACCATTTAATTTGTTGGGTACTTTTTCATGCCACTTTTTTTTAATGACATGAGCATGTGGCTGTGGCATATAGAAAGGGGCTCGTTCGTTCATGGAACTTGGGGAGATACGATCTTTGGTACATGAGCGTCTTAATTTTTTCATCTTCTTGTCCTGTACCATTTAGAACTACATTCTTCTTGTATAAAGTACTTACCATTTATTGTGCAGAATCTTGTGTGCCCAAAGAGCCTCATAATTGATAGGAGCATTCACACAGCATGTCCGGGGAATCAGATCAGCGCAACATTTCATTTATATAGAAAATCAACATTTTCTTGGTTCTTCGTATGAGTGACCATCCTATGTGAATTCAGGTTTGGGGTTCTTCCTTTGTATCCTATCTCAAACTTGGAATATTGATTGTTAGGCATAGCTTAACTTCCGCAGTTGCTTGCATATTCTTCTGCTGGTAAAACAGGGCAAAACACGCACTACAAAATGCAGTGATTATATAGATTTATTTTTCTATTTGTACTTTTATTAGATAGATAACATTTCAAGGAGAAAATGAATTTATTTTGCTCTTCCTACTTTTGTTCGATAGGCCACATTCTTTTTGGTTCACTCATGCCTGTTGTTGTTGTGTAAATTCAACATTGATGTTTAGTGTTATAATGTGTATTTGTATAAGACGTCAACTGCAAATGTCTTGGTTCCTTTCGAGACACTGAAATATCTTACTAGATAGTAGGGTTTATACATGTGGTGGACTATCAATCTTTACCGTTCGATGAACAGATTTATCCATTGAAGAAAAAATGATATTAGCAACTATGTGATATATATGCAGATCCAAGTTGGCATGATGAAATATGGATGGACAACATCAATAGGTCCAGTTCCTTGAGTTTGTGGTTAATGGAGGTATATGGTCCAGTCTCAAGTGAAGTACAGCATGCATGCTCCTTTATATCTTGTCACAACTGAATTACATGCATGCTAATTTTTACTAATATCAACTAATTACTTGCATGCTAATTTTTACTAATATCAACCAATTACATGCATGCTGATTTTTACTCTATTGCTAATCTGTAGAAAGGCCTTCTATCATTGCTTAAGTGAACTCTCGGGTTTGGAACCTTCACTATTTTCTGTTACTCAATGTAATTGAGTTTGATAAGCCACAAAGTTTCTTTGTAGCTCAGGCTACATGGAACCTCTTATCCTCAACCCTCCAACCTTGCTTTGAGATCCGTACTCTCCAACTAACTAACAACAAGAAGATTTCTCTTTTTTGTTTCTCAAAAACGAAACAACATATGAACTTCAAACTTTGCAGATCGAACAAACATTAGAACATCAATGTGTGAAAAAACTTTCAGATTTTTTGGTCTGATATAAATATACAAAATGAGATTTTCTTTGAATAAAAATATTATTTCAAGTATTTAAAATGCATGAAAAAATCTGAAAGTTTTTTTCCTAGATTGTAGTTAGAATGTATTGTTGTTCTGCAAAAGTTAAAGTTCATATGTTGTGTCGTTTGAGAGAAACAAAAAAGACAAATGTGTCTGCACGGATCTTGATGCATAAATGGATGGCAAAGATAAGGGGTACCGTGTAGCCTGAGCTACAGAAAACCACACTCTAACTTGATAAGCTATATTTCTCATGTTTATTTTGTTTCAGATAATTCAACATCGTATTGTTGATCTGCGGGGGCTATCATTCTTCACTACCTACGCAACATTGGCACTTTCTAGGCTGAACTATCTTATCAAGCCCATTATTTGCAGCATAATGGCCTATGATCAGGTTTGTACACAGGTAATTGTCTCATGTGTGCAATGCAAGCAGAGCAGGTTTAAATAAATCCTAATAGGGTTGTTTGTGCTAGATGATACTAATTACATGTATCATATGTTGATCTATATTTCCTTCTTTGTCAATGAGCAAATCATAATATGACCTATTGACATGTCAAGGCTTGTGTTGCATTCTTAGGGAAGATTGTGGTCAGTGAAATTGCATTGACTTTGATTTTGAGTGCCGTTCACTTATTTTTGCTTCTTTACTGTTCGATTTGCCTAGACCATTGGTAAACTATTTATCTACTATTAGAAATACAATTTAGTTGAGTAGGTTCTCCAACGATAACATTTTATTGTGTTATCCATTGATTACACAGAAATTATGCATTGATTTTTGGCTCTCCTATTACACTGCAGTTGCTCCCTCTGTCGCCGTCTGCACTGCGAAGGCATCAGTCAATCAGGATGCAGTTTGGATACACTTCTACACTTTTTATTTCTTTAGAAGTCTTCCCAATGTTTTCTTGGAGTATAGTATCTGATGATATGTTTTACGAAGCTGGTTGTCAATCGGATCATGGGTGATATTGTTGCATATCTTAAGAATAGAAATTAAATTAGCACCTGTAGTCCTTTCTGAACTGATTGCATCCACAAAGAATGGGACTATCAGCAATGAGGTAATGTTGCTTCCTTTTGATTGTGCTACTCTGCTGCATTGATTATGATGGGTGGAACTTGATTTTGACAGTTTATTTTGTTCTGTCTTGGAAGTGATATGGGTTCTGTATCTTGCTTGTTAGAATTGTGTCGAATATTATTGTACAAGTTAGGTTGCAGTTGGACTTGGTTTTGGACTGTGTGTAGACAGGGTAGGAGTTGTGTCCTAATAGGACACATGTATCCTAGGCCTCTCATATATATCGGGGGTAGACACACGATGTAACCTATGCCAACATAATAGCACGGGCACGCGGGGGAGCCGGCGGCGTGTGCCGGCGCCCGGGCGGCCAGGGTGCGGTATTGTGACGGTGTCACGGGAAGGAGCGCCCGTAGTCAAGCCCCGGGGATGTAGCCATATCGGTGAACCTCGTTAACAAATCTCGGTGTCGTGCTTGTGTGATTGCTTGGTCCTTGGTAGATCAACGGAGCGCCTCGGAGTTATTCTAACAAGTGGTATCATGAGCAAGGTTCGAAGAGGCCGTGGAAGTTGATTTAGAGGAGAGCGATGAAGACCGGCGGCTGTGGAGGCATGGCGACGTGCGGCAGCAATTGGAGATCACCGCGTGTAAAGCAATCGGAAGCAGATGCAGATCGTTTCGGAGAAAGACTCGGCGAGATCGATCAATCGGATCGTTAAGCGGCAGGAGTCTGGTTCGATCCAAAGTGTGCATGATGGCTGGTGACCTAGCATACGTACGACGGCGGCGCGATCGATGGGCGAGCGATGGAGCGCGTGAGCTCGGGCGCGTCAGCAGCATCGGAGGCCTGGTAGAGCGCTCACGCATGGCCCTGGCCGAGCCGGACGGAGACAGGTGAGCTGTTGGGCCAAGGCGTGGTTGCACAAGTAGTCTACGTGTATGGAGCAGCAAGGGCGTGAGGATTTCTCATGGCCCAGGTGCAGCACTAGCGTGGCTCAAGGTGCACGGGGGTAGCACGTGGCTCAAGCAGGACTCGGTTCAAGTGTTTGGGTTTGCAAGGCACATGCCTGGAGCAGCCTATGCACAGGTATGGCGTCCATCAGGAACTTGTGGCCGGAGCGGAAAGTCTTCGACGGGAGCTGTACGAGTTGGCTAGGCGAGGTGCGCACGAAGCTGCAGGATACAGGCAAAGGTGAGATTTGTTGTGGGAAAAAAAGGAAGCCCGATGTGAGTCGTTGCATGTGATTGGAGTTCTGTAGGGCAAAACTCAATTGATTTCTTGGGAGGAGCATAGTCAATGGGAATTAAAGAAATAAAGGTTGTGAAAGACTCACGTCAGTTTTGCATGGAAGTTGTTTCTTTTATCAAGTTTGCTGCTAATTGCACTCAGGGATTGTACATGGGAGTTAGCCAGAGAATCATTATCAAAGGCAATGACAAAGATACAAAGGGCGGCATAAGCATAAGGCTCGAATAGCCTGGCAGATGGATCATGCATACACAGGGCGTCAAGGCAATGCACGGAGATGTGCAGACACGATGCAGGATGGAGTATGGTTGCAGTCGGATAATTTCGGCTGTGTCGGACTGGACTGTCTGACGGATCGACGAGGATGTCGGTCAAAGTAGAAGACGGCGGTGATTTCAGCGACGACGACATAGGAGCGTGATGCTGATGGTGGCCGACTTCTGGGGCGTGGAAACACGTGGTGCAGGCTTGAGGGCTTGTGCGGCTTCGACAGACTATTGCGTAGGGTTGATTCAAGAAGATGCACATGAGAGCTTGGAGTCGACAGGGCGCGGGAGGGTGGCACGTACAACCACCATGGAGTCATGTTGAAGGTGGAGCTGGAGTCTGACGGATGACTACACTCTGTGCTGATGGAGGGGCTACGGCGTAAGTTAACGGAGAGTCGAAGCCTATTTCAGTGGGAAAGCGAGAGACACGTGGATTGGACTGGGTACCAGTGGTCCAATGGAGACGTGATACTCGGCATCGGTCGGTGATGATTGGTGGTTCTCTGCAGTAGGGGTTTGAGTGGTGAGGGTTCGCGACCTTGGGAAACTCAACCAGGACAGCAGAGGCTCGACGCGGTGATAGCGGCGAGGCGTGCGGTAAGCACGGGACACAGCGACAGACCAAGGCACTAATGGTGAGACGTGTGGTCAGATAGCGGCCAGGGGGTGCTAAAACAGTGTTGACGAGTACCAGATTCGAGTTGGTGACTGGGTCTATCGGTGCCGGTTGATGGACAAGAGTTGACCATGGAGAATCTGAGAAAGTGACGGGAAGTCTGGAATTGTCAAAATAGAGAGAGTACATGGCCGTATATTCTGTGGTGTTCAGTGCACATGGCAAAGTGCGGATGACAAATACAGAAGGAGGCAGAGTGCTATAGCTGTGAGACATGCCAGAGACTATCCGGAAGAAGGGTGAGACAACTGCAAATTTGACTCAGGGTGACACAGGGCGACGGTGAAATTCCTTCAAGTTTTAGACAGACGGTCAAGAAAGAGCGGTGATGTTGAGTTTAGCTAACTCTTATATGTGGCATCCAATACGTGAGTTGTTCACTTTCATGCAGACAGTGGTCGGTGTGTGATGGCGTTGAACGGATTCTCCGGAAGTTGAGAGCACGGACTAGAGTAACAAGGAACTTAATTTTGCTCGAGTGTTGACTGTGGTTAAGAAAAGGACGGACTACAAGTTGCAGGTGGAGTCACATGGAGTATGGGAGTAGCAGCGGTGCTCATGGCGTATCTCAAGTCCAATGTACATGGAGGTTCAATGCATCGATGAATCCAAGGTGGTGAAGAATATTCGCCAAGGTGGAGTTTGTTAGAATTGTGTCGAATATTATTGTACAAGTTAGGTTACAGTTGGACTTGGTTTTGGACTGTGTGTAGACAGGGTAGGAGTTGTGTCCTAATAGGACACATGTATCCTAGGCCTCTCATATATATCGGGGGTAGACACACGATGTAACCTATGCCAACATAATAGCACGGGCACGCGGGGGAGCCGGCGGCGTGTGCCGGCGCCCGGGCGGCCAGGGTGCGGTATTGTGACGATGTCACGGGAAGGAGCGCCCGTAGTCAAGCCCCGGGGATGTAGCTATATCGGTGAACCTCGTTAACAAATCTCGGTGTCGTGCTTGTGTGATTGCTTGGTCCTCGGTAGATCAACGGAGCGCCTCGGAGTTATTCTAACATTGCTTTCTTACTCTTGGGCACTTTTTGTTAGAATCCTGGATCTGGCTCATGGTTAATATATCAGTGTGATTGATCTGAACTAATAATTTATCAGCTGCTTATGTGTCGTGTTCGACAATCCCACTCCGCTCCTTGTCAAGCCTCTCGTCTTCCATGTGTAAATGGATCATCTTTACTTTACTTCCTTGCTTGATGCACTGGTTACTTCTCGCACACACAAAATTGGTTTTTGTGCAACGCCGGGTGGTAGCACGCGGCATGCGGCCTATGCGCCTCGAACCACATGCCAACAATTGCTCAGCGTGCCCGGACGGCGAGTGTAATGAGGGGGCTGGCCGCGACCTCACGGCGGCGGGGGTGCCCTAAGCCCATCTACGGGAGATCCATGGTGTACTTCATGGTCGACGACCACCATCTGATGTGCCCGCACGTGTGGTGCCGCTGCCTTGAGACTGGCTGTGGCTTCCTTGGCCCGCCGCCCAACTTGTCGAGCGTCAACAGTGGCCCATAACCGTCATCGCCTATGGGTCCATGCTGGAGATCCAGATGTAGCTCGCAGAGCGAGGACGGTGGCTGCTGACCGCAGAGGACCGGGAGCGGCTGTTCCTGTTGGTGTGCGTGAGCACCGCCGCAGAGGAGGAAGGCCTGGGGTCGGCATGGTACAGGTGCAAGGTACCAGATGGACGCCAAGGTGAGGAGCTGTGTCGTCCCCGTCGTGGAGGCGGCTATGGACGTGGGCGGCAGGTACCTGCCAGTGCCGGCCGATGTGCCATCGCAGGAAGAAGGGATCATCCTCCGTCTTAGCATCCTTCGTCTCTCATCGACAAGCAGGTCAAGGCGAGGACGAATCCCTGTTCCCAGGGTTGACGATTAGCTGGTCAGCTCCGATTCTTTATCTAATCTACTACTCCCTCCGTTCCAATTTACTGACGAGTAAATCGGGAGGGAGTATTACTAATGTACACATATATATCTACCATGGCGAGACACCGGTGATTTGGTAGTGAACTAGCAGTGATCAAAGGTTGGACCTTGGTTGGGCTTTGATTGATTCTATCAATGGCAATGGTTGCCAGACTTCGATTGATTCTGTTCATGCCAATGCACTACTAGGGAAAACCTTAGTAGTAGCACGGGTTTAAAGCCCACTAGTAGCGCGTGCTGCCGCGCTACTAATAAGGCGGTACAGCTATTACTTAGCAGTAGCGCGTGTGACACACGCTACTGCTAAGACATATAGCGGCAGCGCTTCTTTTCTCCCGTGCTGCTGCTGATCTAGCTAGTTGCAACGTATTTCCTATCCACTGCTACTAGTATTTTTTTTAGTGTATTTATAAATTTTGGGACAATACCAATTATAAGGTTTATATCATTATTTAAATACATTAAAACTGAGCACCTTCCCTGCCCTCTCAGACCATCAAGATTTCTGACCATCAGATGTCTGTTTCACGTTGTTGCTGGCCGTCGGATAGCTGTCTAATCCCGAAGTAATCAGTGGGCTGGTCGTCCTAGGGAGGCTATTCCGATGGAAAAATCGGTGGCCTCTGGTTGATTGGGCCAGGCAGCCCATCTTGCGGTTGGGAAAGGACAACCCACGAAGGAGAAAAATACGTGATGTGGCTTCAGGTCACGATACGTCGATACGGACATCGAAGGGGCAGCAGCAATCCCTCCCACCCCTAAAAAACAGCAGCGATCCCTCCCTTGTATCTTCCTCACGGCCGATGAATCATGCCGCCTCGGCTTTGCGGTCATGATTCTAGCGCCACCACGATGTTGGCCCGTGGCCGTTGTCCTCATTCTCCGGTCAGTTTCAACAGGGAGGGCACCTGCAAAAGAAGTTTCACAAGGGAGGGGATCCACTCTCAGATCGGTGGCGACGAGGGGGTTCACTACGCAATCGATGCATCAAGGAAGGACTTCGATGCAGCGGGGGATGGTCTCCACTTCGTGGATGTGTAGGGCTCCAGCCTCAAGGAATGATTGTTGGCTGCGACCTAGGTTTTCCCTACACAAATGACTCAGCAACGCAAAAGGGTCCCTACTTCCCCATGGCGTCCGCAGGTACAGACCATTCCCTTCCCTTTATCTTGGATGCTCTTATAACCAGGGTACTCTACTGGTTTGGATTTGTACTACATTTCAAGAAGTAGTATTCCAGTGCAATCAGAAAGTCACCCAGTTGATAGGAATTTTGAACACAAGGTGACCAACGTGTGTTGTTTACAACAGAATTATTATGTTTGTATTCTTCTCAGTAATTATAGAATGGTAATACTATTATCAATAGATCAATTGATTCATCTTTTCAATAAATCCGACAGAGTATGGTGAAGGCTCTGAATTTCAGTGTGTATATTTGTTTTTTTTTAATTACGCGTGCTTAGCTCTCTATTTTTCGTCAACTGATTTAATTTATCTTTGCGTTACAAACTAACTTCCTTCATGTTAACATATCAGCGACTTGCTCCTCCGCACAAGATTCTCATGGATCCACTCTGTTGCAGGCCCTCACATTCAAGTTAATTTCTTTTACTTATTCATTTACTTGAATTATTAGCTTTCTTCATCTGATCATTATGATGGCGCATGTTGCACATCATAACTTATTTATCAGAGAAGATAAAATTTATTTTTTGACCGCCGATTGAATGTTTCTAATATTGCTTGATTTTTTTTATAAAATCATAAAATCAGTGTCTACATGTCGCTAATTCATCTCATTTGTCGGTTTGTTCAAGGACATCTAGAACAGATGTGTTACTTTTTCATTTCTCCAGCAGTTATTTGCAAATGAAGCCATGTTATTTTGGTTTGTTGGAAAGTTCGGTCAAGTCTCCAATTTGTTATATTTACTTTTTAAGCATACCAGTTTAGATATTTTAATATTGTCAACAAGAAGGCCCAGGATTATTTAAATTTCATAGTACTATAAATCCATATGTTCTACCAACATGTGAGAATATATTATGGCCACAATGGAATATTAAAGTTCAACTACTTCAGATTATAACTTTGTTCTGTTATAAATGTTGATCCAATACAATGCTAATCCGAAATATGTGGAAGGCCTACATGGGTGATTTCAGGGTTCAACTTAGGATTTTTCAAGGCCTTGTTGATCATCAGGATGCGCACCTTGGACATCATGAATTATTTACCACATTTGAGATGCCGAGAAACCACCCACCGAGAAAGCTATTATGTATGTTCAAACTTGGATTTTTACCAGAGGTAATAGGTTCAGTTTTGGAGTATAATTAATATGCCTAGAACATAGATCTATTAACGCAAGTATATCGTTTATGCACATATATATGTTTTATTTACTCCATACTCACCATAACTATTGAGCTGAAATTCTTATTAGCCTAAGTAGCTAAGTTCAGTCCACCATTAGCACACGGAAAGATACTGGCCTTTATCATTACAAGCACATATACATGCATGCAGACACACTTTAGTCTGAACGTAGGGAATTTCAACTAAAGAAAGTGATTTCCGCTAGATCATGTAAGCTCATGTGTGAGACAAAGCTGCCAATATATATATGGTCTAGGGCTTGAGAATTTTTTTGTCTGAGGTAGGCATTTGATTTCTGACCCATTGCAAATTTCTCACACGTAACGCAGTCATGTTTGTTAGTGGAGTAAATAATCATATTCATAAGTGAATTATTTTTCTTAGATTTAGTGGTTCTATCTTCAGTTCAAGGGGAAGTTCTCTATATACCATTACTGTTTTGGAAATTTTGCATCATAAAGCTAGGCCATGAAATGAATTGGCATGTTAACTTAATTTAGCAAAAAGAGAATTTGGGTCTATATTTTGTATCAATTCCTAAAATTACAGTGCCAAAATAGACGGGCGCAGCAACGCGCGCCATCAATGATCTAGTGTTCATAACAATGTGTCAAATGAAGGTGGATTAGGTACAAGTGGAGGCAATATGTTGTGCATGTCAAAAGTATACTACTAATCCAAACTTGATCTAGTTTGAACTAGTAGTACTTTCGATGTGCACCACATGTTGCCTTCACTTGAATCTAGTCCGCCAGCACAAGCTATTTAATCATCGTCATAGTCATTACCACCAACAATATTTATTTAATCACCATAGTCATAGTTGTAGCACATAATCATCTTCAAACTCATTCTAGCTAGCTAATCACCACCAACACTAGATGCGGTAGCCATCTAATCACCACTAACACTAGTTAATAATAATCATCATAGTCATTACCACCAACACTAGCTATTTAATCATCATAGTCATAGTGTAGCACATCATCATCTTCAAACTCACGGAAAGCTAGCTAATCACTCCTGCTGCTCTCTCTCAGGTAAAATAACATAAAACATGTGTAGCTCTTCTCCTTCATCAAGTTGGAGCATGCAGATGAACCTGTCTCCTAATCGTGGGTTGCGCTTCTGATTGCTGCCCCCTAGTACTTCTCTGCGCTCCTCCATCACAAATTTGGTCCAGTCTTGTACTTGTAAGAGGTCGTCGCTAATCTTGAATGCACTAAAGTGCATTGTAGGATATTTTGGCCGTAAGCTAACAATACTCATGGTACCTTTATTCTCGATCCCATGAGGCACAACATTCATCGGGAGTCTCTGTTGAAGAACATCTTATGGTAACATACTTAGCAATGAAGTTTAGCTTAAAAAATAATGTATGGAAAAGATGCAATGAGGACAAATAGTAAAAATCTTACCATCTTTCCTAAATCGATGTGACCGTAGTTGATTACGAACACTATTGGTCGCACGTTTTCAGTACTAACATTTCTAAGTGCAGGAAGAAAATTTGTCTTGACAGTATCAAGATCCGCAAACCATGAAACATAATGACTTACCTCCTCGCAATTTAGTTCACCCCCGGGACAGTAGTAGGTCCTGTCTACCAAGCGCTGGACATGTTTGCTTGAACGGAAATAAGCTGACAATAAAAATTAGTTGTCAACTATTTTTGAATAAACAATATCAAAGACATAAATATGGTTGAGAAACTCACATAATGGTATAACTGGAGGCGTTTGCACATCGACTCAGATGTCGGTATTACCTTCAATATCATCTTCCGGACGAATATCAAAGGTGATAACCATATCAGGGTCAAATGCATAAGTCTTGCATAGTGCTCGCCATGTTTTGCATCCAAAATAGGTGTAGTCGTCTGCGTTGTATAATTTTGCGTGGAAAATATAACCATGATCGGTCTTCAAGTAAACTTTCTTTACCTTCGTAGTACAACTGAAACCTATCTTATCCAATACAAAAACTCTTGCATGGCAGGGGATACGCTAGTATAATAGTAAAAAATTAAATTATAAGTTGAAGCAAATGAAGCAGATGTCATGCTTAATTACGGAAAAAGATTTGTCATTGTGACTTACTGTATCCACTTCGAAGTTCTCGTCCAGCTTGATATTGAAGCGCCTATCATCATCTAGGAAGATTCCGTCGCACAGGCCGCGCTCATCTTCGCAGTATTTGCAAATACCGAAATCCTTTTCGTCGTCAGACATTTCCTATGTTCATAGTTGAAACATTAATTGAAAATCGATCGAAGACAACTACCAGGATACTCAACACACAAATCCGGGGCACTCGATATTTCCTACATATTTTGGCACAAGTCATGCCAAAATTCACGGAAAAATCCAGCATGACCTTCGCTAAAATAGGACATATCGAGCGCCTGAAATTTGCCGGAACGGAAATGAATCAATACTCCGGCAAAACATAGGCCACTCGGAGGACACTCCGGCAAAACATAGGCAAACACAAGATATACATTTCAAAATTTCTTATAGGACTCAAATTAGCATGCATTCAATAAGCAAAAGTAAATCATCTCATGCGTCCGTACATCGTCGAATATTATCACTAATACATCCCGAATAGTATCATACTGATGTCTACTACACAACCTTCTTCTTGTAGACGTTGTTGGGCCTGCAAGTGCACATATTTGTAGGACAGTAGCAAATTTCCCTCAAGTGGATGATCTAAGGTTTATCAATCTGTGGGAGGCGTAGGATGAAGATGGTCTCTCTTCAACCCTGCAAGCAAATAACAAAAAGTCTCTTGTGTCCCCAACACACCCATTACAATGGCAAATTGTATAGGTGCACTAGTTCGGTGAAGAGATGGTGATACAAGCGCAATATGGATGGTAGATAAAGGTATTTGTAGTCTAAAAATATAAAAACAGCAAGTAACTAATGATAAAAGTGAGCGTAAACGGTATTGCAATGATAGGAAACAAGGAATAGGGTTCATACTTTCACTAGTGCAAGTTCTCTCAACAATAATAACATAGATAGATCATATAACAATCCCTCAACATGCAACAAAGAGTCACTCCAAAGCCACTAATAGTGGAGAACAAATGAAGAGATTATGGTAGGGTACGAAACCACCTCAAAGTTATTCTTTCGGATCAATCTATTCAAGAGTTCGTACTAGAATGACACCTTAAGACACAAATCAACCAAAACCCTAATGTCACCTAGATACTCCATTGTCACCTCAAGTATCCGTGGGCATGATTATATGATATGCATCACACAATCTCAGATTCATCCAACCAACACAAAGTACTTCAAAGAGTGCCCCAAAGTTTCTACCGGAGAGTCAGGAAAACGTGTGCCAACCCCTATGCATAGGTTCATGGGCGGAACCCGCAATTTGGTCACCAAAACATACATCAAGTGGCACGTGATATCCCATTGTCACCACAGATAAGCACGGCAAGACATACATCAAGTGTTCTCAAAGAAAGACTCAATCCGATACGATAACTTCAAGAGGAAAACTCAATTCATCACAAGAGAGTAGAGGGGGGAGAAACATCATAAGATCCAACTATAATAGCAAAGCTCGCGATACATCAAGATCGTGCCATAGAGAGAACACGAGAGAGAGAGAGAGAGAGAGATCAAACACATAGCTACGGGTACATACCCTCAGCCCCGAGGGTGAACTACTCCCTCCTTGTCATGGATAGCACCGGGATGATGAAGATGGCCACGGTGATGGGTTCCCCCTCGGCAGGTGCCTGAACGGGCTCCCGAGAGGTTTTTGGTGGCTACAGAGGCTTGCGGCAGCGGAACTCCCGATCTATCTTGATTATCGATGTTTTTAGGGTACGTAGGCTTATATAGGCGAAAGATGTCGGCCGGGGGGTGCTCGAGGGGCCCACGAGACAGGGGGGCGCGCCCAGTGGGGGGGCGCCCCCCTATCTCCTGGCCTCCTCGAGGATATTCTAACGTGAACTCCAAGTCTCCAGGATCATATTCTTCCAAAAAATCACGCTGCCGAAGGTTTCATTCCGTTTGGACTCCGTTTGATATTCCTTTTCTTCGAGATACTGAAACAGGCAATAAAACAACAATATGGGCTGGGCCTCCGGTTAATAGGTTAGTCCCAAAAGTAATATAAAAGTGTATAATAAAGCCCGTAATCATTCAAAACTGATAATAAAATACATGAATGCTTCATAAATTGTAGATACGTTGGAGACGTATCAGCATCCCCAAGCTTAATTCCTACTCGTCCTCGAGTAGGTAAATGATAAAAGAAAGAATTTATGAAGTGTGAATGCTAGAAGGTGCACAAGTTTGATCAATGATAATTTCAATCACCTTTTCTAGCATGATAATATGTCATAACAGTAGTTCATCTCATAAAACTTCTCACGATAAAGTAACAAGCAATTCACATGTCAAAGCATAGACCATAAACATTCTTGAAAACTAGCAAACTATGTTCTCAGTCATCAAACAATTGCAATTCATCTTATTTTCAGGAATAGCAAACCCCACATACTCAACTATCATATAATCTTCTACAATTGCTAACACTCACGCAATACTAATGGTTATGGAGTTTCAATCGGACACTGAGAAAGATAGGGGCTTATAGTGTTGCCTCCCAACGTATTCACCTTTGGGTGATGTCAACAATAATAGTTCATGCTAACATACATCCAATTGGATATATATATATCAGGATCTTTCCAACACGAGGTGCTTGCCAAAGGATAAAATGAAAAAGGGAAAGGTGAAGATCACCTTGACTCTTGCATAAAGTAAAAGACATAAAGTAAAAGATAGGCCCTTCGCAGAGGGAAGCAGAGGTTGTCATGCGCTTTTAGGGTTGGATGCATAAAATCTTAATGCGAATGAACGTCACTTTATATTGCCACTTGTATATGGACCTTTATTATGCAATCCGTCGCTTTTATTGCTTCCATAACAAGATCGTATAAAGCTATTTTCTTCACACCAAAAGATCGTACATATTTAGAGAGCATATTTTATTGCTTGCACCGATGACAACTTACTTGAAGGATCTTACTCAATCCATAGGTAGGTATGGCGGACTCTCATGGCAAAACTAGGTTTAAGGATATTTGGAAGCACAAGTAGTATCTCTACTTGGTGCAAGGAATTTTGGCTAGCATGAGGGGGAAAGGCAAGCTCAACATGTTTGAATGATCCATGACAATATACTTTAACTAAGATGTCGGAAAACATAACCCATTACATTGTCTTCCTTGTCCAACATCAACTCTTTAGCATGTCATACTTAATGAGTGCTCCCAATTATAAAAGATGTCTAGGATAATGTATTTATATGTGAAATCTCTCTTCCTTCAATATTCTTTCATGAATTGTTCAAATGACCAATACAATGCTTGCTAACCTTCAATAAATTTACAACCTCTACTTCTTAGATGTGAAGTCATTACTCCCCATGGGATAAGCAAATGAAACATATTTAATTTCAGATTTATGACAATCAACTCATTCAACAATTTACTCATAAGATATAAGTGAAGCACAATGAGTACCTAAATAATTATGTAACTATGCGAAGACTCTCTCTCATTTAAGAATTTCAGATCTTGGTATTGTATTCAAACAGCAAGCAAAACAAAATAAAATGACATTGCAAGGATAGCACAACTCATGTGAATAAGCAAAAACTTAGGCTCAACCGATACTAACCGAAAGTTGTTGAAGAAGAAAGGTGGGATGCCTACCAGGGCATCCCAAGTGTGACGCCCCCGATTTAATCGTACACTAATCATGCACGCAAACGTGTACGATCAAGATCAGGGACTCACGAGAAGATATCACAACACAACTCTAAAAGTAAAATAAGTCATACAAGCAGTAGGCACAAAATATTCTCGGGGTATCTTGTAATAACAAGATCGACTGGGAATAAAAGTAAGCACGACAGGTGTAAGTATTTATCCATAGGGATATTTCGGTGGAAGGGAATTGCAAAAGCAATAGGCACAAGGTCTCGAGAGAAAATCAGAGAGTATCTTCGAAATCTTCAGGTGCAGCCGGCGATCATCTGGACTAAAGGGGCTCTCCGGGGAAAAGTATTTTCGAGAACCTAAAGTTAGATTTTAGTAAAAATCGTTTATCTCGAGTAGAGAGAGTTGAGCCCCGAGTAAAGGTCGAGGAGTAAAGATCCTAATACCACCCAATTGGCGGCGTGGGCCCATAGGCCTCACAGCCATGTTAGTAAAGGTTTTGCAATCACTAGACTCAACTTCGCCAAGGAGTTGGAAGGGATTCCTACAGCGATCGGCTCGATACCAACTTAGCGCCCCGATTTAATCGTACACTAATCATGCACGCAAACATATACGATCAAGATCGAGGACTCACGGAAGATATCACAACACAACTCTAAAAGTAAAATAAGTCATACAAGCATCATAATACAAGCCGGGGGCCTCGAGGGCTCGAATACAAGTGCTCGATCATAGGCGAAGTCAGTGAAGCAGCAATATCTGATCTGAGACATAAGTTAAACAAGTTGCCATAAGATGGCTAGCACAAAGCGGGATACAGATCGAAGAGGCGCAGGCCTCCCGCACTGGATCCTCCTAAGCTACTCTGGTCGTCGGCGGACTGCCTGCACGTAGTAGTAGGCACCTCCGGTGTAGTAGTCGTCGCATCGATGGTGGCGTCCGCTCTGGACTCCGACATCTGGTTGCGACAACCGTAAAGAAAGGAAAGGGGAAAAGGGGAGAAAGCAACCGTGAGTACTCATCCAAAGTACTGCAAGCAAGGAGCTACACTACATATGCATGGGTATATGTGTAAGGAGGCCATATGAGTGGGGTGAGCTGAGAATGCCGAATAAGAGGGGATAGCTAATCCTATCGAAGACTACGCTCGACAGCCTCCGTCTTGCAGCAGTAGAAGAGAGTAGTAGAAGTCCTCCAAGTAGCATCGCCAAGTAGCATCTCCAAGTAGCATCCCCAAGTAGCATCTCCAGTAGCATCGCATAGTATAATCCTACCCGGCGATCCTCCTCGTCGCCCGTGGAAGCGATCACCGGGTTGTCGTGGAACTTGGAAGGTGTGTTTTATTAAGTATCCAGTTCTAGTTGTCATAAGGTCGAGGTACAACTCCGGTCGTCCTTTTACCAAGGGACACGGCTATTGAATAGATTAACTTCTGCTGCAGGGTGCACCACATAACCCAACACGCTTGATCCCATTTGGCGGACACACTTTCTGGGTCATGCCCGCCTCGGAAGATCAACACGTCGCAGCCCCACCTAGGCACAACAGAGAGGTCAACACGTCGGTCTAAATCCTATGCGCGCACAGGTTACGGGCCCATCGCCTGAGCACACACGCACGTTGCGTCTGTGGCGGTGAGCGACCTAGCAACCTCCATTACAAAGGAAGTTGCGTTAACGCAGATCCAACCGGCCAGCGCCGCTCGTCGCCGACGTCAAGAAGGCTTCGGTGATACCACGGCGTGGGGATACCCATAACTACTCCGCGTAGATGGTTAGTGCGTATAGACCAAATGGCGGACTCGGATCAAATACCAAGATCTCGTTAAGCGTGTTAAGTATCCATGACGCCGAGCAGGCCGAGCCCACTGTCTCCTAGGTGGTCTCAACCTGCCTGCCGCTCCGCAACAAAGTAACGATCGGGGCCGTCGGGAACCCAGGCCCACCTCTACGGGATGGAGCCACTGTCCTTTCGGCCGCCTCATCAGAATCACTTGCGGGTACTCAGCGAGTGACCCGACTTTAGTCGACATCTGTATAGTATGTATGTATGTATAGTATATACCGTGATCACCTCCCAAGTGATCACGGCCCAATAGTATAGCAAGGCGGTGACAAGAATGTAGGGCCAATGATGATAAACTAGCATCCTATACTAAGCATTTAGGATTGCGGGTAAGGTATCAACAGATGTAGCAACAATGTCGGGCTATGCATCGAATAGGATCAGCGAAAGCAATAACATCTGCACTACTCTAATGCAAGCGGTATAGAGGAGAATAGGCGATATCTGGTGATCAAGGGGGCTTGCTGGTTGCTCTGGCAAGAAGGACGAGTCACCAACACCGTAGTCGAGCTGGGGTCGCCGGCGGTCTCGGGTCTATCGGAAATAAATAACGGAGAGGAACACAATAAATATGAGCAATCAAAGCATCACAAAGCGTAACAAGACAATACGCGGTGTTGATTGTGCCCTAACGCGGTAGTAGGTGATACCGGTGGTGAAGGAAACATCCGGAAAGTATCCCGGTGTTTAGCGTTTTCGGACAGATGAACCGGAGGGGGAAAGTTGCGTGTTTGCTATGCTAGGGGTGTGTGGCGGACTAACAGGCTGCATATCCGGATTCGTCTCGTCGTTCTGAGAAACTTTCATGTACAAAGTTTTTCCATCCGAGCTACGGTTTATTTTATATTAATTTTAAAAGATTTAATTCATTTTTAGGATTTATCTAATTATTTAAATTCAACATTATCGAGCGATTGCTGCGCGACGTCGACATGACATCGACATGACATCAGCAGTCAGCAGAGGCATTGGTGGTCGGTGACATGTGGGTCCCATTCGCCGTTGGTGATTAGTCTAATTAGGGTTTAATTAAACTATCTACTTAAATAGATTAATTAAACATGATTAATTAACTTAATTAATTCATTAACTATTTTAATTAATTAATTAATTAATTAATTAATTAATTAATTTTGTTTTTTTTAACGTTTTGGAGTGGGGCCCCATTGTCATAGGGCCACTAGGGTCTATCGGGTCGGGCGTGCGGGAACAGGCGGGCACGAAGCGCCCGATGGGCGGCCGGCCGGCCTCGGCGTGACTCAGGCGTGACCAAGCAACCAACCGCCGCAACCACGGCCGACCAGGAGGCGGCGGATGGGTGGCCGCGGCTCGTCTAGGTGAAGCGGCGGAGCCGAGGCCAGCGATGGTGGCGGTCGGCGGCAAGCTAGGATTGGAACAGGTCGAGGCGGCGGCGCTGTGGCTGGCGGGTATGTGAGGTGATCTGGCGAGGCTCGCGAACGTCTGGCGGCGACGGAGGGCACGCCGAGTGGGGAAGAGAAGGAGAGGAGGGTCGCTCACAGCGTTGGAGAGAAAGGGTTGGCGGCGCGTTGGCACCGACGAGGAGGATGAAGCGAGCGGTGGGGAGCTCCGGGCGGCGTGGCAGCGACGGGTGGCGCCGGCGATGTGGTGGCGGCGGGCGGCGCGCTCGCCGAGGGGAGTGCGGCGTCGGGCGACGAGGTCCCTCGATGTGGCGCATCTAGTTCGGGAAGAAGAGGCGCAGGGAGACGAGGCAGCGATGGGGCATCGGGACCGAGGCGGGCGCATGGAGCTCCGGCGGTGTGGTCCATTCCCCGATCAATCGAAGCAGAGAAGGGAGAGGTGGATCGAGGAGTGGGGAAGTGGGGCGACGGTTAGGGTTTGATCGGGCGGACGAGGGGTATGTAGGCGCGGCTGGGCCGGCCTGGCGGCCCGGTGGGTTGAGGCCCAAGTGGGGGTGGCTAGCTGGGCCAGACGGCCCAGATGAGGGGGGTGGGCTTTCTCCTTTTTTTGTTTTTTTGTTTTCTGTTTTGCATTTTCTTTTATTTATTTATTTACTGTTTTATTTCATTTTATGTATTTAGGTTTCCTGTAAAGGCACGGCACCCTCACCATAAATACCTAAGCATTTATTTGCACACGCCGAACATTTTAGTTTAATATTTTGAAAAAAAATTGTCGCTTGACTTATTTAGTATTTAAATTTGAAAGGGTTTCGAATCATTGCGAGGTTAGCAACAGTAATCGTGGCGACGTGGCATCATTAGCGGAGGTTCACTATAGCTTGATTACCCGGGCGTCACAATTCTCCTCCACTACAAGAAATCTCGTCCCGAGATTTAAGAGGGGGACTAAGTGGAAAATTCTGGTTACGAAATTCTAACGGGTCTTCTCGATCTTGGTTGCTCTTCTCGAAGAGGTTGATCCATTATGTTGATGTCTTCATTTCTCTGCTTCAGGCCATCATGATGTAGTACACATCCTTTCTTCGGGATCTTCATCGTACTTACGGAAAGGATAAAGGGTGGGCATTCCGGGAGTACGGACCTCTACAAGGTCGAGTATCTGATCGATAAAAGATGGCGGAAGTAACTCTCAAATTTAAACTTAAGAAAATATCGAGAGCAAGGTAAGGAGGTATCATGTGAAGTTTCAAGCGGGCAGACAATCGTTTGATGCCTGAAACAGGGCGTGAAAGGGGTTCAAAGCAATGGGGATAAGTATTGTGTCTGATAGCAGAACTAAAGGTGGCTCGTGAATTACATACAAAGTCAAGCATGAGGAATATCTTTGACAACAGGGTGTACAGGAGAGTCAGGTTTCGATCTTGTGGAACAGTGGGTTATGGGCCCACCATGTGGGTTAAAGGTAGGAAGGGGGATGACGTCTTGCATGATCATGTAAGCAAGGCATGTCAGAGAATAACCTATCAGTTATGTCGGCAACATCGGTACCAAGGGCGAGGGACGAAGAGAACCGATTCCTGCTCGTTGAACGACGCGGACCAATAGGCCAAGTTCTTATCCATCGGTGGTTAGCGGAATGTTTTAAACAATAGAAACAGGGTCTCACTGGCAGAGTTGTACACCGAGGTGTTTACCTAAGCAGTGAATTATTACTGCTTAGATTATATAGATCACAAGAAAGGTTAAACCAAACAACGGGAAGGAAATATGTCTATCAAATTACACAGAACAATGGCAAGGAAAATGTGTTTAAACACATATTTCAGGGTTATATCCTTCCCAAGGACAAGCTGAGCATGATATCCATGACAGGATATAACGTAGAAAACTCTTTAGGTGGGGGAGAGAGAATTTCACGACATTTATCCATACAACGGTGTTTGGATAATAGAGCAGGAAACATTTAGCATTGGGCTTCAAATGTCCTTGTTGAAATTCAGAGTACCATAGACATGCTTCGAGATAGCATTGACATGGTCATCCTGTGAAGATCAGACTTTGGAAACACAAAGGATCCATTAGGATAAACTTATTAAACAAGGCATTCAATTTCCTCACGGAAGAATGACTAACCTTGCCAAAAAGGAAACTATAACAAAGGTCCTCCGGCCAGGGGTGCTAGGCATGACATCACCTTACCGGGTCTTATGAAGACAAGCGTTATAACTCTTGGAAATATGTCCCAGCCATCATATCTGACCGAGATTCAGATCTGATTGGTGTCAAGATACCT
Source organism: Aegilops speltoides (assembly GCA_021437245.1). Classification (NCBI taxonomy): domain Eukaryota; kingdom Viridiplantae; phylum Streptophyta; class Magnoliopsida; order Poales; family Poaceae; genus Aegilops; species Aegilops speltoides. Next base: position 544,643,481 of record CM038147.1, read on the forward strand.
CAGACATGGGATGCCTGAGAAGAAAGGTGCAACACAAATTGTCGAGATGACATTGTAATATTCTTGGGAATTGAACTATGGAAGTGAGTTCTGAAACAAGAGTTCATCATTAAACCAAGGAGAGGATAATGAGGTGGTTGATGGACTCAGTGACAACCCATCAAAATTTCCAAAAAGATGGATTTCCACAATTAAGTGAACAAGGAGATAACATTAGTCAGATCAAATGGTATAATGATGTATGCTCAAGGGAAACATACACAATTAAACATTGGTTGAAAGGTGCACCCGAAATGTGGGGTTAGGTAGCATGATCAATGTTAGAATGGTGATTCAATAATCAATAGACTAAGAATGAATGGCCGACCATTAACTTCAAAGCAATAGGGTTGCTAGAAGTGCAGGATCCAAACAGCACCGTGCACTTGTTGGTACCCCGGTTGGAATCAACACGAGGACCATGAAGAATGGTGATGGTGAGAAGTATCACTATACCAAGAACTCTCAAGAGGTGGAACAAATCTCAGAACATTCTTGACATAAAAGATGGTAATACTCCAAGATAAAGAAGAACAAAGGCTGGATAGCAAGGAACTCAAGGTATAACACAAAACATGAACAAGTTTGTGTTGGGGGAAGGCAAGAATGTCGTCGATGATAACACAATCATCGAGGGGCAAGGATGGTATTTCTCATCATGAATACAATTGTTATCCTGGAGGAACTTAGAATGTTGATGATGATCATGATAAATTTGTCGAGAGACTTCATGAAGATGTAATCAATCGGCAATGACATCAAGTTAAAGGAATGATGAAACAAAAGGTTATCGGAACCATGGGTACGACACAAACTTGAAATCAAGTTTGTTGTTTGAGGAGAATTGATATGACGAGGAAGATCGACGTAAGCTTAGCTCAGCGTCAAAATTGTGTTCCGGGAAGAAGGACTAGGTAGCACAATTAAGATTTAGCACGTTAATGATATAGCCGATCAGGCTAGAAATGACGCGATCGGGTACAAACTCGTACTTAAAGAAGATTATCAAAAGTTGTTGAACCGTAGTGCAGACTCGATTCAGTTATCGGTGCCTTTGAGTGTTTAATAACTTCGAGCCCGTGAAAAATTGGAATCGATGGGAATGTAGCACTTGATGAAGAACTCATAAGAAGTTATGCAGCTCAATAATCTCGAGATACCAGGGGTAATACTCAAAGGTAGAACATGATAGAAGTAGAACCGGTCATTGACCTATGATGAGAGATACTTCAACATTGCGAATTAGACGAGGCCTTTGGAATGGATTCCCATCGATATATCGGATCGAGGACAGCATGGTCGGAACCATAAGCTATAAGGAATCAATTTGAAGAATACCGAAAGAATCATACAGCTGGATAATCATTTTACAAGAAGCTTCCGAGACGGTTTGCATCATTTTCATGGGCATGAACACAAAGTTCAAGGTCGACTCCACTTCTTTAATGCATATCATTTCATTCACCCTTCGCTTTGATATAACTGTAGTGTTGGAATTTTATCTAGTAGAACACCAGAAGAGTATGACTTGTGAAAACTTTCGGGTTCTCAGGTATTAGGGGAAGGGATAGGTTCAACCCATCGGGCATCTTAGTAACATATACCACAAGTTTCAAAAGTAAATACACAAGCTCGAAAGCAGAGCATGGTTTGCCAAGCAGAGGATACAATTTACCAAAGGCACTATGTATCAGGGGAAGAACTCACAAGGTGATAGAATATGAAGGACACTGTCGGATAGCAATCCAACAATGGATCGGGCGATCCACAACGGAGTTGAGGTGAGTATCGGTATTCGAGTAAAGAATGCACGGGCATCATATTATAGAACATCGGAATAATTCGATGCTTAGATAACAAAGGAATTATGATTTCCAAAACAAAGGATCGAAGCGATCGCTCGATCAAGGATGAATAAGTTGGATAAACCAGAGGCACAATTGGCGACAAATAGTTTGGTCGAGAACCAGCTCATGTTCAAAAATGATGTACGAGTCGGAAAGATAATTTAGAAGGGTTGGTAGATGATTGTGTGCATTCGCACACATATTGAATCAATAGGATCAAAATAGCGGTGTCAAAAGATACTAGTGAATATTGCGGATATATGGGAAGCATCCATAATGCTAGTAGACAAGTATTTGCAGAGCAATAAAGCTGCTAAGAATTTTCGGAGGATTGAATAGTATTTCAAAGACTTTTGTGAAACACCTGAACAATTGGGATGAGCGGATACTCGGAAGGTGCGAGAAATTAGTCTTAGGGGTATTCAGGTGGCGAAGAACTGCAAGGCAGTAGGCACAAAATATTCTCGGGGTATCTTGTAATAACAAGATCGACTGGGAATAAAAGTAAGCATGACAGGTGTAAGTATTTATCCATAGGGATATTTCGGTGGAAGGGAATTGCAAAAGCAACAGGCACAAGGTCTCGAGAGAAAATCAGAGAGTATCTTCGAAATCTTCAGGTGCAGCCGGCGATCATCTGGACTGAAGGGGCTCTCCGGGGAAAAGTATTTTCGAGAACCTAAAGTTAGATTTTAGTAAAAATCGTTTATCCGAGTAGGAGAGAGTTCAGAGCCCCAGAGTAAAGGTCGAGGAGTAAAAGATCCTAATACCACCCAATTGGCGACGTGGGCCCATAGGCCTCACAGCCATGTTAGTAAAGGTTTTGCAATCACTAGACTCAACTTCGCCAAGGAGTTGGAAGGGATTCTACAGCGATCGGCTCGATACCAACTTGTGGCGCCCGATTCAATCATACACTAATCATGCACGCAAAGCGTGTACGATCAAGATCGAGGACTCACGGAAGATATCACAACACAACTCTAAAAGTAAAATAAGTCATACAAGCATCATAATACAAGCCGGGGCCTCGAGGGCTCGAATACAAGTGCTTGATCATAGACGAGTCGCGGAAGCAACAATATCTGAGTACGAGACATAAGTTAAACAAGTTGCCATAAGATGGCTAGCACAAACGGGATACAGATCGAAGAGGCGCAGGCCTCCTGCAGGATCCTCCTAAGCTACTCCTGGTCGTCGTCAGCAGCCTGCACGTAGTAGTAGGCACCTCCAGTGTAGTAGTCGTCATCGATGGTGGCGTCCGGCTCCTAGACTCCAGCATCTGGTTGCGACAACCAGAAAGAAAGGAAAGGGGGAAAAAGGGGGGAGAAAGCAACCGTGAGTACTCATCCAAAGTACTCACAAGCAAGGAGCTACACTACATATGCATGGGTATATGTGTAAGGAGGCCATATGAGTGGACTGAACTGCAGAATGCCAGAATAAGAGGGGGATAGCTAATCCTATCGAAGACTATGCTTCTGGCAGCCTCCGTCTTGCAGCAGGTAGAAGAGAGTAGACTGAAGTCCTCCAAGTAGCATCGCCAAGTAGCATCTCCAAGTAGCATCCCCAAGTAGCATCTCCAGTAGCATCGCATAGTATAATCCTACCCGGCGATCCTCCCCTCGTCGCCCCGTGGAAAAGCGATCACCGGGTTGTCTGTGGAACTTGGAAGGGTGTGTTTTATTAAGTATCCAGTTCTAGTTGTCATAAGGTCGAGGTACAACTCCGGGTCGTCCTTTTACCGAGGGACACGGCTATTCGAATAGATTAACTTCCCTGCAGGGGTGCACCACATAACCCAACACGCTTGATCCCATTTGGCGGACACACTTTCTGGGTCATGCCCGGCCTCGGAAGATCAACACGCCGCAGCCCCACCTAGGCTGTGAGAGAGGTCAACACGTCGGTCTAAATCCTATGCGCGCGAGGTTACGGGCCCATCGCCTCGAGCACACACCGCACGCGTCTGTGACGGTGAGCAGACCTAGCAACCTCCATTACAAAGGAAGTTGCGTTAACGCATCCAACCCGGTAGCGCCGCTCGTCGCCGACGTCAAGAAGGCTTCGGTGATACCACGACGTCGGGATACCCATAACTACTCCGCGTAGATGGTTAGTGCGTATAGACCAAATGGCGGACTCGGATCAAATACCAAGATCTCGTTAAGCGTGTTAAGTATCCATGAACGCCGAGCAGGCCAGCCCACTGTCTCCTAGGTGGTCTCAACCTGCCCTGCCGCTCCGCAACAAAGTAACGATCGGGGCCGTCGGGAACCAGGCCCACCTCTACCGGGATGGAGCCACTGTCCTTTCCCCCTCATCGAGAATCACTTGCGGGTACTCAACGAGCTGACCCGACTTTAGTCACCATCAGTATAGTATGTATGTATGTATAGTATATACCGTGATCACCTCCCAAGTGATCACGGCCCAATAGTATAGCAAGGCAGACCGACAAGAATGTAGGGCCAATGATGATAAACTAGCATCCTATACTAAGCATTTAGGATTGCAGGTAAGGTATCAACAGATGTAGCAACAATGTCAGGCTATGCATCAGAATAGGATCAACGGAAAGCAGTAACATGCTACACTACTCTAATGCAAGCAGTATAGAGGAGAATAGGCGATATCTGGTGATCAAGGGGGGGGGGCTTGCCTGGTTGCTCTGGCAAGAAGGACGAGTCACCAACACCGTAGTCGAACCGGGGTGGCGGCGGTCTCGGGTCTATCGGAAATAAGTAACGGAGAGGGAACACAATAAATAACAGAGCAATCAAAGCATCACAAAGCGTAACAAGACAATACGCGGTGTTCGGTGTGCCCTAACGCGGTAGTAGGTGATACCGGTGAAGGGGGGAAACATCCGGGAAAGTATCCCCGGTGTTTCGCGTTTTCGGACAGATGAACCGGAGGGGGAAAGTTGCGTGTTTGCTATGCTAGGGGTGTGTGGCGGACTAACAGGCTGCATATCCGGATTCGTCTCGTCGTTCTGAGAAACTTTCATGTACAAAGTTTTTCCATCCGAGCTACGGTTTATTTTATATTAATTTTAAAAGATTTAATTCATTTTTAGGATTTATCTAATTATTTAAATTCAACATTATCCAGAACAGTGCACGCTGACGTCAGCATGACATCAGCATGACATCAGCAGTCAACAGAGGCATTGACTGGTCAACTGACATGTGGGCCCCATTCGTCGTTGACTGATTAGTCTAATTAGGGTTTAATTAAACTATCTACTTAAATAGATTAATTAAACATGATTAATTAACTTAATTAATTCGTTAACTATTTTAATTATTAATTAATTAATTAATTTCGATTTTTTTAACGTTTTGGAGTGGGGCCCCATTGTCATAGGGCCACTGGGGTCTATCGGGTCGGGCGTGCGGGAACAGGCCGGGCACACAGCGCCCGATGGGGCGAGGCAGGCGGCTGGCCTCGGGCGTGACCAGCAGCGCAGGCGCCGGCGACCACGAAGCCGACCAGGGGAGGCGGCGGATGGGTGGCCGCGGCTCGTCTAGGCGAAGCGGGCGGAGCCGGGGGCCAAGCAGTGGTGGCGGTCGGCGACGAGCTAGGATTGGAGCGGGTCGAGGGGGAGGCGTCTGCTGGCGTGGCGTGTGTGAGGTGGCTCTGGCGTGGCTCGCGAACGTCTGGAAGCGGCGACGGAGAGCGGCACGCCGAGTGGAAGCGAAGAGAGGAGGGTCGCTCACAGCGTTGGAGAGAAGGGGTTGGCGGCGCGTTGGCACCGACGAGGAGGATGAAGCAGCGGTGGGGAGCTCCGGCGGCGTGGCAGCGACGGGTGGCGCCGCGATGTGGTGGCGGCGAGGGCGGCGCTGCTCGAGGGAGGTGCGGCGTCGGGCGACGAGGTCCCTCGATGACGGCGCATCTAGTTCGGGAAGAGGGGAGGCGCAGGGAGACGAGGCGGCAGCGATGGGGCATCGGGACCGAGGCGAGGCGCATGGAGATCCGGCGGTGACGGGTCCATTCCCCGATCAATCGGGGGCAGAGAAGGGAGAGGTGGATCGAGGAGTGGGGAAGTGGGGCGACGGTTAGGGTTTGATCGGCGGACGAGGGGTATGTAAGCTGGCTGGCTGGGCTGGGCGCCCGTGGGTTGAGGCCCAAGTGGGGTGGCTAGCTGGGCGACGGCCCAGATGAGGGGGTGGGCTTTCTCCTTTTTTGTTTTTTGTTTTCTGTTTTGCATTTTCTTTTATTTATTTATTTACTGTTTTATTTCATTTTATGTATTTAGGTTTCTGTAAAGGCACGGCACCCTCACCATAAATACCTAAGCATTTATTTTGCACATTTTAGTTTAATATTTTGAAAAAAACTGACTTAACATTTTAGTTTAATATTTTGAAAAAAATTGTCGCTTGATTGACTTATTTAGTATTTAAATTTGAAAGGGTTTGAATCATTGCGAGGTTAGCATTTACGGAAAGGATAAAGGGTGGGAAGTCGTGGTGACGTGGCATCATTAGCGGAGGTTCACTATAGCTTGATTACTTACTGCTTAGATTATATAGATCACAAGAAAGGTTAAACCAAACAACGGGAAGGAAATATGTCTATCAAATTACATGAACAATGGCAAGGAAAATGTGTTTAAACACATATTTCAGGTTATATCCTTCCCAAGGACAAGTGAGCATGATATCCATGACAGGATATAACGAGAAAACTCTTTAGGTGGGGAGAGAGAATTTCACGACATTATCCATACAACGGTGTTTGGATAATAGAGCAGGAAACATTTAGCATTGGGCTTCAAATGTCCTTGTTGAAATTCAGAGTACCATAGACATGCTTTGAGATAGCATTGACATGGTCATCCTGTGAAGATCAGACTTTGGAAACACAAAGGATCCATTAGGATAAACTTATTAAACAAGGCATTCAATTTCCTCACGGAAGAATGACTAACCTTGCCAAAAAGGAAACTATAACAAAGGTCCTCCGGCCAGGGGTGCTAGGCATGACATCACCTTACCGGGTCTTATGAAGACTAGCGTTATAACTCTTGGAAATATGTCCCAGCCATCATATCTGACCGAGATTCAGATCTGATTGGTGTCAAGATACCTCAGACATGGGATGCCTGAGAAGAAAGGTGCAACACAAATTGTCGAGATGACATTGTAATATTCTTGGGAATTGAACTATGGAAGTGAGTTCTGAAACAAGAGTTCATCATTAAACCAAGGAGAGGATAATGAGGTGGTTGATGGACTCAGTGACAACCCATCAAAATTTCCAAAAAGATGGATTTCCACAATTAAGTGAACAAGGAGATAACATTAGTCAGATCAAATGGTATAATGATGTATGCTCAAGGGAAACATACACAATTAAACATTGGTTGAAAGGTGCACCCGAAATGTGGGGTTAGGTAGCATGATCAATGTTAGAATGGTGATTCAATAATCAATAGACTAAGAATGAATGGCCGACCATTAACTTCAAAGCAATAGGGTTGCTAGAAGTGCAGGATCCAAACAGCACCGTGCACTTGTTGGTACCCCGGTTGGAATCAACACGAGGACCATGAAGAATGGTGATGGTGAGAAGTATCACTATACCAAGAACTCTCAAGAGGTGGAACAAATCTCAGAACATTCTTGACATAAAAGATGGTAATACTCCAAGATAAAGAAGAACAAAGGCTGGATAGCAAGGAACTCAAGGTATAACACAAAACATGAACAAGTTTGTGTTGGGGGAAGGCAAGAATGTCGTCGATGATAACACAATCATCGAGGGGCAAGGATGGTATTTCTCATCATGAATACAATTGTTATCCCGAGGAACTTAGAATGTTGATGATGATCATGATAAATTTGTCGAGAGACTTCATGAAGATGTAATCAATCGGCAATGACATCAAGTTAAAGGAATGATGAAACAAAAGGTTATCGGAACCATGGGTACGACACAAACTTGAAATCAAGTTTGTTGTTTGAGGAGAATTGATATGACGAGGAAGATCGACGTAAGCTTAGCTCAGCGTCAAAATTGTGTTCCGGGAAGAAGGACTAGGTAGCACAATTAAGATTTAGCACGTTAATGATATAGCCGATCAGGCTAGAAATGACGCGATCGGGTACAAACTCGTACTTAAAGAAGATTATCAAAAGTTGTTGAACCGTAGTGCAGACTCGATTCAGTTATCGGTGCCTTTGAGTGTTTAATAACTCAGAGCCCGTGAAAAATTGGAATCAGTGGGAATGTAGCACTTGATGAAGAACTCATAAGAAGTTATGCAGCTCCAATAATCTCGAGATACCAGGGGGTAATACTCAAAGGTAGAACATGATAGAAGTAGAACCGGGTCATTGACCTATGACAGTAGATACTTCAACATTGCCAGAATTAGACGAGGCACTGGAATGGATTCCCATCAGATATATCAGATCAGGACAGCATGGTCGGAACCATAACTGTAAGGAATCAATTTGAAGAATACCGAAAGAATCATACAGCTGGATAATCATTTTACAAGAAGCTTCCGAGACGGTTTGCATCATTTTCATGGGCATGAACACAAAGTTCAAGGTCGACTCCCACTTCTTTAATGCATATCATTTCATTCACCCTTCGCTTTGATATAACTGTAGTGTTGGAATTTTATCTAGTAGAACACCAGAAGAGTATGACTTGTGAAAACTTTCGGGTTCTCAGGTATTAGGGGAAGGGATAGGTTCAACCCATCGGGCATCTTAGTAACATATACCACAAGTTTCAAAAGTAAATACACAAGCTCGAAAGCAGAGCATGGTTTGCCAAGCAGAGGATACAATTTACCAAAGGCACTATGTATCAGGGGAAGAACTCACAAGGTGATAGAATATGAAGGACACTGTCGGATAGCAATCCAACAATGGATCGGGCGATCCACAACGGAGTTGAGGTGAGTATCGGTATTCCAGAAAGAATGCACGGGCATCATATTATAGAACATCGGAATAATTCGATGCTTAGATAACAAAGGAATTATGATTTCCAAAACAAAGGATCAGAAGCAGTCGCTCTGATCAAGGATGGATAAGTTGGATAAACCAGAGGCACAATTGGCGACAAATAGTTTGGTCGAGAACCAGCTCATGTTCAAAAATGATGTCTGAGTCGGAAAGATAATTTAGAAGGGTTGGTAGATGATTGTGTGCATTCGCACACATATTGAATCAATAGGATCAAAATGACGGTGTCAAAAGATACTAGTGAATATTGCCAGATATATGGGAAGCATCCATAATGCTAGTAGACAAGTATTTGCAGAGCAATAAAGCTGCTAAGAATTTTCGGAGGATTGAATAGTATTTCAAAGACTTTTGTGAAACACCTGAACAATTGGGATGAGCGGATACTCGGAAGGTGCGAGAAATTAGTCTTAGGGGTATTCAGGTGGCGAAGAACTGCAAGGCAGTAGGCACAAAATATTCTCGGGGTATCTTGTAATAACAAGATCGACTGGGAATAAAAGTAAGCATGACAGGTGTAAGTATTTATCCATAGGGATATTTCGGTGGAAGGGAATTGCAAAAGCAACAGGCACAAGGTCTCGAGAGAAAATCAGAGAGTATCTTCGAAATCTTCAGGTGCAGCCGGCGATCATCTGGACTAAAGGGGCTCTCCGGGGAAAAGTATTTTCGAGAACCTAAAGTTAGATTTTAGTAAAAATCGTTTATCCCGAGTAGGAGAGAGTTCAGAGCCCCAGAGTAAAGGTCGAGGAGTAAAAGATCCTAATACCACCCAATTGGCGACGTGGGCCCATAGGCCTCACAGCCATGTTAGTAAAGGTTTTGCAATCACTAGACTCAACTTCGGCCAAGGAGTTGGAAAGGGGATTCCTACAGGCAGTCGGCTCTGATACCAACTTGTGACGCCCCCGATTCAATCATACACTAATCATGCACGCAAACGTGTACGATCAAGATCAGGGACTCACGGGAAGATATCACAACACAACTCTAAAAGTAAAATAAGTCATACAAGCATCATAATACAAGCCAGGGGCCTCGAGGGCTCGAATACAAGTGCTTGATCATAGACGAGTCAGTCGGAAGCAACAATATCCGAGTACTGAGACATAAGTTAAACAAGTTGCCATAAGATGGCTAGCACAAACCGGGATACAGATCGAAGAGGCGCAGCCTCTGCCAGGATCCTCCTAAGCTACTCCGTCAGTCGTCGTGCTGCACCGCACGTAGTAGTAGGCACCTCCAGTAGTAGTCGCCATCGATGGTGGCGTCCGGCTCCTAGACTCCAAAGATCTGGTTGCGACAACCGTAAAGAAAGGAAAGGGGAAAAGGGGAGAAAGCAACCGTGAGTACTCATCCAAAGTACTCACAAGCAAGGAGCTACACTACATATGCATGGGTATATGTGTAAGGAGGCCATATGAGTGGACTGAATCTGCAGAATGCCGAATAAGAGGGGATAGCTAATCCTATCGAAGACTATGCTTCCGCAGCCTCCGCCTTGCTGCAGTAGAAGAGAGTAGGTCAAGTCCTCCAAGTAGCATCGCCAAGTAGCATCTCCAAGTAGCATCCCCAAGTAGCATCTCCAGAGCATCGCATAGTATAATCCTACCCGCGATCCTCCCTCGTCGCCCGTGGAAAAGCGATCACCGGGTTGTCTGTGGAACTTGGAAGGGTGTGTTTTATTAAGTATCCAGTTCTAGTTGTCATAAGGTCGAGGTACAACTCCGGTCGCCCTTTACCGAGGGACACGGCTATTCAATAGATTAACTTCCTGCAGGGTGCACCACATAACCCAACACGCTTGATCCCATTTGGCGGACACACTTTCTGGGTCATGCCCGCCTCGAAGATCAACACGCCGCAGCCCCACCTAGGCACAACAGAGAGGTCAACACGCCGGTCTAAATCCTATGCGCGCGAGGTTCGGGCCCATCGCCTCGAAAGCACACCGCACGCTGCGTGACGTGCCGGTGAGCGACCTAGCAACCTCCATTACAAAGGAAGTTGCGTTAACGCAGTCCAACCAAATAGCAGCGCCGCCGTCGGCCGACGCCAAGAAGGCTTGCCGATACCACGACGTCGGGATACCCATAACTACTCCCGCGTAGATGGTTAGTGCGTATAGACCAAATGGCCGACTCGGATCAAATACCAAGATCTCGTTAAGCGTGTTAAGTATCCATGAACGCCGAGCAGGCCAGCCCACCTGTCTCCTAGGTGGTCTCAACCTGCCTGCCGCTCGCAACAAAGTGTGATCGGGGCCGTCGGGAACCTGTGCCCACCTCTACCGGGATGGAGCCACTGTCCTTTCAGCCCCTCATCGTAATCACTTGCGGGTACTCAACGAGTGACCCGACTTTAGTCACCATCTGTATAGTATGTATGTATGTATAGTATATACCCGTGATCACCTCCCAAGTGATCACGCCCAATAGTATAGCAAGGCGATCGACAAGAATGTAGGGCCAATGATGATAAACTAGCATCCTATACTAAGCATTTAGGATTGCGGTAAGGTATCAACAGATGTAGCAACAATGTCGCTATGCATCGTAATAGGATCAACGGAAGCAGTAACATGCTACACTACTCTAATGCAAGCAAGATAGAGGAGAATAGGCGATATCTGGTGATCAAGGGGGGCTTGCCTGGTTGCTCGGCAAGAAGGACGAGTCACCAACACCGTAGTCGAACCGGGGTGGCCGCAGCCTCGGGTCTATCGGAAATAAGTAACGGAGAGGAACACAATAAATAACAGAGCAATCAAAGCATCACAAAGCGTAACAAGACAATACGCGGTGTTCGTGTGCCCTAACGCGTAGTAGGTGATACCGGTGAAGGGGAAACATCCGGAAAGTATCCCGGTGTTTCGCGTTTTGACAGATGAACCGAGGGGAAAGTTGCGTGTTTGCTATGCTAGGGGTGTGTGGCGATTTAACAGCTGCATATCCGGATTCGCCTCGTCGCTCGAGAAACTTTCATGTACAAAGTTTTTCCATCCGAGCTACGGTTTATTTTATATTAATTTTAAAAGATTTAATTCATTTTAGGATTTATCTAATTATTTAAATTCAACATTATCTGAGCGAGGCACGCCGACGTCAAGATGACATCAAGATGACATCGCAGATCAACAGAGGCATTGGTGGTCAAGTCGACATGTGGGCCCCATTCGCCGTTGGTGATTAGTCTAATTAGGGTTTAATTAAACTATCTACTTAAATAGATTAATTAAACATGATTAATTAACTTAATTAATTCGTTAACTATTTTAATTATTAATTAATTAATTAATTTCGATTTTTTTAACGTTTTGAGTGGGGCCCCATTGTCATAGGGCCACCGGGGTCTATCGGGTCGGGCGTGCGGGAACACGGGCGCGGCACGAAGCGCCGATGGCGGGGCGAGGGGCCTCGCCTCAAGCGTGACCAAGCCAAGCAGCCGCGGCGACCCAAGCCGACCGAGGCGGCGGATGGTGGCCGCATGCTCGTCTAAGCCAGCAGGCGGAGCCGGGGCCAAGCGATGGTGGCGGTCGGCGACGAGCTAGGATTGAACGGGTCGAGGTCGAGGCAGGCGTCGTGGGCGTGGCGTGGGGGGGTGATGCAGTGTGGCTCGCGAACGCGAAAGGGCGACGAGAGGCGGCACGCCGAGTGGGGCAGAGAGGAGAGGAGGGGTCGCTCACAGCGTTGGAGAGAAGGGGTTGGCGAGGCGCGTTGGCACTGACGAGGAGGATGAAGCAGGCCGGTGGGGGAGCTCCGGGGCGACGTGGCAGCGACGGGGTGGCGCCGGCGATGTGGTGGCGGCGGAGGGCGGCGCTGCCGAGGGGAAGTGCAGGCGTCGGGCGACGAGGTCCCTCAGTGACGGCGCATCTAGTTCGGGGAAGAGGGGGAGGCGCAGGGGAGACGAGGCGACGGCAGTGGGGCATCGGGGACCGAGGCGGAGGCGCATGGAGATCCCGGCGGTGACGGGTCCATTCCCCCCGATCCAATCGGGGGGGCAGAGAAGGGGAGAGGTGGATCGAGGGAGTGGGGGAAGTGGGGCGACCGGTTAGGGTTTCGGTCGGGCGAACGAGGGGTATGTAGGCGCGGCTGGGCCGGCCTGGCGGCCCGGTGGGTTGAGGCCCAAGTGGGGGTGGCTAGCTGGGCCAGACGGCCCAGATGAGGGGGGTGGGCTTTCTCCTTTTTTTGTTTTTTTGTTTTCTGTTTTGCATTTTCTTTTATTTATTTATTTACTGTTTTATTTCATTTTATGTATTTAGGTTTCCTGTAAAGGCACGGCACCCTCACCATAAATACCTAAGCATTTATTTGCACACGCCGAACATTTTAGTTTAATATTTTGAAAAAAATTGTCGCTTGACTTATTTAGTATTTAAATTTGAAAGGGTTTCGAATCATTGCGAGGTTAGCAACAGTAATCGTGGTGACGTGGCATCATTAGCGGAGGTTCACTATAGCTTGATTACCCGGGCGTCACACCAAGCTTAGATGCTTGAGACTTCTTGAAATATTATCTTGGGGTGCCTTGGGCATCCCCAAGCTTGAACCTTTGTGTCTCCTTTACTCCTCTCATACCATGGTTTCTCTTTTTATCAAAAGCTTCATCCACACCAAACTCAGCAAGAACTTGTGAGATAGGTTAGTATAAACCAATGCAAAACCTTATTATTTTGTACTGTAACAAATCACTAAAATTATTATTCAACATTGCATACTAAATGCCTCTGCATATTTAACACTCCTATCCTCAAATAGAATCATTAAACAAGCAAACATATGCAGACATTCCAAACATAACAGCAATCTGCCAAAACAGTACAGTATGTAAAGAATGCAAGATTCATCATACTTCCCTAATTCCAAAAATTATGAAATAAAATTCCCACCGTGGTAAATTTATCAGAGCTCATTATGCAAAAAGTTTCAACATTATATCATTCTCTGACTTTTCTAGGAAATCTTTGCAACAGCGGTAAACTTTCTGTTTTCAAACAGCAACATGTATACTAGCAAAATAAGCATGGTAAAGGCTATCCTTGACATTTTTATTGAAACTAAAGATGCAAAACATTAATCTAAATAATATCAAGCAAATACTAACAAAAGAAAATGACGCTCCAAGCAAAACACATATCATGTGGCGAATAAAAATATAGCTCCAAGTAAAGTTACCGATGAACGAAGACGAAAGAGGGGATGCCATCCGGGGCATCCCCAAGCTTAGGCTCTTGGCTATTTTTTTAATATCTTGGGGTGACATGGGCATCCCCAAGCTTAGGCTCTTGCCACTCCTTATTCCATAGTCCATCAAATCTTTACCCAAAACTTGAAAACTTCACAACACAAAACTTAACAGAAAACTTGTAAGCTCCGTTAGTATAAGAAAATAAAACCACCACTTAGGTACTCTAATGAACTCATTCTAAATTCATATTGGTGTAATATCTACTGTATTCCAAGTTCTCTATGGTTCATACCACTTAACACTAGCCATAGATGCATCAAAATAAGCAAACAATACATAGAAAACAGAATCTGTCAAAAACAGAACAGTCTGTAGTAATCTGTATCAAACGTATACTTATGGAACTCCAAAAATCCTACCAAATTAGGAAGACCTAATCAATTTGTGTACCAATCCAAAGCAAAAAGAATCAGATCATAAGCACGTTTATGTGAATTAACAAAACTAATTTACTGTGTGCAAAAGTTTCAGATTTTTAGCAGGATCAACAGAACTATCACCGTAAGCTATCCTAAAGGTCTTACTTGGCACTTTATTGAAACAAAGGCTATGAAACATGATTATTACAGTAGCATAATCATGTGGACACGCAAAAACAATAAGGATAGATATTGGGTTGTCTCCCAACAAGCGTGTTTCTTTAATGCCTTTCTAGCTAGGCATGATGATGGCAATGATGCTCACATAAAAGATAAGAATTGAAATATAACGGGAGCATCATGAAGCATATGACTAGCACATTTAAGTCTAACCCACTTCCTATGCATAGGGATTTTGTGAGCAAACAACTTATGGGAACAATAATCAACTAGCATAGGAAGGTAAAACAAGCATAGCTTCAAGATTTTCAACACATAGAGAGGAAACTTGACATTATTGCAATTCCTACAAGCATATATTCCTCCCTCATAATAATTTTCAGTAGCATCATGAATGAATTCAACAATATAACCAGAACCTAAAGCATTCTTTTCATGATCTACAAGCATAGAAATTTTACTACTCTCCACATGAGCAAATATCTTCTCATGAATAGTAGTGGGAGCAAACTCAACAAGATAATTACCATGTGAGGCATAATCCAATTGAAAACTAAAATCATGATGACAAGTTTCATGGTTATCATTATTCCTAATAACATACAAGTCATCACATCATAGATAGCAAGTTTGTTCTCATAATCAATTGGAACCTCTTCCGAAATAGTGGATTCATCACTAAATAAAGTTGACACTCTTCCAAATCTACTTTCATATTCATCACAATAAGATTCAACATCCTCCAAAATAGTGGGATCACTACTTCCTAAAGTTGACACTCTTCCAAACCCACTTTCATCAATATAATCATCATAAATAGGAGGCATCGCTTTCAACATAATAAATATTCTCATCAAAACTTGGGGGGCAAAAAATATCATCTTCATTAAACATAGCATCCCCAAGCTTGTGGCTTTGCATATCATTAGCATCATGGATATTCAAGGAATTCATACTAATAACATTGCAATCATGCTCATCATTAAAATATTTAGTGCCAAACATTCTAATGCATTCTTCCTCTAGCACTTGAGCACAATTTTCCTTTTCATCATACTCACGAAAGATATTAAAAATATGAAGCGTATGTGACAAACTCAATTCTATTTTTTTGTAGTTTTCTTCTATAGACTAAACTAATGATAAAACAAGAAACAAAAAGATTCGATTGCAAGATCTAAAGATATACCTTCAAGCACTCACCTCCCCGGCAACGGCGCTAGAAAAGAGCTTGATGTCTACTACACAACCTTTTTCTTGTAGATGTTATTGGGCCTGCAAGTGCACAGGTTTGTAGGACAGTAGCAAATTTCCCTCAAGTGGATGACCTAAGGTTTATCAATCCGTGGGAGGCGTAGGATGAAGATGGTCTCTCTCTAACAACCCTGCAACCAAATAACAAAAAGTCTCTTGTGTCCCCAACACACCCAATACAATGGTAAATTGTATAGGTGCACTAGTTCGGTGAAGAGATGTTGATACAAGCGCAATATGGATGGTAGATAAAGGTATTTGTAATCTGAAAAATATAAAAACAGCAAGGTAACTAATGATAAAAGTGAGCGTAAACGGTATTGCAATGATAGGAAACAAGGCATAGGGTTCATACTTTCACTAGTGCAAGTTCTCTCAACAATAATAACATAGATAGATCATATAACAATCCCTCAACATGCAACAAAGAGTCACTCCAAAGCCACTAATAGAGGAGAAAAAACGAAGAGATTATGGTAGGGTACAAAACCACCTCAAAGTTATTCTTTCGGATCAATCTATTCAAGAGTTCGTACTAGAATAACACCTTAAGACACAAATCAACCAAAACCCTAATGTCACCTAGATACTCCATTGTCACCTCAAGTATCCGTGGGCATGATTATACGATATGCATCACGCAATCTCAGATTCATCCAACCAACACAAAGTACTTCAAAGAGTGCCCCAAAGTTTTTACCGGAGAGTCAAGAAAACGTGTGCTAACCCCTATGCATAGGTTCATGGGCGGAACCCGCAAGTTGGTCACCAAAACATACATCAAGTGGCATGTGATATCCCATTGTCACCACAGATAAACACGGCAAGACATACATCAAGTGTTCTCAAAGAAAGACTCAATCCGATACGATAACTTCAAGAGGAAAACTCAATTCATCACAAGAGAGTAGAGGAGGGAGAAACATCATAAGATCCAACTATAATAGCAAAGCTCGCGATACATCAAGATCGTGCCATAGAGAGAACACGAGAGAGAGAGAGAGAGAGATCAAACACATAGCTACTGGTACATACCCTCAGCCCCGAGGGTGAACTACTCCTCCTCGTCATGGATAGCGCCGGATGATGAAGATGGCCACGGTGATGGGTTCCCCCTCCGCAGGTGCCGAACGGGCTCCCGAGAGGTTTTGGTGGCTCTGAGAGGCTTGCGGCGGAACTCCCGATCTATCTTGATTATCAATGTTTTTAGGGTACGTAGGCTTATATAGGCGAAAGAATTCGGTCGGGGGGTGCTCGAGGGGCCCACGAGACAGGGAGGCGCGCCCAGTAAGGGGGGGCGCGCCCCCTATCTCCTGGCCTCCTTGAGGATCTTCTGACGTGAACTCCAAGTCTCCAGGATCATATTCTTCCAGAAAATCACGCTGCCGAAGGTTTCATTCCGTTTGGACTCCGTTTGATATTCCTTTTCTTCGAAATACTGAAACAGGCAATAAAATAGCAATATGGGCTGGGCCTTCGGTTAATAGGTTAGTTTTAAAAGTAATATAAAAGTGTATAATAAAGGCCGTAATCATTCAAAACTGATAATAAAATAGCATGAATGCTTCATAAATTATAGATACGTTGGAGACGTATCACATACATATAACATCACTAATACAACTAAAACCCTAGCGCACGACGGGTATCGGCGCGGGCGGTGGACACCCACAGAGAAGGAACCATCACAGGATCATAGCTCCAGTGAGATCCTTGGAGAACCTGCCAGGTATTGGAGAACTTGTTCTCCAACGCAAACAAGTAGCAACGGACGTGCACGTCCTCCTCACTGACACGGTGATGCACCACCTCCGCGGGGTCCTCGAGCCTCTGGACCGTCACTGTCCTCGAGCCTCTGGACCGTCACTGGCCCACGCAACCGCCACCGAAGAAGGTTCGCGTCAACGACAGGCTGGCTCCTCACCAACCTGCGCCCCCGGTAGGTAGCGCCTCCCAGTACCATCCTGGCGGAGCCTAGTGCCGGACATGGCCCATCTGGTGATGCAGGTGTCCTCCGCCGACTCGACGACGAGGATGCGGGATAGGCATCGTCCACGTTGATGCGGGAAAAATTGCTTTACCTAAAAAAATAACAACAAGTTCTTACTAACTAGTTCTATTAATTCAACTAGTTCTTACTAAAATTAAACTTACTATAAATAAAAATAAACTAGTACCTAATTGGTACCTAGTTCTTACTAACTAATTAGTACCTAGGAACTACTGCCCTAATTACCATCTAATTTGATGAACCTAGGGGTGGAAAGTGGTAGCGGATATTCCAATTATCCAACTTAAAAGTGAAATAAGTGGTCAAATTTTACTCGTTTTATTATGCATTACACTAGTGTTTATTCATCATCTAAGAAAACTCTCACCAAGATCTCAGATCCAATTCATTTCCACCCATAGATGAACCCTAACTAATTTGATGCAACTAAAATTTGAAGAACCCTATCTAGGCAGAGGTAGGGGAGGGGAGGAGCAGGCGTGCTCACTGGTGCCTGCGCAGAGAGAGGGGCAGGCGGCGCCGAGGTCGGGTCGGGGCTCGGCGCGCCACGGAGGCGTCGAGGTCGAGGTCGGGCGGGGCGTTCAAGGCGAGCGTTGAGGTCGGGGGGGGGGGCAGCGAGTGAAGGAAATATGCCCTAGAGGCAATAATAAAGTTATTATTTATTTCCTTATTTCATGATAAATGTTTATCATTCATGCTAGAATTGTATTAAGGAAACATGATACATGTGTGAATGCATAGACAAAACAAGATGTCACTAGTATGCCTCTACTTGACTAGCTTGTTAATCAAAGATGGTTATGTTTCCTGACCATGAACAAAGAAGTTGTTATTTGATTAACAAGGTCACATCATTAGTAGAATGATCTGATTGACATGACCCATTCCCTTAGCTTAGCACACGATCGTTTAGTAAGTTGCTATTGCTTTTATCCATGACTTATACATGTTCCTGTAACTATGAGATTATGCAACTCCGTTTACGGAGGAACACTTTGGTGCTACCAAACGTCACAACGTAATCGGGTGATTATAAAGGAGTACTACAGTGTGTCTCCAAAGGCAGATGTTGGGTTGGCGATTTGAGATTAGGTTTTGTCACTCCGATTGTCGGAGAGGTATCTCTGGCCCTCTCGGTAATACACATCACTTAAGCCTTGCAAGCATTACAACTAATGAGTTAGCTGTGAGATGATGTATTACGGACGAGTAAATAGACTTGCGTAACGAGATTGAACTAGGTATTGGATACCGACGATCGAATCTCGGGCAAGTAACATACCGATGACAAAGGAACAACGATGTTGTTATGCGGTCTGACCGACAAAGATCTTCGTAGAATATGTAGGAACCAATATGGGCATCCAGGTCCCGCTGTTGGTTATTGACCGTGAATAGTTCTAGGTCATGTCTACATTGTTCTCGAACCGTAGGGTCCGCACGCTTAAGGTTTCGATGACAGTTATTATGAGTTTATGTATTTTGATGTACCGAAGGAGTTCGGAGTCCCGGATGTGATCACGGACATGACGAGGAGTCTCGGAATGGTCGAGACATAAAGATTGATATATTGGAAGCCTATGTTTGGAGTTCGGAATGGTTCCGGTAAAACGGAATTTCTCGGAGTCAGGGAGGTTACGGAACCCCGGGAGGTAAATGGGCCTCGATGGGCCTTAGTGGAAAGGAGAAGGGCAGCCCTAGGAGGCGGCGCCCCCCCTTCCCTAGTCCTACTAGGACTAGGAGAAGGGCCGCCCCCCTCTCTCTTTCCCTCCCGAGTCCTAGTCCAACTAGGATTGGGGGAATCCTACTCCCGAGGGAGTAGGACTCCTGTGGCGCACCTCCTTAGGCCGCCCCCTCCCCCGGCTCCTTTATATACGGGGCAGGGGGCACCTTGGAACACACAAGTTGATCGTGAGATCGTTCCTTAGCCGTGTGCGGTGCCCCCTCCACCATATTCCACCTCGGTTATACCGTCGTGAAGCTTAGGCGAAGCCCTGCCGGTGAAACATCAAGATCGCCACCACGCCGTCGGCCGACGGAACTCTCCTCGACACTCGGCTGGATCGAGTACGAGGGACGCCATCGAGCTGTCGTGTGTCAAGAACTCGGGGCGTCGAGTAACGGCGCCGGATCGGTCGGATCGCGAGGAGAACGTCGACTACTTCCTCTACGTTGTGATCGCTTCCGCCGGGTCTACAAGGGTATGTGGACAACACTCTCCCTCTCGTTGCTATACATCACCATGATCTTGCGTGTGCGAGGAAATTTTTGAAATTACTACGTTCCCCAACAGTGGCATCCGAGCCTAGGTTTTATGGTTTGATGTTTTGCACGAGTAGAACACAAGTGAGTTGTGGGCGATACAAGTCATACTACCTACCAGCATGTCATACTTTGGTTCAGCGGTATTGTGAGATGAAGCGGCCTGGACCGACATTACGCAGACGCTTACGCGAGACTGGTTTCACCGCCACGAGCACTCGTTGCTTAAAGGTGACTGGTGGGTGCTGTCTCTCTCACTTTAGTTGAACTGAGTGTGGCTACGCCCGTCCTTGAGAAGGTTAAACGGAGTCTATTTGACGAAGTATCGCTGTGGTTTTGATGCGAGGTGAGACTGGTTCTTGCTTAAGCCCGTAGCAGCCACGTAAAATTTGCAACAACAAAGTAGAGGACGTCTAACTTGTTTTTGCAGGCATGTTGTGATGTGATATGGTCAAGACGTGATGCTATATTTTATTGTATGAGATGATCATGTTTTGTAACCGGTTATCGGCAGCTGGCAGGAGCCATATGGTTGTCGCTTATTGTATGCAATGCAATCGCTCGTAATGCTTTACTTTATCACTAAACGGTAGAGATAGTCGAGAAGCATAAGATTGGCGAGACGACAACGATGCTACGATGGAGATCAAGGTGTCGCGCGGTGACGATGGTGATCATGACGGTGCTGCGGAGATGAAGATCACGAAGCACAAGATGATGATGACCATATCATATCACTTATATTGATTTGCATGTGATGTTTATCCTTTATGCATCTTATCTTGCTTTGATTGACGGTAGCATTATAAGATGATCTCTCACTAAATTATCAAGAAGTGTTCTCCCGAGTATGCACCGTTGCCAAAGTTCGTCGTGCCTGGACACCACGTGATGATCGGGTGTGATAAGCTCTCGTCCATCTACAACGGGTGCAAGCCAGTTTTGCACACGCAGAATACTCGGGTTATACTTGACGAGCCTAGCATATGCAGATATGGCCTCGAACACGGAGACCGAAAGGTCGGCGTGAATCATATAGTAGATATGATCAACATAAGATGTTCACCATTGAAAACTACTCCATTTCACGTGATGATCGGTTATGGTTTAGTTGATTTGGATCACGTGATCACTTAGATGACTAGAGAGATGTCTTTCTAAGTGGGAGTTCTTAAGTAATATGATTAATTGAACTTAAATTTATCATGAACTTAGTCCTGGTAGTATTTTGCAAATTATGTTGTAAGATCAATAGCTTGCGTTGTTGCTTTCATATGTTTATTTTGATATGTTCCTAGAGAAAATTGTGTTGAAAAATGTTAGTAGCAATGATGCGGATTTGATCCGTGATCTGAGGTTTATCCTCATTGCTGCACAGAAGAATTATGTCCTTGATGCACCGCTAGGTGACAGACCTATTGCAGGAGCATATGAGAACGTTATGAACGTTTGGCTAGCTCAATATGATGACTACTTGATAGTTTTGTGCACCATGCTTTATGGCTTAGAATCGGGACTTCAAAGATGTTTTGAATATCATGGACCATATGAGATGTTCCAGGAATTGAAGTTAATATTTCAAGCAAATACCCGAGTTGAGAGATATGAAGTCTCCAACAAGTTCTATAGCTAAAAGATGGAGGAGAATCGCTCAACTAGTGAGCATGTGCTCAGATTGTCTGGGTACTACAATCGCTTGAATCAAGTGGGAGTCAATCTTCCAGATAAGATAGTGATTGATGAATTCTTCATCACCATCACCAAGTTAGTAGAACTTCGTGATGAACTATAGTATGCAAGGGATGACGAAAATGATTCCCGAGCTCTTCGTGATGTTGAAATCGACGAAGGTAGAAATCAAGAAAGAGCATCAAGTGTTGATGGTTGACAAGATCACTAGTTTCAAGAAAAGGGCAAAGGGATAGAAGGGAACTTCAAGAAGAACGGCAAGCAAGTTGCTGCTCAAGTGAAGAAGCCCAAGTCTGGACCTAAGCCTGAGACTAAGTGCTTCTACTGCAAAGGGACTGGTCACTGGAAGCAGAACTACCCCAAGTATTTGGTGGATAAGAAGGATGGCAAAGTGAACAAGGGTATATTTGATATACAGGTGTTTGATGTGTGCTTTACTAGTGTTTATAGCAACCCCTCGGTATTTGGTACTGGTTTAGTTGCTAAGAGTAGTAACTCAAACGGAGTTGCGTAATAAATGTAACTAGTTAAGGGTGAAGTGACGATGTGTGTTGAAAGTAGTTTCAAGATTGATATGATCATCATCGCACACTCCCTATACTTTCGGGATTAGTGTTGAACCTAAATAAATGTTATTTGGTGTTTGCGTTGAGCATGAATATGATTTGATCATGTTTATTGCAATACGGTTATTCATTTAAGTAAGAGAATAAAATGTTGTTCTGTTTACATGAATAAAACCTTATATGGTTACACACCCAATGAAAATGGTTCATTGGATCTTGATCGTAGTGATACACATATTCATAATATTGAAACCAAAAGATGCAAAGTTAATAATGATAGTGCAACTTATTTGTGGCACTGCCGTTTAGGTCATATTGGTGTAAAGCGCATGAAGAAACTCCATGCTGATGGGATTTTGGAATCACCTGATTATGAATCACTTGATGCTTGCGAACCGTGCCTCATGGGCAAGATGACTAGAACACCGTTCTCCGGCACTATGGAGAGAGCAACAGATTTGTTGGAAATCATACATACAGATGTATGTGGTCCGATGAATATTGAGGCTCGTGGCGGATATCATTATTTTCTCACCTTCACAGATGACTTAAGCAGATATGGGTATATCTACTTGATGAAACATAAGTCTGAAATAGTTGAAAGGTTCAAAGAATTTCAGAGTAAAGTGGAAAAATCATCGTGACAAGAAAATAAGGTTTCTACGATTTGATCGCGGAGACGAATATTTGAGTTACGAGTTTGGTCTTCAATTAAAACAATGTGGAATAGTTTCACAGCTCACGCCACCTGGAACACCACAATGTTATGGTGTGTCCGAACGTCATAACCGTACTTTATTGGATATAGTACAATCTATGATGTTTCTTACCGATTTACCAATATCGTTTTGGGATCATGCATTAGAGACAACTGCATTCACGTTAAATAGGGCACCATCTAAATCCGTTGAGACGACACTATATGAACTGTGGTTTAGCAAGAAACCAAAGTTGTCGTTTCTTAAAGTTTGGGGCTGCGATGCTTATGTGAAAAAGTTTCATCTGATAAGCTCGAACCCAAATCGAGAAGTGCGTCTTCATAGAATACCCAAAAGAAATTGTTGGGTACACCTTCTATCACAGATCCGAAGGCAAGATATTCGTTGCTTAAGATGGATCCTTTCTAGAGAAGGAGTTTCTCTCGAAAGAAGTGAGTGGGAGGAAAGTAGAACTTGATGAGGTAATAGTACCTTCTCCCTTACTTGAAAGTAGTTCGTCGCAGAAACCGGTTTCTGAGACATCTACACCAAGTAGTGAGGAAGTTGATGATGTTGATCATGAAACTTCAGATCAAGTTACTGCAGAACCTCGTAGATTAACCAGAGTAAGATCCGCACCAGAGTGGTACGGTAATCCTGTTCTGGAAATCATGCTACTAGATCATGATGAACATACGAACTATGAAGAAGCGATGGTGAGCCCAGATTCCGCGAAATGGCTTGAGGCCATGAAATCTGAGATGAGATCCATGTATGAGAACAAAGTGTGGACTTTGATGGATTTGCCCGATGATCGGCAAACCATAGAAAATAAATGGATCTTCAAGAGGAAGACGGACGTTGATAGTAGTGTTACTATCTACAAAGCTCGACTTGTTGCAAAAAGGTTTTCGACAAAGTTCAAGATGTTGACTACAATGAGATTTTCTCAACTGTAGCGATGCTTAAGTCTGTCCGAATCATGTTAGCAATTGCCACAATTTATGAAATTTGGCAAATGGATGTAAAACTGCATTCTGAATGGTTTTCGGAGGAAGAGTTGTATATGATGCAATCGAAGTTTTTTCGATCCAAAGGAGCTAACAAAATGTGCAAGCTCCAGCGATCCATCTATGGGCTGGTGCAAGCATCTCGAGTTGGAATACACGCTTTGATAAGTTGATCAAAGCATATAGTTTTATCTGAGACTTGCGGTGAAGCCTGATTTACAAGAAAGTGAGTGGGAGCACTACAACATTTCGATAAGTATATGTGAATGACATATTGTTGATCGGAAATAATGTAGAATTATTACGCAAAGCATAAAGGAGTGTTTGAAAGGAGTTTTTCAAAGAAAGACCTCGGTGAAGCTGCTTACATATTGAGCATCAAAATCTATAGAGATAGATCAAGATGCTTGATAAGTTTTTTCAATGAGTACATACCTTGACAAGATTTTGAAGTAGTTCAAAATGGAACAGTCAAAGAAAGAGTTCTTGCCTGTGTTACAAGGTGTGAAATTGAGTAAGACTCAAAACCCGACCACGGCAGAAGATAGAAAGAGAATGAAAGTCATTCCCTATGCCTTGGCCATAGGTTCTATAAAGTATGCCATGCTGTATACCAGATCTATTGTATACCCCTGACCGAGTTTGGCAAGGAGTACAATAGTGATCTAGGAGTAGATCATCGACAGCGGTCAAAATTATCCTTAGTGGAATAAGGATATGTTTCTCGATTATGGAAATGACAAAAGGTTCGTCGTAAAGGGTTACGTCGATGCAAGTTTTGACACTAATCTGGATGACTCTAAGTCTCGATCTAGATACATATTGAAAGTGGGAGCAATTAGCTAGAGTAGCCGTGCGAGCATTGTAGACACGTAAAAATTGCAAAATACATAACGGATCTAAATGTGAAAGACCCGTTGACTAAGACTCTCTCACAAGCAAAACATGATCACACTTTAGTACTCTTTGGGTATTAATCACATAGTAATGTGAACTAGATTACTGAATCTAGTAAACCCTTTGGGTGTTGGTCACATGGCGATGTGAACTATGGGTGTTAATCACATGATGATGTGAACTATCGATGTTAATCACATGGTGATGTGATCTAGATTATTGACTCTAGTGCAAGTGGGAGACTGAAGGAAATATGCCCTAGAGGCAATAATAAAGTTATTATTTATTTCCTTATTTCATGATAAATGTTTATCATTCATGCTAGAATTGTATTAACCGGAAACATGATACATGTGTGAATGCATAGACAAAACAAGATGTCACTAGTATGCCTCTACTTGACTAGCTTGTTAATCAAAGATGGTTATGTTTCCTGACCATGAACAAAGAAGTTGTTATTTGATTAACAAGGTCACATCATTAGTAGAATGATCTGATTGACATGACCCATTCCCTTAGCTTAGCACACGATCGTTTAGTAAGTTGCTATTGCTTTTATCCATGACTTATACATGTTCCTCGTAACTATGAGATTATGCAACTCCGTTTACGGAGGAACACTTTGGTGCTACCAAACGTCACAACGAATCGGGTGATTATAAAGGAGTACTACAGTGTCTCCAAAGGCGATGTTGGGTTGGCGATTTCGAGATTAGGTTTTGTCACTCCGATTGCTCTGGAGAGGTATCTCTGGGCCCTCTCGGTAATACACATCACTTAAGCCTTGCAAGCATTACAACTAATGAGTTAGCTGTGAGATGATGTATTACGAACGAGTAAAGAGACTTGCCGGTAATGAGATTGAACTAGGTATTGATACCGACGATCGAATCTCGGGCAAGTAACATACCGATGACAAAGGAACAACGATGTTGTTATGCGGTCCGACCGACAAAGATCTTCGTAGAATATGTAGGAACCAATATGGGCATCCAGGTCCCGCTGTTGGTTATTGACCGTGAATAGTTCTAGGTCATGTCTACATTGTTCTCGAACCGTAGGGTCCGCACGCTTAAGGTTTCGATGACAGTTATTATGAGTTTATGTATTTTGATGTACCGAAGGAGTTCGGAGTCCCGGATGTGATCACGGACATGACGAGGAGTCTCGGAATGGTCGAGACATAAAGATTGATATATTGGAAGCCTATGTTTGGAGTTCGGAATGGTTCCGGGCGAAAACGGGAATTTACCGGAGTACCGGGAGGTTACCGGAACCCCCCGGGAGGTAAATGGGCCTCGATGGGCCTTAGTGGAAAGGAGAAGGGGCAGCCCTAGGAGGGCGCGCGCCTCCCCCTTCCCTAGTCCTACTAGGACTAGGAGAAGGGGGCCGGCCCCCTCTCTCTTCTTTCCTCAGGAGTCCTAGTCCAACTAGGATTGGGGGAATCCTACTCCCAGAGGGAGTAGGACTCCCAGGGCGCACCTCCTTAGGCCGCCGGCCCCCTTCCCCCTGGCTCCTTTATATACGGGGGCAGGGGGGCACCTTGGAACACACAAGTTGATCGTGAGATCGTTCCTTAGCCGTGCGGTGCCCCTCCACCATATTCCACCTCGGTTATACCGTCATGAAGCTTAGGCGAAGCCCTCGCGCGGTGAAACATCAAGATCGTCACTGCGCCGTCGTCGACGGAACTCTCCCTCGACACTCGGCTGGATCGAGTACGAGGGACGCCATCGAGCTGTACGCGTGTGTCAAGAACTCGGGGCGTCGGAGTAACGGCGCCGGATCGGTCGGATCGCGAGGAGAACGTCGACTACTTCCTCTACGTTGTGATCGCTTCCGCTTCGGGTCTACAAGGGTATGTGGACAACACTCTCCCCTCTCGTTGCTATACATCACCATGATCTTGCGTGTGCGTAGGAAAATTTTTGAAATTACTACGTTCCCCAACACGTAGAGGGTGTGCGGAGAGCGTGCGGTGGCCGACGGGTGACGGCGGCGGCGAGAGCGGAGGAGTTGGATTTGGGGGAAGTGGCCGTGGGAAAGGACGAACTCGGTGGTTAAGTCAGAAGTAGCAGTAGCGCGTTCCAGAAACAACGCTACTGCTACGTTAGCTACAGCGCGTTCTGGGATACGCGCTACTGCTACTCCTTTATCTTTTTTCTCTTTTTATTTATTTTTCTTCACATTTTATTTTTTTCCCTTTCACCTTCTTCTATTTCTTTCATTTTCAAATACCTTTCTATTTGCTTTCCATTTAATTTTATATCCTTTAGCAGTAATGAGTTTAGAATAAAATGCGCTGCTACAAAGAAAGTAGCGGTAGCGCGGTTCGATATAGATCGCTACTACTATGTGTAGCTTGTCGGCTAAGCCGTGGGAATTTTAGTAGTAACGTGTTTAGAGCAAGGCGCACTACTACTAGGAAATTATCTGCAGCACGGTTTGCACAGGCGCGCTACTACTACTTAGCACCAGCGTGCTTTTTTGACCCACGCTACTGCTAAAGTTCTGTGTATAAGGTTTTCGCTAGTAGTGATTGTTGCAAATGTATCGCGTACCAATGTGGCTGATCCCTACTTGGTCTGTTCATTTTGCTTGTTTGACTGCTGCTATTCTTGCGAGGATAAGCAAATGGCACCTTGTACGGTGTTGTTTGTTTGTGTATGAAAACTGAATTTGTAGCACCTAGCTAGCAGAGAGTCACACCAACCAAGCCAGCTTAATGGGCGGCGGCAAAACTAGCACTGCACAGTACCGACTCAGGCGGCGCGCCA
This sequence comes from Aegilops speltoides, assembly GCA_021437245.1. NCBI lineage: Eukaryota > Viridiplantae > Streptophyta > Magnoliopsida > Poales > Poaceae > Aegilops > Aegilops speltoides. Next base: position 544,671,306 of record CM038147.1, read on the forward strand.
TGGCGCGCCCCAACAGCTAGTGCACCATCCATGCTCGTGCCACGAGAAGAGGTAAGAGTGAACACCTTTGCAGTGCAGTTAGTTCATCGACTGGTCATTGGATGCCATTGGTTTTATCATCAACCATGAATGAATAGTTAATTTAAAATTATGGAGGCTTGACCCGCTTCCCTAACTATGAAGGGGGGGGGGCATTAGTCCCCCTTCCCCACCTGTGCATGACACTGCAATACATTTTTTCAATAGTTATATCATATATCTACTACTTATAAAAAATATGTAAATCCCCCTAAAGACAGACCACAAGATACTTGCTATGATACCCCACTACGGAAGATCTCCATGCTGGCAGTGGCAGGTAAGGCTGAAGTTCTTAATTTTTTGTGCCAAACATTGATAAATGTTTTGATTGATTGCAAAATTTCATCACCGGATGACATTCGAAAACGTGGCAAAAAAAATCGAAGCTCCAAGATACTTTTTGGAGTATCATTTTTTCACGTTTTCCACGAACATCATCAATTCCGACTATGAAACTTTGCAAACAATCAAAATGTTTGGCACAAAGAAGTCAGTTTTTTTAAAAAAAAATCCATTTATTTCAATTTTACTGTTCACCCAAGCTCACATGAGTTCAGGATCAGAATAGCCGCGTCCCGCGTCTAAAATAGTGATCTAAAATAGTAATTCAGGCTCTCCCGGTGTACACCATGGGTATTTTTAAATTTTCTGCTTCTCTTTGTGAGGATTTATCACAGATTATAAGAAATTTTTGGTGGGGCAATGAGGAGGATAGGAGGAAAACCCATTGGTTGGCTTGGGATAAATTAACACGCCCAAAGGGTGAGGGTGGAATGGGCTTCCGTGACGTGAGGTTATTTAATCAAGCTCTTCTGGCGAAACAAGCTTGGCGTTTACTGGTTAACCAGGACTTGTTATGCGCTAACGAAAGGATTGAGAAGAGGTGTCTAGAGGGAGGGTGATTAGACCCTCAACAAGTAAAGGTAGCAGTTTTTAAGATTTTCAAGTTGAGGTTGGAGATTAGCACCATTTTCAAACATTCACAATACATTTAAAGCAAGCATGGCAAGAGTATATGAGCGGCGAAAGTAGAGCATGCAACTTGCAAGAAAGTAAAGAGATGGGATTGGAGTGTTCAAACGCAATTGGAGACACAGAGATTTTTGGCGTGGTTCCGATAGGTGGTGCTATCGTACATCCATGTTGGTGGAGACTTCAACCCACGAAGGGTAGCGGTTGCGCGAGTCCACAAAGGGCTCCACCCAGGAAGGATCCACGAAGAAGCAACCTTGTCTATCCCACCATGACCATTGCCCATAAAGGACTTGCCTCACTTGGGTATATCTTCACGAAGTAGGCGATCTCCTTGCCCTTACAAACTCCTTGGTTCAACTCCACAATCTTGACGGAGGCTCCCAAGTGACACCTAACCAATCTAGGAGACAACAAAAGGTAATAGATGATGTGTTGATGATGAACTCATTGCTCTTGTGCTTCAAATGATAGTCTCCCCAACACTCAACTCTCTCTCAAAGATTTGGATATGGTGGAAAGAAAATTTGAGTGAAAAGCAACTTGGGAAAGGCTAGAGATCAAGATTTAGTGGTAGGATTGGAATGTCTTGGTCTCAACATATGAGTAAGTGGTTCTCTCTCAGAAAATGAGTAGTGGAAGTGTAGGCACGTTCTGATGGCTATCTCCCAAATGGAGAAGAGGATGGAGGGGTATATATAGCCTCCACACAAAATCTAGCCGTTACACACAATTTACCAAACTCGGTGGGACCGAATAATAAAACTTGGTGGGACCGACCTGGTTCAAAATGTGAATGTTAGGCTTCTCGGTGGGACCGACAAGGTCAAATCGGTGGGACCGATGTGCTAGGGTTAGGGCAAAATCTCATCTCGATGAGACCGATTGCATGAATTTGGTGAGACCGATTTCAGCAATAAGCAAACAGAGACTTGGTCAAGCAAACTCGATAGAACCGACTGCCTATCTCGGTGAGACCAAAATAACTACAATAGGTAACAGAGAGTTTGCAGGGCCATCTCGGTGAGACCGAGATCCCATTGGTGAGACCGAACTGATTAGGGTTTCTGACAGTGGCTATGTCAATGAACTCGGTGATGCCAGATAGATCAAATCGGTGGGGCCGAGTTTGACTTTAGGTTTAGGACATATGTGGAAAATGAGAAAGTGATTGAGGGCTTTGGAGCATATCAGTAAGCACTTTGAGCAAGCAAGCCATTAAGCAACACCTCATCCCCTTTTAGTAGTATTGGCTTCTCCTATGGACTCAATGTGAGCTTGGATCACTAAAATGAAAATGAAGAGTCTTGAGCTTTTGCCAATGTTTGTCCTTAGCATCATGAACGGGTTCATCCTCTTGTTCTGCCACTCCAATGTTGAACTCATCTAAAATATACTAGATAAAAGTATTAGTCCAACAAAAGATATGTTGACATTAATTACCAAAATCACACAGGGAGCACTTGTGCTTTCAGCTAAGATAATGAAGGCAAAATATTATCCTCAGGGGTATCTTCTTGACACGGTTTTTCCTCAGTCAACCTCTCTGACGTGGCAAGGTATTATGCATTGTTTGGAACTCCTCAAAAATGGTGTCATTTGAAGGGTGGTTGATGGAGGGAATATCAATATCTGGAGGGACAATTGGCTTCCAAGGATTTCTGGCCTCAAAATCTCTGGAAAGAAGAACAGATCAAGACTAAAATGGGTTTCAAATTTATTCAAGAGCGGGTCTAGGGATTGGGATGATAATATCATTAGACATTTTTTTTATCATCACGACGCGGAAGAGATATTGAAGTTGCGAATTCAATCCTCATGGGATGGTGATTCCATTGCTTGTCATTTTGAAAAGAATGGATTATTTTCAGTGAAAAGTGCGTACAATCTGGCGCTAAAGCTTAAGGATCGGAAAAAGAATGTTGGGCAATCCAGTACTGCTATTAACGGAGAAAGGAGATTTTGGGATATTATCTGGAAGGCCAACATCCCACAAAAGATTAGAATCTTTGGATGGCGTGCATCATCTGGTAGCCTAGCGGTTCAGGTTAATAGAGTTTTACATCATCAAGCTACCATTCGTACTTGCTCTATCTGCAGGGTTGAGGATGAGAGTACTTTCCACACTCTTGTTTCTTGCTCAAAGGCTCGTGCACTTTGTCTGGCGTTGAGGAAAGTGTGAAATTTGCCAGGGGAAGAGGTTTTCAATTATTTTGGGCCTGGCTGGTTATTTATTTTATTAGACCAGTTAAGTTGTTCGCAAAGGGAGAACATCTTGTTTCTTTTCTGGCGAGCTTGGCACTTGAGAAATGATTTGATTTTGGGGAAAGGAAAAGAAATTGTTAAACGATCCGCCGTGTTTCTGGAAAGTTACTGGTTGGCATTTTCGTCGTGTCAGCCTACAAATGAGGTAATCACCAATTACAAAGGAAAAGAGGTGGTGGCTGGTTTTGGTGCAAGTAATACTGGTGCGAGGTCTAGAGAGGTGTGGCAGCCGCCTCCTTTTGGCCACATCAAGATGAATGTTGATGCAATTTTTGTGGAGAGTTTAAGTGCCGCGAGCGTTGGGTGGTGGCCATGAGTTGTACGGGTGATATCATTGTCTCATCTTAGGACTTCATTGGGTTATGCTCTGGTGTGGATGAAGCGGAGCTTCGAGCATGCCTAGCTGGGCTTTATATTGGTATTTCTCTTAACATGCCTATTATTTTGAAAATTGATTGTGCGTTCGTGGCTTCTTTCCTAGCAAATGAAAGTTGTGACAGATCCACGCTCAGAGACCTCAAGAAGGTAGCACTTAGCATAGTCGGGCTTCTGGGCCAATTCAGTAGCGCATGAGATTGCTAAATTTAGTTTCGATAATAGATGTGATGGTTTTCTTTTTAATAATTTTCCGCCCTGTGTGGCGCCTGCTGTTATGAATGATTGTAATGACGTTTTAATTAATCAATATATGGGCAGGTGTTTTTCAAAAAAAATAGTGATCGTCTTGTATTATTTCGTAAAAAAAGGGTCTTATATTGGTTTACAGAAGTAGTAGGTGACAACACCCGTGATGAAGCCATCTCTTTGAAAGGACGCGTTGAGCCGTTGAAGCCATCTCTGATGCATAGCATAGCCCACGTACAAGGTTCACACTGGCAACGGGCAGCGAGGCCCAAGAAGGCAGGCAGGATCTGGAGCGGACAAGGCCCGGCCATCGGATGCGCATCGGACGGTCAGCCCCAGCCCCGCCCCTAGATTCAACGCGCGCGATACGAACGCGTCGTGCATGCATGCATGCATGCACGGCCGCGCGCGCCAGGAGAAGTGGTCAGATTGAAGACCGGCCGATCAGATCTCCCCCAACTGCCACACCCTTCCTCGATCCACCGATCACTCTCCTCCTCGCCATGACCGTCTCCTCCCCCACTCTCCTATATATACACTGACACTCCATGCCCACACCCACTCAGAGATCGAGCTCGATCGCCATTGCCATTGACATCCACTAGCCGCACGCATGGCGCCCCCGAAGCTCTCCTTGCTCGTGCTCCTCGTCCTCCTCCTCCCGGCGGCCGGCGGCGCCGGTGCCAACGACGTCGCCGCCGACGCGCCCCCGGTCGGGGCCGGCGGCGGCGGCGGCGGCGGCTTCAACGTCTCGGAGATCCTGGCCAAGTTCCCGGAGTTCACCCTCTTCAACTACCTCATCAGCAAGACGCGCGTGGCCAAGGACATCAACAGCCGCAACTCCGTCACCGTGCTCGCCCCCGTCAACGCCGACGTCGACTGGCTGCTCCGCCGCAGCGCGCGCCTCCCCCGCGCCGCCCTCCTCGAGCTCCTCTCCGTCCACGTCGTCCTCGACTACTACGACGCTGCCAAGCTCGCCGCCCTGCCCCGCGGCCGCGGCGCCAAGCCCGTCGTCGCCACCACGCTCTACCAGACCTTCGGCCCCGCCAACGGCGACAAGTCCGGCTTCCTCACCATCACCCCCGCGCCCGACGGCGGCGCCGTCTTCGCCTCGGCCGCCCCCGGCGCGCTCGTCAACGCCACCTTCAAGAAGGCCGTCACCGCCAGGCCCTACAACATCTCCGTCCTCCAGATCAGCAACTTCGTCGTGCCGCCCGGGGTCATCACCAAGCCGCGCGCCCCGCCGCCGCCCAAGGTGATGAGCTCCGTGTCGGCCGTCGCGCCCAGCCCCGCGCCGGTGAGGTCGCCGTCGCCGTCCCCGTCGTCTCTCCCGTGCCCGCCCGTGACCATGCCCATTGAGGAGCCCATGGAGGAGTCCCCGGCGTCCGCGCCGGCGCCGTCGGAGGGCTACGCGCTGCAGGCGATGCTGGGCTGGTGGTCCGGCGCCGGCGTGGCGCTGGGGATGGCGTGCGTGCTGGCGCACTTGTAGGTTCGCAGATTAGATGAGATCCATCGCAATGCCTCGATAAATTTTGGTCTTGATTAGCTTGCACTCCTTCGGAACTCGGAATTTTTTTTCTTAGATTTTAATTATTTCCTACAAAATTTATGAGAGATTGTTATGATTCAAAATGCCTGCCCTGTGGGGTCTGGCCTGTGTAAAATCTAGGGGATTATCCAATTTTTCAACCTTATTGCACTTCAAAATGGCTCGATTTACAGCCTCTGGTTCTCAACGCCATTCGATGTCCACCTCCAGTTTTCACGCTGTACCCGCCAACGCCATCTCGGGTCAAACCAAACCAAAGTAACACTGGCCGATTTTTGAGAGTTCAAAGTTGCAATCGGATTCGGATTAACTTGGCCAAAAGAACAAATTGGAAAATGGATTGGTACGCGTCCCGGCAAAATTACAAGTTAGGATATGCGCGATCTTGTTAGCTTCCCAGGACAATGATCAAAATTGACATTAGCAAAATTCCAACATAAAAAGGTGCATTTCTGATAGCCGCCGCGGCGCCTATTAAACTGCCTCCATCTTTCTTGTTTCCACCACCCCGACCGATATAATCAGATTGATCAAAATTGACATCAACAAAACCCTCGCATAAAAGAAGCCGCAAGACCTGGGCCTCAACCGTAGAGGGCCACGTCCACAAATGACATTGCACACATTTTTTTTGATGAAAAGCAACGAGCGTTTGCATTACAATGATGATGAAGAAGAACACATTACAATGCTCAGGCAGAGCACACAAACACACAACAACGCCACCTAGAAGACTAGGGATCTCGACATCAAGGATCACGAAGACTCGACAAGGGGAAGGAGATCTTCGGCTTCCATCATCATCTGACCAAGCAAGGCATACACCTTTAGCGTTGTCCACCTGGTTGCCACCCGACAGCACCCACGGCTCCTTGTTCATCATCAATAGAGAAGGCTGTGTCAACATTCAACATGGCCTAATCTTCTGGCGGTCTCTTCCATCTAAGTTTCACGATTCCTTGCTTGGGTTTTTTTTTTTCGATCTCGGAAAGTTCATGCATAGAGCGGATAGCCTAGGCCGACGAGAATGCCTTTAATCACAGGCGACATGCCTGAACTTATCACGCAGGAACACTTTAGTCTCCGTGGAGTTGAAAAATCAATGGTCTAATCAACGAACTTGGCTTGCTAGTTCAATGCAGTCCAAATCTAGCTCCGTTTGGACTTAAATAAACCCGCAAGCCAAGTTCATGCGTTCGTCACTGCACATGTCTTCGATCATGCACCTCGTATGTATGAGTCCATGGTCACCAATTCCACAAGACATATAGTTCAAATTGCGCAAATACAACCGTCACATTTCGAACATAAAACATATCCAACAGTCACATCAGTACCTACCAGCAATCATTCATTCAGGTTACGGTGATATGCCACTAGAGTTAACATGAACTCGACTTCTGGACTGTAATACAGTCACCAAGCACAAACAGAGTAGCAGTAAACAGCATGCATCAACCTACGAACGGTGCAAGTGTACAGCACACAGAGCTCTTGTGGAATTTGGCACTCAACATGAACTTCTAAAAGAAAAAGACATAAATGGAGCAGAAAAAAAATCCCTTCATGTTGGGTATGTGACTTGAGTCCATGCTCAGGAACACAGCAAATACAGTTCAAATTGCACAAATACGATCATTGCAATTCAGACATCAAACCATAGATATCCAACGGCAGGATCAGGACCAGTCAGCAATCAGCGATCGGCCATTTCAAACACGCAAGTTAATCATTCGTTCATTCAGGGGATGCAGAACTAGAGTTAACATCCGTTCAACGCGTACGTAATACAGTCCAGTAGGCGCAAATGGAGACGAACTAGGAAGTTCATTTTCAGCATTTAACAGCAAGCATCAACCAGGAACAGTCCATGTGCTCTTCAGGCCGCATCTGGAATATCCGTGTCCTCCTCTGGAACACCTCGGAGATACATCACATTGTTGCATCTGCATAACAAGCAGCAAATCAGCATAGTTATGGCATCCGGTCATTAACTTGCATATGTGATGTAAGACTAAAGGCTAATCAGAAACTATATGATACTGCCACATCTACATAACCCTGATGACTTGTCAAGCTTAGGAGTGCTACCAGTTTATATCTTTCATCAAATATCAGATACAGACTTCAGAAAATGAGACAGTGGGAGTTCTAACGTGCAATGTCAAATATAAATATATACTACTGATACAAAATAGCTGTGGTCAAAGATTGATCAATGAATTACCTTATCAGTATGTCTCCCAAATTTCCAGAGCATTGCCCATCAATGTATTCCTCGGTACCACTTAGCTGCAATTTGTTTGACGTGTGAGTAACAAAATAGTGTGGTGAAATTGACAAAACACTGGGAGTGTCCTCCCATAATGTAAAATGGGTAGCCGCAGACAATGTGAACTTTACCTGCAGATTCATGTAGGAGTCCACTGAAACAAGATATCCTGGGTACAAAAGGAACAATTTATGCATTAGCACAATTTAGGCATGTAGAAGAATGAGACATCTGTAAAGGAAACTAATAATTATGATTGTAACTAACAAGTGACAAAACGACATTAAAGTACCTTTGTACTCCATGCCCCATTTCAGCTTAACGATGACCATCTTCCCTGTTAAGTTTTGTAAGAACGGCTTGGGGTTAACTGGCACAGTCTGCAGCAGAGTAAAGAAACATGGGCAATTAACAAATTATATCAAATAAGTAATACAGTACAGCACAATAGGGTCTTTTTTTATGAAGATATGTAAAAAGATATCAAATACAGTTAGGGCAACTTTGCTGCTACACACGGAAATTACAACAATATTTTACTACGGGCATGTAAACCCTACAACTTAAAGAAGCCCAACCAAAGAGAATTCCCTATAAAGATGTTCTTGCGGGTACTGCATTAAATCAACACAGTCAAATCAAGGAAGCAATATTTTACTACGGGCATGTAAACCCTACAACTTAAAGAAGCCCAACCAAAGAGAATTCCCTATAAAGATGTTTTTGCGGGTAATGCATTAAATCAACACAGTCAAATCAAGGAAGCAAGTAACACTATGCAAATCAAGAAAGCAAGTAACACTAAGCAGTAACCTTAACAGGAAGGTTCATAGAAAACAAATCAAAAATTCAGACCAATTAAAATACAGCAACCCAGCAATCCCCCAGGAAAATAATCCTCGATTCATATTTACACATGAAAACAAGCTCTGAATCAGCCACCACAAGTTGCAGCTAGAGGTAAGACAACACTCAGCAGAGAAGTATCATGCACATACAATTCTGTTCTGTAACCAAAAGAACAGTTTAAAGTAGCATTTTACATTTAGGATTAGTAATAGCACTACCACAACCTAATTGCAGTGCTTTGGAGTAGCAGATAGAATTTTGCAACTAGTGATATGACAAATCCAATCCATAGAAGCATTGCAGGAGAAAGGTCACAAAACAATGGCAGCAATTTCACTGCTCTTGACGATGTCGCTACCTTAGTCCCAAAATCTCGACCGATCTAGCCAAAGACCCAGCAACGATTCGCCAAATCCTAACAAAAACGGCCAAACTTTTGATAACAATCCAAATCTCCACTGCAGGATGCTCAGGCCACGTTTGCAGCCACTCCACCATGCAGCATCACCGACTCGCACCAGAATAACAGCGGATCGGAAGGGGTTGCTGGCTGTGACCTCGGGAGAGAACCCCGGTTCGAATTCGATCTCCCGTCGCGCGCCCTCCCAGTGGCTCGCAGGAATCGACGCCCCTGCCTACCTACCGGCCCCAGCACCGACCCCTCACACAACCAGTACTAGCCAATAATCCGCCGCAGGTCGCCGCGCCGCGACCGCGCGGGCCTAGGGTTCTCCACTTATCTGCTAAGTAACTCGCAGCGCGCGGAGAGGTGGGCTAGGGGGCGTGAAGGTACAGAGAGCGCGAAATCTTACCGCCATCGGAGGAGACGAGCTGGTGGCGCTTTCGCCGGTTGGAGGCGGAGGCGGAGACGAAGGCGACGGCGACGGCGAGGGAGAGGAGGAGGAGAGGCTGCCGTGGGGGGGTCGAGCGCAAGCGAGACTAGGGTTCTATGGGGGGAAGGGGATTAGCGGTTTGTTGATGGGCTGGGCCGGTCCCGTACGTCGGTTACAAGCCCAGAACTAGAGAATGCACTTGGTACAAGGGCCCGCATCGTCTGAAGCTTTTCACATGTACCGAAACGTAGTGTGGCCCGTGTAACTGGTATACTGGTTTGTTTTTATCATGTCTAAAAAACATTTCGAAAAAAATGACTAAAAAAAGTAGTTTGTTTTAATCTGCATAATATATTGATTTCACTAGTTATACATAATCACTTTAATATTAATGATGTTCGTACATTAAAAATAATAATTTTTATGAAAATGCAACTTCATTTCGCACAGAAAAAAGGTTCGTGTACTTTTTAAATGATCTTCTATCTGGCAAGAAATATTCATGTGTTGCAAGGAAAAATGTCCACGTACAAAAAAACAATGTTCATAATAATTTAGGAATATATTGCATATGAATAAAATTTAAATATATCTCGAATAGACATTCATTTTATGAAAAATTAATGTATTTTATCCAAAAATGAGAAAACAAATGTGAGATTACAAAAACTCTTAAGCCGCGACCTACTTGAATGGGTCCATAGTCTTTGCATCTAAATGAATGAAGTCGTCGTGGTTGTTGTCCTTTGTTCATGGAATAAATTCCATTCTCAAATACACCCATTTTTATCTCGGGTCCGTGGGTATGTAGTGCGTCAGGAATTATTTCATTTAAATTTCCAAAAGAGATGCTGGCAAGCCTTCGTTTGCACCATTTTGACACCATTGACTAGGCTCTTGGTTTTTTTTTTTTTGAACGTGGCTAGGCTCTTGGTTACCTGGGTTGGAGGTGCAACCTAACAATAAAATTCCTTGACCATCTCTAAGCAATCTCCTATAAGAAAGATAATGAGGCATGGCATATAATGTTTTCCTGTAGAAAACGATAATGCGTGTATTTTGCCGGTACATGTTGTAGATTGAAATATGATTGCAAAAACTGTGCAAACGCAACATCTCAACCATACGTTCGGAAGGACTAAAACCTAGCTCATGTACGTGCAACATACATTTTTTTAGGGGGTGTAAGATGTGAGAATCACGTGTTGTATTCCTCAGGTGCAAACGCACGTATATATGATGTACAAAAGGTGGGTCACGACCTCGACTATACAAGAAACTAAGAGGTGGGCCCAATACACAGATATGCACAACACATATACTCAACACCCCGGCAAGAGAAGCGCACCTTCACGACGCAAAGATCGGACCGAACTCCTCAAATGATGCCGTAGGCAAGCCCTTGGTCATGATATCCGCAAATTGTTGGGAAGTAGGGACGTGTAAAACACGAATATGGCCAAGGGCCACCTGTTCCCGAACAAAATGAATATCCAACTCAATATGCTTGGTCCGTCGATGATGCACCGGATTAGCGGAGAGGTAGACCGCCGAGACGTTGTCACAATAGACCACTGTGGCACGGTCAGCAGATGAGAGAGCTCTGCAGCGGTGGCGGCCACGAACACTCGGCGACGGCGTTGGCCACCGCACGATACTCAGCCTCAGCACTGGACGAGAGACCGTAGGCTGCCGCTTGGACGACCACGAGATGAGTGAGGGTCCAAGGTAGACACAATAGCCCGATGTGGAGCGACGAGTGTCAGGGCAGCCCGCCCAGTCTGCATCGGAGTAGGCGGTGAGGGCGGTGTCGGCGGAGGCGTGTAGCATGACGCGAAGATCCATAGTGCCACAGACATAGCGGAGAATCCGCTTGACAGCGGCCCAGTGAACGTCCCGAGGAGCATGCATATGGAGACACACCTGCTGCACGGCATACTGGATCTCTGGTCGAGTCAGAGTGAGGTACTAGAGAGCACCAACGATAGACCGGTAGAAAGCAGCATCCAAAGCAGGAGAACCATCCATGGCAGAAAGCTTGGCCTTCGTATCAACAGGCGTGGCGGCGGGCTTGTAGTTAAGCATACCAGCGCGCTCCAGGAGCTCATGAGCGTACTTCCGCTAATGAAGAAATAAGCCATCCGGACGACGCACCACCTCAACACCGAGGAAGTAGTGCAAAGGACCCAAGTCCTTAATGGTGAACTCAGCGCGAAGATGAGCCGTGAGCTGACTGAGAAGACCAGCCGTACAAGCCGTCAGGATGATGTCATCGACATAGAGCAGCAAGTAGGCCGTGTCGGAGCCCTGGCGATAGACGAAGAGCGATGCGTCCGAGCGGGTGGAGCGGAACCCAAGCTGGTGTAGAAACGCCGCGATGCGCTGGTACCAAGCGCGCGGAGCCTGCTTGAGTCCGTACAAGGACCGCGAAAGCAGGCACACGTGGTCGGGAAGCGCCGGATCAACAAACCCGGTGGGCTGCTGGCAGAAGACCTGCTCCTCGAGGTGACCATTGAGGAAGGCGTTGGAGACGCCCATCTGGTGCACCGGCCAAGCACGGGAGACCGCAAGATGGAGAACCGTGCGTATCGTGCCGGGCTTGACGACCGGAGCGAAGGTGTCGGTGAAGTCGATGCCAGCACGCTGTCGGAAGCCACGAACAACCCAACGCGCTTTATAGCGATCAAGGGTACCATCGGGACAGAGCTTGTGTTTGAAGACCCACTTCCCGGTAATGACGTTGGCGTGCCGGGGACGGGGAACAAGCTGCCACGTCCGGTTGCGCAGCAGGGCGTCAAACTCCTCTTGCATCGCAGCCATCCAGAGCGGGTCACGAAGAGCGGCTCGAACGGAGGACGGCAACGGTGATGGCTTAGAGGTGGACGCCACATGGACGTAGTCATCCGAGCCGTAGCGCGAGCTCGGGCGAAAAACGCCCGTACGAGCGTGGGTGACCGGACCGGCCGGGGGCGCTGAGGGCGCTGGGTGAAGGAAATATGCCCTAGAGGCAATAATAAAGTTATTATTATTTCCTTATTTCATGATAAATGTTTATTATTCATGCTAGAATTGTATTAACCGGAAACATAATACATGTGTGAATACATAGACAAACATAGTGTCACTAGTATGCCTCTACTTGACTAGCTCGTTTATCAGAGATGGTTATGTTTCCTAGCCATGGACAAAAGAGTTGTCATTTGATTAACGAGATCACATCATTAGGAGAATGATGTGATTGACTTGACCCATTCCGTTAGCTTAGCACTTGATCGCTTAGTATGTTTCTATTGCTTTCTTCATGACTTATACATGTTCTCAGTAACTATGAGATTATGCAACTCCGTTTACGGAGGAACACTTTGGTACTACCAAACGCCACAACGAATCGGGTGATTATAAAGGAGTACTACAGCTGTCTCCAAAGGTACATGTTGAGTTGGCGATTTCGAGATTAGGTTTTGTCACTCCGATTGTCGGAGAGGTATCTCTGGGCCCTCTCGGTAATGCACATCATTATAAGCCTTGCAAGCAATGTGACCAATGAGTTGGTTACGGGATGATGCATTACGTAAGCGAGTAAATAGACTTGTCGGTGACGAGATTGAACTAGGTATTGGATACCGACGATCGAATCTCGGGGAAGTAACATACCGATGACAAAGGGAACAACGTATGTTGTTATGCGGTTTGACCGATAAAGATCTTCGTAGAATATGTAGGAGCCAATATGGGCATCCAGGTCCCGCTATTGGTTATTGACCGAGAATAGTTCTAGGTCATGTCTACATAGTTCTCGAACCCGTAGGGTCCGCACGCTTAAGGTTTCAATGACGGTTATATTATGAGTTTATGAGTTTTGATGTACCGAAGGAGTTCGGAGTTCCGGATGAGATTGGGGACATGACGAGGAGTCTCGAAATGGTCGAGACGTAAAGATCGATATATTGGACGACTATATTCGGAGTTCGGAAAGGTTCCGAGTGATTCGGGTATTTTTCGGAGTACCGGAGAGTTACGGGAATTCGCCGGGGAGAAGTATTGGGCCTTATTGGGCCCTGTGGGAAAGAGAGAGGGGCTGCCTAGGACAGGCCGCGCGCCGCCCCCATGGCCTAGTCCGAATTGGACTAGGGGGAGGGGCCGCACCCCCTCCTTCCTTCCCTTCTCTCTTCCCCTTCCTTGTCTCCTACTGCTAATACATGGAAGGACTCCTAGTTGGACTAGGAAAGGGGGAATCCTACTCCCGGTGGGAGTATGACTCCCCTAGGGCGCGCCATAGTATAGGGCCGGCCCTCCCCTCCTCCACTCCTTTATATACGAGGGTAGGGGCACCCCATGGATACACAAGTTGATCTACGGATCGTTCCTTAGCCGTGTGCGGTGCCCCCCTCCACCATATTCCACCTCGGTCATATCGTCGCGAAGCTTAGGCGAAGCCCTACGCCGGTAGAACATCAAGATCGTCACCACGCCGTCGTCGACGAACTCTCCTCGACACTCGGCTGGATCGGAGTTCGAGGGACGCCATCGAGCTGAACGTGTGCGAACTCGGAGGCTCCGTGACGCTCGGTGCTTGGATCGGTCGATCGTGAAGACGTCGACTACATCAACCGCATTGTGATAACGCTCGCCACGGTCTCACGAGGGTACGTGGACGAACACTCTCCCCTCTCGTTGCTATATCATCACCATGATCTTGCGTGTGCGTAGGAAATTTTTTGAAATTACTACGTTCCCCCACACTGGGGGCGCCGATGAGGCCGGGGGCGTCGAGGGGACCGCGGGCACCGGGGGCGCCAACGTCGGGGGCGCCAGTGTCGCGGCTGTAGGAGGCGCCGCATGCGGGGGGTGCGCCTCAAAGCCAGGGGGCGGGCCAAGAGAGGCGTGCGAGGGCCCTGGGATAGGCGTCGAGGAGCCCGCGTCACCGGTGGCGGGAGGAACAGCTGGGGGTACCTGGTGAAACGGAAACACATGCTCATCAAAGTAAACGTGCCGGGAGGTGAACACACGGTGGGAGATGGGATCATAGCACCGATATCCCTTGGAGTTAGAAGAGTAGCCGATGAAGATGCAAGCGACGGATCGAGGTGCAAGCTTGTGAGAAGAAGTGTCGGCAGTGCTGGGATAGCAAAGGCACCCAAAAATACGCAAGTCGTCATAAGACGGGGGCATACCAAAGAGAAGATGATGAGGTGCGTAGTTCCATCGTGGGCGGCAGGGTCTAAGGTTAAGAAGAAGTGATGCAGTGGCGAGTGCGTCCGGCCAGAAACGAGGCGACACATTGGCATGAAAAAGGAGCGTGCGAACGCAATCATTCAGAGTGCAAAGGACGCGTTCGGCTCGCCCGTTCTGCTGTGAAGTGTACGGGCATGTGAGGCGGAAAACGGTGCCGTGGTGCGCCAAAAAAGTGCGGAAAGCACGGTTGTCGAACTCCTTTCCATTGTCCGTCTGAAGCGCAAGAATGGGATGCCCAAACTGTGTGTGGACATAGGAGTAAAAAGCCGTCAAGGTAGAGAGCGCATCCGACTTTCCGCGCAAAGGAAAAGTCCACACATAATGAGAATAATCATCAAGAATGACCAGATAATATAAATAGCCCGAGTTACTAGGAACCGGAGAGGTCCACACATCGCTATGAATCAACTGAAAAGGAAAAGAAGCAATGGTGGTGGAATTATGAAATGGCAAAGTAACGTGTTTGCCGAATTTCTCTGAGCATGACAAGTGTGATCCTCGATCTTATTGCAACTGAAACTGAAACTCCTAAGAATATGATGAAGTGTGACAGGGTTGGGGTGACCCAAGCGAGCGTGCCAGAGATCAACTCCAGCGGAGAGAGCGACCGGTGCGGTGTCGGTGGATGAGGGCGAATGCACCGGATAGAGCTCGTCGGTGCTGTCACATCGGTGGAGTACCATCCTGGTTCGAGCGTCCTTGACACTAAAACCAAACTCGTCAAATTCAACAGTGACAGGATTTTCACGAGTGAAATAATGAACAGAGATAAGATTCTTAATAAGATGAGGAGACACAAGTATGTTAGATAAAGATAAAGGCGTAGAAGTAGAAGGAAAAGAAGTGTGCCCAACATGTGTGATAGGAAGTGTGGAACCATTGCCGACAATGATGCGGCGGTCGGTGGAGACAGGAGTGAAAGAGGCAAGGTTACCAGGATGAGCAAACATGTGAGCCGTAGCACCGGTGTCCATATACCAGTCACCACCTCCAGTGTTGTTCGGCGTAGGAGCGGCATGCAGCCCGTGTGAGGAGCACCGGGTCCCAGGGCGCCGGCGGCAGGGTCGGCGAGGTGGACGAAGACGCCATGGGGAAGCCGTAACCGCCGCTCAGCTGCGGTGATGGGTACTCTCCATACGGCTGCGGAGCCGCATAGTACGCATGAGGCGTAGGAGAGGCGGGAGGCCCGTACGGTATGGATAGCAGCCCCGGCGGCAACTGTGGTGCCGGGTAAGCCGGATGATCCGCCAGAAAAACCTCGCGCTGGCTGGCCGATGATGCCGAGGTCATGGGCGTTGTCGCTGCCGCCGCCGGTGAGTGTTGCCCATTGACGACCCCACCAAGATGCCGGAAGACCCAGACACGGGCGGAGCTCAGACGCCCGCTCGTGGGAACGGGCACATGGGGTCGCGCCGAGGAGCCGCGGCGAGCGAAGACGGATGGCCGGAGGGCGCCTGGCGCCGGCGGCGAGACGGCAAAGACGGCGGCAGACGGGCCGGTTGACGCCATCGCTGGTCCGACGGCGGCGGGGCACGAGAGGTCTGTAGTGTGGCGATGCGGCGGGCGTACGGGCTAGCCACGCGCGGGTTGGCTAGCGATCGGCGGGCGCTAGTGACAATAGGAAGCAACGAGCAAGTAGCTCGATTACTTGCAAGCCGCCGCTCGATGAAGATTCAACGAGCCCGTACTAAAGAAGCAGACAAGCACCCATCTTGATAGATCTTCTGTCTAGCTAGCTAGCACACATCGTTGGAACGGGTATATGGAGACCCGCCGAGTTGGCGAGGCGTGGAGCGGCGACTGGATGGCGGCGGCGGCGGCACGGAGGAAGCGCGTGGCGGCGGCAGCGGAAGGCTAGGGTTAGAACCCGGAAACTGATACCATGTAAGATGTGAGAATCACGTGTTGCATTCCTCAGGTGCAAACGCAAGTATATATGATGTACAAAAAGTGGGCCACGACCTCGACTATACAAGGAATTAAGAGGTGGGCCCAATACAAAGATATGCACAACACATATACTCAACAGGGGGCGTGCAACACAGGAGTACATGATACATGTACACGCCCACATGCATTTTCTGATAATGCTCTGCTGGCTGATCGTCAAAGATTTAACAACGTGAATGGCGACTAATTTAGTCAACAAAAAAAAAGAATCTGCGATGTAGGGATTTGGGCCAGCTGCACGGGTCCGGCTACAGCTTGTGGCCGAATACCCAAACATCGAAGGCCCAATACGCACTCTAGGAAGCAACAAGACCCAAATCGTTGCGCATCAGCGTGGCTACTGGCTTCTCCGACAAAATTCGCTCGACCCTGGCCGAAACCCTAGCCGCCGGAGCGCCCGTGCATCGCGGCGGAGGCGACGCGCACATCACCGGGAAGACGACGAAATTGCCGTTCTCCCCAAGCCGGCGACGCGTGGGCGGCGTGAGACGGGAGGCACCGGCGGGCGGCGGGCACTCCGGTAAGGGCAACTGAACTACAACTGAAGTTCGTTTAGTCCCATACTGCTCGTCTGCGGGGAATTCGACCAGTTTATAGAAACAGGCCTCAGCGGAGTCATCACCAAGTAGCAGTGGAAGTAGAGGAGAGCGCTTTAGGGTTCAGGATTTAGTTGTGGGCAGGGTTAGGGCTTAGGGTTAGATGGTTGGGGCCCGGCCGGCGGGGTGAGAGGAGGTGGAGAAGGAGGGCCCGGTCGGTCGGTGGAGGAGGAGGGCCTGGCCGGCGGGGTGAGAGGAGGGCCTGGCCGGCGGGGTGAGAGGAGGAGGAGGGGGGCCCGGTCGGTTGGTGGAGGAGGGGGGGGCCGTGAGGAGAGAGGAGGAGGAGGGGGCCGGCGGGGGGTGAGAGGAGGAGGGGGGGCCGTGTGGGTGAGAGGAGGAGGGGGCCCGGCCGTGGGTGAGAGGAGGAGGAGGGGCCGGTCGGTGGGGAGAGAGGAGGAGGGGCCCGGCTGGCGTGTGAGGAGAGAGGAGGAGGGGGCCCGGCCTGGGTCAGGAGAGGAGGAGGAGGGCCGGTCGGTTGGTGGAGGAGGAGGAGGAGGGGGCCCGGCCAGGGGTGAGAGGAGGAGGAGGGGGGCCGCCGTGGGTGAAGGAGGAGGAGGGGTGGCCGGCCGGAGGAGAGGAGGAGGGGGCCCGGCCGGTCGGGGTGAGAGGAGGAGGAGGGGGCCGGTCGGGTGGGGAGAGGAGGAGGAGGGGGCCCGCCGGGAAGAGAGAGGAGGAGGAGGGGGCCCGGCGGTCGGAGAGAGAGGAGGAGGGGGGCCC
This sequence comes from Aegilops speltoides, assembly GCA_021437245.1. Lineage (NCBI taxonomy): Eukaryota > Viridiplantae > Streptophyta > Magnoliopsida > Poales > Poaceae > Aegilops > Aegilops speltoides. Next base: position 544,689,249 of record CM038147.1, read on the forward strand.
GGTCGGTTGGTGGAGGAGGGGGGCCCGGCCAAGGGAAGGAGAGGAGGAGGAGGAGGGCCGGCCGGTCAGGTGAGAGGAGGAGGACGGGGGCCGGTCGGTTGGTGGAGGAGGAGGCCCGGCCGGGAGGAGAGGAGGAGGAGGAGGAGGCCCGGCCGGTTGGGGTGAGAGGAGGAGGAGGAGGGGGGCCCGGCCGGTCGGGGTGAGAGGAGGAGGAGGGGGGCCCGGCCGGTCGCAGAGAGAGGAGGAGGAGGGGGCCGGCCGGGTGGGGGAGAGAGGAGGAGGAGGGCCGGTCGGTGGGGTGAGAGGAGAAGGAGGGGGGCCCGGTCGGTGGGGTGAGAGGAGAGGGGCCGGCCGGTCAGAGAGAGGAGGAGGAGGGGGCCCGGTCGGTTGGTGGAGGAGGGGGCCGGCCGGTGGGGTGAGAGGAGGAGGAGGAGGCCTCACCGGTCTGGGAAGTGAGAGGAGGAGGAAGGGGCCCGGTCGGTTGGTGGAGGAGGAGGCCCACGGTCGGGGTGAGAGGAGGAGGAGGAGGCCGGCCGGTGGGTGAGAGAGGAGGAGGAGGGGCCCGGCCGGTCGGGGTGAGAGGAGGAGGAGGGGCCCCACGGTGGAGGGGAGAGAGGAGGAGGAGGGCCGGTCGGTGGGGTGAGAGGAGGAGGAGGGGCCGGTCGGTGGGAGAGGAGGAGGGGGGCCCGGCCGGTCGGGGTGAGAGGAGGAGGAGGGGGGCCCGGTCGGTTGGTGGAGGAGGGGGCCCGGCCAGGGGTGAGAGGAGGAGGAGGAGGCCCGGCCGGGGGAGAGAGGAGAAGGGGGGCCGGTCGGTTGGTGGAGGAGGAGGCCCGGCCGTGGTGAGAGAGGAGGAGGAGGGAGGCCCGGCCGGCGGGGTGAGAGGAGGAGGAGGGGGGCCCGGCCGGTCGGGGTGAGAGGAGGAGGAGGAGGGGCCCGCCGGTCGGGGTGAGAGGAGGAGGAGGAGGCCCGGCCCGTGGGTGAGAGGAGGAGGAGGGGGGCCCGGCCGGTCGGGGTGAGAGGAGGAGGGAGGGGGGCCCGGCCGGTCGGGGTGAGAGGAGGAGGAGGGAGGGGGCCCCGATCGGTGGTGGGGGTGGAGGAGGAGGGGGGCCGGCGAGGACGGGCCGCTTTTGAGTTCTAATCCAAAAACCATTCTTCAGTGCTACCTTTTTTTGAGTATATGCGAGGTCGTCCTGGGTATCTTCAGAGCATTGGAATTAGACAAGCACTTCCAAGCCATCATTATTTTTGGAAATCTCTATCAATGTTTGCGCCACTAAGCTCAGCTGCTATTGTGTGATTTGGAAAACATTTTGGACCACCGCATGGTTAAAGTTTGGAGTGATTTTTGTAGCCTGACTGACAAATACGTGATTGCTAGCTTTCGTCAGGTAGTCTGATTCTTTTACTGTCGAGAAAATATCAATATTGAAACACAATGCTATTGAAATTTTGTTTCTGATTGGTGGTTGTGGGCATCTGTTGGAGCCATAATTGTTTACTTCCAAAAAAATATGCAGTCCACAATAGTTTTAATATCAAACCAAGATGCTGTGAAACTTCTATTTTCAGTCAGTGGGAATAAGGCGGATGCTTTCATTTGTTGGTGAATTAGACGTGTGCCATGATCGAAGCCATAGTGTTTACAACCAAGAGGATACGCACAATAGACAGTATGTCATCGGTGAAATCTGGAATTTTGTTTGTTTGGTTTCCATACGCACCCTTGCTCTAAGATGTTTGATAGTAAGTTCAAGTGATCTTATCCTCTGATAGCATTCATGTTAACCTAACTGGTTTTTTTGTGCACTTAAAAATGGTTAGTGTACTGTAAACACTGAATCACATCCTCAATCTAAGCTTACCATCTGTTGATCTGGTTTCGCAAGGCCGCCGAAATCTTTAGACTTATGTATAATCTGTCAGAAAAAAAAAATAAAACATGCCATGGAGGGATAGAAGGATTAAATGTAGTGCCTTGTTCGAGTCAATCTCTACAATTTGTTTTGTACCCCTCGGTAAAGAAATACAGTATAAGAGCGTTTAGATAATTACGATCTAAACGCTGTTATATTCCTTTGCAGAGAGGGAGTATGTTTTTATTTGGTAGATGTTATGTATGTATGCTTGAATACTCAATATCATTGCCCTGTTATGCAGCTCAAATGTTGTTGGAAGAAGCACTGGAAAATCAACAGCTGAGCCCTGCTGGCAAACCTTCAGTCAATAGTTACTTCAGGGTCATTGGTTCCAGGTATTGCCCAAATGTATGACAGTATCGTCTGGATGATGTGGTCTCGTCATCTGGTAATGGTACGTCTTTACAGTAGTGTTTCGATCACTTCATTTCTGTTGCATGTTGTAAGCAGTGAAACTGTTATCAGAAATATACTACTGTGGTTACTGACCACTTGCTTCCATTCTGCGGTTTACAGCTTATGTGGAATGGGGAATGAAGAAGCTGCAGTGGTACGACGGGCCAAATGTCTGCTTCGAGCAGAGATGGGCGTGAAGTCCGCCCGTAGTGACAGGCCGTTGATACGATGGTGATCTGCCGTGATGCTCAAGGGTTTCCAGGCTGGCATCAACGGTACATGGGTTCGTTGAAGCCACACATGTACAGAGGCAACCAGCAAAGATGGTTCACCTCCAGTCCCGTGGCGGTCCCGACGACCTCCAGTGCGTGCGCTTGCGGTGGAGATGCCATGCATATGTACTCCCTCTGTTCCTAAATACTCCATTTAGAGATTCCAATACGAACTAAGTACGGAGCAAAATGAGCGAATCTGCACTCTGGAATATGTCTGTATACATCCGTATGTGGTCCGTGTTGAAAAATCTAAAAAGACTTATATTTAGAAACGGAGGGCGTAAGAAGCACATTCGTCTCCCTGCCTGTAGAGTGCAGACTCAGGGGAGGCAGTCTGAGCGATATGAGGGCGCTCGATTCGACTTGTTGGATGGGCATGCTTGAACTGAACCGTACGCTGCGTATTTGTTACAACGTTCTGTGGTTATTGATGTTCTTCCTATGCACTGAAATCTGTTTTTGCAATTGTTTTTTAACAACAGTACAATTGTTTTTGCAGATTTGCTCTCATATTTTCTTACTCGAATGGTGGGTCTTGATATTGGTTCCAGTTTCAAGTCAGTATACATAGGTCGCTGGTGCAAGCAAACAATCAGGTGGTTTGATTGGAGAGTGGTCGGCGACTTGCTCTGCGTAATTATTGAACTATTTGTTTTCTCAGCAATCAGGATTTAAATCATGTTTGGGCATGGCTTGAAATTTAGGCTCTCGATTGCAGATATGTACTTACGCTAATGATGCACGCCAAGAATTTGTTCGCGTCTTCCTTCACGTACGTGAACTCTATAGCACGGAATACTGCAGGTCTGCTGCCATTGCCAACAAACGGGGGAAACACTGCAGTGAACTGAAATATTGTAGCATAGTTTTCTCGGTCAGTTTTTTTTTCGAAAACTTAACTAAGATTTAAACATGAATTTTAAAAAATATGAACATTTTTCATATTTTCTAATATTTTCTGAAACTGAGAAAAAAATAAAAAACATATATAACAAGAACATTTTGTGTTACACTTTTTTTTGAAAGCACAAACATTTTTTGAAAATTGTGAGCAAATTTTCAAACCGAGAATATTTTTTGAAAACATGGTCATTTTTTAAATTCCATTTTTTTTGTTGAAAATGCATATATTTTTGGATAAATTGAACACCTTTTGAAGACACAATCAATTTTGAAAAATGAGAAGATTTTTTGAAGTTCCGAACAACTTTTGAAAAAAAAATGAAAATCATAATAATTTTGAAGATATTGAGAATTTTGTGAAATTTATGAATTTTAAAGTTACAAAGAAAAAAGATAGACTAAACAAAAAAAGGCATTTTGAGCCCAAAGTCTGATGGTTGGGCCGAGTTTGTCTCTGGTTTTGGCTTGAAAGCCCGAAATACATAAAGATTTAGAAGAAATATAAGCACCATAATTCTTTTACATATCCTCAAAATTTCTTCAAAATAATATTTCAAAATTGGAAAATGTTATTGTTTGTGTTTTTGTAACTAGGTCCGGGCTTTGGGTTCAGGTAATGTGTTGATGACAAAGGAGAGGCGACTGTGAACAAGGATATGGGTCCCTTGTGACAAACAATGGAAGAGGCGCCCTCGAAGAGGGAATAGTAGGGTCGACAACAAGAGAGATGAGGCGACGGGACAACATGGTAGACGAGGCAATGTCGGTGATGGTTGAGGAGGAAGCGACATGGTCGAAAATGGAAGAAATGGGCATGGCTGGTTGAAATAGTCTGGTCGGGGCCAAGTGACGAAAATACAATGAGAAGATTCCATGTGATTCGGGTGTGTGTTTTTCCATATTGGTTTGTGGAGATCCTAGTTGTTCGCGGAATCCGACCTAAAACTGCTTTTCTAATCCGGTTGTCCTCCAAACTATTGGAATCAATACCACTATCCAATCATTATGTAACAAAAGAATAAACTACAAATAACAGGGAATACACATTATGAACCTCATTACATGGTAGGTATGTGCAATGCCATTGAGAAGAAGAGAGTTGACCCAGTTAATAAGAAAACTAGAACCAACAACCATGCACCCACTACCTATCAAGGTAAGTCATCGGGAGGCGGGGACAATAGCGTCTAGGTCCAAGACCATTGGGAGTGTCTGATTCTTTAACAATCCTTGGAAATACTCTTGCAACAAGAGATGAGCTAGTGCCTGGTCTTCCAAGAAAATTTGCAATCTATCACTGATCGACCAACTAAGCATCATTACTTCAACATTGGTGAACCCACATGAGGCACACCTATGCTTTTGCGGTCAATGCTTATCAAGGCACAACTACTTTGAAATATATGGAAGGCTCATACTGAAGGAAATATGCCCTAGAGGCAATAATAAAGTTGTTATTTATATTTCCTTATATCATGATAAATGTTTATTATTCATGCTAGAATTGTATTAACGAAAACTTAGTACATGTGTGAGGCACACCTACTTGACTAACTCGTTAATCAAAGATGGTTAAGTTTCTTGACCATGGACATGTGTTGTCATTTGATGAACGGGATCACATCATTAGAGAATGATGTGATGGACAAGACCCATTCGTTAGCTTAGCATTATGATCGTTAACTTTTATTGATATTGCTTTTTCATGACTTATACATATTCCTCTGACTATGAGATTATGCAACTCCCGAATACCGGAGGAACACCTTGTGTGCTATCAAATGTCACAACGTAACTGGTTGATTATAAAGATGCTCTACAGGTGTCTCCGAAGGTGTTTGTTGGGTTGGCATAGATCGAGATTAGGATTTATCACTCCAAGTATCAGAGAGGTATCTCTGGGCCCTCTCGGTAATGCACATCACTATAAGCCTTGCAAGCAATGTGACTAATGAGTTAGTTGCGGGATGATGCATTATCGAATGAGTAAAAAGACTTGCCGGTAATGAGATTGAACTAGGTATGATGATACCGACGATCGAATCTCGGGCAAGTAACATACCGACGTTGTTATGCGGTTTGACCGATAAAGATCCTCACAGAATATGTAGGAGCCAATATGAGAATCCAGGTTCCGCTATTGGTTATTGACCGAAGATATGTCTCGGTCATGTCTACATAGTTCTCGAACCCGTAGGGTCCGCACGCTTAACGTTCGATGACGATTTATATTATGAGTTATGTGATTTGATGACCGAAGTTTGTTCAGAGTCCCGGATGAGGTCATGGACATGACGAGGAGTCTCGAAGTGGTCGAGACATAAATATTCATATATTGGAAGGTTATGTTCGGACACCGGAATGGTTCGGGTTGTTTCGGATGAGTTTGAGTACTGGGGTTACTGGAACCTCCTCCTCCCCCCCATGGAAGTTCATGGACCTTCATGGGCCTTAGTGGAAAGGAGAGGAGGGCCACAAGGGAGCCCCCCCATGTCCAGTCCGAATTGGACTAGGGAGGGGGGCGGCGCCCCCTCTTTCCTTCTCCCCTCTTCCTCCTTCCCTCTCTCTCCCTCTTGGAAAAGGAAGGGGACTCCAACTGGGATTGGGAATCCTAGTTGGACTCCCCTATGGCGCGCCTCCTCCCTGAACACCGACCTCCTCCTCCCTCCTTTATATACGGGGGTAGGGGGCACCCCAAAGACACACAAGTGTCTCTTAACCGTGTGTGGTGCCCCCCTCCACAGTTACACACCTTGGTCATATCGTCGTAGTGCTTAGGCGAAGCCCTGCGCCGGTAACTTCATCATCACCGTCGCCACACCGTCATGCTGATGGAACTCTCCCTCGTCCTCAACTGGATCAAGAGCCCGAGGGACGTCGCTGAGCTGAACGTGTGCTGAACGCGGAGGTGCCGTACGTTCGGTACTTGGATCGCGAAGACGTTCAACTACATCAACCACGTTACTAAACGCTTCCGCTTTCGGTCTATGAGGGTACGTGGACACACTCTCCCCTCTCGTTGTTATGCATCTCCTAGATAGATCTTGCGTGATCGTAGGTAAATTTTTTGAAATACTGCGTTCCCCAATAGTGGCATCCGAGCCAGGTCTATGCGTAGATGTTATATGCACGAGTAGAACACAATGAGTTTTGGGCGATAATAGTCATACTGCTTACCAGCAACATCTTATTTTGATTCAGCGGTATTGTTGGATGAAGCAGCCCGGACCGACATCACATGGCCGCGTTCATGAGACTGGTTCTACCGATGTGCTTCGCACACAGGTGGCTAGCGGGTGTCTGTTTCTCCAACTTTAGTTGAATCGAGTTTGACTACGCCCGGTCCTTGTTGAAGGTTAAAACAACACACTTGACAAAAATCGTTGTGGTTTTGATGCGTAGGTAAGAACGGTCCTTGCTAAAAGCCCGTAGCAGCCACGTAAAACTTGCAACAACAAAGTAGAGGACGTCTAACTTGTTTTTGCAGGGCTTGCTGTGATGTGATATGGTCAAGACGTGATGAGATATAAATTATTGTATGAGATGATCATGTTTTGTAAAAGTTATCGGCAACTGACAAGAGCCTTATGGTTGTCGCTATATTGTATGAAATGCAACCGCCATGTAATTGCTTTAATTTATCACTAAGCGGTAGCGATAGTCGTAGAAGCAATAGTTGGCGAGACGACAACGATGCTTCGATGGAGATCAAGGTGTCAAGCCGGTGACGATGGTGATCATGACGGTGCTTTGGAGATGGAGATCAAAGGCACAAGATGATGATGGCCATATCATATCACTTATTTTGATTGCATGTGATGTTTATCTTTTATGCATCTTATTTTGCTTAGTACAACGGTAGCATTATAACATGATCTCTCATTAAATTTCAAGGTATAAGTGTTCTCCCTGAGTATGCACCGTTGCTACAGTTCGTCGTGCCGAGACACGACATGATGATCGGGTATGATAAGCTCTACATTCACATACAACGGGTGCAAGCCAGTTTTGCACACGTAGAATACTCGGATTAAACTTGACGAGCCTAGCATATGCAGATATGGCCTCGGAACACTGAGACCGAAAGGTTGAGCGTGAATGATATAGTAGATATGATTAACATAGTGATGTTCACCATTGAAAGCTACTCCATCTCACGTGATGATCGGACATGGTTTGGTTGATTTGGATCACTTGATCATTTAGATGACTAGAGGGATGTCTATCTAAGTGGGAGTTCTTAAGTAATATGATTAATTGAACTTTAATTTATCATGAACTTAGTACCTGATAGTATTTTGCATATCTATGTTGTTGTAGATCAATGGCCCGTGCTACCGTTCCTTTTAATTTTAATGTGTTCCTAGAGAAAGCTAAGTTGAAAGATGATGGTAGCAACTACACGGACTGGGTCCGTAACTTGAGGATTATCCTCATTGCCGCATAGAAGAATTACGTCCTGAAGTACCGCTAGGTGCAAGACCCGCTGCAGGAGCAACTCCAGATGTTATGAACGTCTGACAGAGCAAAGTTGATGACTACTCTATAGTTCCATGTGCCATGCTTTACGGCTTAGAACCGGGACTTCAACGACGTTTTGAACGTCATGGAGCATATGAGATGTTCCAGGAGTTGAAGTTAATATTTCAAGCAAATGCCTAGATTGAGAGATATGAAGTCTCCAATAAGTTCTACAACTGCAAAATGGAGGAGAATAGTTCTGTCAGTGAACACATACTCAGAATGTTTAGGTACCACAACCACTTGACTCAACTGGGAGTTAATCTTCCTATTGATAGTTTCATTGACAGAGTTCTTCAATCACTGCCACCAAGCTACAAAAGCACCATGATGAACTATAATATGCAAGGGATGGACAAGACAATTCCCGAGCTCTTCGCGATGCTAAAGGCCGCAGAGGTAGAAATCAAGAAGGAGCATCAAGTGTTGATGGTTAACAAGACCACTAGTTTCAAGAAAAAGGGCAAAGGGAAGAAGGGGAACTTCAAGAAGAACGGCAAGCAAGTTGCTGCTCAAGTGAAGAAGCCCAAATCTGGACCTAAGCCTGAGACTGAGTGCTTCTACTGCAAAGGGACTGGTCACTGGAAGCGGAATTGCCCCAAGTATTTGGCAGATAAGAAGGATGACAAAGTGAAAGGTATATTTGATATACATGTTATTGATGTGTACCTTACTAATGCTCGTAGTAGCGCCTGGGTATTTGATAATGGTTCTGTTGCTCATATTTGCAACTTGAAACAAGGGCTACGGATTAAGCCAAGATTGGCTAAGGAAGAGGTGATGATGCGCGTGGGAAATGGTTCCAAAGTCGATGTGATCGTCATCGGCACACTACCTCTACATCTACCTTCGGGATTAGTTTTAGACCTGAATAATTGTTATTTGGTGCCAGCGTTAAGCATGAACATTATATCTGGATCTTGTTTGCTGCGAGACGGTTATTTATTTAAATCGGAGAATAATGGTTGTTCTATTTATATGAGTAATATCTTTTATGGTCACGCACCCTTGATGAGTGGTCTATTTTTGTTGAATCTCGATAGTAGTGATACACATATTCATAGTATTAAAGCCAAAAGATATAAGTTTAATAATGATAGTGCAACTTATTTGTGGCACTGCCGTTTAGGTCCTATTGGTGTAAAGCGCATGAAGAAACTCCATGCTGATGGGATTTTGGAATCACTTGAGGCTTGCGAACCGTGCCTCATGGGCAAGATGACTAAGACTCCGTTCTCTGGAACAATGGAGCAAGCAACAGACTTGTTGGAAATAATACATACTGATGTATGCGGTCCGATGTGTGCTGAGGCTCGCGGTGGGTATCGTTATTTTCTGACCTTCACAGATGATTTGAGCAGATATGGGTATATCTACTTGATGAAACATAAGTCTGAAACATTTGAAAAGTTCAAAGAATTTCAGAGTGAAGTGGAAAATCATGGTAACAAGAAAATAAAGTTTCTACGATCTTATCGTGGAGGTGAATATTTGAGTTATGAGTTTGGTCTTCATCTGAAACAATGCGGAATAGTTTCGCAGCTCACGACACCTGGAACACCACAGCGAAATGGTGTGTCCGAATGTCGTAACCGTACTTTATTAGATATGGTGCGATCTATGATGTCTCTTACTGATTTACCACTATTGTTTTTGGGTTATGCTTTAAAGATGGCTGCATTCATGTTAAATAGGGCACCATCTAAATCCGTTGAGACGACACCATATGAACTGTGGTTTGGCAAGAAATCAAAGTTGTCGTTTCTTAAAGTTTGGGGCTGCGATGCTTATGTGAAAAAGCTTCAACCTGATAAGCTCGAACCCAAATTGGAGAAATGTGTCTTCATAGGATACCCAAACACTGATACAGTGACGTGCTAAACAAATGGTTTTTAACCCCTTTCCGCGATGGCATTTGGAACCGTCGCCAAGTGAGTGTGGACGATAGGGGGGTCCTTCCCACAAAACCCAGAAATCATCGGGGATAGGACCTCCTGCGACCCAGGCTGGGGCCATGTGCGATCGGGCGAGGCATCGAAACCTAATAATTTCCGTAGGTATGTACATCCCACTTGGTTAATCCCAGAAAATCATTTCTGTAGGTATGTACATCCCACACGGTGAATCCCAGAAAATCACTTCCGTAGGTATGTAAATCCCACACGGTGAATCCCAGAAAATCATTTCTGTAGGTATGTACATCCCACGCGGTGAATCCTAGAAAAACATTTCCGTAGGTATGTATATCACACACAGTTCTTTGTGTGGAAACATTTGTGCAGGGTGGCCTAACGCAAACAGTTCGCTGCCGGAAGCCGTGTGTGATTGTTAGTTGATCGAACACACCTACTTTCTAGAAACCGTGCGGGTTGTTTGAGTTCATCGCCCATGGTGCTGTCTGAGTAACCGTTTGCAATAGAAAACCCCAATAAGCAGGGTAATTAGCCTATTATTGATAATCCATGTACTAATCAAACTGATACTTCTTATAAAACACGCCAGATATTTCATATCCGTATAAAAGCAACCAGGATTTCATAATTGAATTACATCAGATAACTTCGGCACTCAGTTATGCCATTACACAACAACACCAAGTTTCACATGCAGCATCAAAAACCTTTGGAAAGTAGCATCATACACGGTAAATAGATAGATGAATCTCATCTGGGAAACTGCAGAAGCGGAAGGCAAATATTGAGCCTTCAGTGATGTTGAATGTCCTTGCAACTTTAGGCCAATGGCTATGGATAATTGCCCGCCCAACCTTTGTACTCTTCAGCAAGACTTCAATATTGTATCGTGGGTGTTGAATGAATACCTTCCTCGCCTCTTGACCATGCAGGTGGTTTGAGAGGTAATCATCGGTGAAATTCTTTGAAAAGTACTGAAAACAAAGCTATGCATAAATCGTTGTTGTAAATTTTGAAATGGCGCAAGGGGTAAAAACAAGGTAAAAGAGTTGGTACCATCCTATAGTTGACTGATGTCTTCTTCATTGCGCAAACAAAGATCTTGCTGTTATTCGTCGCAAGTTTCTTCATCCTAACAATCTTTCTGAGTTTCTTGACTTGACTGATATTCATGGACATCTGATATGTCTCCGACGTATCTATAATTTTTGATTGTTCCATGCTATTATATTATCTGTTTGGATGTTTAATGGGCTTTATTATACTCTTTTATATTATTTTTGGGACTAACCTATTAACCGAAGGCCCATTGCAAATTGCTATTTTTTTTGCCTATTTCAGTTTTTCGCAGAAAATGAACATCAAACGGAATGAAACCTTCGTGAGGATCTTTTTTGGAACAAACACAATTCAGGAGACTTGGAGTGGAAGTCAAGGAAGCCATGAGGCAAGAGGGCATGCCCGGGGGGTAGGCGCACCCCCCACCCTCGTGGGCCCCTCGTAGCTCCACCGACCTACTTCTTTCGCCTATATATACTCTTATACCCTGAAAACATCCAGGGGAGCCATGAAACCACTTTTCCACCGCAGAAACCTTCTGTACCCGTGAGATCCCATTTTGGAGCCTTTCCCAGCGCTCCGCCGGAGGAGGAATCGATCACGGAGGGCTTCTACATCAACACCATAGCCTCTCCGATGATGTGTGAGTAGTTTACCACAGACCTTCGGGTCCATAGTTATTAGCTAGATGGCTTCTTCTCTCTCTCTTTGGGTCTCAATACAAAGCTCTCCTCAATGTTCTTGGAGATCTATTCGATGTAATACTCTTTTGCGGTGTGTTTGCTGAGATCCAATGAATTGTGGGTTTATGAACTTGATTATCTATGAATATTATTTGGTTCTTCTCTGAATTCTTATATGCATGATTTGATATCTTTGCAAGTCTCTTCGAATTATTGATTTAGTTTGGCCTACTAGATTGATCTTTCTTGCAATGGGAGAAGTGCTTAGCTTTGGGTTCAATCTTGCGTTGCTCGATCCCAGTGACAGAAAGGGAACCGACACGTATTGTATTGTTGCCCTCGAGGATAAAAAGATGGGGTTTGTATCATATTTCTTGAGTTTATCCCTCTACATCATGTCATCTTGCCTAATGCGTTACTCCGTTCTTATGAACTTAATACTCTAGATGCATGCTGGATAGCGGTCGATGTGTGGAGTAATAGTAGTAGATGCAGAATCGTTTCGGTCTACTTGACACGGATGTGATGCCTATATTCATGATCATTGCCTTAGATATCATCATAACTATGCACTTTTCTATCAATTGCTCGGCAGTAATTTGTTCACCGACCGTAATATATGATATCTTGAGAGAAGCCACTAGTGAAACCTATGGCCCGCGGGTCTACTTTACATCATATAAGTTTCTGATCTATAATTCTAGCTTACTATTTATTTTACTTTGCAATCTTTACTTTCCAATCTATACAATAAAAATACCAAAAATATTTATCTTATTATCTTTATCAAATCTCACTTTTGCAAGTGGCCATGAAGGGATTGAGAACCCCTTTATCGCATTGGCTGCAAGGTTCTTGATTGTTTGTGCAAGTACTAGGTGACTTGCGAGAGTCTCCTACTGGATTGATACCTTGGTTCTCAAAAACTGAGGGAAATACTTATGCTACTTTGCTGCATCACCCTTTCCTCTTCAAGGGAAAACCAACGCATGCTCAAGAGGTAGCAAGAAGGATTTCTGGCGCCGTTACCGGGGAGATCTACGCACAAGTCAAGATATACCAAGTACCCATCACAAACTCTTCTCCCCCGCATTACATTATTTGCCATTTGCCTCTCGTTTTCCTCTCCCCCACTTCTAAAACGATTTTCGAAAACCTTTGCCATTTCTTCGCCTTCTTCCCGTATGAGTTTTTGTTTGTGTTTCCATGTGCCTTCTATTTGCTTGCATCTTTGCTTGCTAAAAATCTATTGATATGGATCCACTTAAAGTGTTCTACTTGGATCATCTTCGATCCATATGTGCTCGTGCTGAAACCCCAACTAGTTTAGTTGAGGGAAAATATTTAGATGAGCATGCTCATTTTGTGCGTCATCGTTTGTCTGAAAAAGGGAAGCTCTTATGGTATCAAATAAATATTTAGCTATGCTATGGTTGGAATCTTTGTGAAATTTATGATTTTACTTGTTGCTCTAAGAACCCTAAAAAACACCTTCCCTACCTATGTGAGTTTAATGATAACGAAATCTTATCTTCTTATGCAAAGCGTGTTTATAGTTACTATGATATTGAACAAATTGAAGAATTTGTTGTTTTTAAGGGTGCTTATGAAGTTTTTTCATTGATTGAAAAGTATGATATTACTCTCTACAAATCTGAAAATTTTGACATACTTAAATATTGCTATGAAAACTATGCCCATAATGTCTATGTCCAAGAACTTATGACCATTGCTTTGGAAGAAAATAATGATATGCACGAATCTACAGATAATTGTGATTCCGATGATTTGATTGAAATATCTCTTGATGAACATGATGCTTGCTATTCTTGTGGCCATGATTCCAATATTTATGAAGGCGAATTTGTTATAGTTCCTTATGTTAAATGTGAGATTGTTGCTATTGCGCCCATACTTGATAGTTCCTTTGATGAAAAGCATGATTGCAATAATTTTATTATAAATTATATTAATTTCAGTTGTGTTAATGATATGCAAAACCCTAAGCTTCGGGATGCTAGTTTTGCTATGTCTACTACTTGTTGTAATGATCATGATTGGGGTGATTCTTCTTATGATATTGAAAATTTATTTAAGCTCCATGATGAATATGAGATTGATAATAGTATTTGCAACTTGCTAGTGGATTTGGAAGAGTGTCAACTTTAGATCCCACATATTTGGAGAATGTTCAATCTTATGGTATTTTTGATAAAAGTGGGTTTGGAGAGGTCATGACTTTAGTTAATGTTATTCCCACTATTTTGGAAGAGTGTCAACTTTGCATGCATGTGGATCATGTAGAGAAAATTTTATGTGATAGATATATTGTTGAATTTGAATATGATTCCACATGTAATTATTATGAGAGAGGAAAATATGGTTGGAGAAATTTTCATGTTACTAATTACATCTCGTTATGTTGAGATTGCTATTGTTTCTTTCCACTTCCTTGCATATGCTAGTTTTTGCTTGCTATGATAATTTGTTTTACTATAAGATGCCTATGCATAGGAAGTATGTTAGACTTAGATGTGTTTGTCACGTGTTTCATGATGCTCTCTTTGCGGTTCAATTCTTGTCTTTCATTTGAGCATCATTAAAATTATCAATGCCTAGCTACGGGCGTTAAATGATAGTGCTTGTTGGGAGGCAACCCAATTTTATTTTTATTCCTTGATTTTTATTTCTGTTTAGTAATAAATAATTCATCTAGCCTCTGTTTAGATGTGGATTTATGTTTTAATTAGCCCTTGTGCCAAGTAGAACCATTGGGAAGACTTGGGTGAAGTCTTTGCTATCTTTCTGTAAAAAAAAAAGAAACTTTAGCGCTCACGAGATTAGCTGCCATTTTTTACTGGAGAGTACTTTTAGGTTGATTATTTTTGGAGATGATTAATAGACAAATTCTTCACGTCCACAAGTTTATTTAAGAATTTTTGGAGTTACAGAAGTCTACGTTTGATACAGATTACTACAGACTGTTCTGTTTTTGACAGATTCTGTTTTTCGTGTGTTGTTTGCTTATTTTGATGAATCTATGGCTAGTATCAGGGGGTATGAACCATAGAGAAGTTGGAATACAGTAGGTTTAACACCAATATAAATAAATAATGAGTTCATTACAGTAAATTAAGGTGGTGGTTTGTTTTCTTATACTAACGGAGCTCAGGAGATTTTCTGTTTGAGTTTTGTGTTGTGAAGTTTTCAAGTTTTTGGGTAAAGATTTGATGGATTTTGGAATATAGGAGCGGCAAGAGCCTAGCTTGGGGATGCCCAAGGCACCCCAAGGTAAAATTCAAGGACAACCAAAATCCTAAGCTTGGGGATGCCCCGGAAGGCATCCCCTCTTTCGTCTTCGTCTATGGGTAACTTTACTCGAGGCTATATTTTTATTCACCACATGATATGTGTTTTGCTTGGAGCGTCTTGTATGATTTGAGTCTTTTCTTTTTAGTTTACCAAAATCATCCTTTCTGTACACACCTTTTGGGAGAGACACACATGAATCGGAATTTATTAGAATACTCTATGTGCTTCACTTATTTCTTTTGAGCTAGATAATTTTGCTCTAGTGCTTCGCTTATACCTTTTTAGAGCACAGTGGTGGTTTTATTTTATAGAAATTATTGATCTCTCATGCTTCACTTATATTATTTTGAGAGTCTTTTAGAATAGCATGGTAATTTGCTTTGGCTATAAAATTAGTCATAATATGATAGGCATCCAAGATGGGTATAATAAAAACTTTCATATAGAGTGCATTAAATACTATGATAAGTTTGATACTTGATAGTTGTTTTGAGATATAAAGGTGGTAATGTTAGAGTCATGCTAGTTGGGTAATTGTGGAATTGAGATACTTTTGTTGAGGTTTGTAAGTCTCGTAGCATGCACGTATGGTAAACGTTGTGTGACAAATTTGAAGCATTGGGTGTTCTTTGATTGCTTTCCTTATGAGTGGCGGTCGGGGACGAGCGATGGTTTTTTCCTACCAATCTATCCCTCTAGGAGCATGCACGTAGTGCTTAGTTTTGATGACTTATAGATTTTTGCAATAAGTATGTGAGTTCTTTATGAATAATGTTGAGTCCATGGATTATATGCACTCTCACCCTTCCATCATTGCTAGCCTCTTCGGTACCGTGCATTGCCCTTTCTCACCTCGAGAGTTGGTGCAAACTTCGCCGGTGCATCCAAACCCCGTGATATGATACGCTCTATCACACATAAGACTCCTTATATCTTCCTCAAAACAGCCACCATACCTACCTATTTGCGCATTTCCATAGCCATTCCGAGATATATTGCCATGCAACTTACCACCGTTCTGTTTATTATGACACGCTCCATCATTGTCATATTGCTTTGCATGATCATGTAGTTGACATCGTATTTGTGGCAAAGCCACCTTCATACTTGTTTCATACATGTCGCTCTTGATTCATTGCATATCCCAGTACACCGCCGGAGGCATTCACGTAGAGTCATATTTTGTTCTAAGAATCAAGTTGTAATTCTGAGTTGTAAGTAAATAGAAGTGTGATGATTTTCATTATTAGAGCATTGTCCCATGTGAGGAAAGGACGATGGAGACTATGATTCCCCCACAAGTCGGGATGAGACTCCGGACAAAAAAAAGAGGCCAAAGAAGCCCAAACAAAAAAATGAGAGAAAAAGAGAGAAGGGGCAATGTTACTATCCTGTTTCCACACTTGTGTTTTAAAGTAGCACCATGATCTTCAAGATTGAGAGTCTCTTATTTTGTCACTTTTATATACTAGTGGAAAATTTTTATTATAGAACTTGGCTTGTATATTCCAATGATGGGCTTCCTCAAAATGCCCTAGGTCTTCGTGAGCAAGCAAGTTGGGTGCACACCCACTTAGTTTCTTTTGTTGAGCTTTCATATATGTATAGTTCTAGTGCATCCGTTGCATGGCAATCCCTACTCCTCGCATTGACATCAATTGATGGGCATCTCCATAGCCCGTTGATTAGCCTGTCAATGTGAGACTTTCTCCTCTTTTTGTCTTCTCACATAACCCCCATCATCATATGTTATTCCACCCATAGTGCTATGTCCATGGCTTGCACTCATATATTGCGTAAAAGCTGAAAGAGTTTGAAAAGGCTAAGTATGAAACAATTGCTTGGCTTGTCATCGGGGTTGTACATGATGGGAGCATTTTGCGTGACGAAAATGAAGCATGGCCAAACTATATGATTTTGTAGGGATAAGCTTTCTTTGGCTATGTTATTTTGATAAGACATAATTGCTTGGTTAGCATGCTTGAAGTATTACTATTTTTATGTCAATATTAAAACTTTGTCTAGAATCTTTTGGATATAAATATTCATGCCACAATAAAGAGAATTACATTGAAAATTATGTTAGGTAGCATTCCACATCAAAAATTCTGTTTTATCATTTACCTACTCGAGGACGAGCAGGAATTAAGCTTGGGGATGCTTGATACGTCTCCTACGTATCTATAACTTTTGATTGTTCCATGCTATTATATTATCTGTTTTGGATGTTTAATGGGCTTTATTATAATCTTTTATATTATTTTTGGGACTAACCTATTAACCTAAGGCCCAGTGCAAATTGCTGTTTTTTTTTGCCTATTTCAGTGTTTCGCAGAAAAGAAATATCAAACGAAATCCAAACGGAACGAAACCTTCGCGAGGATCTTTTTTGGAACAAACGCAATCCAGAAGACTTGGAGTGGAAGTCAAGGAAGCAACGAGGAAGCCACGTGGCAGGAGGGCGCACCCAAGGGGGGTAGGGGCGCGCCCCCACCCTCGTGGGCCCCTTGTAGCTCCACCGACCTACTTCTTTCGCCTATATATACTATTGTACCCTGAAAACATCCAGGGGAGCCACGAAACCACTTTTCCACCGCCACAACCTTCTGTACCCATGAGATCCCATCTTGGGGCCTTTTCCGGTGCTCCACCGGAGGGGGAATCGATCACGGAGGGCTTCTACATCAACACCATAGCCTCTCCGATGATGTGTGAGTAGTTTACCACAGACCTTTGGGTCCATAGTTATTAGCTAGATGGCTTCTTCTCTCTCTTTGGATCTCAATACAGAGTTCTCCTTAGTGTTTTTGGAAATCTATTCGATGTAATACTCTTTTGCGGTGTGTTTGCCGAGATCCGATGAATTGTGGGTTTATGAACTTGATTATCTATGAATATTATTTGGTTCTTCTCTGAAATCTTATATGCATGATTTGATATCTTTGCAAGTCTCTTCAAATTATCGGTTTAGTTTGGACTACTAGATTGATCTTTCTTGCAATGGGAGAAGTGCTTAGCTTTGGGTTCAATCTTGCGGTGCTCGATCCCAGTGACAGAAAGGGAACCGACAGGTATTGTATTCTTGCCATCGAGGATAAAAAGATGGGGTTTATATCATATTGCTTGAGTTTATCCCTCTACATCATGTCATCTTGCCTAATGTGTTACTCCGTTCTGAGGAACTTAATACTCTAGATGCATGCTGGATAGCGGTCGATGTGTATAGTAATAGTAGTAGATGCAGAATCGTTTCGGTCTACTTGACACGGATGTGATGACTATATTCATGAGCATTGCCTTAGATATCATCATAACTATGCACTTTTCTATCAATTGCTCGTCAGTAATTTGTTCACCCACCGTAATATGTGCTATCTTGAGAGAAGCCACTAGTGAAACCTATGGCCCCGGGGTCTACTTTACATCATATAAGTTTCTGATTTATAATTCTAGTTTACTATTTATTTTACTTTGCAATCTTTACTTTCCAATCTATACAACAAAAATACCAAAAATATTTATCTTATTATCTTTATCAGATCTCACTTTTGCAAGTGGCCGTGAAGGGATTGACAACCCCTTTATCACGTTGGTTGCAAGGTTCTTGATTGTTTGTGTAGGTACTAGGTGACTTGCGAGTAGTCTCCTACTGGATTGATACCTTGGTTCTCAAAAACTGAGGGAAATACTTACGCTACTTTGCTGCATCACCCTTTCCTCTTCAAGGGCAAACCAACGCATGCTTAAGAGATAGCAACATCTCATTTCCCCATATGCGAAATGGGTCGAACAGTGTGTCTAAGCCTCTGACAACAGGACCTACATGTGCAAGACCAAATTGTAAGAAACTTAAATATTAGAATGATTCCTGCAACTACACAATAATGTGCTATTAGCCAAAGGACCCTTCTTGAACAAACCTCGATGGTAAACCGCAGTGTCTCCCATTGTTTCCCTGCAACACACATAAGGAAGATCTTGATCAGGTTAACTGAGAGTTGCCATACTATCAGTAGAATATGTATTGAGTACAACCAAATTCGATTGGTGTCACATGCATAACAATACAAAATTGTACCCACAGCAAATGAAAATCAAATTGCATAACTGAATCAAACATTTAAATGGACATCAGACCAAATGAACCAAAATAGTTAACTGAGCACGACATTGCAGAATATAAACATGTACTAGAAGATAAGACAGTTAACAAAACAAACAATGCTTGAGAACAGTACTACGAAATGTAGCAATTGTTGGACCAAAGTGTTAACTGAACATTACATTTCAGAGGACCAAACTTTTAACTGAACATCAGATTGCATATTAACATTACAAAGGACAAATCACTAGAAGGCACTGGTGGTGGCCTCGAGAAAACATCATGAACTATAATTTAAAGTAGACAACCGCGTGGCGGTGTCGACGGTGTCCTCGAAGACGAGGTGCTCCTCCAAGATCTAGCGGTCGACATGCATGGCAGCCAGAGCGACCTCGTTCGCGTGTGCGGCCGCATGCTACTGAGCTCCATGTTATACTGCATGCAAAATGGTTGTGGGCGGCGCTTGATTGGAGGAGGGGGGCAGTGATTTCGGTGGAATGTGTCACTCCGTCGGTCGGGGCTTGTGGGACGGGAAAGGAGGAGGATGGTGTGGGTCGGGTGTGGATTAACTGACCATATCGACGAGGCCGCGCATCAAGAAGAAGGTGAAGGAAATATGCCCTAGAGGCAATAATAAAGTTGTTATTTATATTTCCTTATATCATGATAAATGATTTATTATTCATGCTAGAATGGTATTAACCGGAAACTTAGTACATTTGTGAATACATAGACAAACATAGTGTCAATAGTATGCCTCTACTTGACTAGCTCGTTTATCAAAGATGGTTAAGTTTCCTAGCCATAGACATGAGTTGTCATTTGATGAACGGGATCACATCATTAGAGAATGATGTGATTGACTTGACCCATCCGTTAGCTTAGCACTATGATTCTTTAGTTTATTGCTATTGCTTTCTTCATGACTTATACATATTCCTATGACTATGAGATTATGCAACTCCCGAATACCGGAGGAACACTTAGTGTGCTATCAAACGTCACAACGTAACTAGGTGATTATAAAGATGCTGTACATGTGTCTCCGATGGTGTTTGTTGAGTTGGCATATATCAAGATTAGGATTTGTCACTCCGTGTATCGGAGAGGTATCTGTGGGCCCTCTCGGTAATGCACATCACTATAAGCCTTGCAAGCAATGTGATTAATGATTTAGTTGCGGGATGATGCATTACAGAACGAGTAAAGAGACTTGCCGGTAACGAGATTGAACTAGGTATGATGATACCGATGATCGAATCTCGGGCAAGTAACATACCGATGACAAAGGGAACAACGTATGTTGTTATGCGGTTTGACCGATAAAGATCTTCGTAGAATATGTAGGAGACAATATGAGCATCCTGGTTCCTCTATTGGTTATTGACCGGAGACGAGTCTCGGTCATGTCTACATATTTCTCGAACCCGTAGGGTCGCACGTTTAACGTTCGATGACGATCGGTATTATGAGTTTATGTGTTTTGATGTACCGAAGGTAGTTCGGAGTCCCGGATGAGATCACGGACATGACGAGTAGTCTCTAAATGGTCGAGACATAAATATTGATATATTGGATGACTATATTCAAACACCGGAATGATTCCGAGGTGTATCGGGTATTTACCGGAGTACCGGGGGGTTACCGGAACCCCCCGGGGGGTTATTAGGCCTCATGGGCCTATTGGTGGAAGAGAGGAGGCAGGCCAAGGCAGGGCACGTGCCCCCCTAGCCCAAACCGAATTGGACTCGGGGGGGGGGGGTGCGACCCCCCTTTCCTTCTCTCCTCCCTCACCTTCCCCCTTCTCCTTGTTGGACTAGGAAAGGGGGGGCCGAATCCTACTTGGAGTAGGATTGCCCCCCCTAGGCGCGCCTCCTCCCCTTGGTTGGCCTCCTCCTCCCTCCCCCCTTTATATACGTGGGAGGGGCACCCCAAGGACACATAAGTTGAGAGTTGTCTTAGCCGTGTGCGGTGCCCCCCTCCACAATTTCCACCTCGATCATATAGTTATAGTGCTTAGGCGAGGCCCTGCGTCGGTAACTTCATCATCACCGTCATCACGCCGTCGTGCTGACAAAAATATCCCACGGCCTCAGCTGGATCAAGAGTACGAAGGACGTCACCGAGCTGAACGTGTGCAAATCGCGGAGGTGCCGTGCGTTGGTACTTGGATCAGTTGGATCACGAAGACGTTCGACTACATCAACCGCGTTACTAAACGCTTCCGCTTTCAGTCTATGAGGGTACGTGGACACACTCTTCCCGCTCGTTGCTATGCATCACCTAGATGGATCTTGCGTGTGCGTAGGAATTTTTTTGAAATTACTACGTTCCCCAACAGAAGGGTCGGCGGCGAGGAGGCCGCACAGCAAGAAGAAGGGTCGCCGGCAAGGAGGCGGCACTAGAAGAAGAAGGGTCGCTGGCAAGAAGAAGGGTAGCTGGTGAGGAGGCGGCTCTGCAAGAAGAAGGGTCGCTGGCAAGGAGGTTGAGCTGCCAGTAAGCAGCATTGAAGGCTTGAACTTGGAAAGCAAGGAGGAACAGTGGAAGTGTGGCTTTTGGTAGGAGGGAGGGGGCGGGGAGATAGAGGGAGCATTTGGTTCTCGTGCTAGCGCTTGCTTAGCCTAGCCCAGCAAGGAAGAGATGTACTGGGCGATCCTACCTCTTTGCCAGGGTTTCCAGCTTTTTTCATGTTGGAGCGAGCGAGCAGATTTGGCTCGCCTCCGTCGGCAAGCCTAGCTTTGCCTAGCAAGGCAATCTGGCGAGGGATCCAAACGTTCCCAGATATTTCCGTGGTGGCAGAAAAATTTCGCTCGGTGCCGCGAGAAACTGGCGCGCAAGTGTGGTTCAAGCGGGGGCGGTGGACTGTAGACGACGAAGCTTCCCGCGTAAGCCAGACAAGACGGTGCGCCAAGATATTTTATATCGCATGCCACACGTTTCTTTCTATTAAACTGTTTGTGGTATACCTGATTTTTTCAGTATGTTTTGAAAGACAAAATCGTGTTACGGAGGGAAAGGATGGTGTTTGAATTGCTAGAACATTTACGTACAGTGAACATGCAACTAGTACATGAGTGTCGTGTTTAAATTTGGAATTATTCCGGGTTCGTTTGGCATTTTTATGCATTAATTGAGTTTCTAGGCATTTAATGTGCATAATTCAAATTTGAACTACAAGCACATGCTCCAATGCACCAAAGTTTCTTGAAAATCACATGTGTGTCTTTGGGTGAATTTATAGGTCTCATGCAAGAAATGGGAATGAAATTCAAACATCTGGGCGTCGTGGCTCGGCCGGAATGATTGAGAAACTTGGTTTTTTAATTCCTGTAAATCCAAAACACGGTTGAAAATCATGAAACTTGGTATCGTGTCATGACATGGCACCAACATGCTGCACTAACTTTTTTGGCCGAATTGGGACAAGCTTTGGTGTAAGCTTCTTGCAAACCGAGTTCCCTCAAGAAGGCTCTTGGTTCCGAGGGGGAATGTGTCACCTCCGTGTGCGAAACGACATACGTAAACAACCTTCTCCTGCCAGAATTTTTGTACACTGGCACATTAGACCAAATAGAAGTATCGTGCTAAAATTTGGAATTATTCAGGGTTCGTTTGGCCCTTTTTTATACATTAATTGACTTCCTGGGCATTTAATGTGCATAATTCACATTTGAACTACAAGCAATGCTCCAGTGCACCAAAGTTGGTTGAAATATCACATGTGTGTCTTTGGGTGAATTTATAGGTCCCATGCAAGAAATGGGAATGAAATTCAAACATCTGGGCGTCGTGGCTCGGCCGAAAAGATTGAGAAACTTTGTTTTTTAATTCCTGTAAATCCAAAACACGCCTGAAAATCATGAAACTTGGCATGGTGTCATGACATGGCACCAACATGCTGCGGTAATTTTTTTGGCCGAATTGCGACAAGTTTTGGTGTAAGCTTCTTGCAAACCGGAGCTTCCACCAAGAAGGCTCGTGGTTCCGAGAGGGAACGTGTCACCTCCGTGTGCGAAATGAGATACGTACACTGCCTTCTCTCACCTTAATTTTTTTACACAGGTAGATTAGACCAAATATAAGTATCGTGCTAAATTTTGGAATTATTCCAGGTTCGTTTGCCTTTTTTATACATTAATTGAGTTTCTGCGCATTTAATGTGCATAATTCAAATTTGAACTACAAGCACATGCTCCAGTGCACCAAAGTTGGTTGAAAAATCACATGTGTGTCCTTGGGTGAATTTATAGGCCCCATGCAAGAAATGAGAATGAAATTCAAACATCTGGGCGTCGTGGCTCGGCCGAAAAGATTGAGAAACTTGGTTTTTAATTCCTGTAAATCCAAAACACGTCTGAAAATCATGAAACTTGGCATGGTGTCATGACATGGCACCAACATGCTGCGGTAATTTTTCTGGCCGAATTGGGACAAGCTTTGTTGTAAGCTTCTTGCAAACCAGAGCTTCCCTCAAGAAGGCTCGTGGTTCCAAAAGGGAACGTGTCACCTCCGTGTGCGAAATGACATACGTACACTTCCTTCTTCCACCTTAATTTTTTTACACAGGCAGATTAGACCAAATAGAAGTATCATGCTAAATTTTGGAATTATTCCGGGCTCGTTTGGCCTTTTTTATACATTAATTGAGTTGCTGTGCATTTAATGTGCATAATTTCAAATTTGAACTACAAGCACATGCTCCAGTGCACCAAAGTTGTTTGAAAAATCACATGTGTGTCCTTGGGTGAATTTCTAGGTCCCATGCAAGAGATGTGAGTGAAATTCAAACATCTGGGCGTCGTGGCTCGGCCGGAAAGATTGAGAAACTTGGTTTTTTAAATCTTATAAATCCAAAACACGCCAGAAAATTATGAAACTTGGCATGGTGTCATGACATGGCACCGACATGCTGCGGTAATTTTTTTGGCCGAATTGGGACAAGCTTTGGTGTAAGCTTCATGCAAATCGGAGCTTCCCTCAAGAAGGCTCGTGGTTCCGAGAGGGAACGTGGCACCTCCGTGTGCGAAACGACATACGTACACTGCCTTCTCCCGCCTTAATTTTTTTTACACAGGCAGATTAGACCAAATAGAAGTATCATGCTAAATTTTCGAATTATTCCAGGTTTGTTTGGCTTTTTTATACATTAATTGAGTTTCCGCGCATTTAATGTGCATAATTTAAATTTGAACTACAAGGGCAGGCTCCAGTGCACCAAAGTTGTTTGAAAAATCACGTGTGTGTCCTTGGGTGAATTTCTAGATCCCATGCAAGATATGGTTGTGAAATTCAAACATCTGGGTATCGTGGCTCGGCCGGAAAGATTGAGAAACTTGGATTTTTAATTCATGTAAATCCAAAACACGCCCGAAAATTATGAAACTTGGCATGGTGTCATGACATGGCACCAACATGCTGCGGTAAATTTTTTGGCCGAATTGGGATAAGCTTTGGTGTAAGCTTCTTGCAAACCGGAGCTTCCCTCAAAAAGGCTCGTGGTTCCGAGAGGGAACGTGCCACCTCCGTGTGTGAAACGACATACGTACATTGCCTTCTCACGCCTTAATATTTTTACACAGGCAAATTAGTCCAAATAGAAGTATCGTGCTAAATTTTGGAATTATTCTGGGTTCGTTTGGCCTTTTTATACATTAATTGAGTTTCTGTGCATTTAATGTGCATAATTCAAATTTGAACTACAAGCACAGGCTCCAGTGCACCAAGGTTGTTTGAAAAATCACATGTGTGTCCTTGGGTGAATTTCTAGGTTCTATGCAAGAGATGGGAATGAAATTCAAACATCTGGGCGTCGTGGCTCGGCCAGAAAGATTGAGAGACTTGGATTTTTAATTCCTGTAAATCCAAAACACGCCTAAAAATCACGAAACTTGGCATGGTGTCATGACATGGCACCAACATGCTGTGGTAATTTTTCTGTCCGATTTGCCAAGGCGCACACATTAACAATCAACAAAGTCATTTTGGAACAAGTGCTGTCACGTTACAAATCGGAAACACAAGTATTATTTAAACCGTGGGTGCTCTACTTACCAATTACGTGCCGCCACACGTCCCCTTTTTTTATTGGCTAGGAGATGCCGTGCGGGGTAGCTATTTGAGTACGGGAGGCGTGCAATCAGACCCCTACGCGTGCTCATCGGGAGGAGAGCCCTTTGACCGCTACCTGCCGCGCACCTCCCTCCCAACGTCTCCATTGATGGCACCCGAGCACCTATTCTACGGTGTGGCTATATGTCTCACTGGACTGAGATTTAAGAGAGAAAAATGAAAATCTGAAAAGAAAGTTTTGCATGGATCTTGATGTAAGATCCGATGGACCTATAGAGCATCGACTGCGACTATAGCAAGCATGACGAATATAAGGATGATGACAATGGATAATAATTGTCTTACATATTTAGGAACATAATTAAAAAAAGCCACATGCGGCAATGCCCGAAATATACAAGGGCAAAAGAAGAAGGAAGACAATGATCTGGCTCGTTGATCTCTACTTTCTTGATGCGTTGCTGCAGGCCGCGGGAACTAGTCTTCACGGTGAGCGGCGCTGAGCTCTTTCTTGTCCTCAAGATCCTGCTTGAGAGCATCCACGGATTCCTCCACCAGCCTTCTGCGCTTGATGCGCAGCATGGCATTCTCGTCCATAAGTTTCTCGACGATGACGCTGGTCCTCTTCAACAAGGCAGTGGTCTATTCCTGCTGCTCCGCACTTTCGATAATCTTCACCCTCAGTAGGTCGCGCTCGGCCTGGAGCTCTGCATTGCTCTGATTTAGTTGCCGGATGACGCCGGTAGACTGTTCAAACGAGGTTTTCATGTCATCCTGCAACCTCGCCCACCTGGAGATCTGATCCATCTGCCTAAGGACGAGGGCACGCATGCGCCTGTAAGAGTCCTCGCCAGCCCGCGAGACATTTTCCCAGGCCGCCGCGGCACGGGAGGATATCTCTGCTGCATTCGTGGTGCAGCGGGACATCTCTTCTGCTTTCGCGGAGCGACCGGACCAGTCTGCTGCATCGACGATGCAGCGGGACCTCCGTGCTGCTTCGGCGGCGCGATGGGACCTCTCTGCTTCTACGGCCGGGCGGCGGGACATGTTGGTTGCTTTCGTGGCGAGGCGGGACATCTCTCGTGCTTCCGCTTCAAGGCTCGCCTCTCCCTGGTGGCAATCTCTCGACCCAGAACTCACACTGGGCATGGCAGACACAAGGGAATGATGATGAATGACTTGTTTGTTTTTGTGGATGAGGAGTTGAGGAGGAATGTGCAGTCATCTTGGAGTAGTAGTATTTATAACCGAGTAGTAATACGCTCCTAAGTGGGAAACCATTTAGGTTTTGATCGGTGTGAACAGGTTTGCAATTTGGAATGTGTCGGGACCACCTACCAATGCATGATTCAAACATGCCTGGAGAAACAAATCGGCAAGACAGTTGAAGCATATGTGGATGACGTAGTCATCAAGACTAGGCACGTCGAGTCACTAATAGACGACCTGCATCTCACATTCGACAACCTTCGTACATATGACATCAAGCTCAATCCGGGCAAGTGTGTTTTCGGCGTTCCCGCTGGAAAACTGCTGGGTTTCATCGTTTCCAATAGAGGAATTGAGGCAAACCCAGCCAAAATCCGAGCTTTGTCACAATTGGCTACGCCAACAGACCTTAAGCAGGTCCAAACACTAGCTGGATGCGTGGCAGCTTTAAGCCGCTTTATCTCCAGACTAGGAGAAAAAGCATTGTCACTTTATTGCCTTCTCCGACGCACCGACCACTTCGAGTGGACGGATGCGGCAACAGCCGGACTGGAAGAAATAAAGGCTCTCTTAGCGAGCATCCCAATCCTGGCCGCACCAAACGTCGGCGAACCCATGCTATTATACATCTCGGCAACACACCAGGTGGTGAGCGTGGCGCTCGTCGTTGAGCGAGAGGAGGACGGACACAAATTCCCACTTCAGAAACCGGTATACTATGTATCCACTGTCCTCACACCATGCAAATCCCGGTACCCCCATTACCAAAAGATAGCATATGCGGTCTTCATGGCATCCCAGAAGCTACGACACTACTTTCAGGAGTGTTCGATCACGGTGGCTTCCGAAGTACCACTCAATCACATAATAAACAACCACGACGCCACAGGCCAGATTGCCAAGTGGGCCATTGAGCTCCTTCCATTCGACATAACATACAAACCACGCCGAGCCATTAAATTGGCCGACTTTGTCGCCGAATGGACAGAGGCCGAACTCCCTAAAGAGTACGACACATATTCCAACTGGGTCATGTACTTTGATGGCTCTAAAATACTGGCCGGTTTAGGAGCATGTGTCGTTTTAACGTCCCCCACTAGAGACACAGTCCAGTACGTACTCCAAATATTATACACAGACTCCAACAATGCAGTCGAATACAAGGCCTTATTGCACGGTCTTCAGATGGCTACCTCCATGGGCATACAACGCCTGGAGGTGCGCGGGGATTCAAATCTCGCAATATCCCAAATAAATGGAGACTTCGACGCTAAAGATCCGAAGATGGCGGCCTATCGTAACGTTGTACTCAAAATATCAGCTAAGTTCGAGGGACTCGAGTTTCATCATGTGGCTCGGGAAAGTAATCAAGTGGCAGATGTCCTTCCTCGCATGGGCGCCAAGCGTGACCCCGTCCCGCCTAACATCTTTCTGGAAAGGCTCTTCAAGCCATCCGTGGTATGGCAGGGTGAGAGTAGCAACACCAATCCAGACCCGATTACACCCCCAGATTCCGAACACAATACCGATATCATCAGGGGCTCAGCCACCAAGACAACATCATCGGCCCGTCTAATAATGGCAGTAATTGCCCCTTGGACCGAACCCTTCTTGGCCTACCTTAATAGGCGAGAGCTCCCTTGCTACCTCTTGAGCACTGCGTTGGTTTCCCTTGAAGAGGATAGGGTGACGCAATAAAGTAGCGTAAGTATTTCCCTTAGTTTTTGAGAACCAAGGTATCAATCCAGTAGGAGACCACGCTCAAGTCCCACGCACCTACACAAACAAATAAGAACCTTGCAACCAACGCGATAAAGGGGTTGTCAATCCCTTCACGGCCACTTGCAAAAGTGAGAGCTGATAGAGATGATAAGATAATATTTTTGGTATTTTTATGATAAAGACTAAAAGTAAAGAAAGCAAAATAAACGGCAAAAGAAATAGCTTGTTGACAGAAGATTAATATGATGGAGAATAGATCCGGGGGCCATAGGTTTCACTAGTGGCTTCTCTCAAGATAGCATAAGTATTATGGTGGGTAAACGAATTACTGTCGAGCAATTAATAGAATTGAGCGTAGTTATGAGAATATCTATGTATGATCATCTATATAGGCATCACGTCCGTGACAAGTAGACCGACTCCTGCCTGCATCTACTACTATTACTCCACACATCGACCGCTATCCAGCATGCATCTAGAGTATTAAGTTTATAAGAACATAGTAATGCTTTAAGCAAGATGACATGATGTAGAGGGATAAATTCATGCAATATGATATAAACCCCATCTTTTTATCCTCGATGGCAACAATACAATATGTGGTATTTCCCCTGCTGTCACTGGGATCGAGCACCGCAAGATTGAACCCAAAGCTAAGTACATCAATCTAGTAGGCCAAACCAAACTGATAATTCGAAGAGACTTGCAAAGATAACCAATCATACATAAAAGAATTCAGAGGAGATTCAAATATTGTTCATAGATAATCTTGATCATAAACCCACAATTCATCGGATCTCGACAAACACACCGCAAAAGAAGAGTTACATCAAATAGATCTCTAAGAGAATCGAGGAGAACTTTGTATTGAGATCCAAAGAGAGAGAAGAAGCCATCTAGCTAATAAGTATGGACCCAAAGGTCTGAGGTAACTACTCACACATCATCGGAGAGGCTATGGTATTGATGTAGAAGCCCTCCGTGATTGATGCCCCCTCCGGCGGAGCGCCGAAAAAGGCCCCAAGATGGGTTCTCACGGGTACAGAAGGTTGCAGCGGTGGAAATAGGGTTTTGGCTCTGTATATGATGTTTCCAGGGAATATGAGTATATATTGGCGAAGGAGGTCAGTCAGGAGAGCTACGAGGTTGCTTGACGTCCACTCCAAGTCCTCTGGATCACGTTTGTTCTGAAAATCACTTTCCCGAAGGTTTCACTCTGTTTGGACTCCGTTTGATATCCTTTTCCTTCGGAACACCGAAATAGGGCAAAAAAGCAATTTGGGCTGGGCTTCCGGTGTCCCAAAAATAATATAAAAGTGTATAATAAAGCCCATTAAACATCCAAAACAGAACATATAATAGCATGGAACAATCAAAAATTATTGATACGTTGGAGCCGTATCAAGCTTCCCCAAGCTTAATTCCTGCTCGTCCTCGAGTATGTAAATGATAAAAATAGAATTTTTGATGTGGAATGCTACTTAGCATAATTTCCCTCTTATTTGTGGTATGAATATTCAGATCTGAAAGATTCAAGATAAAAGTTTAATATTGACATAAAAGTAATAATACTTCAAGCATACAAATAAAGCAATCATGTCTTCTCAAAATAACATGGTCAAAGAAAGTTATCCCTACAAAATCATATAGTCTGGCTATGCTCTATCTTCATCACACAAAGTATTTAATCATGCACAACCCCGATGACAAGCCAAGCAATTGTTTCATACTTTTGATGTTCTCAAACTTTTTCAATCTTCACGCAATACATGAGCGTGAGCCATGGATATAACACTATAGGTGGAATAGAATGGTGGTTGTGGAGAAGACAAAAAGGAGAAGATAGTCTCACATCAACTAGGCATATCAACGGGCTACGGAGATGCCATTAATAGATATCAATGTGAGTGAGTAGGGATTGCCATGCAACGGATGCACTAGAGCTATGAGTGTATGAAATCTCAACAATGGAAACTAAGTGGGTGTGCATCCAACTTGCTTGCTCATGAAGACCTAGGGCTATTTGAGGAGGCCCATCATTGGAATATACAAGCCAAGTTCTATAATGAAAAATTCCCACTAGTATATGAAAGTGATATCACGGGAGACTCTCTATCAATGAAGATCATGGTGCTACTTTGAAGCACAAGTGTGGAAAAAGGATAGTAGCATTGTCCCTTCTCTCTTTTCTATCATTTTTTCTTGTTGGGCCTTCTCCTTCTTTTTTATGGCCTCTTTTTTTTAGTCCGGAGTCTCATCCCGACTTGTGGGGGAATCATAGTCTCCATCATCCTTTCCTCACTTGGGACAATGATCTAATAATGATGATCATCACACTTTTATTTACTTACAACTCAATACTTAGAACAAAATATTACTCTATATGAATTCCTCCGGCGGTGTACTGGGATATGCAATGAACCAAGAGTGACATGTATGAAGATAAGGAATGGTGGCTTTGCCGCAAATACGATGTCAACTACATGATCATGCAAAGCAATATGACAATGATGAAGCGTGTCATAATAAATGGAGCGGTGGTAAGTTACATGGCAATATATCTCGGAATGGCTATGGAAATTCTATAATAGGTAGGTATGGTGGCTATTTTGAGGAAGGTATATGGTGGGTGTATGATACCGGCGAAGAGGTGTGCGGTATTAGAGAGGCTAGCAATGGTGGAAGGGAGAGAGTGCGTATAATCCATCGACTCAATATTAGTCATAAAGAACTCGCATACTTGTTGCAAAAATCTATTAGTTATCAAAACAAAGTATTACATGCATGCTCCTAGGGGGATAGATTGGTAGGAAAAGACCATCGCTCGTCCCCGACCGCCACTCATAAGGAAGACAATCAATAAATAAATTACGCTCCGACTTCATCACATAACGGTTCACCATACGTGCATGCTACGGGAATCACAAACTTTAACACAAGTATTTCTAAAATTCATAACCACTCAACTAGCATGACTCTAATATCACCATCTTCATATCTCAAAACAATTATCAAGCATCAAACTTCTCCTAGTATTCAACGCACTTATAAGAAAGTTTTTACTAATCTTGGATGCCTATCATATTAGGACTAATTTCACAATTAAAGCAAATTACCATGCTATTTTGTAGGACTCTCAAAATAATATAAGTGAAGCACGAGATAACAATAGTTTCTATAAAACAAACCACCGCCGTGCTCTAAAAGATATAAGTGAATCACTAGAGCAAAAACTATATAGCTCAAAAGATATAAGTGAAGCACATAGAGTATTCTAATAAATTCCGAATCATGTGTGTCTCTCTCAAAAGGTGTGTACAGCAAGGAAAATTGTGGTAAACTAAAAAGGAAAGACTCAAATCGTACAATACGCTCCAAGCAAAACACATATCATGTGGCGAATAAAAATATAGCTCCAAGTAAAGTTACCGATGGACGAAGACGAAAGAGGGGATGCCTTCCGAGGCATCCCCAAGCTTTGGCTTTTTGGTGTCCTTGGATTTACCTTGGGGTGCCTTGGGCATCCCCAAGCTTAGTGTCTTGCCACTCCTTGTTCCATAATCCATCAAATCTTTACCCAAAACTTGAAAACTTCACAACACAAAACTTAACAGAAAATCTCGTGAGCTCCTTTAGCGAAAGAAAACAAAACACCACTTCAAGGTACTGTAATGAACTCATTCTTTATTTGAATTGGTGTTAAACCTACTTTATTACAACTTCTATATGGTTTATAAATTATTTTACTAGCCATAGATTCATCAAAATAAGCAAACAACACACGGAAAACAGAATATGTCAAAAACAGAACAGTCTGTAACGCAAACTTCTGGAACTCCAAAAATTCTAAAATAAATTACTGGACGTGAGGAATTTATGTATTACTCATCTGCAAAACGAATCAACTAAATAGCACTCTCCAGTAAAAATTTGAAGCTAATCTCGTGAGCGCTAAAGTTTCTGCTTTTTACAGCAAGATCGCAAAGACTTTCCCCAAGTCTTCCCAAAGGTTCTACTTGGCACAAACACTAACTAAAACACAAAACCACATCTAAACAGAAGCTATATGGATTATTTATTCCTAAACAGAACCAAAAAAAAAGAAAATTAAAATAAAATTGGGTTGCCTTCCAACAAGCGCTATCGTTTAACGCCCCTAGCTAGGCATTGATAATTTCGATGATGTTCACATGAAAGACAAGAATTGAAGCACAAAGAGAGCATCATATAGCATGTGAAAAACACATCTAAGTCTAACATACTTCCTATGCATATGCATCTTTTAGGCAAACAAATTATCAAGACAAGCAAATACTAGCATATGCAAGGAAGAAGTGAGAAACAATAGCAATCTCAACATAACGGGAGGTAATTTAGTAACATGAAAATTTCTCCAACCATATTTTCCTCTCTCATAATAATTACATGTGGGATAATATGTAAATTCAACTATATAGCTATCACATAAAATTTTCTCTACATGATCCACATGCATGCAAAGTTGAAACTCTTCCAAAATAGTGGGAATATCATTAACTAAAGTCATGACCTCTCCAAACCCACTTTTATCAAAAATACCATAAGATTGAATATTCTCCAAATATGTGGGATCTAAAGTTGACACTCTTCCAAACCCACTTTCAATATTATTACAAACACTATTATCAATCTCATATTCATCATGGGGCTTAAATAAATTTTTAAGATCATAAGAAGAATCACCCCAATCATGATCATTGCAACAAGTAGTAGACATAGCAAAACTAGCATACCCAAGCTTAGGGTTTTGCATATTATTAGCACAATTGAGATCAAGAGAATTTATAGTGAAATCATTGCAATCATGCTTTTTATTCAAAGATCTATCGTGAATCTCTTCAGAAAGTACTTCACCACAATTTTCAGATTCATGAATTTCAAGTAAAACCTCATAAAGATAATCTAGTGCACTCAACTCACTAGCAATAGGTTCATCATAATTGGATCTCTTAAAGATATTAGCAAGGGGATGAGGATCCATAAACTTTTAGCAAGCGAAGATGCAAGCAAAGAGAAGGCACATGGTAACACAAGATCGAACGGAAGGAGGGCGAATAAAACGGCAAGGGTGAAGTGGGGGAGAGTAAAACGAGAGGCAAATGGCAAATAATGTAATGCGAGGGATAAGAGTTTGTGATGGGTACTTGGTATGTCTTGACTTGTGCATAGACTCCCTGGCAACGGCGCCAGAAATCCTTCTTGCTACCTCTTGAGCACTGCCTTGGTTTTCCTTTGAAGAGGAAAGGGTGATGCAGTAAAGTAACGTAAGTATTTTCCTCAGTTTTTGAGAACCAAGGTATCATTCCAGTAGGAGACCACGCTCAAGTCCCACGCACCTACACAAACAAATAATAACCTTGCAACCAATGCGATAAAGGGGTTGTCAATCCCTTCACGGCCACTTGCAAAAGTGAGATCTGATAGAGATGATAAGATAATATGTTTGGTATTTTTATGATAAAGACTAAAAGTAAAGAAAGCAAAATAAACTGCAAAAGAAATAGCTTGTTGACAGAAGATTAATATGATGGAGAATAGACCCGGGGGCCATAGGTTTCACTAGTGGCTTCTCTCAAGATAGCATAAGTATTACGATGGGTAAACGAATTACTGTCGAGCAATTGATAGAATTGAGCATAGTTATGAGAATATCTAGGTATGATCATCTATATAGGCATCACGTCCGTGACAAGTAAACCGACTCCTGCCTGCATCTACTACTATTACTCCACACATCGACCGCTATCCAGCATGCATCTAGAGTATTAAGTTCATAAGAACAGAGTAATGCTTTAAGCAAGATGACATGATGTAGAGGGATAAACTCATGCAATATGATATAAACCCCATCTTTTTATCCTCGATGGCAACAATACAATACGTGTTGTTTCCCCTGCTGTCACTGGGATCGAGCACCGCAAGATTGAACCCAAAGCTAAGCACTTCTCCCATTGCAAGAAAGATCAATCTAGTAGGCCAAACCAAACCGATAATTCGAAGAGACTTGCAAAGATGACCAATCATACATAAAAGAATTCAGAGGAGATTCAAATATTGTTCATAGATAATCTTGATCATAAACCCATAATTCATCGGATCTCGACAAACACACCGCAAAAGAAGAGTTACATCAAATAGATCTCCAAGAGAATCAAGGAGAACTTTGTATTGAGATCTAAAAAGAGAGAAGAAGCCATCTAGCTAATAACTATGGACTAGGTCTGGGGTCACTACTCACACATCATCGTAGAGGCTATGGTGTTGATGTAGAAGCCCTCCGTGATCGATGCACCCTCTACCGGAGCACCGGAAAAGGCCCCAAGATGGGATCTCACGGGTACAGAAGGTTGCAGCATTGGAAATAGGGTTTTGGCTCCGTATATGATGTTTCCAGGGTATATGAGTATATATAGGCGAAGGAGGTCGGTCAGGAGAGCTACGAGGGGCCCACGAGGGTGGAGGACGCGCCCAGGGGGGTAGACGCGCCCCCCTACCTCGTGGCCTCCTTGTTGATTGCTTGACGTCCATTCCAAGTCCTCTGGATCACGTTTGTTCCGAAAATCACTTTCCCAAAGGTTTCATTCCGTTTGGACTCTGTTTGATATCCTTTTCCTTCGAAACACTGAAATAGGCAAAAAAAAATAACAATTTGGGATGGGCTCCGGTTAATAGATTAGTCCCAAAAATAATATAAAATTGTATAATAAAGCCCATTAAACATCCAAAACAGAATATATAATAGCATGGAACAATAAAAAATTATAGATACGTTGGAGACGTATCATCCCTGAGGACCAGAATGAGGCTCGCTGCATTGTTCAGCGCTCGAAAGCCTACAAGGTCCATGACGGAGAGCTCTACAAGAAAAGTGCTACCGGAGTCCTTCAAAGGTGTATCTCCGAAGAAGAGGGACGGTAGCTCCTAGCCGAAATCCATGCTGGTCTCGGCGGTCACCACGCCGCAGCTCGGGCCCTTGTAAGTAAGGCCTTTCGTACAGGTTTCTTTTGGCCGACTGCCCGAGCAGATGCACAGGACCTGGTCCAACATTGTGTCGGATGCCAGCTCTTCACCAGTCAAAGCCATATGCCACTTACTGATCTACAAACAATCCCCATTACTTGGTCTTTTGCGGTCTAGGGGCTTGATATGGTCGGACCCCTTAAAGGAGGAAGCCATAAGAAAAAATATCTGCTAGTCATGGTAGATAAATTCACCAAATGGATAGAGGCCAAACCAGTGAAAAAGGCCGAAGCCAGACTGGTGATAGACTTTATATCCAGTGTCGTGCACCATTATGGTGCCCCACACAACATCATCACCGATAACGGCTACAATTTCACGGCCGATGAAGTGAAAACCTAGTGTCTTAAATTGGGCATTAAGCTCGATTACGCCTCGGTCTATCACCCATAAACAAACGGTCAAGTCGAACGAGCTAATGGTCTTATTATGAGCGGCATTAATCCTAGACTAGTGTGGTCGTTGAAAGAATCAGACAAGCAGTAGGATGAGGAGCTCGACTCCGTACTCTGGGGGCTGCGGACCACACCCAATCGCACTACCAGATACACACCATTCTTCATGGTGTACGGCGCAGAGGCCGTTTTGCCCCACGACATTATTCATGACTCACCACGAGTGCGCATGTATGAAAAGAGAGAAGCCGAGTTGGATCGGCAGGACAGTCTAGATGCCTTGGAGGAGGAGCGCGACGATGCAAAAGCCCGTTCGACATTCTATCAACAGCAGGCTTGCAGATATCAAAGCAAAGAGGTGCGGGCCAAGACTTATAATGTTGGTGAACTCGTTCTACACTTGCCAGAAAAGAAAAAGGACAAACTCAAGCCTAAGTGGGACGGTCCCTTCATCATAGATGAAGTTCTCACTGGAGGAGCGTACCGCCTGCGTGATGCGTCGGACAATCGCCTAAAGCCGAACCCGTGTAACACCGCCAGACTCCGAGGATTGTACGCATAGAGCCAGACTCTTTGTTCATTTTCTTCTCCATTTGCCTCCGTTTTCCCTCTCTTTAACCTTTTTCTACCTTTAAGCTCTTGTGCGACTAAACCATGAAACTATGACGTACACATCCTTAAATGTATACACCCATAATGCCTGGGGGTTTATTTTACAGAAGCTTATTATTATTATTTTCTGAGCATCAAGCTCCACACATATGTGTCCTTTCCTCATATGTACCTTTTCTTCGCCATTATATGCATCGTTATGACTTAAGTTTTTGCCAAGCTGGGTTGCCTGGCTCCTGTGCTTATGCCCTACGTTCCCGTTTGTTCGGCTAGGGCATAAAGGGAGCACCTCTGTGATTGTTACAGCCGGGTCATCTGGACGTGTACCTCAGACTGGGTGAAGCCGAAGGCTAGCATTTTTAAGGGAATATTCGGTCGGCGGACTAAAGATGTTTTACACTCATTACACTATGAACCCCCGGATGTTACGTATTCTGCGACTTTTCGATCAAAGTTTGGACATGCATACCCTCACATGTTCACCCAGGGAAAGGAACCCTTAACGGAACTATTCTCCCTGGAAGATGTTTCTTACAATCAACATGTAATATAACATAGCTAGCTGGATACAACTTGTCTGTTCAAGCAACTATGACCCCTACGCCTAGTTTCCACGCATACCCCTGTCTGTATTACCGCTCTGGTATTCGGAAACACTTTGCACCTTCGGGTCCAGAGGTCGAAGCGAAAAGGTCTGCCATGACAATTATTTTACAATTTGGCTAGGGACAAATTTGTCAATTGAAGTACATAATCACTTGGACTCAAACACTTCTTCCTCTATGCCTTCTAACAGGCTGTCTAGCTTACAATCCTGTTGGGAAAATTTGGCGGCTGACTTTACTTGGTCATATACCAGACTAACTGGAATTTCTTTTCCATCAGACCCCCGAGGTCTGACCCAGGCCATATGATTCAGATCAAGCTTGGTGTACCGTGTTTTTACCATGGCCCAGGCCTCTTGTGCACCTTCTTGGCAGGCCGATATCTTCCATAATCGGAAGCGCCGCCGAGCTCCTTGGAATAGCTTCACAAGCTCCTCCATACTTCCTGGAGGAGAGGCGGATGGCCACAAAGCTTTGGCAACGCTCCGCATTGCTTGCCGAGCTCGCTCGTGCAGTTGGGACAGCTCCTGCAGCAGGTCGCCTTGAGAGCCGAACATTTCCTCTTCGGGACGGCCAGTCAGCATACCTGCAGACATAAATCTGTTAGATCATTTCTTTGCTAAAATACATGAAGGTAAGTTCAAAAGCATACCGAATATGCCGCCTCGTAGCCTCCTATTCTCCTTGACGGCGTCAACTAGCTGGGCTCGCACATCTTTTAGTTCTTCCCCCAGCAGGGTATTGGAATCCTGCAGCTTGTTCTTTTCATCCCTGACCTGTGTCAGCACATGTTCGCCTGCGACCAGTTGCCTTTTGGCCTCTTGTTCACCCACCCGCGCGACTTTCAGTTCCTCTTTCATTCGATCTGATGATCCTGCCATCGAAAATACAACAGTATTAATATTGCTGGTATATGATCATAATTTTCTTGATGGAGGCAAACATTACCAGGCGGTGCCTCCTTAGATTTCTCCAGTTCGGCAGTTGCAACAGCTAGCTGGGTTCGACACTTTTTCAGCTCTTGAGACAGCAGGTTGTTCTTCTTCGTGAGTGCCTGGTTATACAATGATCCTTAAATCAGTTGTATCAACTGCTTCAAGTCTCGGGGGCTACTGGTATATGATCACCAGATCGGTACAATGTGCACTTAGCCGCATATCTTTCAAGTGCTGGTCTATGGCTCTGGTAAGCCCATCCCGAGCAGCTCGGATGTATGCATCAGCCGAGCTGAAGGCATTGAATGCCTCTTTTGTAAAACTAGGGTCGCGGATAGCGGCCCTTCGGTGCCGATGATTCATGGCGCTCTCCACTTCCGAGTTCGTGACGGATACATCATCCGAATCCTCTGTAGAAGAGCAATTTGGTGCCACTCCCGTGTCAGCCTCTGTCCTTAAGGCAGGGTCTGGAACCTGACTGGTGGAGGCATGACCAGCAGGACCCCCGGACATAGTCCAGCGCACACTCTTCCTGATAAGACACAGCGGACAATGTCACAGTTCGATGTGACTCTCAAGGGACGTATTTAAAAAGCCATACCTCTTTGATGAAGGCTCGGCCGTGTTTTCATTTGCCTTCCTCTTCGAAGGCTTGCCCGGCGTGGGCGCCGCTCTCTTGTGAGTTGCCTCTGGTGGATCATGGCGCGTCGAGCGCCTCCCCTTTGGAGCACGAGACAGTGCGGTGGGTGAGGCAGAATGAGGAAGCTCTTTCGGAGGAGATGTCTCCTAATTACTTACATGTGAGGCAGGAAGGAGGCCAGGATAGTCGGCCACGATGGCCACTTCTGTGCCATCGTAGCTCGCCTGGTAGAATACTCCCTCCTCAAGCTCTACAAATACGTCCAGATCCTCTTTGAATCCGGGGTCAAGATCCCGGTTATGGTCCTCCGGCTGCGGAGCGGGGCTATAGATCCACGCAATGACCTTTCGCCATTCCTGTTACAAATGACGGGTTAGTGTCAATTAAAAGTGACTCAGGGAGAGGATTGAATAAAGTGGGGGATTAAAACTCACCCAGTTGGGAGGATTGTACATGGAAAATCCCTCTCGGCGCTTAAGACGAGTGAACTCCTCTTTCTCCCCTTTATACAGATCGACCAATATTGCGACCAGGGCGGTGAGGGAATCTGAACCCTTTCGTCCGCAGCGTGAGGCGTCATCTTCCCCATTGTACTGCCACATAGGGAGCCCCCTAGATTGGAGCGGCTGAACCCCTCGCGTAATGGAAGTGGCCACTACCTCGATTATTGATAGTCTGAACTAGGCGAGTGTCCTTATCTTCCCCATTAATTGACGGACTTCCGCGCTATCTTCCTCCTCGAGACTCCGAGGGCGCCAACTGTGGCGTTTCTTCAACGGAGCACTTGAAAATTCGGGAAGACCCATTTGGACTGGGTCAGGGAGAGCGACATCCTCAATATAGAACCATTCTGAGGGCCACTCTTCGGACGCCTTCTTCGGCATGCCGGACAGGTATCCGGTCCCGGCTATGCGCCATACCTCGGCACCGCCCACCTCGAATACTGATCCCTTTTGGGTACGAGGGACGAGGCAGAATGGCTTCCTCCATAACTCAAAATGGGCTCACAGCCCAGGAATAGCTCGCAAAGAGCAATGAAACCCGCAATGTGTAGGATAGAGGCCGGCGTGAGGTTGTGCAGTTGGAGGTCGTAATACTCCAGGAGTCCTTGGAGGAAAGGGTGGATTGGAAATCCAACGCCTCTTAACAAGTAGGAAATGAAACACACTCGTTCCCCCTGGTTGGATTGGGGAAATTCTTCGCCTAGGCTTCGCCATTGAAGGAGGTCAATCCTGCCCGAACAGGGACTAGATCCGCGGGAGGAAGAAATCCCTACGTTTGAAGCTTAATCAGCTGATCATGGGATACGGAACACCTCTCCCAATCGCCTTTTTCGGAGCCGTGGGGGCGGGAGGAAGAATTGGGAATGCTAGCCATGTTGGAATGGTTTCTCCTAGCAAGCTCTAAGGATTTTCCGCTTGGTGTGGAATGGGATCTGAGATCCAATCTCTTTAAATAGATGCCTTTCTTACATGGCTGGGGTGTTATGTGCAAAAAATACCCTGACCTCTTGTATTCACTCGACACGTGGAAGCAGAAGCAATGGAGGCGCAGAAGCCAAAGGGTGTGACATTAAAACACAAACCGAGTACAGCTTTTCGGGTCAGGTACTTTGAAGTAATCGGAGAAGGAACCCGCCTTGCAATGCCGAAGACAATCAGCACACCGGATACATCGTCATTGAAGCCTGGTTCGGGGGCTACTGAGGGAGTCCTGGATTAAGGGGTCCTCGAGCGTCCGGACTATGTAACATGGGCCGGACTAATGGGCTATGAAGATACAAGACAAAAGACTTCTTCCCATGTCCGGATGGGACTATCCTTTGCGTGGATGGCAAGCTTGGCGTTCGGATGTGTAGATTCCTTCCTTTGTAAACCGACTCTGTATAACCCTAGGCCCCTCCGGGGTCTATATAAACTGAAGGGTTTAGTCCGTAGAGGCAATCACAATCATACAGGCTAGACATCTAGGGTAGATCAACTCTTGTAATTCTCATATTCATCAAGATCAATCAAGCAGGAAGTAGGGTATTACCTCCATCAAGAGGGCCCGAACCTGGGTAAACATCGTGTCCCCCGTCTCCTGTTACCATTGACCTCAGACGCACAGTTTGGGACCCACTACCCGAGATCCGCCGGTTTTGACACCGACAACGCGGCCTCCCTGTTCTTCTAAAAAAATTGTGAAGGGACACATGCTCAAAATTTACTGACGGTTATAAGTGCGACACTATTGCTAGAAGGCGTAACATGGGCACGTACGCCTTCTCGGCTGCATACGTGGCGTTTGCACCATAGGGTGCACCGCAATAGGCAATCTCAGCACACGTCTTATTCCAACAACCGTGCACGCTCATTATTACCATCGCGCACGCTTCTTTTAATTAGAATGTGTGCGCCCGTCTAGCGCACACACATTGATCTATCTAACTGTTTCAGTTTGATGTGGCTAATCGCAAACAGTTCATCCATGTGAAGTGTATGCCATCAATTGTACACACTTTGATCTGGCTGGCCCGTTTCAGTTCTGTTGCCTAATCGCAAACAGTTAATCCTTTTGAAGTGTATGCCCTCAATCACACACACCTGATCTGGCTGACCGTTTCTTTAGTGTTGCCTAATCACAAACAGTTCATCCGAGTGAACTGTATGCTCTATATCGCACACGCCTTCATCAGGCTGCCCGTTTCTTTTGTTCCGCCTCATCGCAAACAGTTCATTGGACTGAACCGTATGCCCTGGATCGCACACGCAACTAAAATCTGAACTGTGTTTGATGGCTCCGCCATTGCAAACATTTTGCCCCTTTTTTGATGGTTCTTTTACACCATCGTTTGCGATTATTGCATCGCACACAGTTTCGTCGAAGGGTCCCTAATCGTAGTGTCACGTTAGCAGCATCCTGTAGTAGTGAAAGGAGACTGTTGAGTACACCTTCTATCACAGATTCGAAGTCAAGATATTCGTTGCTAAGAATGGATCCTTTCTAGAGAAGGAGTTTCTCTTGAAAGAAGTGAGTGGGAGGAAAGTAGAACTTGATGAGGTAATTGTACCTGCTCCCTTATTGGAAAGTAGTTCATCACAGAAATCAGTTCCAGGGATTCCTACATCAATCAGTGAGGAAGCTAATGATGATGATCATGAAGCTTCAGATCAAGTTACTACCGAACCTCGTAGGTCAACTAGAGTAAGATCGCACCAGAGTGGTACGGTAATCCTATTCTAGAAGTCATGTTACTTGACCATGACGAACCTACGAACTATGAGGAAGCGATGATGAGCCCAAATTCCACGAAATGGCTTGAGGCCATGAAATCTGAGATGGGATCCATGTATGAGAACAAATTATGGACTTTGGTTGACTTGCCCGATGATCGGCAAGCAATAGAGAATAAATGGATCAAAGCATGTGTGCAAGCTCCAGCGATCCATTTATGGACTGGTGCAAGCCTCTCAGAGTTGGAATATACGCTTTGATA
This sequence comes from Aegilops speltoides, assembly GCA_021437245.1. Taxonomy (NCBI): domain Eukaryota; kingdom Viridiplantae; phylum Streptophyta; class Magnoliopsida; order Poales; family Poaceae; genus Aegilops; species Aegilops speltoides. The sequence goes on from CM038147.1 coordinate 544,731,053, forward strand.
GTGTGATCAAAGCATATGGTTTTATACAAACTTTTGGAGAAGCCTGTATTTACAAGAAAGTGAGTGGGAGCTCTGTAGCATTTCTGATATTATATGTGGATGACATATTGTTGATCGGAAATGATACTGAATTTCTGAATAGCATAAAAGGATACTTGAATAAGAATTTTCCAATGAAAGACCTCGGTGAAGCTTCTTATATATTGGGCATCAAGATCTATAGAGATAGATCAAGACGCTTAAATGGACTTTCACAAAGCACATACCTTGATAAAGTTTTGAAGAAGTTCAAAATGGATTAGTCAATAAAGGGTTCTTGCCTATATTACAAGGTGTGAAGTTGAGTTAGACTCAATGCCCGACCACTGCAGAAGATAGAGAGAAAATGAAAGTCATTCCCTATGCCTCAGCCATGCATAGGTTCTATCATGTATGCAATGTTGTGTACCATACCTGATGTGTGCATTGCTATTAGTTTAGTAGGGAGGTACCAAAGTAATCCAGGAGTGGATCACTGGACAGCGGTCAAGAACATCCCGAAATACCTGAAAAGGACTAAGGAAATATTTCTCGGTTATGGTGGTGATAAAGAGTTCACCGTAAAGAGTTGCGTCAATGCAAGCTTTGACACCGATCTGTATGACTCTGAGTCTCAATCTGGATACATATTGAAAGTGGGAGCAATTAGCTAGAGTAGCTCCGTGCAGAGCATTGTAGACATAGAAATTTGTAAAATACACACAGATCTGAATGTGGCAGACCCGTTGACTAAACTTCTCTCACAAGCAAAACATGATCACACCTTAGTACTCTTTGGGTGTTAATCACATGGCGATGTGAAGTATATTATTGAATCTAGTAAACCCTTTGGGTATTGGTCACATGGCGATGTGAACTATAGAATATTAAATCACATGACGATGTGAACTATTGGTGTTAAATCACATGGCGATGTGAACTAGATTATTGACTCTAGTGCAAGTGGGAGAATGAAGGAAATATGCCCTAGAGGCAATAATAAAGTTGTTATTTATATTTCCTTATATCATGATAAATGTTTATTATTCATGCTAGAATTGTATTAACCGAAAACTTAGTACTTTTGTGAATACATAGACTAAACAGAGTGTCCCTAGTATGCCTCTACTTGACTAGATCGTTAATCAAAGATGGTTAAGTTTCCAAGCCATAGACATGAGTTTGTTGGGTGATTATAAATATGCTATGGAGGTGTCTCCGAAGGTGTTTGTTGGGTTGGCATAGATCGATATTAGGATTTGTCACTCCAAGTATCGGAGAGGTATCTCTGGGCCCTCTTGGTAATGCACATCACTATAAGCCTGGCAAGCAATGTGACTAATGAGTTAGTTGCGGGATGATGCATTATGAAACGAGTAAAGATACTTGCCGGTAACGAGATTGAACTAGGTATGATGATACCGACGATCGAATCTTGGGCAAGTAACATATCGATGATAAAGGGAACAACGTATGTTCTTCTGTGGTTTGACCGATAAAGATCTTCGTAGAATATGTAGGAGCCAATATGAGCATCCAGGTTCCGCTATTGGTTATTGACCGGAGATGTGTCTCGGTCATGTCTACATAGCTCTCGAACCCGTAGGGTCCGCACGCTTAATGTTCGATGATGATTTATATTATGAGTTATGTGATTTGATGACCGAAGTTTGTTCGGAGTCCCGGATGAGATCACGGACATGACGAGGAGTCTAAAAATGGCCGAGACATAAAGATTCATATATTGGAAGGTTATGTTCGGACACCGGAATGGTTCGGGTTGTTTCGGATGAGTTTCGGAGTACTGGGGGTTACCGGAACCCCCCTGATACATGTCCATCGTATCTATAATTTTTGATAGTTTCATGCCAATATTATACCACTTTCACATATTTTTGGCAACTTTTTATATGATTTATTGGACTAACCTATTGATCCATTGCCCAGTGCCAGTTTTTGTTTTCTGCATGTTTTTTGTATCGCAGAGTATCCATATCAAACGAAGTTCAAATGCAATAAAATTTCACAGAGAATTATTTTGGAATATTTGTGATTTTTGGGAGTTGGAATCACCGCAAACGGAGTCCCACACAGCCCACAAGACACCAGGGCATGCTAGAGGCCCCTGGCGCGCGATGGTGGGTGTGCCCACCTCGTACGGCGGCTGGGGCTCTACTTCGGGCACAAGGAAACTTATATCCGGAAATAAATCATGTTAAAATCTCAGCGCGATCGGAGTTAGGATATTCCGGAATATAAGAAACTGTTTTCGGCCAGATCTAGGGAATGCAAAACAGAAGAGAACAGAGAGGGAGATCCAATCTTGGAGGGGCTCCCGCCCCTCCACCGCCATAGAGACCAAGGACCAGAGGGGGAACCCTCCTCCATCTAGGGGGGGGACAAGGAAGAAGAAGAAGGAGGGGGCTCTCTCCCCCTCTCTCCCGGTGGCGCCGGGGTGCCGTCGGGGCAACGATCGGGACAGCGATCTACATCAACAATGTTGCTACCGTCAACACCAACTCTCTCCCCGTCTATGCAGCGGTGTAAAACATCTTCTCCCCGCTGTAATCTCTACTTAAACATGGTGGTCGACTCCATATATTATTTTCCAATGATCTATGGTTATCCTATGATGTTTGAGTAGATCTGTTTTGTCCTGTGGGTTAATCGTGATCTTGGTTGGTATGATTGTATATCTTATTTATGGTGCTGTCCTATGGTACCGTCCATCTCGTGCAAATGTGAGGGGCCTTCGCTGTAGGGTGTTGCAATATGTTCATGGTTCGCTTACGGTGGGTTGCGAGAGTGACAGAAACTTAAACCCGAGTAACTGGGGTATGACGTATGGGGGTAAAGAGGACTTGATACTTAATGCTATGGTTGGTTTTCATGACCTTAATGATCTTTAGTAGTTGCGCATGCTTTCTAGAGTTTCAATCATAAGTGCATATGATCCAAGTAGAGGAAGTATGTTAGCTCATGCCTCTCCCTCATATAAAATTACAAGAATGACTACCGGTACTTGTTATCGATTGCCTAGGGACAAATGACTTTCTTGTTGACAAAAGCTCTCTACTAAAACTAACTTAGTTGTGTCTTTATCTAAACATCCCCTAGATTTTATTTAAGTGCTCTTTATTTTCTTGCAAACCTATCCCATCACACCTACAAAGTACTTCTAGTTTCATACTTGTTCTAGGTAAAGCGAACGTCAAGCATGCGTAGAGTTGTATCGGTGGTCGATAGAACTTGAGGGAATATTTGTTCTACCTTTAGCTCCTCGTTGGGTTCGACACGCTTACTTATCGAAACAGGCTACAATTGATCCCCTATACTTGTGGGTTATCAAGACCTTTTTCTGGCGCTGTTGCCAGGGAGCAATAGCGTGGGGTGAATATTCTCATGTGTGCTTGTTTGCTTTATCACTAAGTAGTTTTTATTTCCTGTTCTAAGTTGTTCTCTATCTTTTGTTATGGATATGGAACACGAAACACCAAAAAAATTAGTGGTACTTGCTACTCATGGAGATGGGGAACCTCCTAAAACCCTCGATGCTCGTTATGTAAAAGATATTATGCACTACTTTGATAATCCTGAGAAAACCCCATTCAACATGATAACGGGAGTAACATTGGATCAACGTTAATACTTTAGGGATTATCGCTTGACACAAAAAGGGGATATTTTATGGGATCAAATTCATATGTTGCATTGGTATGTTTGGGATTTATGTCAAAGATATGATTTTCCTTGTTTCTCTAGGATGAATGCTCCACATCTTCCCTTTTCATTTGAATTTAATGATAATGAAACATTGGCTTCTTATGCTAATGGTATATATGATTATTATGATGTGGAACGAATAGAAGAATTTGTTGCTTTTAAGGGTGCTTATGAAATTGAATCTTTGTTTGAAAAGTTTGAAGATATTGATGATTCAGTTTATAGACCTGAAAATTTTGACATCCTTAAATATTGCTAAGATAATTATAAATACAATTCCGATATTGATGAACTTATTGAGAAAGTCTCCGCTGTCCAAGAAGAGACTAATATTTTGCAGGAGTCTATGGAAGAAGAAATTGATGAAACTGTGAGATCATTGGATGGAAAAGATGATGAGGAGAGCGAAGAACAAAAGGAGGAAGATCGGATTAGCTACCCGTGCCCACCTTCTAATGAGAGTAACTCTTCAACTCATACATTGTTTAATTTCCATTCGTGCTTACTGAAGGATGATTACCATGATAATTGCTATGATCCCATTGATTCATTTGAAATATCCCTTTTTGATGATGCTTTCTATGCTTGTGGCCATGATGCCAATATGAATGATGCTTATGGAGATTAACTTGCTATAGTTCCTTATGTTTAGAATGAAATTGTTGCTATTGGACCCACACATAATAGTCCTATTATCTTTTTGAATCTCCAAACTACACTATATCAGAGAAGTTTGTTCTTGTTAAGGATTATATTGATGGGTTGCCTTTTTACTGTCGCACATGATGATTTTGATTAATATAATATGCATGTGCTTGCTGCTCCTACTTGCAATTATTATGAGAGAGGAATAATATCTCCACCTCTTTATGTTTCCAACACAAAAAAATTGCAAGAAACACTACTAGGAAAAGGCATGCTAGTGGCACACCGAATTTGCCTTCTAATGGCGCACTACTGGTGCGCCACTGGCATCACACCATTAGAATTAAATTCTAATGGCGCACTACTGGTGCGCCATTAGTATCTGGTGTTCTAATGGCGCACCACGTAGTGCGCCATTAGTATAGCCTGATCGCCATTAGAATGCCTCCCGGGGCCATATGTACAAATGTGCTTTGGCATTCTAATGGCGCACCAGCAGCTAATGCGCCATTAGTGTGATGATCACAAAGTCGCCATTAGTGTCTTGTGTGGTGCGCCATTAGTATGAATATTAGGTTTTATTTTTTTGCTTTTCGATTTTTGCACAGGTTACAAAATATATTATTGCATAGTATATAGACAGCACACAAGCAACATCAGATTCATCAAATACAATAGAAGATTAGTCTCCGAATACAATTCATCATATTAGTCTCCGGATTCAAAAGACCGGACAAAGATAAAACATTACAAGTCTCAAGACCGCGAGTATCGAGTTTGCCTTCACATTACAAGTCGATATCGATCATCTAAACTACCATCACATAGAAGAGAGTGTGGTCATCACGACGAGCATCATCGCGATCAAACTGGTCTTCATCCGGTTCCTCCAACGCTCCCTCCTCTCTCCGCTAGATAGCGGCGTATCTAGATTCGGCCTCCGCCCTAGTGGTGTACCCTTTGTAATCATTATCGCTGAAACGGTGAACCTGTCTCCGACACTCCTCCCATCATCGTAGACTCAGGGAACCTTACCCTTGTACATGACATCTGACGGCATCTCTATGCACAAGCCAAACAATGACAATACATAAGCAATGTGTAAGTATGCAACAAAAGGATCGGAAGAGAAAAGCAAGACATTAATAGCACGATTCATGGTCCTACTAATAAATAGCATCGATTACATCTAAGTTGAACAACCGTCCAAACCAAAGAGACATACGAATTCATTAAACTTTAATTACAACATGAGCCAATCAATGTTTCAGAACTACACATCACTACTTTCGACTCAACTCATCGGACAGGAGCGTGGGTGAAGCCGCCGTCTGTCGTGATGGTCATGAAATCACGGTCGTTGTCACCCTGCATTTGTAGCGTTACATCTATCTCATTGTTGGACGGTTGATATCTGAGGAAGAACTGCCCCGCGGTATGAAGGACATCTTGATGGATGATGTCCGCAAACTCCGACTGGATGCAAAAGAATTCTTGTCTGAGGTCCGCGTCCTGGACTGCCGACAAGCTCGCGGCCCAATCTTTGAGATTATCTGGTAGCAGAAGGTGATGATGGTCCCTTACGATCGCCCGCATGTGATGGAGGGCGTAGTAGGCATCCTTCTGACCGCCAGGCGGCTGCTTGACACAGCAGAACTTCGTATTGTGTGAGAAGATGTGCTTGCCGTACTTACGAACTGGCCTGGTGAAGGTGCCTCCAGATTGGGCATAGCCGGGGAGAACATCATCAAGAACTTTCTTCACATTTGTGTAGTCTATCATGGAGTTACGGTTCGGGCGAAATACGTGGCCATGGAATATTTCAGGCTTAAGAGGATGAGTGTGCAATGTGTGTCACTGCACAGAACACGGAATGTTAGAAAAAAAGAACGATCGAAATCTAAGAAATCATATGTTACTGGGCAGTTAAGGGATGACTTACTCGGGAAAGTAAGGCACAAGGAAGTTATCCTTATCTGCGTTTGCGAATAGCGCCGAGGTGTGAACTCGCAACTTGGCGGTCCCAGCGCTGCTCAAGTGCTTGGCACGCATGTAGAAGGGTCGACTATCACGATGTCCGGGTATTGTCTCTAATGATCCGCATCCGCATGCTCGGTAAAACAGCCGAACGAAGGTGTAGTGCAACGGATGAAGGTTAAACATAGCAAAGATGTCATCAAACCGCAGGACGATCATACCCCGATGTCGCCATCCACAAAGCCCTTGCTCTCGGCACCTTGGCCACGAAAACCGGGTATGCCACATCCTTCTCTCGAGACGCCGCTTCTCCAAAATCAGAACAACGTCGTGCAGACTCCGATAGCACCGGTTGCAGCATTCAGCATATTTGGCGGTAGCATCTCCTAGCCGCCACATGCACCCTCCTCGAGATATCCTTAGGTGAAGGTGGCCCGCCCCGAGCACGGATCGAACTTCGGTGCGGCTGCTGGCTCGCACCGGCGCCCTTGTTAGTCTTTCGTTTCCGCCCTTCTTCTTGATCTCTGTAATGGGACCGAGTTACGCTCACGCACCGCCTTCTTCAGCGTGTTGGGGCTGATAATATTTCGCGCCTCAGCTATCTGAGGCTCGGTGAAGGCGGGAGCTGGAGGCGTGTCCTGAGAACTGAACGCCAGACGACGCTTGTTGCAATTGGATTTCTCCGTCGTACCAGCTAGATCGCGGTGGTCTTGGTTGGGTTCTTGAGAAAGAGGCCCGCAGAACTCGTCAGCGTACCCATGTTCGGCAAAGTACTTGTCAACTTTGGTAAATGTACCGTCGTCGTTGTCGTCACCGTCCGGATCCTGTGCCATAGGGCTGTCCAGATCCTGTGCCATAGGGATGTCTGGCAGGTCCGGTAGCGTTGCGGCGTTCTTTCCATGGCTTGGCGCCGCACGATCGGGCGGTCTTGTGCGTGGGGTGGTGTCCCCACCCCAAATGAATCGCTCTTCGCCATAGCAGGGCGATTCTGCGCAGTGCCGAGGGTCATCTCATCTTCTTCGCCGCCCCAGGTGGTCGAATCGAGGTAACAACTTGTCGTCGCACTGGCAGCACCGGACCACTTCAACCCTATACATTGTGGTTGGCATCGGATTACCGTGGAACATGGGGTTGCCCGGTTGAACGATTCTGCCCTTGGCGACATCAACCAACTCGGCGCCCACGAAGTGCAGAAGAGTGCAAGGAACGTCGGCGGTGCCCTGCGAAAACATGTATAGGGCGTCAGGGATGCCCAGTCAAAGGCATGGAGATGAAGTCATCGGCCGAGAGGCTTAGTTACCGTGATGCCATCGAGCTCGGCTAATGTCAAGGCACCGCCAACGGCGGGCGTGCAACTGACGGAGGGGGCGCTTGCTGGCGAGGTGCCGGTCGGCGTACACCTAGGTGCATTAAGCTCCAATGCCCGTGCCGGTGCCGGAGACACGAATACCGCCTCCGCCGGAGACACCAATGGCGCCGCCGCCGGAGACACCAATGGTGCCGCCGCCGGAGACACCAATGGCGCCGCCGCCGGAGACACCAATGGTGCCGCTGCCGCGCTGTGCGAGTTGCTGGCCGTGAAGCTGGGAACCGGGGGAGGCCCATTTTGGCCGCCCGCAATCCACGTCGTCAGCCCATGAATCAACGTAGGCACCATGGCGTTGAGCGTCGTTCCAAGTTGGTGTTGCACTTGCTCATGGACAAGCTCCGAAATCCGCGCCACTTGTGCCTTGAGTTCTTCAACCTCGCGCGTCTGGCTTTCCGAGCTGTTCTTTTTCTCCTTCCGCACACCGGCGGTATAGTATGACCCCCATTTTGTGGACAAGCCTTTGCGGGCCACACGACCAGCTGACGTCGGCTTATCGAGCTTATCCTTCTTTTTCATTACGTTCAACGCCCTATTTAAAGGGGTGTCAAAAGGGGAGCTCTTAGACGACCCCACGCTACTGCTTTCATTGTCCTGCGAAAGGAACATGAACCATTTAGAAATATTGGGGATTAATTAGAATGCAACCATATGGAGCTAATTACGCGGGGGTGTATTCCTTACCAGAACAAGCTCAAGCGCCCTGGTCTTCGGATCCGTGGTAAGCTCCTTTGTTATCGGGTCCTCCTTGTACCGGCCCCGACATAGTTCTGGTCCGCTTGTCACCACTGTATTTCTCGGCGGGCGGTAGGCCTTGCTCGGCACGCCCGCGTCCTCCTTGTCCCATATAGGCTCCGCCACTCTATAACCGTCGGAACCGAGTTTGTGTTCCCTAAGTTCAACTCCGCATTTCTTTCCCCATCGACTTGATTCGGAGGTTGCGGGCTCGCACTTGATCTTGAACTCCTTGTACTCATCTTCGCTCATCAAATGATATTTCGCCTTGATCTTGTCATAACTATCACCTTTATCAATCATTCTCTTCACCGTGCTTCTCCAAGTAGACAGGCCGTGCTCATCTTCGTGAGGCGGCATTGTTCACTTTATTCCCCGAGAGGCGTGTGTTTTCAAATTCAGCGGGAACTTGTATCGTTCGTGCAGCCGTGAAGAGGAGGTTGCGCAAATTCCTCGGTCCTTATGCCTAAGGTTCTCGGTGTTGATCGAGGCGGTGCTCGGAGAATGCACCCGAGCTGAACCGAGTACCCCGACTATATGTTTGGGCTCGTTGGATTCCGTCGGAGTCCACTTGAGTGAATTCCTCCTTGACGGTGCGGGCGCATTCGGGCGCCGGTCCTTCCTTTGCTTCTTCGGTTGGCTGCCATCGTGTGTGCGCCGCCACCATCTGTGTGCGCCGCCATCATCGGTGGTGGCATCCTCGGCGGCACCATCGGTGGTGTCATCCCGACGCCACTAGGGGTTGTGTAATCAGGATCGGTGTCTTCCAAGGCGTCATCATAGCGGTGAGGTTGTTCCTCCATCTCTTGGGACAGCTCCTGAATTGCTTGCCGCCCAACCACCGGCCTCATCGTTGTGGGCCATGTTTCTCTCTAAATAGGAAAAAGTTTGGTCAAAAGATGGTTATTGTCAAGGAACAAGATCATGGTCTCATGATTTAGGGTTTGTCGACACCGAGGCACCCTAAAAGCCTAAGCTTTCATCATTTAGGTTCTCATCGACACCGAGGCATCCGGGCAGCCAAGTTAAGTTTTCATCATTTAGGGTTTATCGATGCCGAGGCACCCTAGGTTGGGCCTAATCTTGGCTCTATTGCCACCTATGTTGGGTTTATCATCTAGGGTTTATCGATGCTAAGGATAATTCTAAGTTGGGCCTAATCACTTGGCTCTATTGCCACCTATGATTTAATGCAGCAAGAATGGCGAGGCAGTTGATCCTACTTAACTAAGTACTAAGATAGCCCGCCCATGCATTAGTCATAAGTACCCCATATGTCCTATTTTTAGCAAATTCATGCTAAAATTCACGGAAAATTTCAGCATGACCTTTGCTGAAAATAGGACATATGGAGTACCAATTTGCCGGAACGGAAGTTAATCGACATTCCGCAAACTCAAGGAACCTCTCGAGTACAAAGACTGACATCACAAGTTGACAAAATTTCCAAGTAGTACAGCAGACATCACAAGTAGTACCAATGAACATATAGTCCAGCACATTCTGAATTTCGATAAATGACAGCAAGTTAACTCATCTTGACAAACAACAAACTTATAACAACATAAATGAAATTGCAGTTCCAAGTGGGTATGCGAAATAATAAAACCAGATAAATGATTTTGTTCGCTCCACTTAACAAAAATAAAGAAATGATTTCTTTTAATACATCTGGTAAGCTGCACACTGTCTAATATGTGTCATAAATGACAAAGCTGCACACTGTCTAATATGTGTCATAAATGACACTAAGATCTCATTACACTCTACATATGCAACATCTATAGAAAGAGGCCATCAGTAATATTCGGGTACTGTGACAAAAATCAGTGTTAGGCATGCAAAGATCCCCCACCACATCCTCGAGCCAGCTACCATAGCAGTCATCGGTTACTTTTGGACATCAAGCACGTTACCCTTTTCTTTTCGCTGAACATTGTTCAAACTCGAATAAGAAACAATTTGGAGAGAAGCAAATCTATTATAGCTTTCGACTCAGCTGAGTATGATGTAATATCTTCTCTAAGCGGTTATGTCAATTCCATCTTACACACAACCGCAATGTGTTGCAAGACTCACAAGCATGCAAGGCACATCTTACGTATCAAGGAGAAAATAAGCAGATATTTGGCAAGGTCTTTCGATCTTGTTCAAAGGCACTTGTCATTGGAGTAATCAAAGTGAGTTGTGTTTAATCGGGCAAGTACTACTAGTTATCGTGTGCAAGGTTATTGTGAATGATTATAGAATATTAGTCTAGATTAGGAGTTTTAAATCGAGTACTCCATCAGATTGGGATACTACTCTAGATTAGTGTAGCCACTATCTAACAAAAAAATTCAGAACTGAATTTGAGTACTCTAAATGTTGTGTGCCCTAGTATTTACGTGTTCCTTGCATTTCTATAACATTTAGTAGCATGACAATTTTATCATGTTGAAAAAAATTCAGTAACACGAATTTGGCTAAGCCAAGCATGATCTTGCTTGCATTGCCGCCTTTGCTACATGAAGCAATAGGGTAGGTTCAGTTTCACTGAATTTTTGAAACTATACATCATTTCTTGAACTTTTGCTCTACATCACTTGCTCTTTGTAAATTATTGCATATATCCAGTGACTGAATTTTTGAAACTATAGGTGAACCTCTTCAGGAAACGCAAAACAGTTAACTGAAACTATCTAAAATAGTTAAATCCACTTGATGCTTACCTAATGCAGGCCAACAGAATGAAATGAACTACTTAATTTGTTCTCTGAAATACATGTAGGCCAACAGAGAGGATGTTCTTACAAGGGAGCAAGAAGCTGCCGCCATGGCCCTAGGGTTTGCGGTGAGGGGTGGAGGAGAAGGAGGAATCACCGGGGAGGGATGGAGGAATGGAGGAAGACGCCGGCGTTGAAGCTCTGGCAGCGGCTGGGCGTTGAAGCTCCGGTGACACGCGGTGGGCTCCTCCACTCGCCTGTCTCTGCGTCTCGGCTTGGGCGGAGGACGTCGAGGGCGCGGGCGCAGGCGGAGGTGGGACGGCGAGGTAGGCGGCGCTCGGCTCGGTGTCGCGTGGCCTGGCTGAGCTGAGGTAGAGGCGGTCGTCGTCTCCTCCTGCTCGGGGTGCGGGGGCGACGGCGCAGGGGCGACGGCGCGGGGGAGCAAGGCAAAGTTAATTAGGTCGAGTGGGGGATCTCGCGAGCGAGGGAGAGAGGCCGAGGGAATAGGTGGAGGGAAGCTTTCTAATGGCGCACCACCCCCCGGTGCGCCATAAGTACGACTATTCTAATGGCGCACCACCCCTCGGTGCGCCATTAGAATTTTGTTATAATCTAGCCCGCCAGCCATATCTACAACCTAACCCTATCTACAAGCAGAACCCACCCACTAGCTCGACTGGTCAAGACGCAAAGACACACACACGGGAGGTCCTGGGTTTGATTCCAGGATCCCTAATATTTTTTATGCATTTTAAATGGTGTTTTTATATTTATTTGTGTTTAAATATGTTCAAACTTGTTTAAATCATAACATAATATTTTTATGCATTTTAAATGCTGTTTTTATATTTATTTGTGTTTAAATATGTTCAAACTTGTTTAAATTATAACAGTAATATTTTTTATAAAAATAGTAAAAAAATTAAAAAATATGTTCAAAAAGTCTTGGTCTTGGGGCGGGTGCTCGCGGTGGAGCGGGGAGGTTGCGATGGGTGGAGCTAAGCGGGGGGAGGTCTTGAGTGCGATCGAGATGGAGGGGATCGAGATCGAGATGGAGGGGAATCGAGATCAAGTGTCCTCATGAATTCAAAAAGTGCCCATGAAATTTAAAAATATTCATGATATCAAAAGTGCCCATGAAATACAATCGAGAAATGAAGACTACGATTTAAATACAATCGGTCTTAGCTAGCTATCTGTTCACAATCTTCTTGCCCTTCTTTTTCGCAAACGGAGTTCTTACGTGGAGCGGACGTCCTTTAGGTAGGGTGGTCTGCTTCTTCTTGTGGTGTGTGCTGCTACTTCATCGTCGTCGTCATGTTCGATCTTGGTCGCCGTGCTTGTCGAAGTCTTGCTCATTGGCTACTCCATCCATTCCGATGATCTTCCTTTGCCTCTCCTCACGACAACACGACCGGGCTTTGGCGGGTCGGTAATGAAGAAGCATTGGTCCACTTGGGAAGCCAGTACCCATGGCTCATTTTTGCGGTGATGTTTGCGCCCATGATCTTGGATTTGGCCGGGTATAACCATGGTGGTGAAATACCGGTCTTCTTTTATGACGTTTTGGCCCATCGACACGGAACATCGGGACCTTCTCTCCAACAGTAGCTCAGCTCCCAGATCTCCTCGATCCTTCCGTAGTATCTGTCCTTGTCGTTACGGTGTAGGATTCCATCGTTACCCGGAGTTCGATAACCATCGCTCTTCATGTCCTTGTCCTCGGTGTAGAATGTGTAGCCGTTGATATAAATGACGCCTCATAGGTCATCAGGTTGTGCTCGACGCCTGTGACAAGGCGAATATGAGTTGTTCTTCCGCGGAAGAATCCTCATGTAAAGGGTGCGACGAAGCTTCGCTTGAACCAACGCGTGAAACATGAGTTGTGCTCTTTGAGTATATCTCCGTCCGTCTTCTGTTGGCCTCGGTCATTGTACGTCTTCTTAATAAAAGTTTTGTGCTCTACCACCCAAGGATCGACCACGTCTATGTGTTGTAGCGCGACTAGGTTTGCTCTTTCAAAGTCGGCGAGTCGACCCTCGAAGTCGACATGCATTTTGGCGACCCTCATGGTGACCCCATCCAGCGAGCCTGCCGAGGTGCCCGATGACGGGCAGACCAGCGGGTTCTCGATGCCTAGATAATTCATGCGAGAGGAGATGCACTCTTGATCGAAAGCCCCGGCTATGCTTCCCTCTGGACGTGACATGTTGCGAACGTATCCTTTGATGACACCATTCATCCTTTCGAGCGGCATCATCTTTGTGCAGGAACGTCGCCCGAGTTGGATGATATCCTCCACTATATGGACCAGTAGATGCACCATAACGTCGAAGAATGCGGGCGGAAGTACATCTCAAGCTCGCATAGTATCACCACGATCTCTTCCTCGTAGCCTTCGAGTTGCCTCACGCCAATCGACTTCCAAGAGATGGCGTCGAAAAAGTTGCATAGGCCAAATAGCGTTTCCACGGACGTGCGCGTCCATGATCCCATGGATTGCAACCGGAAGTATCTGCGTCAGACGCGTGGCGGTCGTGAGACTTCATCCGCTGAACTTCGCCCATGGGTCTAGGTATCTGCTTATCTTCCCAGCGTAATCGTAAGGAAGTTTTAATCCTAGGAGGCGGTGAAAACTGCTCGATCTCCTCGACTTAGAGTGAAGCACGCGGGAGGGTAGTCATTTCCGGTCTTCTTGGCCTTTTGCCTTTGCGGCGACTTTCCGTGTCCGCTTCGCCTCATCATCATCATTAGCGTGAAGCTCTTGCACGATGCCCATTGATTTCAAGTCGCCCTTGCTTTCGGCCCATCTTTGGTCCTCTCGGCATGTTGAGCAGGGTACCAAGCGACTCGCACACGTTCTTCGTGATATGCATGACATCAAGGCTGTGAGGCACACGGTGGATCTTCGACGGCAAGTCCCGAAAACAGACCTCGTTTTCCATACCTTCAAGAACGGCTCTGGCGCCTTTTGCTTCTTTCCCAGCGATGGGCGATCTTTCCAATTTTTCAACAGCTTGTCTATTTCCTCGCCGCTCCTCATACAGGGGTTTTGGGTTCGGTTTCACCATCGAACAGATCCTTGCGTTTCCTCCACGGGTCATCGTCGCGAAGCCACCTTCGATGTCCCATGAACACGGTTTCGAAGACCCGGATCTCTATCTAGCTGGCGATCGTTGTGTCATCCATGCACCTTACGCATCCGAAAATTCGTGGACTACCTGCCCGCGAGATATCCGTAATCGAGATAGTCGTGCACCGTCGTGAGCAAAGGCGGCTCTCATAGGGAAATATTCTTTCTCGGCGGCCCCACGTATTGGCTGGCGTTTTCCACAGCGTGTCAAGCTCCTCTTTCAGCAGCCCGGATACAAATTGATGTCGTTCCTGGTTGTTTCGCCCTTCAATTAGCATACTCATGTGAATGTACTTCCTCTTCATGCACAACCGGGGAAGGTTGTACATCCACACAAACACAGGCCAGGTGCTATGTGTGCTTCTCTGGCTGCCAAGCGGATTGACTCCATCGGTGCTCGCGCCCAGACGATGTTCCTTGGATCGGTCCCAAATTCGGGTATTGAAGTTCAACGCTTGCCAGCCGCTCGCATCCTTAGGGTGACTCAGCATCTTGTCTTTTTATCTATCTCCGGATCATTTGCGTCATCTTCTCGCTTCTTCTCCTCCCTATCCGCGTGCCAACGCAGGAGCTTTGCTACCTTAGGGTCCGCAAAATACCGCTGCAAACGAGGAGTGATTGGAAAGTACCACACCGATTTTCGAGGAGCTTTCTTCCTCTTCTTGTATCTAGTGATGCCGCACACCGGACATATGGTAGACTCCGCGTGCTCGTCCCGATAAATGATGCAATTGTTCATGCACACATGGTATTTCACGTGCGGTAAATCCAGAGGACACATGATTTTCTTCGCCTCCTCGAAACTGGTCGGGCACTTGTTCCCCTTGGGAAGACGTTCGTGCCAGAATGACATGTTCTCGTCGAAGCATGCGTCGGTCATTTTGTGTTTTACCTTCATCTCCAGAGCCATGAGCGTTACTTTCAGGCGGGTATCCTCGGGCCTGCATCCTTCATACAATGGAGTAACGCGTCTATCTCCGGTTGATCCAGCTTGGCTTTCTCTCGGCGGCAGCTCTTGCGTTATCCGTCCGCTTGAGAAGCAGCTCTTGAATATGAGGGTCCTGCACCCAGCCTCCATCGTCGTCCGCTCCGGCATCTTCATCTTCATGATCATGCCCTTCGTCTTGATCTTCCTCATCATCATGTACGACATCTTCTACATGATGATCGTGTACAACATCACCGTCGTGATCATGTCACGGAGATTCTTCGTCTTCTCGCCCGCCCTCGCCGCGGTGGTACTTGTCTTGTTGCCCTTCCTCATTTCTTGCCGGCCCCGCCATGGGCGACTTGATAGTCATCTTCATCACCTTGCCACCGATAGCCATCCATGAAACCACGCAAGAGCGGTGGTCCCGCACCTGCCGGAATCCGGGTCCGCAATAAGGCTCTTGACTTGCATCTTCGACATGGACATCTTATCTCCGTCTCGTTCTTTTGAAGCATCTCGGCCTTGGCGGAGCTCAAAAACCTATTCACGATGCCTTCGGTCATCGTGCGGACCATGGTCGCTGCGGGTAGAGCAAAACGATATGTTAGAACCAAGAAAAATTTGGCATGACCTTCCTAAAAATAGGACCAAAAAGAATGCATAGTGCCAAAATTCTCTTGAAACGGAAATGAATCAAAACATTCCGCAAAATATTGGCAACTATCGCATATTTCAAATACCGGTACCTTCAAATACAAACATATATGCAACACCACAAACACATGCAACACCACAAACATACATAGATCTAGCTAGGCCACAAAAAGTGCATGTGCACCTTGTTGGAGCGAGCTAGGGAGAAAAAAAAGTAGATCTATATCATGAAGATAGCTTTCCCTTACTTACCTATCAAAAAAAGGTAATTTCACCACTTAATTTTGTTGAATCTATGGTGGAAATGAGGTGAGGAGGAGGAGATGGCCGAAAGCTTGGAGAAGGAGGTGGATGGAATGAAGTGGGGAAAGTGAGTGGGTAGGTGTGGGCTGTCCAAAATATCTTGTTGGTCCCAGGTTACTAATGGCGCACCGTAGGAAAATGCGCCATTAGTAACCCTGATTACTAATGGCGCATCAGCAGACGGTGCGCCATTAGTAGTTTTGCAAAAAAGTACAAATAATAAGTATATATACTAATGGCGCATCTCCTCTGAGTGCGCCATTACTAGTTTAAACTAGTAACGGCGCACTCAGAGGTGATGCGCCATTAGTAGTTTTGCAAAAAAAAGAATAAAACAAAATTTGAAGATGGCGCCTTTGCCGCTTGGTGCGCCATTAGTAGTTATAGATAGTAATGGCGCATTATGGACCAGATCGCCATTAGTATGTATGGGAAAATGGAAAAAAATAATTCATACTAGTGGCGCACCCTGTTTACGGTGCGCCATTAGTGTCTTCCACACTAATGGCGTATCACAAACAGGTGCGCCATTAGTATATAGTAGTGGCGCACTGCTTCCACGGTGCGCCATTAGAATCAATCCTATCTATAGCCCTTTTCCTAGTAGTGAAACTGCTTATGCTATGTGTTGGCCTTTACTTGATGTGCATGAATTGTTCTTGTATGACATGCCGATGCATAGGAAGAGAGTTATACTTCGTCATTGCTTGATGTATGTTGCTTTGTGCTCACTACTAAATGCCAAATCATTGTTAATTCAAATTGGCTTTGATATACCCTGGGGTCTGGGTGGATTCATTACTTGAGCACTTTATGCCTAGCTTAATGGATTTAAAGAAAGCGTTGCCATGGAGACAACCCGGAAGTTTTAGAGAGTCATTTATTTCTGTTGAGTGCTTTTATATAGTTTAAAAACCAAAAAATATATAGGGGAACTTAAAACTTCACAAAGAGAAAAGTGAAAGTGAGATAGACGAGCACCGTGGAAGCGGGAGCTAGCCTTGAACTTTGTTCATGCCCATGGAAACTTTGTGAATCTTAATTACAGAAACTTTTCAACAAAAATAATTATCCCCTTGTACAATTCCATTGTATTATAAAAATAATGTTCCAAGGTTTGCCTTTAGGATGTTTACATTGCTTGTTGGTTTGTGCCGTGCAAAACAGAAACTTTGGTTGTAGTGCGCGATTTTACATTTTTTACTGGAACGTCAAACGGTTCTGGAACTTTTTGCACTGTATTTCTATACAATTTTTTCCTAATTTTTTCAGAATTTTTGGAGTACCAGAAGTATGGTGAATGTTCATATTACTATAGACTGTCCTGTTTAAGACAGATTCTGTTTTTGATGCATTGTTTTGCTCGTTTTGGTGAAACTATCGATTTCTATCAGTGGATTAAGCCATGGAAAAGTTATATTACAGTAGCTACAATGAAAAAACAAAATATGAATTGGTTTGCAACAGTACTTAGAGTAGTGATTTGCTTTATTATACTAACGGATCTTACCGAACTTTCTGTTGAGTTTTGTGTGGATGAAGTGATCAAAGATCGAGGAGGTACAGGTTGTATATGAGGAGAAGGAGGAGAGGCAAGAGCTCAAGCTTGGTGATGCCCAAGGAGCCCCAAGTAAATATTCAAGGAGACTCAAGTGTCTAAGCTTGGGGATGCCCCGGAAGGCATCCCATCTTTCTTTAACAAGTATCGGTATGTTTTCGGTTTTGTTTTGTTCATATGATATGTGCAAATCTTGGAGCGTCTTTTGCATTTAGTTTTCCTTTTTTAATGCACCATGCTGGTATGAGATAGTCCATGGTTGATTTATAGAATGCTCATTGCACTTCACTTTATCTTTTGAGTATGGATTTATAGAATGCTTCATGTGCTTCACTTATATCATTTGAAGTTTGGATTGCATGTTTCTCTTCACATAGAAAACCTTTGTTTGAAGAATACTCTTTTGATTCACTTATATTTATTAGAGCATGGTCTTTTATAGAAAGGATTAAACTCTCATGCTTCACTTAGATTTATTTAGAGAGTCAACAGGAATTGGTCAATTGCATGGTTAGTCATAAAATCCTACATAAAACTTATGGATCACTGAATATGATATGTTTGATTCCTTGCAATAGTTTTACGATATAGAGATGGAATATGTGGGAGGTCCTAGTAAACGGTTCTCGTTAGTAAGAATATTGGTGTTAAGGTTTGTGATTCCCGAAGCATGCACGTATAGTCTCTCGTCATGCTATGATGTTGGAGCATGATTTACTATTGATTGTCCTCCCTATGAGTGGCGGTCGGGGACAAGCGATGGTATTTTCCTACCAATCTATCCCCCTAGGGGCATGCGTAGTAGTACTTTGCTTCGAGGGCTAATAAAATTTTGCAATAAGTATATGAGTTCTTTATGACTAATGTGAGTCCATGGATATTATGCACTCTCACCTTTCCGCAATTTACTAGCCTCTACGGTACCGTGCATTGCCCCTTCTCACCTTGAGAGTCGGTCAAACTTCGCAGGTGCATCCAAACCCCGTGGTATGATACGCTCTATCACACATAAGCCCTATTATATCTTCCTCAAAACAGCCACCATACCTAGCTACCTATTATGGCTTTTCCATGGCCATTCTGATACATATTGCCATGCAACTTTCACCGCTTCCGTTTGATGACTTGAGCATTCATTGTCATAGCTTTGCATGATCATATAGCTGACATAGTAGTTGTGGCTAAGCCACAATTCATCATTTTTCATACATGTTATGCTAGATCATTGCACATCCTGGTACATTGCCAGAGGCATTCATATAGTCATATTTTGTCATAGGTATCGAGTTGTAATTTTTATTTCTTTTGAGTTATAAGTAAATAGAAGTGTGATGATCATCATTATTCATTTTTAGAGCAGTGCCCCAGTGAGGAAAGGATGATGGAGACTATGATTCCCCCAAAAGTCGGGATGAGACTCCGGACAATGAGAAAAAAAAAGAAAAAAAGAAAAAAAGAAAAAGGAAAAAGAAAGAAAGAAAGAAAAAAGGGAAATAATAAAAAATAAAAAAATAAACAAAGAGAGAAGGGGCATTATTAGTATCCTTTACCACACTTGTGTTTCAAAGTAGCACCATGTTTTTCATATGGAGAGTCTCCTATGTTGTCACTTTCATATACTAGTGGGAATTTTTCATTATAGGATTAGATGCACACCCACTTAGTTTTCATATTGAACTTTCATACACTTATAGCTCTTAGTGCATTCGTTGCATGGCAATCCCTACTCCTCGCATTGATATCGATTGATGGGCATCTCCATAGCCCGTTGGTTAGCCGCATCGATGTGATACTTTCTACTTTTTGTCTTCTTTATATTTACCCCTATCATCATACTCTATTCCACCCGCAGTGCTATATTGATGGCTTGCGCTCATGTATTGCGTGAGGGTTGAAAAAGCTGAAGCGCGTCAAAACGTATGAACCAATTGCTCGGCTTGTCATAGGGGTTGTGCATGATAAATACTTTGTGTTAAGAAGACAAAGCATGACAAGACTATATGATTTTGTAGGGATAGCTTACTTTAGCGTTGATATTCTGAAAGACATGATTTTTTGTTGGAATGCCTGAGTATTGATGTCTTTATGTCAAATTATAGGCCATTGCTTTGAATCACTTATGTCTTAATATTCATGCCATGATTAGATATATGATCAAGTTTATGTTAGGTAGCATTCCACATCAAAAATTATCTTTTCTATCATTTACCTGCTCGAGGACGAGCAGGAATTAAGCTTGAGGATGTTGATACGTCTCCGTCGTATCTATAATGTTTGATTGTTTCATGCCAATATTATACCACTTTCACATATTTTTTGCAACTTTTTATATGATTTATTGGACTAACCTATTGATCCAGTGCCCAGTGCCAGTTTCTGTTTGCTGCATGTTTTTTGTATCGCAGAGTATCCATATCAAACGAAGTCCAAATGCAATAAAATTTCACAGAGAATTTTTTTGGAATATTTTTGATTTTTGGGAGTTGGAATCACCGCAAACGGAGGCCCACACAGCCCACAAGACACCAAGGCGCGCCAGAGGCCCCTGGCGCGTGGTGGTGGGTTGTGCCCACCTCGTATGTTGGTTCAGGCTCTACTTCGGGCGCAAGGAAGCTTATATCCGGAAAAAAATCATGTTAAACTCTCAGCAAAATCAGAGTTACGGGTCTCCGGGATTATAAGAAACGGTTTTCGGCCAGATCTGGGGAACGTGAAACATAAGAGAACAGAGAGGGAGATCCAATCTCGGACGGGCTCCCACCCCTCCGCCGCCATGGAGGCCAAGGACCAGAGGGGGGAACCCTCCTCCCATCTAGGGGGGAGGCCAAGGAAGAAGAAGGAGGGGGGCTCTCTCCCCCTCTCTCCCGGTGGCGCCAGAGTGCCGCCGATCGGGACGGCGATCTACATCAACAATCTTGCTACCGGCAACACCAACTCTCTCCCCCTCTATGCAGCGGTGTAACACCTCTTCTCCCCGCTGTAATCTCTACTTAAACATGGTGCTCAACTCCATATACTATTTCCCAATGGTCCATGGTTATCCTATGATGTTTGAGTAGATCCGTTTGTCCTGTGGGTTAATCGTGATCTTGGTTGGAATGATTGTACATTTTATTTATGATGTTGTCCTACGGTGCCCTCTGCCTCGCGCAAACGTGAGGGGCCTTCACAGTAGAGTGTTGCAATATGTTCATGGTTCGCTTACGGTGGGTTGCGAGAGTGACAGAAACTTAAACCCGAGTAACTGGGGTATGACGTATGGGAGTAAAGAGGACTTGATACTTAATGCTATGGTCGGTGTCGGTGTCAAAACCGGTGGATCTCGGGTAGGGGGTCCCGAACTGTGCGTCTAGGCGGATGGTAACAGGAGACAAGGGACACGATCTTTTTACCCAGGTTCGGGCCCTCTCGATGGAGGTAAAACCCTACTCCTGCTTGATTAATATTGATGATATGGGTAGTACAAGAGTAGATCTACCACGAGATCAATGAGGCTAAACCCTAGAAGCTAGCCTATGGTATGATTGTTGCTCGTCCTACGGACTAAAACCCTCCGGTTTATATAGACACCGGAGGGGGCTAGGGTTACACAGAGTCGGTTACAATGGTACGAGATCTACATATCCGTACCGCCAAGCTTGCCTTCCACGCCAAGGAAAGTCCCATACGGACACAGGACGGAGTCTTCAATCTTGTATCTTCATAGTCTTGGAGTCCGGCCGACGGTGATAGTTCGGCTATCCGGACACCCCCTAGTACAGGACTCCCTCAGTTGGGTTTCTCGACCTTAATGATCTTTAGTAGTGGCAGATGCTTGCTAGAGTTCCAATCATAAGTGCATATGATCGAAGTAGAGAAAATATGTTAGCTCATGCCTCTCCCTCATATAAAATTACAAGAATGATTACCGGTACTTGTTATCGATTGCCTAGGGACAAATGACTTTCTTGTTGACAAAAGCACTCTACTAAAACGAACTCAGTTGTGTCTTTATCTAAACAGCCCCTAGATTTTATTTACTTGCTCTTTATTTTATTGCAAACCTACCCCATCACACCAACAAAGTACTTCTAGTTTCATACTTGTTCTAGGTAAAGCGAAAATCAAGCGTGCGTAGAGTTGTATCGGTGGTCGATAGAACTTGAGGGAATATTTGTTCTACCTTTAGCTCCTCGTTGGGTTCGACACTCTTACTTATCGAAAGAGGCTACAATTGATCCCCTATACTTGTGGGTTATCACCCCCCCGGGAAGTTCACGAGACTTCATGGGCCTTAGTGGAAAAGAGAGGAGGGCCACAAGGGAGGCCGCACGCCCCCTCCCATGGCCAGTCCGAATTGGACTAGATAGGGGGGCGGCGCCCCCTCTTTCCTTCTCCCCTCTTCCTCCTTCCCTCTTTATCCCTCTTGGAAAAGGAAGAGGGCTCCAACTAGGATTGGGAATTCTAGTTGGACTCCCCTATGGCGCGCCTCCTCCCTGGCAACCGACCTCCTCCTTCCTCCTTTATATACGGGGGAAGGGGGGCACCCCAAAGACACACACGTTTCTCTTAACCGTGTGCGGTGCCCCCCTCCATAGTTACACACCTCGGTCATATCGTCGTAGTGCTTAGGCGAAGCCCTATGCCGGTAACTTCATCATCACCGTCGCCACGCCGTCGTGCTGACTTGAGCATTCATTGTCATAGCTTTGCATGATCTTATAGCTGACATAGTAGTTGTGGCTCAGCCACAATTCATCATTTTTCATACATGTTATGCTAGATCATTGCACATCCTGGTACATTGCCAGAGGCATTCATATAGAGTCATATTTTGTCATAGGTATCGAGTTGTAATTTTTATTTCTTTTGAGTTATAAGTAAATAGAAGTGTGATGATCATCATTATTCATTTTTAGAGCAGTGCCCCAGTGAGGAAAGGATGATGGAGACTATGATTCCCCCAAAAGTCGGGATGAGACTCCGGACAATGAGAAAAAAAAAGAAAAAAGGAAAAAGGAAAAAGAAAGAAAGAAAGAAAGAAAAAGGAAAAAAAATAAAAAATAAAAAAATAAACATAGAGAGAAGGGGCATTGTTAGTATCCTTTACTACACTTGTGCTTCAAAGTAGCACCATGTTTTTCATATGGAGAGTCTCCTATGTTGTCACTTTCATATACTAGTGGGAATTTTTCATTATAGGATTAGATGAACACCCACTTAGTTTTCATATTGAACTTTCATACACTTATAGCTCTTAGTGCATTCGTTGCATGGCAATCCTTACTCCTCGCATTGATATCGATTGATGGGCATCTCCATAGCCCGTTGGTTAGCCGCATCGATGTGATACTTTTTACTTTTTGTCTTCTTTATATTTACCCCTATCATCATACTCTATTCCACCCGCAGTGCTATATCCATGGCTTGCGCTCATGTATTGCGTGAGGGTTGAAAAAGCTGAAGCGCGTCAAAACGTATGAACCAATTGCTCGGCTTGTCATCGGGGTTGTGCATGATAAATACTTTGTGTTAAGAAGACAGAGCATGACAAGACTATATGATTTTGTAGGGATAGCTTACTTTAGCGTTGGTATTCTGAAAGACATGATTGTTTGTTGGAATGCCTGAGTATTGATGTCTTTATGTCAAATTATAGGCCATTGCTTTGAATCACTTATGTCTTAATATTCATGCCATGATTAGATATATGATCAAGTTTATGTTAGGTAGCATTCCACATCAAAAATTATCTTTTCTATCATTTACCTGCTCGAGGACGAGCAGGAATTAAGCTTGGGGATGCTGATACGTCTCTGTCATATTTATAATGTTTGATTGTTTCATGCCAATATTATACCACTTTCACATATTTTTGGCAACTTTTTATATGATTTATTGGACTAACCTATTGATCCAGTGCCCAGTGCCAGTTTCTGTTTTCTGTATGTTTTTTGTATAGCAGAGTATCCATATCAAACGAAGTCCAAATGCAATAAAATTTCACGGAGAATTATTTTGGAATATTTTTTATTTTTGGGAGTTGGAATCACCGCAAACGGAGGCCCACACAGCCCACAAGACACCAAGGCGCGCCAGAGGCCCCTGGCGCATGGTGGTGGGTTGTGCCCACCTCGTATGTCGGTTCGGGCTCTACTTCGGGCGCAAGGAAGCTTATATCCGGAAAAAATCATGTTAAACTCTTAGCGCAATCGGAGTTACGGGTCTCCGGGATTATAAGAAACGGTTTTCGGCCAGATTTGGGGAACGCGAAACATAAGAGAACAGAGAGGGAGATCCAATCTCGGATGGGCTCCCACCCATCCGCCGCCATGGAGACCAAGGACCAGAGGGGAACCCTCCTCCCATCTAGTGGGGAGGCCAAGGAAGAAGAAGGAGGGGGGGCTCTCTCCCCCTCTCTCCCGGTGGCGCCAGAGTGCCGCCGATCGGGACGGTTGATCTACATCAACAATCTTGCTACCGTCAACACCAACTCTCTCCCCCTCTATGCAGCGGTGTAACACCTCTTCTCCCCGCTGTAATCTCTACTTAAACATGGTGCTCAACTCCATATATTATTTCCCAATGATCTATGGTTATCTTATGATGTTTGAGTAGATCTGTTTTGTCCTGTGGGTTAATCGTGATCTTGGTTGGTATGATTGTATATTTTATTTATGGTGTTGTCCTACGGTGCCCTCCGCCTCGCGCAAACGTGAGGGGCCTTCGCTGTAGGGTGTTGCAATATGTTCATGGTTCCCTTACGGTGGGTTGCGAGAGTGACAGAAACTTAAACCCGAGTAACTGGGGTATGACGTATGGGAGTAAAGAGGACTTGATACTTAATGCTATTGTTGGGTTTCACGACCTTAATGGTCTTTAGTAGTTGCGGATGCTTGCTAGAGTTCCAATCATAAGTGCATATGATCCAAGTAGAGAAAATATGTTAGCTCATGCCTCTCCCTCATATAAAATTACAAGAATGATTACCGGTACTTGTTATCGATTGCCTAGGGACAAATGACTTTCTTGTTGACAAAAGCACTCTACTAAAACGAACTCAGTTGTGTCTTTATCTAAACAGCCCCTAGATTTTATTTACTTGCTCTTTATATTCTTGCAAACCTACCCCATCACACCAACAAAGTACTTCTAGTTTCATACTTGTTCTAGGTAAAGCGAACGTCAAGCGTGCGTAGAGTTGTATCGGTGGTCGATAGAACTTGAGGGAATATTTGTTCTACCTTTAGCTCCTCGTTGGGTTCGACACTCTTACTTATCGAAAGAGGCTACAATTGATCCCCTATACTTGTGGGTTATCACCCCCCCGGGAAGTTCATGGGCCTTCATGGGCCTTAGTGGAAAGGAGAGGAGGGCCACAAGGGAGGCCACACGCCCCCTCCCATGGCCAGTCCGAATTGGAATAGAGAGGGGGGCGGCACCCCCTTTTTCCTTCTCCCCTCTTCCTCCTTCCCTCGTTCTCCCTCTTGGAAAAGGAAGAGGGCTCCAACTAGGATTGGGAATTCTAGTTGGACTCCCCTATGGCGCGCCTCCTCCCTGGCAGCCGACCTCGTCCTCCCTCCTTTATATACGGGGGAAGGGGGGCACCCCAAAGACACACATGTTTCTCTTAACCGTATGCGGTGCCCCCCTCCATAGTTACACACCTCGGTCATATCGTCGTAGTGCTTAGGCGAAGCCCTATGCCGGTAACTTCATCATCACCGTCATCACGCCGTCGTGCTGACGGAACTCTCCCTCGTCCTCAACTAGATCAAGAGCCCGAGGGACGTCATTGAGCTGAACGTGTGCTGAAGCGGAGGTGCCGTACGTTCGGTACTTGGATCAGTTGGATCGCGAAGACGTTTGATTACATCAACCGCGTTACTAAACGCTTCCGCTTTCGGTCTATGAGGGTACGTGGACACACTCTCCCCTCTCGTTGCTATGCATCTCCTAGATAGATCGTGCGTGATCGTAGGTAAAAAATTTGAAATACTGCGTTCCCCAACACATACCACTACAAGAATCTTGTTAATAGATGACAGATTCAGTCTGTCATGGACCAATGCAAAACTGTCATGGAGGGAGGGCCATGACGGATTTGGAATCCATCATGTATATCACGTCATAATTTGACAACTATACCACTGTCATGGATTGGCATGACATTGCGCCAATATGGACCTGACGTGGCATCTACATGGCACCAGCATGGATTTTACGTGCATTGTAAGTGCATCTAGTTCCCCTTAGTGATTTTGGTGTTTTGAAGACTTAGGTTAAGGGACTAATGTCTTTGTGAGTGTACACAGGTTCTATAAGTCTATGAGGAGTTTGATATTTATAGTGAAAGTCGACCCCTAAAAATGAATGTCTTTAGTTGAAGACTTTGGTTTTCTTGAAGACTTTGAAAGTGAGGAAATTGGTGTAACCTTGAAGACTTCGATATTCATGCAAGGATTATGAAGCGTGAAGACTTTTGTTTTCTTAGTTTAATTTTCTCTTTCTTGAGTCATAGGAAACACCATATGTTAAAGGGGGTCGAGGTAAAACTACGAATTTTTTTGCAAGTGATTTTCATCTCAAAATCCTACACCTACCCAATCCTTTCGAGTGAAGCCATTGGAAATCTCATACAGTTCAGTCAATTTCTTCAGTGATAGAGACGAAGATCTTGTGGTCTCTGGGGAATTTGTTCTGACTGAGGAGTTAGGAATTCGCCAGTGCGGATTGCCTACAAGTGAGGAACATGATAGCCCTGAGGAATTTGATACTCAAATTTCCGACCGTTGTTGTGCTAAGAGCCAGCTGTCCCAAATATCCTACCCACCTAACGGTCATATCATTGAAGGGCATTTATGTCTTATCATGTCGGGCTGCTTCCTAGGCTATAAATAGCCACCCCTACAACCACTACTTGGTTGGCTACTCCGAGAGAAACTGACATTTGTCATTGAGAGCACCCCATCCTCCGAGGACTTTTAGAGAAAATCATCAGTAAGGAAAACCCAAACCCAAACACCTACAAACCCAAAGTGATTGAGCATCACTGAAGAGATTGTTCCTGTGTGGAGCCGACGCTTGTTACCTTTGAGGACTGTGCATCCTCCAGACGGTTAGGCGTCATGGTCTAGAGCATTCAAGAGGAAATTGTGGATCGCCGAGTGACCGAGTCTGTGAATGTTTGGAAGTCACCTGAAGACTTACCACGAGTGATTGGGCGAGTTCTGTGTGATCTTATCTCAAGGATAATACGGTGAGGACTGTGTGTCCTCAGGTTTAAATACCTCGCCGCTCCATCCAGATGTACAACTATCACAGCAGTTGGAACTGGTCTACCAAATCATCGTCTTCACCAAGCTACTAGTTCTATTTCCTCAACCCTATCATTTCCTCATTCATGTGTCGATATACTTTATCGTTACTGTTTGAAGACTTTGACTGAAGACCTACTCAATTTCCTCATTCCTAATTCTTCAGTCACTTTGTCTTCAGCCTGCTTATCCTATTTTCACGGTACATGTACTCCGTGCCTGTTTCATTTCATCATGATTACAGTGTTACTGCCATGCTATGCTTGTACCTGAGTACTTATTCCGCTTCCAGTAGTTCGTTACTTAGAAAATTCCTCACCATGAATTTCCTTAGTGACAAATTTATAAAAATCGCCTATTCACCCCCTAGTCGATATAACGCACTTTCAATTGGTATCAGAGCAAGGTACTCCCTTGTTCTATGTGATTTTGGTTTAACCACCTAGAGTTTTAGTTATGTCAACCGCACGAATGAAGAAAGTGCCATGTCCCATCTTTGACGGTCATGATTATCCCAAGTGGAAGGAAATGATGAGAAAGCGCCTCTTGGCGATGAACAGCAAGCTGTGGACCGTCACTGAGATTGGCCTTACCGATTTATGCAAGATGGCGGATGCTGATGATATTCGCAAGTACACTCGACTTGATATCATGGCGAAGGATATCATCTGCTCCTGCCTATCCAGAGATTAGTTCAGGCTCATTATGCATCTCTGCAACGTGAAGCTTATCTGGGACTAAATCTCTTACGTCTATGAAGGTCATCGAACTTGTCATGATCCCTGGTTTGAGGATTTCAAGGAATCACTCAAAAGATGACTTTCGAACCTGAACCATCATCTTCTGCACCATGCCTCATGGCAAAAGCTGCCAAGGTAACCGAATGTTCCTCATCTGAGTCTAGTGATGATGAATCTGATGATGATTTTGGACCCAGCTATTCCAAGCTTGCTACTATTGCCACTAAACAACAAAAAGCTTTGGAAAAGGTTCAAAATTTGCTAGACAAAAGCGATGACCTGTTGGGTGAGGAAATGGATCGAACTCAAACTATGACTAAAAATCTTCAGAGACTTCAGTCTAAGTTTGAGAAACTTCAGAGTCATCATAACACTCTCTCGGCCGATCATGTGAAGCTTTCTTATGAATTTCTTCAAAGAAAGCACGATCTTGAAAAGCTAAGGGTGAGCTATGAAGATCTTCAGAAGGAAAACGATTCATTACTTACTCAACAGATCAGTTCCGCTCAGGATAAATTCATTCCACCATGTTTGAAATGCATTGAACGAGAATCTGCTAATTCTTCACCTGAAAGTTCAAATGCTTCTATTGCTGCAAATTCTTCAACTGTCTCTGTGGTCACAAATTCCTCATCTGAGGATACCACAAGTATCACCGACAATGCAGGATTGAAGGAATTGTATGTGACATGCATGTACAAAAGCCTTAAAGGGCATCAGGCTCTTTGTGATGTGCTTAAAAAGCAGATCCTTAACAGGAACCCAAGGAAAGAGGGTATTGCCTTTGAGAGGAAACTCAATGCTGATGCGACCTACTGGAAACATGAGCAGTATCCCAAAACCTCATGGGTTGCTGCAAAAGGACCTCCCGTAGATCCATCCACTTTATCTGGCTTTACATGTGAATCTTCATATTCTTCTGATGAGTCATTTGACTCCAATTATAAACTGTTAAAAATCAGAATGGTGAAGTATTTGCTAGATATATTGGAACTAACTGCAGGAACGGTCCCCCTATGAAGAAAATCTAGGTTCCCAAAAGCTGCCTTGAAAGTCTTCAGGTGAATGTCATCATGGCGCCACCTGTTAAGAATAGGAACCCCAGATCAAATTCTTCATATGGACCAAAGTCTTCATATGGATCCAAGTCTTCATATGGACCAAATTCCTCACGTGGATTAAATTCCTCATATGGATCAAAATTCTCATACGAACATCATCATGCTAACACTGCTGTTTCACAGGGAAAATCTAAGGGCTATGAATATGTGCACTATTCTTCAAATCATTATGTTCATAAGTCCTCAAAGAATTTCTCTGCTTATTCATATGCTTACTCTAACTCCTCTTCTATGTAACGAAATGGAGTGGCTTCTATGCCACCTTTCTCTCATGGAGCTCATAGAATGATGAACTCTTTGCCACCCCTCTAGATGTGGGTTGTAAACAAAAAGAACTAATCTCTTATGCAGGGTTCGGTCTCTAGACGAACTTGAATGTCTGATGAATTTGCTGGAGACCTGAATATGCCTGAAAGGACGCAAGTTAATCATGAAGAAATGAATATTCATTTCTCACGTCCATATACTGCTACTTCTGTTGTACTGCTTGATGAAATTCAATCTGATGAATTTGATGTCATATTCTTCACTTATGAAGTATATGAGTTCGTAATATGTACTAATTCATCTGCAGGATGATCAACCCAAAGCTACCGAGTGGGTCCTCGACAGTGGATGTACAAATCACATGACCGGTGACAGGAACTTATTGATGGACACTGCTTTATCTCCATCACATCTGAAGCATATCACCTACGCTGACAAAGGCAAAAGCAAGGTATTGGGTCTAGGTAGGGTTGCGATCTCAAAGGATCGACACATGGAAAAGGTCATGCTTGTCGAGTCCTTAGGATTCAACCTCATGTCTGTCTCAATGCTCTGTGATCTTGATATGGTTGTCGTCTATTCACCCCCCCCCCACGCCCCTCTAGCCGATATAACGCACTTTTAGGCATCTAGCCGTTGGCCCAATTATTTGTTGTGGTTTAGCCCATTATAGGGTTACACCAGCCCATTATATTACGAACAACAGCTATGGCACTTCCAGGCATTTTATAACGCACTATCATAGTCGATATAACGCACTTTCATCACAGAATGGCAAGTTGATTACAACAACATTAATAGTAGTTATTATCATCTGAACCATCATTTCTATTACTACAGTATCAAGAACAGCCAAGTGGACACTATGTTACAAAAATATATTTTACTATGAATCTAATGAAACTAATTCTATGGTATAGATGTTCGTATAAAATTGGTCAAATTCAGCTATTTGGAATTGAGGAAGCAGATTATAAATGGTAGAGAAAGGAAATAATCCCCAAGTACAACATGAGTACTAGAAATATCAAACAACAAGAACTTTGGACACCGCTTAGGAAATCAAAACATTATAATCTTCTTCAAGGCATCTTCTACCCTACGTGTAATACTCCCTCTGTCCCAAAAATGTAAGAGGTTTCTTGACACTATGATAGTGTCAAAAAAACATGTTACATTTTGAGACAGATGGAGTAAGAAATTAGTCCGCAATCATAGGAATCTAGACATTATATGTCATCCTCTTGCATGAATGCTTTTGAAAATCGAGGTTGCAACTTCTTTTGCAACAAACATGCTCCAGACTATAAGCCAAAGTTGGCTCTTGAGGCTGTTATATGTACTTTGTTTTGGATTAGCCTGACAAAGTAGCCCTCTTTTAGACGAGTTCAGTTTCCCAATCCTTTATTCTTAAATAGTTGCAACCCACTATCTATTTTCCCTCTTCATGCAACTGCGCCACATCATCAACTCATGCATGTGGTCATAAGTTACAATTCGTGCACCGATCTATCCATGCGACCACGCCACCTCAACAGTCATGCATGTTAATTTGTTTCACTATTTTGTGTGTGTGCATAGCTGTGACACTTGGAGAAAATGTATGTAGGTCATATTACATATTTTTGTTATGTAGGCACCACGTTGACTTCAATCCAATAGTTTTATCTTTGTATACAACATTTGATCACATGCTTCATATGTTTTATTTTTTTTAAATATAAACCGAGAGCAATCTTAAATTTGTTCGTGCAATAGTTTTAGTTTTTAGCACCTATTTATGCATTTGTTGCATCAAGGTTCATGCAACAACGTGAGGGGCATCATCTAGTTTCTTTTGCCTCGATTACCTTCAGCGTGAGCGGCTTCTTGTACGTTTGTAGATATGAATCCATCCTCTCCGTCACATGCTCGATGACTTTCCATTTATTATTTGTCTACTACTCCCTAGAGGCATCCAACAACCCGTGCTCTTCACCCTTACCTGTGAGGCCGACACTATCTAGAGCAAAGAGTCGTCCTCGTTGTGCAAATAAACTTATCGATAAACTCCACCAGACACTATGACGTGGCTGCGTAGCACCATCCTACACCCTTTTCATCTTTACCCTCCTTACCATTGGTGCAAGGCACACCATTTTTTTTCAACGGTGCGTGTGACGTCAAAACGCCACTCTTCTTGAAAGCGAATATGGCCTCGAGGGAGTATGCTCCATTGCCATGGACGAAACATGCACTAAAAACAACCCTCATAGCTCAAGCATGATCCACAACCCCAGAGTCTCAACCATAATGTTGGCCCTATAGAGGGCAATGTGGGAAGCGACGACTAATTAGTATGAGCACAATGATGTTATGAGCGTCAAAAAACTCTTCGCTAATACTCGGATCATGCTTATTGTTTCTTAGTCCTGTATCAAGAAAACCTTTAAAAATTACTTCCAACCCCAAAACTTGTTGGTCACTGATGTCTTCGTTCTTTGCCTCCCCCAATTTCTCTCCACCGAGAGACTACCGTGTCAAAAATCCCACATAGTCGTGCTTTGCTGACGACTTTTTCTTTGGTGAGAACACTGACAAGCGATGTCAACCTGCTCCCTGCGACGCCACGCCATCGCAGGCGCAAAACGCCACGACGGCCGACGGCGCACCCACCGCCGACGACGACTTTACGTTACCGTACGTCGCTGACAGACAGCGGCGACGTTACTGGTCAGGTTAAAAAGTCAAAGCGAGGTCAGGTCAGAAACGCCCACCTGCAGTGTCAAGCCCCGCACCAACCCGTTCGCTCACCGGACTCAGACGCCACCCCCTCCCACCGCCAGGCGGGCCCCGCGCGCCATCCTCCCCACCCACCTTCTCCCCCGCCGCGCCGGTATATTTAACCCCGCTCCCAAATTCCTCCCTCCCCAGGAGCCGGAGCAGAGCACGCGCGCCCACGGGATCCCGGCCCCCCCATTTCTCGCCCCACGCCACCAGTTCCGTCCGCCCGGAGACGCGCCGGCGGCGAGATCCCATGGGCTCCGTGGCGGCGGACGCGCCGGAGGCGCCGGTGGCGACGGAGACGGTGTTCCGGTCCAAGCTCCCGGACATCGAGATCCCGGCGCACCTGACTCTCCAGGACTACTGCTTCGAGCGGCTGCCGGAGGTGGCCGCCCGGCCCTGCCTCATCGACGGGCAGACGGGCGCCGTGCACACCTACGCGGACGTCGAGCGGCTCTCCCGCCGGTGCGCGGCGGGGCTGCGGCGGCTCGGCGTGGGGAAGGGCGACGTGGTCATGAACCTGCTCCGCAACTGCCCCGAGTTCGCCTTCGTGTTCCTCGGCGCGGCCCGGCTGGGCGCCGCCACCACCACGGCGAACCCGTTCTGCACGCCGCACGAGATCCACCGCCAGGCCTCCGCCGCCGGGGCGCGGCTGATCGTCACTGAGGCCTGCGCCGTCGACAAGGTGCGCGCCTTCGCTGCCGAGCGCGGGATCCCCGTGGTCACCGTCGACGGCCCGGCCTCCGACGACGGCTGCCTCGCGTTCGACGACGCGCTGCTGCCCGCGGAGCCGCTCGCCGCCGACGAGCAGGTCGACCCCGACGACGTGGTGGCCCTCCCCTACTCGTCCGGCACCACGGGGCTGCCCAAGGGCGTCATGCTCACCCACCGCAGCCTCGTCACCAGCGTCGCGCAGCAGGTCAGCTCAGGCTCAGCTCACTCCCCTTCCCGTTACGCTCCCATCCCCATTGCTCCATTGCCACTGGCTGGACCGAGCCGCGGATCCTGCGGGGGCAGGCCATGGGAGCTTCCCATTTACGTTTCCCGTGGCCTCGCTTTACGCTTTCCAGCTCGGGAAGTTCCTTTCCGCATCACGCGCCTCTCCGTCGGCGCCGGAGCCAAGCGACCGACCAATTACTCCCCTGCTTAAAATAACGCCGCGCCATTTATTACCCGGATCGGATCGGATTCGACGGGGCGACGTGACCCACGTCGGCCCCACCAATCAGCGCCAAGATTCGGGCCTACGCACGATCACATTTTTCAGTTCAAATTTTTTAAGTAAAAATGATTCAAAATTTCTGAACATTTTGTTTCTGAATTTTGTGTGTGCAGGTGGACGGGGAGAACCCGAATTTGTATTTTGGCCCGAACGACGTGCTGCTGTGCGTGCTGCCGCTGTTCCACATCTACTCGCTCAACTCGGTGCTGCTGGCGGGGCTGCGCGCCGGGTGCGCGATCGTGATCATGCGCAAGTTCGACCACGGCGCGCTGGTGAGCCTGGTGCGCGCGCACGGGGTCACCGTGGCGCCCTTCGTGCCGCCCATCGTCGTCGAGATCGCCAAGAGCGACCGGGTCACCGCCGCCGACCTCGCGTCCATCCGCATGGTCATGTCCGGCGCCGCGCCCATGGGCAAGGACCTCCAGGACGCCTTCATGGCCAAGATCCCCAACGCCGTGCTCGGCCAGGTTCGAACCCATATCCAATGATTGCTTGCTTGGTTATCTGGCACTGTGGAGTGTTTTAGAGGGCGGGTGAACCTCGAAAGATCAATGGTTGTTGGGGCATCCGGGGGAGCGATTGGGATGGGTTGGCTAGTGGTGGCCGGGCGCGCGAGCCAAGGTCGCAGTTTTGGTGGGTGGGTGGCATGGTGGCGTCGTGCTTTTGGGTGCGGGATACGGCGACATCCCAACCTTTACGCTGCGTGACGGCGTCGTCCGAACTGAAGCGGGCGCACGCCACCCCCATGATCCGGGGACGCGGGCGGGTTGCCGTCCCCGCAAGCCAGAGTGGCCAACAAACTGCTTCTCGTCAGACTTTTTGGGTGGGCAAGTCGCTCTCGCCACGGATCGATCTCGGCCATCTGAATCTTTTTTGCAATGCAATGCGCAGGGGTACGGGATGACGGAGGCCGGGCCGGTGCTGTCCATGTGCCTGGCGTTCGCCAAGGAGCCGTTCGGGGTCAAGTCGGGGTCGTGCGGCACGGTGGTGCGGAACGCGGAGCTCAAGATCGTGGACCCCGACACCGGCGCCTCCCTCGGCCGCAACCTGCCGGGGGAGATCTGCATCCGCGGCAACCAGATCATGAAAGGTACGTCCGTGCGCACACTCACACTCATCTGAACCACACTCCAAAGAAACAAACAAAACAGGCTTATTCATTTCTCGAACAAAATGTCCAACCAAAAATGGCACAGTACCGCCGTGTTTGGTCACCGCTCAGGAGTGGCAAACGATGTGGATGGCACGACGATCTCCCTACGTGATCCACTATTCTATCACCAGTTGATTAGGTGGGTGAGTGGTTGGCGACTAGAGCTCGGTAGGTCATGAGTAGGTGCTGTGCTACTACAGTGGTCTGGTGATCGGGCTCGAATTATTGGCCACGCCTAGCTAGGACAACTGCACGCCCACATTGCTGACAGCAGTTTCGGGCAGATGGATAGGTGCCGAACGTGCTGCATTTTCCGAGCACCGGCAGCTCAGTCACCTGCACGCATGTGTGCTCGTGTTCTGTCCACGTCCGGTACGTACTTTTGGCCACTAGCTAGCCAGCGAACGGACGGACGGACGGCTCACTAGACTAATCTGAGTGATCAGTAGCTGCACGGGCCAGAGCTTCCTCCACCTTCTGCACCAGATGCTCGGTGCACCGGTCGGTCGGTCTCCAGTTAGGTGCGTAGCTGGTGACCGGTGAGCCCGCTCGATCCAACCTAACACGTCTCCTTTTAGCCCTCTGCAACTGTTGGCAAATCGTCGTCGGCTAGCCCATCGACGGCGACGGCGTGCGTCAGTCGATGAGCCGGCGGCACCCGTTTGGCTTTAGCAGCAGCATGCGCATCCTGACTGACTGCTCTACCGTCGGCGTGGTAGCAACCGTCGCACTGGCGCCTCACACGTCAATAATGGAGTGCGCTGAACTGAAGGGCTGAGGCCATACGCATCTCTCAGGTTCAGATGTACTTGCACCGCTTGGGCATTGGCGACAAGGAACCAAGCCGGCGAATGCGCGGGTGTATCCAAAGCCTGGCCTTGGCATGTTGCCGCATGTGTCGTTCAGATCGTCAGCCACCGTTTTCACCGAGTCCTCGGATGACCGACCAGTTCATTTTCTTTGCTCTGCATTCAAGAGAAGCTACGTTTTGGCTACCAGCCTTTGAGCCTGGCCCATCATGGGACCTACAGGACCCCACTTCGTCTAGTCAGTTTTACTGGACAAGAAAAGATAAGACCTTATTTTCCAGGAAGAAATGGGATATTTTTTAATTTTGAGGTGCCGCCAATCGGACTGAACTGTTCCCCTGTCCAGCATTTTTGTTTTAGCTGCTCCCTCCGTCCCATAATATAAGAGCGTCTTTGACACCCCGCACAATCCCACGTCGAAGGTCCCGAATTAAGTTGCAGGCCACGATTGCGCTACATGTACATGGGGTTCCAGCAGTGCAACCAGGCCTCCTGAGTAGTACCACAAAGAATCAAACCTGGCATCATCTTCCAGATGGCCCATACATACTTTGTATAGCTTGCACTCATTGATGCAGCATGCTGGCCATGTGAAAGCATTTTCCATTCAGAATCCACAACAAACTCCCATATGCATGACCAGTTATCTTTGCTTGAAAGTCTATGCTCATCTTTCTGGGGGAACATGGCCAAGCTTAGGTCTATCATTAACATAAGAAAACAAACCCTGCCTTTCTGCTCGTTTTTAATAGTTACAAGTTGTTGTTTTGACCTAGCACATGTGGTGAGGTGGAGATGTGTAGCTCCTCCTGACTTGGCGTATGGATGGATACCTTGTACCATGAATGATTGGATACATTGTGGCAACAGGCTGTCCTGTGGGCTGTAGCCACACATGATTGCCCAACCACACACGATGGCAACTGGATGCAAATGTTGATGATTCCTAATTTTGTCCATTTCCTATGTATGCCCCTTCATGCTCTGAAACTAGTAAGGGCAGAAGAAGCGCTCCCTCACTTTACTATTACATGAGAGTTTGCAAACTTTAACCCAGCAAAACTAATTTTTTGCTTCATGATCCCCATACTGATGTAACCCTTCATTACACGGAGTGTGGATTCTTCCTTCTGTTTGAAAACCATCTAAATACGTCTAGAATTTGGATATGATCAGTATGTCGCTTTCGCAGACAGCTGGATGGGTCTTCACTGACTACGACATTGAATAATTATTCAGCATTTTATTTTTCACAAATCACAACGATATGTAAATACTGCCATGGGTAAGAACTATCACCATGTAGCATGTCTACCAAGTTTCAGACCTGAAGTTGATCTTCACTCCATTCAGTAGCATTTTTACCGAAAATTCTAGCACTTGGACATTGTCTGTAATTTATCCAACCAACTACACCAGCCGCACATGCTTGGCCATTGGTACAAAAAAAAATTGCGGGAGAAAATAATAATAACCTTAATATGCACCAAGATGCTCAGAGATATCAGCTCATGTAAATGACCAAGCCTATGATTTGCAGGTTACCTAAATGATCCGGAGGCCACCAAGAACACCATTGACAAGGACGGTTGGCTGCACACTGGAGACATCGGTTATGTCGATGATGATGACGAGATCTTCATTGTCGACAGGCTCAAGGAGATAATCAAATACAAGGGATTCCAAGTACCTCCTGCGGAACTCGAAGCCCTTCTCATCACACACGCCGAAATCAAAGATGCTGCTGTCGTATCGTAAGTTGATAAACTGTTCAAAGGGGTTTAGGATCCATTTGGTTCATGTCAAAAGTAGGTGACTAAATTTAGATGGTCTTCAATTTTTGCAGGATGCAAGATGAACTTACTGGTGAAGTTCCAGTTGCATTCATTGTGCGGATTGAAGGCTCTGAGATCAGCGAGAGCGAGATCAAGCAGTTCGTTGCGAAAGAGGTAATAACGAGTCGTCCACTTTCCATATATTCAAGTATGACACACAAATAGAGAAACTGACAAAGTTGCCACAAACAGTACATTTTTAACAAAATTCTGAAGAGAGCATAATTTACAACATGTGATTTTTGAACTGTGAGGCATACTGGCCATCCAGCATGTTATTTTACAAGACTGAAGAGGGTATCAAATGTTTGCGTTGGTTCATGTCACCAATTCAGTGCAGATCTGAGAGTCCAAAAACCTAATAAATTGTACAATGTTATTATAGGTTGTTTTCTACAAGAGGATCCACAAAGTTTTCTTCGCGGACTCGGTTCCGAAGAGTCCTGCCGGCAAGATCCTCAGGAAGGACCTGAGAGCAAAGCTTGCTGCAGGCTTCCCAGGCAGTGAAAGCACACAGTCCAAAAGCTGAGTCCCACCTTACACACACACACACACACCTCTGTCCAAAATCATGTAATGTTCTCAATGAAATGGCAATAATATTATTACACATAGAAGGGCTGGCCCATGGTTCATTCTTTTATAGGTGGCTAAATTATATAATTTGTTTGTTTGTTCATCCGGTGATATGTACCCTGTCATGTATAGATACCGACTCTTTTTGACAACAAAGGCTGATTATAATGTATACCGATTATGATTTGTACCACAAGTTGAATTAAACTCATTTGTTCCAGTGGATCGGTCGTTTCGGGATTCGAGTGCTCACTGCCGTTGTCAATTTTTCTCACTGTCGTATGGAATTATGGAACGACTTTAGTTCCTGATCCGGATTTCTCCTTTCACGGATAAAATCTATGTTCTCCCAGGAACAGGAAGAACAATATATTCTTCTCCATTTTCGCACGGTACTGTCGTGTCCAACTATAAGCAGTGTTGGATGACACCTGATGAAAATCTGTCTAGACGAACTGAAGGAATTTCACTGGAACCAGTATGTTTATTGCGCGAATGAGACAGATATGCAGGGAAAATATTTCACTGGAATCAGTTCATTTTTCTTTTTGAGGGGACACTGGAATCAGTTCATCTATTCCCATGTTCCAAACAGGCTTGTGCATTTTTGCAGGGCAACAATTTCGGTCTTAAAAGACACTTCATTCATAGCTAAAGATAGCTCAATGGCTCTCGGGGGTCCAGAACCCAGTCAAGTCATAGTTCTATCTTCTAAACGAGCATATAATTAGCTAAACAATTGCTTGGCTTTATTCAGGGATCGACTGATATGAGTGGTTCCGTGAAGGCTGATAAGGTGCTGGACGTTACACGGTCTATGAATAATACAGAGAATACATACATACAAACATACTGATAACTAGTCGTAGTATTTTTCTGGGGCAAATACGCTACTGCAGTACACATAGTCATGTCTTCTCACACTAGTTTTTTTTTTTTTTTTTTTTTGAGATAGTGTCTTCTCACACTAGTAGAAGAGAAGCCCAAGAAGAAGGAGGCCAACTTGGGCGTAGTCGGGCCGAGCGTCTCCCTTAAGGAGCCCAACGATGATCTAGCTGGCGATCAGGAGCCCACCCTCGGACTGGAGCTGATGGGCCGGGCCGGTCCGCCTACTTTGTGGAGGAGGAGCGGTGCGGGTGCGG
This sequence comes from Aegilops speltoides, assembly GCA_021437245.1. Taxonomy (NCBI): domain Eukaryota; kingdom Viridiplantae; phylum Streptophyta; class Magnoliopsida; order Poales; family Poaceae; genus Aegilops; species Aegilops speltoides. Next base: position 544,769,725 of record CM038147.1, read on the forward strand.
GCGGGAGAGCGACGGGTAGAGGCGGAAGAGGTTGCGGGCGGAGAGCGCGGAGAGGACGGCGGTGCCGGCGGCGGCGAGGCCGCCGCAGACGAGGCTCCCGGCGACCTGCTGGCAGAAGCGGGTGAAGATGTTGCAGACCTTGTTCCACTGCAGCGCCTGCGCGCCGTCCAGGGCGATCAGGCACGCCTGCGCCGCCGCCACCGTCGCCGCGAACGTCACGTACGCGCACCCCTGCACCGCGCACGTCATCAGGCACATACAGTTAGTTTTACGTGTTTCTTCAGATTAATGCCATTAGATTAACTCGATTTGAGTGCCTTTTGACACTGTTAACTTAGCAGCAGTAAGGTGTTTTTTCTTCTGAAAGACAGTAGCAAGTTAAGCAGTTACACACCAAAATATATCCTGGAATAATCACAGCTACTCCCACTATCCCATAATGTAAGACTTTTTTTTGACACTAATGTAATGTCAAAAGAAACGTCTTGCATTATGGGACGGAGGGAGTAACTCTTAAATTTGTGCCAGAAATGGTCAATGTGGCAAGCCATATATCAGAAACCAAATGAACAAACCTCTCTTAAATTTGTGAGCTACTAACCCACCCACCCATATGACTTGTGCCGCGGATTGAGTGCTTGCACTCTACCTCATTTACCATTTGGGTCGTACTACTATGTATGGCTAGTTTGTTTTTGCGGCTTTTTTTTTTGGAGAAATTGCGTGTTTGTGTCTACATAGGAAAAGAAATTAGAAGAGCTCCAATGCTACAAGCAGATTATTGTCTGTGTTACGAATGCACGGTAATATCCTACAAAGTTGTGAAAGTGAAAATTTTGGGGAAAAATTGAGCAAGTCAGTAAGAGATTTGTCTACAATCCCATAAAATTTATACCCCGATAAATCCCGAACGTTCAGATTTTAAGCACGTCACCCCGAACGTTTTTTCATGGCAACTTTAGTTGACGCGAGGTGACAAGTTTAGTTGTTAAGACATGGCAACTTTGTTCCCGTTCGTTTTTTGTCAGAAAATTGCCATGTTTGCCAACCTCTCGCGTGAACTAAAGTTGGCATGAAAAATGTTCGCGTTGCCAAGCTTAAAATCCGAACTTTGGGGATTTATCATTTCCGAAAATTTAAAATCCAAATTCAGTTTAAATTGATAGAGACAAAAAAGACAATTCTAGCCCTCTTTTTTTTGTGGAAAAGATAATTCTAGCTATGAATAGTATCCAAAGGGAAATAGGGATAAACCATAATATTGGAAACCATAGATAACTGAAGATGTAGCTGGTTGCTCCGTCTTGACACGACAACAAATATGCTATCCACAAACAGCGTTCGATCTAGAAAGAGACCATAAATAGTTTATCTAAAAACACCGCATGGTTGGATGGACATGCACGGCACAAATTTAATTTATCTAAATCAGCTGCACATAGTTGGATGGACATGCATGTGGAGCACCAGGCACTTGGAAACTTGAATGCACCGATCTTTTCCGACGGGGCACCAAAAATGATTTGGGATGGCCCTCGACGTACGCATTGATGGAAGCATGAATGAAAAACGGTGGTGCAGCTGCAACCAACGCAGCAGTTCACTGCACTGTCCTGGTCTGATTTGCCACTCCGGGAGACCTGCCGTGAGGAGGCGAGGAGCCGTTGGTAGATGGCAACGGTGACGGCTGAGAAAGGAGGATGCTGGTCACCATTTGCAGTAGAATCGTTGTTATCACGACGGGACCGATCGGATCACACGATAGCTCAGTGCTAACTGTTAATTATGCATAGCCTCTGAAAACTGTTTCCTGTTCCTGTCGCGGAATTGAAGGTTGTTGGTCTGGTCGCCGTCGGGCGATCAATGAGCTGCCCAGTTAGTGCCTATCTTGTTTAATTCACCGGTGCTGATCAGAATTCATGCATGTTGTTGTGTAGTACTTGTGATTAATTAGGGGCCAGACACAGAACGGTCTCTAGTCTCTAGTGTGTGTGTGTGTGGGGTGGAAATGAGCACAGTGATATGGTTTTCACTTTCAGTGAGCCGTGGATGATGAAATTCACTCACTTTCAATGATTTCAGCACGCGCTAAAACATTTCAGCGGTCTCATTAGTACTCAGGGATTCAAAGGTTTTTCGAGTTTACCATATTTTTTTGTTGAATTTCAAGTGAATGTTTGTCCACAAACTGAAAATCACTGAAATTCGGTGATTCTGCAGAAGAAACATTGAGGGGCACCTGTGTGTGCTATGGTGGCCGGAGGCGTGGGCAAAGTGATCGGAGTAGTACAGCACCGTACGTACCTTGTCGAGGAGGAGGAAAGCCCAGGCCAGGGCCCTGCTGTTGCGGCAGGGGTTGTGGGCGAAGCGGCCGAGGTAGAGGCACCGGAGCAGGTGCAGCAGGTGGTACCCCGCCGCCGCGCCGGCCGCCGCCGTCAGCACCCTGCAGGACACACACGTTACGCGCTCGGCTCGATCACAATTCAGTCGGACACATGTCACGGCCGTACGTGCGTGGTAGCTAGCTAGCAGAACTCACCAGAGGGCGTGGACGTCCTTTACGGTGGCCTTCTTCCTGATGAGCAGCACCGTCTCCGTCTGCGTGTCCAGCCCCATGAGCAGCGCCGACGCCGTCGCCAGGGCCGCGCACGCGCCACGCATCAGCCCCTCCGTCTTTACCTCCGACGGCCTCCTCCTCCCCGCCTGCGCCGTCGCGTCCATCGTCGCGCTCGAGCCGAGCCCGGTCGGTCTCTGCCTGTGATCTCAAGCTAGCTGGCTAGTGTTTGTCTCGTGTCTAGCGCACGCACGCCGTGGTGAGCTCGGGGGGTCACGGGAGCTTTATAGGCGCGGCGCACGGCGAGTGGAGTGGGAAATGAGTGGCTGCTCCAGGGAGCGGGGCGATGGTCGAGAGCATGTGCGCACGGGTACGGCGGCGGGGCGACGTGGTCGATCGTGGCGGTGTGCTAGCGGTGCTCGGTGCGGGGGTTTAATGCACTGCGGTTAACGGGCCTGACCGCCCGACAGGCAAAACGACAGACAAGGCTCGGATGGTCCGTTAACTGAAAATTGGACACTCGTGGTGCTACGCTTTTAGGACAAGGCTGGGATCGGCTAGGTCCGTCGTAATGTAGTATAATCAAAATTTTACTCCCTTAGAGCATGGTTAATAGTATAGACAGCTCCTGGCTATAAGCCTGTGCCATGTCATCTACAACCCATCTTATAGCCAACGTGTACAATAATAGATTAAAAAAATGTACTATTTTTTTATTATGTGGCCCACATTTCATTTTCACAAAGTGCCTAGGGGCACGTGATAGAGCTGGCTCTTCACGAAGAGCCCGCTTATCTTCTCTCTCCTCTTCTCTTTCCTCCAACTAAGCAAAAATATACTAATTTATTCCTTATAGCCCGCTGACTCAGCTCTTATAGCTTAGGATCGGTTAGAAATGCCCTTACCGCTCCAAACAAACTACATATAGGAAGAAAGGGCATCGCTTGAAGTCGTCAGGGCCCTCAACCGCGAAAGAGTTGACGAAGCCGTGCACGACAAATTGGATGCTTCAAGGCAGCACATTCATGCTCCTTGGCGAGGCGCTCCGCTTTTGCCACGTTGGCCGCCTCCTCCTTGGGGAGCCGCTCGGACTCCTCAAGGCTGAGTCGCATGCCTTGGCATTTCTGCAGCGGCAGTTGCTGGCGTCCGTCTCCGCCATTGTCAAGGAATAGCGGATGATGCTGCGAACCAGCTCGTCCTTCAAGTGTGAGGGCAGGGCAACGGGTGTAGATCTGCATGACCGACAGACGACGGATCGGCTAGATCCGGCCCGGGGCGCCTGGCTTGCTGATGAGCTCCCCCGCCTCTGACTCAACGAGCCACGGCCACAGGCTCGACAATGCCGCCACCGGCACTAGCGCCGCCAAGAGGAGAGGGGTCAGAGGTGACAGCCCAAAGATCCAAGAGCCACCGGGCCACCGAGGCGAACGCGGACCGCTACGAACTGACGCCGTCGAGTGCGAAGGAGGAGCCCCACCCGGCCACCGGGGGGGTGCATGGAGGAGGGCCTACCGGGCCACGGGGAGTGAATGGAGGGGGAGGAGCCGCCCTTATCAACTCGTGACTAACGGAGGGCAACTCGGATGGCGAGCTAGCTCGTCTGGCTACGCCACGAGGGCATCCTAATCATCGGGTTTGGCTTCGGGCGAGGTGCCACTTTTGGAGAAGAGTAAAGCATAAGTTGCTAGGGTTTGATCTAGGCGGGGGTTTTGTAGGATCAAGATAAGCCAGCGTGGTCCGGATCCTACATGGTTGCCATGTCCAAACGCTCCTATATCTGCCCAACATATGTAATTCCTGAAAATACTTTTGAAACAAACTTGCTCTTTTATTGTACTCGTGAGAAAAATCCACAAAAAGAAAATCTCCCTTTGACTTCTTTTGAAAAAAGATAAATTTTTGGTTAAAATAGTGTGAATAGTGACCTACAATAGCAAATAAATTTTGTCTTTTTGCTGTGAAGTCAACTTTGTTTTTTTTCTAAAAATTTATATACTAGTGCAAAAGTAAGTCAAGTTTTTTGTCAAAATAGTTCTTACCTATTTTGACCTTTTATTAAAATATTAAAAAACAATTCCCGTATAGGGTGCATATACAACCTGCAGGAACCAAAGTGTATTTCCCTGACAGACAACACGATTATTTGACCTTGATTTAAGGGGATCAGTTGGATAGCAATTCTTGTCCGTTCGGTGTCTCACTTGTTTGTGCGGACGTTTAAGAAGAAAGCAGAGGAGACGCTCTACGGATCACACGCACAGTATCACAAGCTAGAACAAACTACAAGGCTCGTGGCAGTAGAGCGTGCGTAGACGGCAACAACATATCACATGCTACAACTGTTCAAATTTACTACTGCACATCCATCACTGCCCCTCGTAGCTTCGCCCATTGCACATGATACTTCACTTTCAGAGAATTTATTTATTCCTTTCCGATCTTTCATCTTTGGTACCCAACAAATGCAGGCCCATGGTTTATCGCCACTACAGTGGTTACCGTGTAGGTAGTACAAGTTTTTTTTTTTTTTTTGCAAATAAAGTTTGTAAATTGTTGAGCCGATTAACTGACAAGTGAGAAACTGTCTTTTTAAGGTGGGTTTTCCCCGACATCTACATGAAGGATGCACAGAGCCACAAGTGAGGAACAGTTTGGGAGCGATATCATTCTAGTAGAACTAATCACTTCTCAAGTCTTCCAATTGAAAGCACTGGTCAAGTCACATCGCAGATTAATGGTTCAGAAAAGACTAATCCAAAAAATGTGAGTACACTTGAATAAATCCACCACACCAAAGACTACTCAAATCTTCTGAGGGCTGCCTCTCTAGCGTCTTCTCCTCCACTTGCAGACTTTGTTACTGTGCCCTGAAACTTATCGATCAGCACGTATTCCTTGCAATCAGCGTAGGTTAAGGAGCGCACGCACAGTACCACGAGCTAGAACGAGCTGCAATCCTCGTAGCAGTGGAGCGTGCGTAGACGGCAACAGCAGAACAGTTACAGTACTGTTCGAATTTGCTAGTACTGCTATACATCCATTACTGCCTAGCTTTGCCCTCTGCACAGGGCACTTCACTTTCAGATAGCAACCAGAGAATTCATTCGTTCATCCTTCCCGATCTCTGGCACCCAAACAAATTCAGCCGCATGGATTATTATTATTATTATTATTATTAATAGCACTCCAGCCCTCCATACACGTCTACTGTAGCCGTGTAGGCAGTACTGGTAAGTAATTTGTTGAGTTGACGAACTTACATGATTCAGGGGTCCTGCTAAGCCACCAGAACTTCAGACTGAAATGAATTTGGCACCTGATTGATCTTGTACTACTATTTTCATTACCTTCAGAAAGTGCTGACATTTCTCCATGGCTTGGGTGATCTAGCGTATCTTGGGAATTGATGTAGCCTGAAAGTTAGGTGTATTTTGTGTGTGTGTGTGTGTTCAGACACTGTTATTATCCTAATTGATGGCGGAAACAGTGTTCAATTAGTGTGTCCTTTCGTATCATCAATGGAGGCTACAGTCGGTGTACGTGTTGATCAAGGGCTACGTTTCACCAACGGCCATTGAGTTGGGGCAAGCTTAAGGGTGGTACAAATTGTTATTACTACAACATCATATCGCTCTTGAAGAGAAGAAGAGAGAGCGTGAGGTGGCTGGTTTCTGGCCATGGAGAAGATGGGCACGAGCAATTGTTCTTGCTTTTTTTAAACTGTCAGCAGTTCAAACTACAGCCTTGGTTTTGCTGATGATCTATGTTTTCCTATTGCAGAACTGTCAGCGCCTTCATTCATTCATCCCCAAAGATGACAACCTTTTCTTTTCCGTGTTAGATTGGGAAGCGTTCCTACTCTCCTGGAGGAGAGCCGCGGTTGTTTTTATTGATGCGAGGCAAACAGCCTGCCTTGGCGTACAAGATGATGACCCATCGTATGAGATCAGGTCGTTACAGGAGGTAGGATAGCTACGGGAGAGAAAGAGAAGATATGTTGGTTGAGATTACAACGTAGAGATAAACATAACTTCTAACACCCTCCCTTAATCTCAACTATCCTATATTCAAATTCCTCTTGAACTCTTCAAATGGTTTTGCTGGTAGTGCCTTGGTAAATCCATCAGCTACTTGGTCTTTGGAAGGGATGGACCGTATCTCAAGCTTTTTGTCTGCAACTCTTTCACGTACAAAATGAAAATCAATTTCAATATGTTTTGTTCTGGCATGAAACACAGGATTTGCAGATAAGTATGTTGCACCCAAGTTGTCACACCAAAGACATGAGACACGGTTTAGCTTGACTCCCAGTTCCTCAAGGAGTGACTCTAACCAAATGATTTCTGCAGTGGCATTAGCCAAGGATTTATACTCAGCCTCTGTACTGGACCTTGATACTGTTGCTTGTTTTCTTGCACACCAAGAGATGAGGTTAGAACCAAAAAACACTGCAAAGCCTCCAGTTGATTTTCTGTCATCACTGCAACCTGCCCAATCAGCATCAGAAAATGCACTGACAAGTGTAGAGTTTGAACGTCTGAAATTAAGGCCTAAGCTCACAGTGTGTTTGACATATCTCACAATCCTCTTGACAGCTGACCAATGTGCAGTAGTAGGAGCATGTAAATATTGACAAACTTTATTAACAGCAAATGAGATATCTGGGCGTGTAAGTGTCAAGTACTGCAGTGCTCCAACAGTGCTCCTGTACTTCGTACTCTCTACCTCTTGAAGAGGCTCCCCTTCATAAGCTGAAAGTTTTTCTGAAGAGGACAAAGGGGTCAGTGCAGGTTTACAGTTCTTCATTCCCATGCGAGTCAGAAGCTCATTGGCATATTTCTCTTGATTCAGTACTATGCCATCTTGAGTTTTATTGACCTCTATGCCTAGAAAGAAATGAAGTTCTCCTAAGTCCTTCAAAGCAAACTCTGAGCTTAGGTCATGTAGAAGGGCATTAGTAGCATCTTGTGATGAACTTGCAACAATAATATCATCAACATAGATAAGCAGAAAAAAGACTACTCTTGCCTTGTTGTAGATGAACAATGATGTATCGGCCCTTGATGCAAAAAAGCCAAGACATCTTAACTGAGTGCTCAACCTAGAGTACCATGCTCTAGGTGCTTGTTTTAATCCATAAAGTGACTTATCAAGTTTGCATACATAATGTGGTGTTTTCTTACTCACATACCCAGGTGGCTGTCTCATGTAGACTTCCTCTTCCAGAACACCATGCAAGAACGCGTTCTGTACATCTAGCTGATGCAAACTCCATCCCCTGGATACAGCAATGGCTAGAACAAGTCTTATTGTAGCAGCTTTCACAACAGGACTAAAGGTATCTTCATAATCTATACCATAGCGCTGTTTAAAACCCTTTGCAACCAGACGTGCCTTATACCTGTCAATTGTTCCATCTGCCTTCTTTTTGACTCTGTACACCCTTTGCAATCAATAACATTTTTACCTCTCTGATCTGGTACGAGATGCCAAGTTTTATTTCTCATAAGTGCAGAGTATTCTTCATCCATGGCTTTCTTCCACCTTGGATCATCCAGTGCCTCATTCAATGTTGTTGGTTCACCTGAGATACACAACATGCCATATCGTATCGTGCCATCAGTACGTATTTTTGGATTTTTAATACCTTTCTGCAGACGTGTCATGACCCGTGTAGACACTGCTGGTTGTTCATGTTGCATAGGCGAGTTGTCCGCAGAAGATCCCGCTGGCGTTGGCGCAGAAGATCTCGTGGAGTCCGGTGTGGTCCCGTCTCCACGAATCACCCAGGTGTCCACCGGATCTGTGGGAGCAGAAGATCCCGCTCCGCCTGGTGCATGCATGCACGGGGATCGCGACGCGGAGCACGAGGGCGATTCGGCCCCGCCTGCTGATGACGTGGCGGCACTCGGCTGGCTGGGCGAGGCGCGGCTCCGTGGCGTGGAGTACGATGGCGATGCGGCCCCGCTTGCAGCCCCGCCTGCTGATGACGTGGCGGCACGGAGTTGGTTGGACGAGGGGGCGCGCCCGCGCCTGCCAGAAGCGCGATCCGAGGACGATTCTGCGCCTCGATCCAAGGCTGCCAGGCGCACAGGAGTTCCTGGTGCCGCTAGATCAGCTCCGTTTTCAGCGCCAATTTCGTCCTCTTGCGGCACATAAAATACCCTTCGTTTTGATCATCCTGTACATCATTTGGGCGCCGTTTTCGTTGCCAACCTGCACAGGAACAAGAGCAGAACTGGTGCTAGCAATATTATCAACATATTGGTTAGTGCAATTGTCTCCCCCTTGATCAAAACTCCGGAGATTTTCAGGATGGAGAAGAATTTCCTTTCGAAGGAGGGCACCGGCGTTGGGATGGAGAGATGCGAACGGAAAGATGGATTCATCAAATACAACATCTCTCGAGATATAAACTCTTCCTGTAGGAACATCCTGTTGGGGAACGTAGTAATTTCAAAAATTTTCCTACGCACACGCAAGATCATGGTGATGTATAGCAACGAGAGGGGAGAGTGTTGTCCACATACCCTTGTAGACCCGAAGCGGAAGCGATCACAACGTAGAGGAAGTAGTCGACGTTCTCCTCGCGATCCGACCGATCCGGCGCCGTTACTCCGACGCCCGAGTTCTTGACACACGACAGCTCGATGGCGTCCCTCGTACTCCGATCCAGCCGAGTGTCGAGGAGAGTTCCGTCAAGACGACGGCGTGGGACGATCTTGATGTTTCACGGCGCAGGCTTCGCCTAAGCTTGCGACGGTATAACCGAGGTGGAATATGGTGGAGGGGCACCGACACGGCTAAGGAACGATCTAACGATCAACTTGTGTGTTCAAGGTGCCCCCCGCCCCGTGATATAAAGGAGCCGGGGAAGGGGGCGGCCAAGGGTGGCGCATACAGGAGTCCTACTCCCTCGGGAGTAGGATTCCCCCAATCCTAGTTGGACTAGGTTTCGGAGGGAAAGAGAGAGGGCGGCCCCTTCTCCTAGTCCTAGTAGGACTAGGGAAGGGGAGGCGTGACCAGCTTGGGCTGCCCTCCTCCTTTCCACTAAGGCCCATCGGGCCCATTTACCTCCCGGGGTTCCAGTAACCTCCGGTACTCAGTAAATTCCGTTTTCCGGAACCATTCCGAACTCCAAACATAGGCTTCCAATATATCAATCTTTATGTCTCGACCATTTCGAGACTCCTCGTCATGTCCGTGATCACATCCGGGACTCGAACTTCTTGGTACATCAAAATATATAAACTCATAATAAGCATCATCGAAACCTTAAGCGTGCGGACCCTACGGTTCGAGAACAATGTAGACATGACCTAGAACTATTCACGGTCAATAACCAACAGCGGGACCTGGATGCCCATATTGGTTCCTACATATTCTACGAAGATCTTTGTCGGTCAGACCGCATAACAACATCGTTGTTCCCTTTGTCATCGGTATGTTACTTGCGCCGAGATTCGATCGTCGGTATCCAATACCTAGTTCAATCTCGTTACGGCAAGTCTCTTTACTCGTTCCGTAATACATCATCTCACAACTAACTCATTAGTTGTAGTGCTTGCAAGGCTTGATGATGTGCATTACCGAGAGGGCCAGAGATACCTCTCCGACTATCGGAGTGACAAAACCTAATCTCGAAATCGCCAACCCAACATCGCCTTTGGAGACACTGTAGTACTCCTTTATAATCACCCGATTACGTTGTGACGTTTGGTAGCACCAAAGTGTTCCTCCGTAAGCGGAGTTGCATAATCTCATAGTTACGAGGAACATGTATAAGTCATGGATAAAAGCGGTAGCATCATACTAAGCGATCGTGTGCTAAGCTAAGGGAATGGGTCATGTCAATCGATCATTCTACTAATGATGTGACCTCGTTAATCAAATAACAACTCCTTTGTTCATGGTCGAAACATAACCATCTTTGATTAACAAGCTAGTCTAGTAGAGGCATACTAGTGACATCTTGTTTTGTCTATGCATTCACACATGTATCATGTTTCCGGTTAATACAATTCTAGCATGAATGATAAACATTTATCATGAAATAAGGAAATAAATAATAACTTTATTATTGCCTCTAGGGCATATTTCCTTGATCTCCCACTTGCACTAGAGTCAATAATCTAGATTACACAAGAATGATTCTAACACCCATGGAGTCTTGGTGCCGATCATGTTTTGCTCGTGGAAGAGGCTTAGTCAACGGGTCGCAACATTCAGATCCGTATGTATCTTGCAAATCTCTATGTCTCGGTCTGGACTAAGTCCGGATGGAATTGAAGCGTCTCTTGATGTGCTTGGTCCTCTTGTGAAATCTGGATTCCTTTGCTAAGGCAATTGCTCGAAGATTGTCACGAAGATTTTCATTGGACCCGATGCACTAGGTATGACACCTAGATCGGATATGAACTCCTTCATCCGACTCCTTCATTAGCTGCTTCGAAGCTGCTATGTATTCCGCTTCACATGTAGATCCCTTCGACGCTTTGTTTAGAAGCGCACCAACCGACAGCTCCTCCGTTTAGTGTAAATACGTATCCGGTCTGCGATTTAGAATCGTCCGGATCGGTGTCAAAGCTTGCATCAACGTAACCGTTTATGATGAGCTCTTTGTCACCTCCATATCGAGAAACATATCCTTAGTCCTTTTCGGTATTTCGGGATGTTCTTGACGCTGTCGATGATCCACTCTGGATTACTTTGGTACCTCCTGCTAGGCTTATAGCAAGGCACACATCGGTCTGGTACACAGCATTGCATACATGATAGAGCCTATGGCTGAAGCATAGGAACATCTTTCATTTTCTCTCTATCTTCTGCGGTGGTGGGCATTGAGTCCGACTCAACTTCACACCTTGTAACACGGCAAGAACCCTTTCTTTGCTTGATCCATTTTGAACTTCTTCAAAACTTTGTCAAGGTATGTGCTTTGTGAAAGTCCAATTAAGCGTCTTGATCTATCTCTATAGATCTTGATGCCCAATATGTAAGCAGCTTCACCGAGGTCTTTCATTGAAAAACTCTTATTCAAGTATCCCTTTATGCTATCCAGAAATTCTATATCATTTCCGATCAGCAATATGTCATCCACATATAAGATCGAAATGCTCTTGAGCTCCCACTCACTTTCTTGTAAATCGAGCTTCTCCAAAAGTCTCAGACAAACCCAAATGCTTTGATCACACTATCAAAACGTTTATTCCAACTCCGAGATGCTTGCACCAGTCCATATATGGATCATTGGAGCTTGCATACTTTGTTAGCTCCTTTGGATCGATAAAACCTTCGGTTGCATCATATACAACTCTTCTTCCGTAAATCCATTCAGAATGCAGTCTTTACATCCATTTGCCAAATTTCATAATCATAAAATCGGCAATTGCTAACATGATTCGGACGGACTTAAGCATCGCTACGGGTGAGAAGGTCTCATCGTAGTCAATCCCTTGAACTTGTCGAAAACCTTTTGCGACAAGTCGAGCTTTATAGACGATAACATTACCGTACCGTCGGTCTTCTTCTTGAAGATCCACTTGTTTTCTATTGCTTGCCTACCTTGGCAAGTCAACCAAAGTCCACACTTTGTTTTCATACATGGATCCCATCTCGATTTCATGGCCTCAAGCCATTTTGCGAATCTGGGCTCACCATCGCTTCTTCATAGTTCGTAGGTTCATCATGATCTAGTAGCATGACTTCCGAATAGGATTACCGTACCACTCAGTGCGGATCTTACTCTGGTTGATCTACGAGGTTCTGCGATAACTTGATCTCAAGTTTCATGATCAACATCATCAACTTCCTCACTACTTGGCGTAGGTGTCTCAGAAACTGGTTTCTGCGACGAACTACTTTCAAGTAAGGGAGAAGGTACTATTACCTCATCAAGTTCCACTTTCCTCCCACTCACTTCTTTCGAGAGAAACTCCTTCTCTAGAAAGGATCCATTCTTTGCAACGAATGTCTTGCCTTCGGATCTGTGATAGAAGGTGTACCCAACTGTCTCCTTTGGGTATCCTATGAAGACACATTTCTCGATTTGGGTTCGAGCTTATCGGGTTGAAGCTTTTTCACATAAGCATCGCATCCCCAAACTTTAAGAAACGACAACTTTGGTTTCTTGCTAAACCACAGTTCATAAGGTGTCGTCTCAACGGATTTCGACGGTGTTCTATTCAGTGTGAATGCGGCTGTCTCTAGAGCATAACCCCAAAACGATAGCGGTAAATCAGAAGAGACATCATAGATCGCACCATATCTAGTAAAGTGCGACACGACGTTCGGACACACCATTACTGTTGTGGTGTTCGGGTGGCGTAAGTTGCGAAACTATTCCGCATTGTTTCAAATGTAGACCAAACTCAGTAACTCAAATATTCACCTCCACGATCGATCGTAGAAACTTAATTTTCTTGTTACGATGATTTTCAACTTCACTCTGAAATTCTTTGAACTTTTCAAACGTTTCAGACTTATGTTTCATTAAGTAGATATACCCATATCTGCTTAAGTCATCTGTGAAGGTGAGAAAATAACGATATCCGCCACGAGCCTCAATATTCATCGGACCACATACATCTGTATGTATGATTTCCAACAAATCTGTTGCTCTCTCCATAGTACCGGAGAACGGTGTTCTAGTCATCTTGCCCATGAGGCACGGTTCTTAAGTGCCAAGTGATTCATAATCAAGTGACTCCAAAAGTCCATCAACATGGAGTTTCTTCATGCGCTTTACACCGATATGACCTAAACGGCAAGTGCCACAAATAAGTTGCACTATCATTATCAACTCTGCATCTTTTGGTTTCAACATTATGAATATGTGTATCACTACTATCGAGATTCATAAGAAATAGACCACTCCTCAAAGGTGCATGACCATAAAAGATATTACTCATATAAATAGAACAACCATTATTCTCGATTTAAATGAATAACCGTCTCGCATCAAACAAGATCCAGATATAATGTTCATGCTCAACGCAGCACCAAATAACAATTATTTAGGTCTAAAACTAATCCCGAAGGTAGATGTAGAGGTAGCGTGCCGACCGCGATCACATCGACTTTGGAACCATTTCCCACGCGCATCGTCACCTCGTCCTTTGCGAGTTAAGCAATCAGTAGTCCTGTTTGAGTTGCAAATATTAGCAACAGAACCAATATCAAATACCAGTGCTACTACGAGCTCTAGTAAGGTACACATCAATAACATGTATATCACATATACCTTTGTTCACCTTGCCATCCTTCTTATCCGCCAAATACTTGGGGTAGTTCCGCTTCGATGACGATCGCTTGCGGTAGAAGCACTCGATTTCAGGTTTAGGGCCGACTTGGGTTTCTTCTCCTGAGCGACAACTTGCTTGCTGTTCTTCTTGAGATTCCCTTCTTCTTCCCTTTGCCTTTCTTCTTGAAACTAGTGGTCTTATTGACCATCAACACTTGATGCTCCTTCTTGATTTCTACCTCCGCAGCCTTTAGCATTGCGAAGAGCTCGAGCATAGTCTTTACTAACCCTTGCATATTATAGTTCATCACGAAGCCTTTGTAGCTTGGTGGCGGTGATTGGAGAATTCATCAATGACACAATCATCCGGAAGATTAACTCCCAATTGTGTCAAGTGATTGTAGTACCCGGACATTACGAGTATATGCTCACTAATGTACTGTTCTCCTCCATCTTGCAGCTATAGAACTTATTGGAGACTTCATATCTCTCAATCCGGGCATTCTGTTGGAATATTAACTTCAACTCTGAAACATCTCATATGCTCCATGACGTTCAAAACGTCGTTGAAGTCCCGGTTCTAAGCCGTAAAGCATGGCACATCGAACTATAGAGTAGTCATCGACTTTGCTCGCCAGACGTTCATAACATCTGGCGTTGCTCCAAAGAAGAGTTCGTCACCTAGCGGTGCATCCGGGGCGTAGCTCTTACGTGCAGCAATGAGGATGATCCTCGTTCTGGACCCAATCCGTGTAATTGCTACCATCATCTTTCAACTTTGCTTTCTCAAGGAACGCATTAAAATTCAACGGAACAACAAAGACGAGCCATCTATCTACAATCAAACATAAATAAGCAAGATACTATCAGTACTAAGTTCATGATAAATTTAAGTTCAATTAATCATATTACTTAAGAACTCCCACTTAGAAAAACATCTCTAGTCATCTAAGTGATCACGTGATCCAAATCAACTAAACCATAACCGATCATCACGTGAAATGGAGTAGCTTTCAATGGTGAACATCTTATGTTGATCATATCTACTATATGATTCACGCCGACCTTTCGGTCTCCGTGTTCCGAGGCCATATCTGCATATGCTAGGCTCGTCAAGTATAACCCGAGTATTCTGCGTGTGCAAAAACGGCTTGCACCCGTTGTAGATGGACGAGAGCTTATCACACCCGATCATCACGTGGTGTCGGGCACGACGAACTTTGGCAACGGTGCATACCCGGGGAGAACACTTCTTGATAATTTAGTGAGAGATCATCTTATTATGCTACCGTCAATCAAAGCAAGATAAGATGCATAAAAGGATAAACATCACATGCAAATCAATATAAGTGATATGATATGGTCATCATCATCTTGTGCTTCATGATCTCCATCTTGTTGCACCACCATGATCACCATCGCCACCGGTAGCGACACCTTGATCTCCATCGCAGCATCGTTGTCGTCTCGCCAAACTTATGCTACTACGACTATCGCTACCGCTTAGTGATAAAGTAAAGCATTACGAGGCGATTGCATTGCATACAATAAAGCGACAACCATATGGCTCTGCCGATTGCCGATAACCGGTTACAAAACATGATCATCTCATACAATAAAATATAGCATCACGTCTTGACCATATCACATCACAACATGCCTGCAAAAACAAGTTAGGCGTCCTCTACTTTGTTGTTGCAAATTTTACGTGGCTGCTACGGGCTTTAAGCAAGAACCAGTCTCACCCACGCATCAAAACCACAACGATACTTCGTCAAATAGACTCCGTTTTAACCTTCTCAAGGACGGGCGTAGCCACACTCAGTTCAACTAAAGTGAGAGAGACAGACACCCACCGGTCACCTTTAAGCAACGAGTGCTCGTGGCGGTGAAACCAGTCTCGCGTAAGCGTCTGGCGTAATGTCGGTCCGGGCGCTTCATCTCACAATACCGCTGAACCAAAGTATGACATTTGGTAGGTAGTATGACTTGTATCGCCCACAACTCACTTGTGTTCTACTCGTGCAAAACATCAAACCATAGAAAAACCTAGGCTCGATACCTTTGTTGGGGAACGTAGTAATTTCAAAAATTTTCCTACGCACACGCAAGATCATGGTGATGTATAGCAACGAGAGGGAGAGTGTTGTCCACATACCCTTGTAGACCCGGCGGAAGCGATCACAACGTAGAGGAAGTAGTCGACGTTCTCCTCGCGATCCGACCGATCCGGCGCCGTTACTCGACGCCCGAAGTTCTTGACACACGACAGCTCGATGACGCCCTCGTACTCGATCCAGCCGAGTGTCGAGGGAGAGTTCCACAAGACGACGGCGTGGGACGATCTTGATGTTTCACGGCGCAGGCTTCGCCTAAGCTTCATGACGGTATAACCGAGGTGGAATATGGTGGAGGGGGCACCGCGACACGGCTAAGGAACGATCTAACGATCAACTTGTGTGTTCAAGGTGCCCCCGCCCCGTATATAAAGGAGCCAGGGGAAGGGGCGGCGGCCAAGGGTGGCGCATCGGGAGTCCTACTCCCTCTGGGAGTAGGATTCCCCAATCCTAGTTGGACTAGGTTTCGGAGGGAAAGAGAGAGAGGGGCGGCCCCTTCTCCTAGTCCTAGTAGGACTAGGGAAGGGGGGGCGCTGACCAGGCTTGGGCTGCCCTCCTCCTTTCCACTAAGGCCCATCGGGCCCATTTACCTCCCGGGGTTCCAGTAACCTCCGGTACTCGGTAAATTCCGTTGCCGCCGGAACCATTCGAACTCCAAACATAGGCTTCCAATATATCAATCTTTATGTCTCGACCATTTCGAGACTCCTCGTCATGTCCGTGATCACATCCGGGACTCGAACTTCTTCGGTACATCAAAATATATAAACTCATAATAAGCATCATCGAAACCTTAAGCGTGCGGACCCTACGGTTCGAGAACAATGTAGACATGACCTAGAACTATTCACGGTCAATAACCAACAGCGGGACCTGGATGCCCATATTGGTTCCTACATATTCTACGAAGATCTTTGTCGGTCAGACCGCATAACAACATCGTTGTTCCTTTGTCATCGGTATGTTACTTGCCCGAGATTCGATCGTCGGTATCCAATACCTAGTTCAATCTCGTTACGCAAGTCTCTTTACTCGTTCCGTAATACATCATCTCACAACTAACTCATTAGTTGTAGTGCTTGCAAGGCTTGATGATGTGCATTACCGAGAGGGCCAGAGATACCTCTCCGACTATCGGAGTGACAAAACCTAATCTCGAATACGCCAACCCAACATCCGCCTTTGGAGACACCTGTAGTACTCCTTTATAATCACCCGATTCACGTTGTGACGTTTGGTAGCACCAAAGTGTTCCTCCGTAAACGGAGTTGCATAATCTCATAGTTACAGGAACATGTATAAGTCATGGATAAAAGCGGTAGCATCATACTAAACGATCGTGTGCTAAGCTAAGGGAATGGGTCATGTCAATCGATCATTCTACTAATGATGTGACCTCGTTAATCAAATAACAACTCCTTTGTTCATGGTCAGGAAACATAACCATCTTTGATTAACAAGCTAGTCTAGTAGAGGCATACTAGTGACATCTTGTTTTGTCTATGCATTCACACATGTATCATGTTTCCGGTTAATACAATTCTAGCATGAATGATAAACATTTATCATGAAATAAGGAAATAAATAATAACTTTATTATTGCCTCTAGGGCATATTTCCTTCACATCCAGACACTTGACTCCTTTGTGCATGGGGCTATACCCTAAGAAAACGCATCTCTTTGAACGAAAAGCAAGCTTGCGTGTATTGTAGGGTCGAAGGTTCGGCCAACATGCACAACCAAAAATGCGAAGTGATGTGTAATCTGGTGTGATGCCAAGGAGTCGTGTGATGGGTGTTTCAAGCTTAATGACCTTACTAGGGAGCAAGTTGATAAGGTATGTGGCAGTTAAGAAGGCTTCATCCCAAAACTTAAGTGGCATGGATGCATTTGCTAGTAATGCAAGCCCTACATCAACAATGTGACGATGCTTTCTTTCAGCAGACCCGTTTTGTTGATGAGCGTGAGGGCAAGAAACATGATGAGAAATGCCAAGTTTTTGGAAGAATGAGTTGAGTTTCTCATACTCACCCCCCAGTCTGTTTGCATAGCAATAATTTTGGAGCTCAGTTTGCGTTCAACAAGGCTTTGAAAATTGATGAAAACTTGGAATACATCGGAGTAAATTTACTATAGTCGTCAATAAAACTTACATTGTAGGAAAATCTACCAACGGAAGTGGGTGCTGGCCCCCATACATCTGAAAATATGAGTTGCAATGGTGCAGTGGACACATTGGTAGAGATAGGGTAAGGTAATTGACGACTTTTTGCTTGTTGACACGGATCGCAAACTGACTCAACACTAGGCTCATAGAGGAGCTTATTCTTGCTAAGGACATGTTTAACTATTACTGAGGACGGATGACCCAAGCGACTGTGCCATTTTGCTAAAGATGGCTTGACGACAAGATACGCTTGTTTATTTTCTTCTTACGATGATTTTTCCACTTCACTCTGAAATTCTTTGATCCTTTCAACTATTTCAGACTTATGTTTCATCAAGTAGATATACCCATATCTGCTCAAATCATCTTGTGAAGGACAGAAAATAACGATATTGCCACGAGCATTAACACTCATTGGATTGCATACATCGGTATGTATTATTTTCAATAAGTCAGTAGCTTGTTCCATTGTTTCGGAGAATGGAGTTTTAGTCATCTTGCCCAAAAGGCACGGTACGCAAGCATCTAATGATTCATAACCAAGTGATTCCGAAAATCCATCTTTATGGAGTTTCTTCATGCGCTTTACACCGATATGACCCAAACGGCAGTGCCACAAATAAGTTGCACTATCATTATTAACTTTGCATCTTTTGGCATCAATATTATGAATATGTGTATCACTACGATCGAGATCCAACAAACTATTTTCATTGGGTATATAACCATCGAAGGTCTTATTCATGTAAACAGAATAACAATTATTCTTTAACTTCAAATGAATAATTGTATCGCAATAAACATGATCAAATCATATTCATGCTCAACGCAAACGCTAAATAACATTTATTTAGTTTTAACACTAATCTCGAAAATATAGGGAGTGTGTGATGATGATCATATCAATCTTGGAAGTATTTCCAACACTCATCGTCACTTCCCCTCAACTAGTCTCTGTTTATTATGTAACTCCTGTTTCGAGTTACTAATCTTAGCAACCGAACAAGTATCAAATACTCAGGGGCTACTATAAACACTAGTAAGGCACACATCAAACACCTGTATATCAAATATACCCTTGTTCACTTTGCCATCCTTCTTATCCACCAAATATTCAGGGCATTTCCGCTTCCAGTGACCATTTCCTTTGCAGTGTAAGCACTCAGTTTCAGGCTTTGGTCCAGCTTTGAGTTTCTTCGCGGGAGTGACAACTTGTTTGCCATTCTACTTGAAGTTTCCCTTTCTTTCCCTTTGCCCTTTACTTGAAACTAGTGATCTTTGTCAATCATCAACACTTGATGCTCTTTCTTGATTTCTACCTTCGTCGATTTCAATATTACGAAGAGCTCGATAATCGTTTACGTCATCCCTTACATACTATAGTTCATCACGAAGTTCTAGTAACTTAGTGATAGTGACTAGAGAATTCTGTCAATCACTATCTTATCTGGAAGATTAACTCCCACTTGATTCAAGCGATTGAAGTACACAGACAATCTGAGCACATGCTCACTAGTTGAGCGATTCTCCTCCATCTTTTAGCTATAGAACTTGTTGGAGACTTCATATCTCTCAACTCGGGTATTTGCTTGAAATATCAACTTCAATTTCTGGAACATCTCATATGGTCCATGACGTTCAAAACGTCCTTGAAGTCCCGATTCTAAGCCGTTAAGCATGGTGCACTAAACTATCAAGTAGTCATCATATTGAGCTTAGCCAAACGTTCATAACGTGCGATCCGCTCCTGCAATAGGTCATCACCTAGCGGTGCATTAAGGACATAATTCTTCTGTGCAGCAATGAGGATAAATCTCAGATCACGGATCCAATCCGCATCATTGCTACAAACATTTTCAACACAATTTTCTCTAGGAACATATCAAAATAAACATATGAAAGCAACAACGCGAGCTATTGATCTATAATTTGCAAAATACTACCAGGACTAAGTTCATGATAAATTAAAGCTCAATTAATCATATTACTTAAGAACTCCCACTTAGATAGACATCCCTCTAATCTTCTAAGTGATTACGTGATCCATATCAACTACACCATGTCCGATCGTCACGTGAGATGGAGTAGTTTCAACGGTGAACATCAATATGTTGATCATATCTACTATATGATTCACGCTCGACCTTTCGGTCTCCGTGTTCCGAGGCCATATCTGTTATATGCTAGGCTCGTCAAGTTTAACCTGAGTATTCCGCGTGTGCAACTGTTTTGCATCCGTTGTATTTGAACGTAGAGCCTATCACACCCGATCATCACGTGGTGTCTCAGCACGAAGAACTTTCGCAATGGTGCATACTCAGGGAGAACACTTCTTGATAATTTAGTGAGAGATCATCTTAAAATGCTACCGTCAATCAAAGCAAGATAAGATGCATAAAGGATAAACATCACATGCAATCAATATAAGTGATATTATATGGTCATCATCATCTTGTGCTTGTGATCTCCATCTTCGAAGCACCGTCGTGATCACCATCGTCACCGGCGCGACACCTTGATCTCCATCGTAGCATCGTTGTCGTTACGCCATCTATTGCTTCTCGACTATCGCTACCGCCTAGTGATAAAGTAAAGCAATTATGTATGCGTTGCATTTCATACAATAAAGCGACAACCATATGGCTCTCGCCGATTGCCGATAACCGGTTACAAAACATGATCATCTCACACAATAAAATATAGCATCACGTCTTGACCATATCACATCACAACATGCCCTGCAAAAACAAGTTAGACGTCCTCTACTTTGTTGTTGCAAATTTTACGTGGCTGCTACGGGCTTAGCAAGAACCGTTCTTACCTACGCATCAAAACCACAACGATAGTTCGTCAAGTTAGTGTTGTTTTAACCTTCGCAAGGACCGGGCGTAGCCACACTCGATTTCAGCTAAAGTGAGAGAGACAGACACCCGCCAGCCACCTTTAAGCATGAGTGCTCATAACGGTGAAACCAGTCTCGCGTAAGCGTACGCGTAATGTCGGTCCGGGCCGCTTCATCTCACAATACCGCCGGACCAAAGTATGACATGCTGGTAAGCAGTATGACTTGTATCGCCCACAACTCACTTGTGTTCTACTCGTGCATATGACATATACGCATAAAACCAGGCTCGGATGCCACTGTTGGGGAACGTAGTAATTTCAAAAAAAATCCTACGCACACGCAAGATCATGGTGATGGCATAGCAACGAGAGGGAAGAGTTATGTCCACGTACCCTCATAGACCGTAAGCGGAAGCGTTATGACAACGCGGTTGATGTAGTCGTACGTCTTCACGATCCGACCGATCCAAGCACCGAACGTACGGCACCTCCGAGTTCAGCACACGTTCAGCTCGATGACGATCCCCTGGCTCCGATCCAGCAAAGCTTCGGGGATGAGTTCCGTCAGCACGACGGCGTGGTGATGATGATGATGTTCAACCGGCGCAGGACTTTGCCTAAACTCCGCGACGATATGACCGAGGTGGAATATGGTGGAGGGGGGCACCGCACACGGCTAAGGAACAATCCATAGATCAACTTGTGTGTCTATGGGGTGCCCCCTGCCCCCGTATATAAAGGAGTGGAGGAGGGGAGGGCGGGCCCTCTCTATGGCGCGCCCTAGGGGAGTCCTACTCCCACCGGGAGTAGGATTCCCCCTTTCCTAGTAGAACTAGGAGCCCTTCCATGTAGTAGGAGTAGGAGAGAAGGAAAGGGAATAGAGAAGGGAAGGAAGGAGGGGGTGCGGCCCCTCCCCCTAGTCCAATTCGGACTAGGCCTTGGGGGGGGCGGCCTGCCCTAGGCAGCCCCTCTCTCTTTCCCGTATGGCCCAATAAGGCCCAATACTTCTCCCCGGCGAATTCCGTAACTCTCCGGTACTCCGTTAAATACCCGAATCACTCGGAACCTTTTCGAAGTCCGAATATAGTCGTCCAATATATCAATCTTTACGTCTCGACCATTTCGAGACTCCTCGTAATGTTCCCGATCTCATCCGGGACTCCGAACTCCTTCGGTACATCAAAACTTATAAACTCATAATAAAACTGTCATTGTAACGTTGCGGACCCTACGGGTTCGAGAACTATGTAGACATGACCTAGAACTATTCTCGGTCAATAACCAATAGCGGAACCTGGATGCTCATATTGGCTCCTACATATTCTACGAAGATCTTTATCGGTCAAACCGCATAACAACATATGTTGTTCCCTTTGTCATCGGTATGTTACTTGCCCGAGATTCGATCGTCGGTATCCAATACCTAGTTCAATCTCGTTACCGGCAAGTCTCTTTACTCGTTACGTAATGCATCATTCCGTAACTAACTCATTAGCTACATTGCTTGCAAGGCTTATAGTGATGTGCATTACCGAGAGGGCCCAGAGATACCTCTCCGACAATCGGAGTGACAAATCCTAATCTCGAAATACGTCAACCCAACATGTACCTTCGGAGACACCTGTAGAGCTCCTTTATAATCACCCAGTTACGTTGTGATGTTTGGTAGCACACAAAGTGTTCCTCCGGTAAATGGGAGTTGCATAATCTCATAGTCATAGGAACATGTATAAGTCATGAAGAAAGCAATAGCAACATACTAAACGATCAAATGCTAAGCTAACGGAATGGGTCAAGTCAATCACATCATTCTCCTAATGATGTGATCTCGTTAATCAAATGACAACTCATGTCTATGGCTAGGAAACTTAACCATCTTTGATTCAACGAGCTAGTCAAGTAGAGGCATACTAGTGACACTATGTTTGTTTATGTATTCACACATGTATTATGTTTCCGGTTAATACAATTCTAGCATGAATAATAAACACTTATCATGAAATAAGGAAATAAATAATAACTTTATTATTGCCTCTAGGGCATATTTCCTTCAACCAGCGGGGCGAGTTTGGCCTCCAACTTCTCCTCGAGCATCTTGGTGAATAACCGTTGTAGAGAATTCTGATTGCCTCCATTTCAAGTAAGAGGAATCAGTTCTGGGCGTTTAGGATTGGTGGTGTACGCGGCGCCGTTGTGTGGTGTAGATCGAAACTAGTTTGATACCAATTGTGATGTCCCCAGTAGTAGCTTGAGAATCACAGAAAAAAAGAAGAAATGGAAATGGGGATTGACCGAAGAAGAACGAAGGAACTTGATCTCAGTTTATTCCTTTTCTATTCGATGACTACTTCAGTACAGAGGGTTGGGTATATAAGCCCCCCCCACACACACACACACCGAACACCTACTACACAGTCCATCCTGGCAGCAGGTGGACTTGACCTGTCATACACCATCCTGTATTAGGTGGGGTGTGACAATTGCCCCTACAAAAATGTCGACAACGTACAACCAGAAGTAATAAGCGCTTTATTATTATTATGTAGAGATTTTATTTTCTTATCTTATTATGGGAGTTCGAACCTTAAATATTTTATTTTTCCTTATCTGAGATGTAACTGATCCCAAATTGAGATGGAACTAATGGTTGGATTGCCTCTTCCATAGGGTTTTCTTAGAACACCACCAATTTATACTAAAAACTTATACTTTTTGTAAACCACTTTTTAACCAAATCTTATTTCTAAATATAAATTTCACATACAAGTTTAATTGATATTTCTCTATTGTGTTTAACAAGATTGAAAACAAAAGTATATTCGTCATACTCTAAATCATGGTTCAAAACTATAAAATTTATCCATTTTTTAAAATATACACTAGTGCAAAAGCAGAACTGCATCTTGCAAGGAATAATAATACTCGCTCCGTCCCATAATATATAAGAGCATTTTTTACACGGTGTAGTGTCAAAAATGCTCTTCTATCATGGGACGGAGGGAGTACTTTACTACCTCAGTTTGTATTATTTTTTTGTTTAATTGAATTATGCTAACCTAAGAAAAAAACAAAAATATGGCAAAATCATATTTATCTACAGATTAGTTTTGCGACACTTGGATTTAGTGTGGCGTGTTTATATTGATTTTAGTACTTCTAAAAATATCTTGATAAAGTTTTCTACAATGTACGGGTCCAACAAATATCCTAACAAAGATTTGTTGACCAGCTTAATTGCTGAAACCCTCTCGCCTTGGTCGAATGGTATTGTTCATTTGTTGTGACGGTGAATCTTCGCCTTAGCGAACATCCATGCCCGTTCCTCTGTCCATGTTTTTTTTTCGAAAGGGGGGATTCCCCGGCCTCTGCATTCCTCTGTCCATGTAACAACATTATGTAGCCAAGTACTATCAAACTGGGCTTGGCTTGAAGGTGTAAGAAAATATATGATGTAGCTACCCGACTTTACTTTTCGTGCGTTTTGAAGGTGGAGAGACGTAACCTGAAGAGGAACTCACAAGCTTGGCCTTTCTCTACGCAAGACGTTCTAGATCGAGCAGTTCCAGGCTTCCAGGTTAGCAAATGAAATTGTAACTCAAGGTCCAGGGTAACAAAGCCAGTCCAAAAATTTGCAAAATTCGGCAGTCAGGGAAACACTTTGTTCAGACTAGATAAAAGCACAAGCAACATCCATTAGCATGCAATAGACTGTCAGCGTAGCTGTATCCCCGTGTATAGTAAGAAACCAATCTTCGTAAAACATTGTATAGGGAAATTGTATGATTGTATTCCAGAGTAGAAAAGTCAAGAATTCGGCAGTCCTCTGTTAGGAAAACGCTTTATTCAGGTTAAATAAGAGTACAAGTAACATCCACTAGCAATAGACTCTCAGCATAGCTGTATCCCCGTGTGTATAGTCAGTAACTAATCCCCGTAGAGCGTCGTAACCGGCAGATGCTATTCGCTATGAAAAATTGTGATATCCAGGCATGTCATGCTATCTCCTTCCTCCGTTCCTCGTGCATATTGCTATCACTGTACAATATATACACGTTGTATATCGCTAGCCAAAAAGTGTAGCAGTTATGCACCGGTGCAGGAGCAGTAATACGGTGCACTCCAACACTCCATGGGATATCACTGAAATGCTGCCAGGTGTTGGATCAGTTCACAAGCACTGGAAGAGGGTTACTCCCCCAGTTCACTGTATGCTGATGTGTTCACTAGCCTTCTGCTGTGCCGCTCCGCGATCATCTTCAGCCCCATGTACCTGTCAAATGTCAATACGCAAGGCAATCATGTCAATTACACTATCTCAGTTACTACTAGTATATAACATTGCTCAAAATGAATACAAGCAGAAGAACTATATATCCCAACTCATACCTGCCCATCATCATCACGGTGGCCTGAGGATTCGTCCCGGGCGTCACACTGAACGTCGACCCATCCACCACGCGAAGAGACCGCGTGCCCATGACCCGGAAATCCTTGTCAACCACCCTTCCAACCACACACCCTCCATGGTAATGCCACAGCGTGGCCACGGTCCGCCTGCAGAACTCCGCCACAGCAGTGTTGTTTGTGCTCCAGTCGAGTGGCAGGGTCGCCCCAACGATCCTGAAGTCCCTCCTAGCACGCCCTCTCCTGCCCTGGCTCGACGTTCCTGCGGCCGAACGGAATATGTCCATCGTCCTGCTCTGGAGCACCTGTGCCACGCGGCGCACGCCGACGACACACTGTGCCAGGTCCTCAGGGCGGCTGAAGTAGTTGAAGCGCACCGAAGGGGTCTCCTCGGGATTGGGTGACGATAGCCAGAGCGAGCCCTCGGACAACGGGCCAGGAACCTTCTCCATGATGGTTGCCATGGTGGCATAGAGTGGCGAAGTCGGGCTGATGAAAGGACCGGCGGGGCGCAGCATGGGAGAAACGGGGACGATGTATGACGCAGCCTCGAGGTAGGAGGCAGTGCCATTGGCAGAAGGGATGCCGACCACCTGGATGAGGGAGTGGTCGATGGGGACTGATGGGATGATGGAGATGCCGTTGCGAGGGTTGTCAAACATGTGCTTCCCAACGTCAGGGGAATCAACAGAAACAGGGATGCCTAGGGATGCAAGATCGCTAGCAGGACCAACGCCACTGAGAAGCAGCAACTGGGGACTTCCAAGTGTACCTGCAGAAAGTATGACCTCCCCACCTGGACGCAGCAGGGCATGGTGCTGCTGGAAAAGACGGTCCTGGTACACGACACCAACTGCTGCTACTGCCGGTCGTGACCTTCCACGGCGTGCGGCTGGATACATACAGAAAGAAGGAAAAAGTTTACTCATACTTGCACATTGGTTTAGAGCTAAAAAAACGTATGTGCTGGTAATATGAAACGCCATTGGTTCAGGATAATTCTTATAGTAGCAAATGTGGAAAGGAGCTAATCTAGTACAAGTAGATTCCACCATCAAGCTTCTTTTTTCCTCAAAATGTTAAGCAAGCATAAGTGGCATGCATGAATAAATACCACAAAAGTTTCAGTTTGCAGTGGCAGTTACACAAAGAGTAAGTTGTGATCAGTAATTTGGTATGTTCTGATATTTCTGAAATGCATGATATATTGGTCTTTTCGGATCCATAACTGAAATAACAAAATCATTAACAGGGCGACTTCTGCAGTTTTGTGGGCTCTTTGGAAAATAAGAAATAACAGACACTCTCAAAATGTTAATTAGAGCTCTATGTAGAATACTTTGGAGGAAAACTGTGCAAACACTCAAGAACTGGTGTTTGCTGTGCCAGAACAAGGTTCTGCGATCATTTTAGTGGGACTATGGGGCAAAAAGCGCTGGCGCCACTAAGAGTAGGAATGTAGGATGGCTCTGAGTAAACTGAAGACAACAGGAGGCAGCGGTGGAGCTTGAAGAAAAAATATTTATGGGGCAAAGCTAAGAGGAAGAACACCAATTATTTGCATTCAAGACATGTCATTCTGGCATATCCTCGAAGGAACAATTGTTATAACAGGACCACAAGAGAGGGCTGTTAATTTTGGACTGAGATGAATTAGAGGACTACTATGGTTGTTTTGTTAGCAGATACTCAAGAATTACTTGAACAAGAAAAGATACAAAATAACCAGCTGTCCAGTACAACTGCTACTTGTTTATATAGTATATACCCAAGTATCTCGATAATGCATATTTTGTTTTTGAAACCTTATAGGTCTCAAGAACTGGTACTTGCTGTACCAGGACAAGGTTGTGCAATTATTCAACGGGACTCTGGGGCGAAAAGCGTTGTCATGGCACCACTAAGAGTAGGAATGTAGGATGGCTCTGAGGAAACTGAAGACAACAGGAGGCGGCAGTGGAGCTTGAAGAAAAATATTTACGGGCCAAAACTAAGATGAAAACAACAATCGTTCACATTGAACACATATGTCATTCTGGCATATCCTTGAAGGAACAATTCTCATAACAGGAACACAAGAGAGGGCTGTTGATTTTGATGAGAACTAAATCAGAGCACTACTAATGCTATTCTGTTAATCAAACATTACTGGAACAAGAAAATTTGCAGAACATCTAGTTGTCCACTGCAAGTGCTACTTGTTTCTCCACACGAGTCTCAAAAATGATTATCTTGTGTGTGAAACATACAAGGTCTTCAGTTACCAAGCTACTACAGTGGATTAATTAGGAAAAAAACTTGTACTATTCTAATCTAGGTACAGCCCCTCAGAAGTAGCATATCTAATACAGAAACAAGCAAACAAAACAATAATAGAAGTATGTTCACACTCTGTTGTGCACATCAGCATTTTCGCATAGCTTACAGCTCAGAAATCAGCATTAGTCTAGACTCTTGCTATTATGATTATCATGCATTACATATACAGCAGCTCACTCTTCCTAGAAATCCAGCATTCAAACAGTTGGCATGATCAAACAAACGGTAACCAAACTGATGCAAGGCATTGAGGATACCACTTACTAATGCGTTTATGGGCTATGGCAAGTCAAAATTTGCATTTCAGACATAATTTTGTGGCAATACATTATGCAGCAATATGACAAACAAACTCAAAATTTCTAAAGTAGAACTATGTGGACAAACAAGCTAAGAAGTAGAATAAGAAATCACTCACCAGGATCAATAGGGTTAATTATGACGCGGGTAACGGCAGCACGGACAGCGACATGGAGACGGCCAGGGCGGGCGAAAGCAAGGAGGTCCGCGGCACTGTGGCGGCGTCCTGATGCATCAAAGGTGGTGGCACCAATCTTTGTGCCAGTGACATGTTCCACCGTGAAGCCGTTCCACGGCGTCACGTTAGCTTCCAGCAGCGCGGCCCTCACCGCCGCCTGCCACCCGTGCACCTCCGGCTGGAATGTCAGTTCTTGCTCCACCCACTCGTATGATGAGTTCACCAGCCGCATGTCCCAATCCGGCACCTCCGCACCCTGAATCTCCAATAATCAACAGAGAAATGTCACTTAAGTGTTAATCGTCGTAACCCTTTTGGGATGAATGTTCTTGTTTTGGGCATCATGATTGGGCTTTATCACTGCTCAATTCTGTATGAATGTGTCCACATAACAGACCGAACTGACCAATCCTTCTGGCTAGCTGAAACAAATTAAGGATTGGAGAAGCAGACCTCCCCGTGGCCGTGGAACCAGCCGGGGTGGGCGCGGGAGTAGAAGCCGGCGTTGATGGCGGTGCCGCCGCCGAGCACCCGCGCGCGCAC
This sequence comes from Aegilops speltoides, assembly GCA_021437245.1. Taxonomy (NCBI): domain Eukaryota; kingdom Viridiplantae; phylum Streptophyta; class Magnoliopsida; order Poales; family Poaceae; genus Aegilops; species Aegilops speltoides. Next base: position 544,798,394 of record CM038147.1, read on the forward strand.
GTTGGGGACGCCGTCCTCGGAGCTGAAGGCCTGCGCGGGCGCGTCGGAGTCCGGCGAGGGGTCGGCGAGCGCGAGCGTCCTGACGAAGCCGCCGGCCGTGGCGAGCGCCGGGAACTCGGCGGGCGCGCCGCCGCGCTCGAGCAGCAGCACGCGGCCCCGCCGGGCCCCGCGAGCGTGGCGGCCAGCGGGCACCCCGCCGCGCCGCCCCCCACCACGATGTAGTCGTACTCCTCCTCCACGCCCGTCGCCGTCGCGTCGGACACGTACCGCGCGTACCCCGGCGGCGCCCCTGCGGAGGAACACACGAGTCAGACGCCCGCGGACAGATCTCGTGAATCTCGGCTCCCCCCGGCCTAATCGGGGGCGCGCGATCCTGCTCCCAGGCGCGCGGGTTTGGTTGGTTACCTCCGAAGGGGCGGGGCTGGGCCGCGGCGAGGGCGGCGAGGGCGGCGAAGAGGAAGGGGAGGGCGAAGAGGAGGGGTATGGGGGTGGCGGCCATGGCCGTGGGGTGGGGTGGGGAGGAGACGGTGGCGGGGAGTGTGACGAGCGGAGAAGACGAAGCGCGGGGGGTGTTACCTGTTGGAGATGGAGGGAAAACGGAAACGGCTTACAGTTTCCGAGTCTGTTGGGCCTTTGAACAGAACGGGGCAAAAATGGGTCTCTCGAGTAGGAGGGTCTACGTCGTCTTGTTTCTCGCTTATTGCAAAACCTAACCTCGTCTCGCCCAAATCACTAATTGAGAAGTACTCCTTGCAAAGGTCACTCCTACCTCCTCAAGTTGTGACAAGTGACGTTCTGCATATGCGTCATTTGTCGCAACATGAGAATTTTCCTTTTTTTTAAATCCATTTGTTCAAAACATTTTATCTCTCAAACCGTGCTTCCAAACCTCGCGTCAAGATCTTCAAAACTAGATTCCAACAGAAGACGCATTTTTTCCCATTTTCGGGAGGCACGGCCGTGCCTCTCGTGAAAGCACAATCATGCCTCTCGCGGAAGCAAAACTGTGCCTCTCGCAGAAGGAAAAAAACAAGAAACTTTTTTTTTCGTACCGTGCCTTTCGCGGAAAAAAAACTGCATTTTTTGCAAAAAGAAATTTAATTTTTTGGGTCCAAAATCTAAGGAAGACAAGTAGAAAGCCAAAAAGTCGACAAACCTGGGAAAAATCGTTTAAAAAGACAAAAAGGCGTGCGGAAAAATAAAAATAAAAAAATTTAAAGGGAGCGCCCAGAGCGTGACACGTGGCGTCGGCTGAGAGCGCGCCAAGTGGCGCCCTCCCAGCCACCCGTAAGTGATCGTTGCGAGGCTCCCGAAGGAGCGCTCGTCAACTAGTTGCTTCCTCGTCTTGCCTGAAACGCTCAGCTTAGCGGTCAGGTCAAGGATAACGGTTTTGGAAAAAATCTAGAGATCGGTACCTGGCCAGTTTTAGAGTCTGTTGAATACATAATCAAACATTTTTAGTACACATTGAGCATTTTTGTATACAGCCTTTCAAAAACACATTTATTACTAACTTACTACTCACCGGCACTTCTATTTAAATATGCATTGAACATTTTCATATACAGGTTTTCAGATACACATTCAGTATTTTTAGTACAGGTTGAACATTTTCCTAATAGATGTTAAACTTTCTTCAGAACATATTCAACAGTTATACACATTGAACATTTTTAATAAATGCAATGAACCCATAAATTGTAAATGTGCAAATTACTAGATAAGTGTTAGAGCATACTTTTCAGTGCCTTGAACATTTTCTGAACGGTACAATACATGTTTTTTATAAATTACGTGGAAATTTAATTTACAGTATATAAATATTATTTTAAATGTCGTGGGCATATTTTTGAGGCGCATGAACATTTTTCTAAATGCCGTGAAGACTTTTTTTCTATTGTCACGAACAATTTTTGGATGGTACATCATTTAATTTAATTATACAAACATTTTTTTTACATTGCAAAAACTCTTTAAAAATGTCACGAACGTATTTTAGAATAGGTAAATGTATTTTATATTATTTTTAATGATACAAAATAGATTGGAACTTACATTAACATTTTTTTTATTGTATAATTGTTTTCTAGAAACGTGACAGACATATTTTTCAAACGTGCGAATCTTTTTTTGACTGATTGTGATGTATTTAGATATTGCACGAACAAAGTTTTTATACTGTGTTAAAATTTTTTCAATGCGTGGTAAATGGTATAAATTTTTTAAGTAAATTAACTTATGAAATATTCTCCCTCCATTCAGAAATAACCGACCACGTCAGTTATGTCCGAACGGTGGTAATATGTGTTTATAATTTTTACAAATATAAATAAATAGCACAGAAATGGGGTGCACCAAGGTAGTTGCGGATTATGAATTTATTTTTTAAGTGATGCAGACTTTTTTAGGAATTAAGAAATGAAGATCACGGGGGTCAACGTCTTCTTGTTTGTCGCGTAATGCGAGACCTAGCTTCGTCTCGCCTGAATTGAACAGCTTAGTTGTCCGGTCAAGGATAATGGGTTCGGGAAGAATCTAGAGATCGGTACTGGCCAGCTTCAGAGCCTCTCCTGTGTTAAATACACATTGAACATTTTTAGTACGTGTTGAGCATTTTAAAATACATGTTTTCAAATACACATTTGTTGCTTGTTTATCACTGATCTCAATACACATTGAACATTTTCATATACAGCTATTCAGATACACATTCCACATTTTTTCTGAATACACATTGAACACTTTCATATACAGGTTTTCAGATACACAGTCAACATTTTTAGTACAAGTTGAACATCTTTTTAATACAAGTTAAACTTTCTTTAGAACATTTTTCATAAATGCCACGAACCCATATTTTCTAAATGTGCAAAACATTAGTTAAGTGTTAGAATATATTTTTTTCAATGCCACAAACTTTTCTGAACGGTACAATACATTTAGTTTTTATACGTTTTGTGAAATTTTCTTTAAACGTATGTAAACATTATTTTTAAATGTCACGAGCATATTTTTGGAATCCGTGATTTTTTTTTAAATGCCAGTAATACCTTCTTTTCAAATGTCACGAATTGTTTTTGGATGGTACTATTTTTTAAATTATGCAAACATTTCTTTACGTTTCATGAACTTTTTAAAAATGCCATGGCAATTTTTAAGATGGGTAAATGTATTTAATATTTACGATTGTTTTGAATGGTACGAAAAAGTATGTAACTTAGGTTAACGTTTTTTTCATTGAACAAATATTTATTAGAAATGTGACATGCATTTTGTTGAAACTTTGGAACATTTTTTGTGACTGGTATTTATGTATTCTAAATATGGCACAAACAAAGTTTTTACACTGTGTTAATTGTTTTCAATGCATGGTAAATGGTATTAAAAATTGATGTTTTTTAGTGATGAAATATACTCCTTCAGTTTGGAAATAAGTGGTCACGTTAATTATTTCTGAAGGGTGGTACTATGTATTTATAATATTTCAAAATATAAATAAAACACAGAGAAAAGGGAAGAAAACTAACATATGGCTAACATATATGTTTATGGGTCTGGCCAAGCGCAGGAGGCGAGCATTGCGAGATGGTAGAACCGCCCGCCTAACAGAACGCCTTTAACGGGACCGCCAAGTCAAGCTCTATAAATTTGTTCATTTCTTCGGCGCCTTGTTCTCATTTTTTTTGCATTTATTTAGTTATTTTCGTTTATATTTCAGAATATGTACAGATCACTTTACTTAATTTTCCAAAAAGTTTATGGCTCATTTAAAATATTAATGTAATATAAGAATGATTAAATAATTTATAAAAAATGTTTATCACATTTTTAATTTTTCACGGGTTTTAAAATTATGTTCATGGCATGTTTAAACAACATTTATATAATGCAGAGAAAATTCTCGCATAATTTTTGAAAAGTTGCATACCATTGAAAAAAATATTGTGACAATTTAAAAAATATTCATAACACTAAAAACTCTTTCGCACATTTTTAAAAATGGTGATGGCAATTGTGAAAAAAAGATTGATATGTGTTAATATAATGTTCAACACTTAAATTTGTTTCACGCCTTTTAAAAAAGTTGTTCATGGCATTTTTAAAGAATGTTCTGTGTGTTAATAAAATATTTACCGCATATTTTTAAAATGTTAAAGGTGCTTGTGGCAACTCTTAGAAGGTTCAACATGTATATAAAAGTTTAATGTGCCTTTGACAATGTTCAACATGTATTTGAAATATGTTCAAGGTGTATCTACAAAATGTGCAGCATGCATACGAAAAATGTACAGCATGTATTAAAAAAAATGTTGTTGCGAGCAAGCTCTATATTATCTTAACCTCTGACCGGCCGGTGATGATTGCGCTTGTGTCATTAGATCTTTGACAGACAGTTGCAGTCGGTTGTCGGTATGAGCAAACCTGTATGACGTCGTCGAGCTAGCAGAGAGATCATTGAGCATCCACAGTGGAATATAATCCTGACGTGCCTATCTGAAACGATAAAGCAGTGCCAAGTGGTGCGGATCAACTGCTCCACCTCCATGCATGCAGGCGCGATGTGCGTATTCAAATCATGACAGCTTTCTCCATGAACGATCTACTCATCTTGTAAGCATCTCTAATACAGTTGTATTTTTTTGCTATGGGATACTTTCTACTAAGATTGTTAATTTTATGGCTACTGGACAATGGAGGAATAATGAGCACATGCTGTGCAAGCTAGTGGCAAAATCAGTTAAATCAGCACAAGGTTCTCTCATCGCAAGTAGGCGGCGTGCTAGCGTGGTGAGTAGCCCCGGCGAGCTGTCACAAGTCACAACTCCCAACTGTGTGTCTGTTTGCCACTTGCTCTGATTGCCTTGAGTTGAGTGGCAATAATTGCAATAATCTAAGTAGAGCACTGCTACACAGACGACACACAGTGGCCGATTCTTGCACGACGCTGCTAATCAAGCCGTCCATGCAAATGAGCAAACTATGGCTAGCCAATGGATTCATCATCGTCCAGTTATCGTCCCAGCAAGTATCGTCTGCATAGTAGTTTCGATCTAAGTAGCTACGACAAGGGTCTGTGCCCTTGTGAGTTTTTTTTTTGGAGCAAATCTGTGCCCTTGTGAGTGCCTTGAGTATTTTATTCGGCTTTAGTTATGCCCATAAACTGGATCATAAAACCATAGCAGCTTGAATTTCTTTCTAGAACAAGAAAACAACTTGAATTCATCAAGATGAGAGATTCAGCTCGTAGCGGGGCAATGTTTTTTTTAGAACAAACACACACTATTGCATACTAATGCTTATAGGAATACATAAACTTGATGATGGTTCATTAGACGACCAAAATCGACATCCAGTAGGAAGCGAGGTCGAAGAATGTGTGAGGTTCTGAGCTTCTCCGTTGCTGCTTCCATTTTCATGACATAGCGTTGAAGGTAAGTGAATACCTATTTCACACTCGGTGTATCAAACTGCCAGGATGATGCACATAATGGGCGCTCCATAGGTCAGCCCATGTACAGATTTTCATTCTCTTGTTTTTTTGGTTGTCGCAACATATTGGACATGTGTATCATTTTTATTTCCCAAACAAATTATCAGAAAATATTTTTAATTCTCGTGGCTACATATATACCACTAATTCGTACAACAATTACCAGCTCTAAATTATCAAATCCCATTGAGTAAATCAATGCCTTTGTGGAAATAATATTAAAAATACATCTAATCGTATGGGCGAGTTTGTTTTCCTCTTATTCCCAGCTGTTTAGCTTCTGGGGTTTTCCTTTTTTTTGTCCATTTTCAAAAATCAATCCCATAATTTCAAAAATATATTCATGAAATTTCTAAAAAAAATAAAAAAATAAAATATGAACGAACTTTAAAATATGTGCATGAATTTTCTTGACAAAAACAAACTGAAAAAACCATAAAAAAGACTCCAAAGAAAACCGGTGGCACATTACCTACTGAAACACAGAGAAGAAAATAACGAGAATGGGTTGGCCCAATGGCAGAGACAACATAAAGGATTGGGAGCCCTTGAGGTGCCAGGGCTAGGTCTCGCCTATTGCGAGACGTACCCTAGTCTCGGCTCTGGCGCTCTGTTAATGGTCGGCTCAACATTATAACTCTGTGGAATGGTTCTATGCACCGGTTCAGACTAATTTTAGAAAATTTTGTGCTGATTTTCTTCTTCTCTGTTTCTATGTGTTTATTCTATACTTTTCTATTTTTTCTTCATTTTACTAATTTTGTTATTTTTTTCATTTTCTAAATACATGATGAACATTTTTCAGATACATGTTGAACATTTTTTTAAATATAGGTTGAACACTTTTCTGAAATACACGTTCAACATTTGCATAATGCACATTGAACATTTTTTGAACACATATTGAAATTTTATTATAAATCCCATGAGCATTTTTTCAAAGTTGCAGCACATTTGTTAGGTGTTTAGAATATATTTTGAAAGGCCACAATAATTTTCTCAAATTGTATGAAATATTTTTTTAAACTTACATAAACATTTAATATGGTTTAAACGTTTTTCATAAAATTCACTAACATTTTCTTACAACATGTGAACCTTTTTTTTCAGTGCCACGAACATTTTTTGACTGGTAGAAAACATTTTTTAGGTTACACGAACAAATTTTTATAATCGATATTTTTTTTGAAAAATGTCAAGTACATTTTTTGTGAACCTGTGAATATATTTTTTAAATGTCACGAACATTATTTTAAAATTACGTGAACTCATCTTTACATTGCATTAATATTTTTAAAATCGATGATGAAGGTTTTTAAAATTTTAAGTAAACTAAAGTTTTAGATAATTTATTTGGGAAATTTCTGAAATATACACAAAATTAAAAAAAAATGATTAGCTAAACACACCTGCGTAACGAACCCACATGTTCCTATTGGGTTGGCTCACTTGAGGCGAGGCTACCATTTGTCCAACTGCGGTGGCAATCTTGAGGTGCCAGGGCTATGTCTCGCCTACAGCAAGACATACCCTAGTCTCGGCTCTAGAGTTCTGCTAATGGTCGGCTCAACACTATAACTCTATGGAATGGTTTTGGGACGGTTCCATGAACCGGTTCAGACCAACTTTAGACCCTTTTTATGCGGTTTTTCTTCTTCTTTATTTCTATGTGATTCTTGTGTTGTTTTTATATTTTGTACATTTTATAAAAAAATTTATCCTTTTTTTAAATACATGATGAACATTTTTTAGATACATCCTGAACATTTTTTTTAAATATAGGCTGAACACTTTCTGAAAGACACCTTCAACCTTTGTCTAATGCACATTGAACATTTTTTTAACACACATGAACTTTTATTATAAATCCCACGAACATTTTTTCAAATTTGCATCACATTTGTTAGGTGTTTAGAATATATTTTAAAATGCCACAATAATTTCCTAGAATGGTATGAAATATTTTCTGAAACTTAAGAAGACATTTTTAATACTCCCTCCGTCCCAAAATAACTGTCTCAAGCTTAGTACAACTTTGTACTAGCTCTAGTACAAAGTTGAGACACTTATTTTGGGATGGAGGGAGTCTTGTTTAAACATTTTTCAGAAACTCACTAACATTTTTTAAAACATGTGAACATTTTTTAAAAATGTCACGAACATTTTTTGAGTGGCACAAAACATTTTTTAGGTTGTACAAAACATCTTTTGTATAATAGAAGCTAGGATAAATAGGGTTGTGAGAAAGCAACTTGGATGTATCGATCCCATATCAAGTTGGTGACATCTCAATCATGTAAGATCAGAACACGTACACACATCTTTGCGCACAGAAGCCAGAGAAATCAAGGCCAGAGGGGTCTATGGGTTATAATACAGGTGTTTAACCCAAGCATGAGACATGAGCAAAGGATTGTTTATGAGATGGTGGCTCTGGCCGGTGCTGATTCTGTTGGCCACTACTCTACAAGCTTGCTCGTGGCTAGCTACTCGCTGAATGCGGCTGTTTGCCGCGGCTTTAATTTGATTCGGTTGTTTGCTCCGATCATGCCTACCCGTGGAATTGATCCTTATTCTATCTTTCAGTTCACGTCAATGCATAGTGGCATTCGGCTGCTCCTAATAATTTGGCGTGAATCCACCTGCATGAGTTTTAATACGTAACGCTCATAATGACCCCAAGAGAAAGGGCGGGAACTTAAACACAAAAAATGTTGGTTTCATCTTTTCAGGTTCTGTTTCGTAAAAAGAAAAAAAATATGGTAGACACAAATCCCGGCTTTGTTGAACCTAAGCTGATGAGGGTTTATTTTTTTCGACAAAGGAAAAAGATTTATGTATGGGAAAAGTAAATTGCGTATACAATTCAATATAAATGTATATGTATTTAAAAAGAAATATTGATCAAATATATCACTACCTTCTGTTGCATAATATAGTGTGTATAGATTTTTGGAAAATTCAAATGTTGCAAACCTTGAACAAGTTTACAGAGAAAATTATTTATATCTATAATACCAATTATATAAATTATTAAACTACATCTTATGATGAATCTAAAGATATATGTTTGGCATTCCAGATGTATTTTTTTTCACGAACTTGGTGAAAAATATTGTGGAATGGAGGGAGTATAAACATGCCACTAAGCAAAATATATATATGAAAATTTCATGTATTTATAAAGGGTTCATCTGATAGAGAAGAGCTGTTCATATGTGCAAGATATATGTTAGTGTAAAATATTCACGTGTTTACATAAAAGATAAACAGAAAACAAAAAGGTTAACATTTTGAAAAAAGAGAACAATTAGAAACTAAAAATTATAAAAAAAAAGAAAAGCAAAACAAGAAAATGTCAACCTTTATTGGGCCGCTCATAATTGAGTGAATATGGGCTGCAGTTTCCTATAAGAAGTTTTGTGAAAAAAAACAGGAAGTCTTGTGCCCACATACATAACAACATTGCTAAAAAAACATACATAACGGTATCGCAAAAAAAAAATCTATTGTGGTGGAAATTGAAACACCGAAAGCGAGCAGTCGATGGCTGTGTTCACACATAGTTTGTTTACTATCGGCTGGCAGGATCTAATGAGAAAAGCGTAATCTAATCATCATGAGAGATTCATTTGGATACCTCTCCTCGGTCAAGATGAGGAAAAGAAGAAATGGGCTCATTGTCTCGTTAAGATCTAAGCATGGTGCATGCACTTTTCCAGAACATTTGTTGGCAATGGTGGATGCAAGCGACGACTAGGTGATATATTTTTCCAATGTTGAGTATAAATGTTTGTTCTTAAATATTGCATTCAAGCGGCTCTACCTAATAAAATGCCAATGAATAAATCAACGCCATTGTGGAAATAATATACAAAGACCAAACTATAACTTCATTTAAGCAACTAAGAATATTCTCATGAATAGGCGACTTTTTGTAGTTTTTCATTATGTTTTATTCCTAGATTTGTAGTTTCTGGTTTGTTATGATGATTATTATTATTCTTGTTGTTGTTTTCCTTTTTGTTTTTCATTTCTTACAACAAAATTCCATATATTTAAAAATATTCATGTCTTAAAAATATATTCAAAATTCTTACAAAGTACTCAGGAACTTTAAAAAAATGTGCATAAAAGTTAAAGAATATTCATGAACGAGAAAAAAAAGACACAGTTTGGAAACCGTAGCTAAAATCAGAAGAAGAAAAGGTCAAAGAAACCCGGTGATATCTACTGAAAACATAGAGGCGAAAATAAAAAATGGGCCGGCCGAATTGCAGTGAGTGGGTAGTACTACGTCCGGCCTAATAGTATTTTGGGCTAGGCCGAAAGGGCAGAAGCATGTTAGCCCATCATTTTTTTTTCTTACGGCTGTTATCCCATCTCAACCTTTGCCTCAAAAAACAAAACTTGGAAGAAGGATGCCCATGGAAGGTTCGTGCAAGAAAGCTTAAAGAAACCGAAGAATGGGTGTTAAAAAGTTGTGTTGCCACTCATAGATGCAAACCTCCATCTAAACGACTTATAAAGACACACCGTCAACTCACATCTGAGTATCTCGGATACAAATGGATGAAAGACATAGGCTTTGATCCCACTGTGAAAGTGAGGTTTCTCATGCGGACGGTGAAAAAACAATTTGGTTATGAAGTCAAGTATGGGAAGGCATGGAAGGCAAAGGCAAATGCTATTAGGATGTTGTATGGTGGTTATGAAGAAGCATACAACCAGCTCCCAAGATTGTTGGCCGCCATTGCACATAGGAACCGGGCATGTTTCATGTGGTCGAGGATCACGAGGAGTGTTCCACCGTGCCTTCGGAGTTATGGACAATGTGTGAGGCGTTTCAAACATTGTCGTCCGGTTTTGTCTATAGATGGCACGTTCTTGACCGGTAGATACAAGGGCACACTAATGGTAGCAATGGTGCACTCATCAAACGACAACGTGTTGCCGTGTGCATTTGCCTTGGTGCCTTCCGAGCACCAAGACAACTGGGAGTGGTTCATGGGTCATGTTAGGCACAACGTGATTGGGGCTAGGGAGGTATGCATCATATCGGACCGGCATCATGGCATACTCAAGGCAATGGACATTGTTATTCCAGGATTTCCAAAGCTTCACCACAGATGGTGCATGAGGCATTTCGTGGCCAACTTTTACCAGGCATGTAAGAGCAAGGAGCTCAGCAAAGACCTTACCCATGTATGTGTGGCCTTCACCACCCAAGGTTTAGATGCTCGGTACAACAAACTCTTTGCAGCGGTGAACGAAGGGGGAAAAGACTTCTTAACTAGGAATTTAAGCGAGAAGCACAAGTGGGCACGCGCTCATGTCGATGGTGGTTGGCGATATGGCGACATGACGAGCAATCTGGTAGAATGTTTCAACAATGTGTTGAAGGGTGCTCGTGCATTGCCGGTGACTGCAATAGTGGAGTACACCTTCTTCAAGCTTAATGAGTACTTTCAGAGGCATTCTGAAGAGACTGCAAAATGGATAGGTGAAAAAAAGGATTATCCGGAAAAGGTTGATGAATGGTTGCAGTTACAAGCAAGCAAGTCTTCACGACAACAAGTTATCATATTCGATAGAATTGAAATGATCTATCATATTGATGAGCCAGGTGGCACAACACGAGACGGTAGACAATATGGTGGTGCTGCATTTGAGGTGAAACTGAAGACTCGGTGGTGCCAGTGCGAGAGGCCTACTAAGTATCATTGGCCATGCTCGCATTTGATAACGGCGGCGAAGGAGAGAAACATACATGTTTGTGATGGAAAAACTGTGCGGATGCAAGAGTTCCATCTGGAAGCTACTAGGTTGACATGGGCGCCAAGATTTCGCCCTTTCTTGGACCAATCACAGTGGCCTGAGTACCATGGCCCTCATATTAGGCCAGACCCTCTTCTGAAGGTGGAGATGAAGGGTAGAAGGAGAACTAAGAGGTTCAGGGGTGATATGGATGACCTGGCTGGATACACTGGCATGAAACAATTTGGTAGCGGTCATTTCATGGAGGCTCCTAACACTATCAACTGTGGGGTGTGCGGTGAAGGGGGACACAATGAGCGGACATGCAAGAATAAGAAAACCAAAAAAAGAAAAACAAGTCATGGAGGCGGCACCGATGGTGAACGAGGTGGAAGAGGTGACGGTGGTGGTGGTCGAAGAAGCACAAGTGTCAGAGGTGGTAGTGGTGGTCGTAGAGGGAGCACAAGTGCTAGAGGTGCTAGTGTTCGTAGAGGGAGTACAAGTGCTAGAGGTGGTGGTCGAGCTAGCACAAGTGCTAGAGGTGGTGGTCGAGCAAGCACAAGTGCTAGTGGTGGTGGTCGAGCTAGCACAAGTGCTAGAGGTGGTGGTCGAGCTAGCACAAATGCTAGAGGTGGTGGTCGAGCAGGCACAAGTGCTAGAGGTGGTGGTGGTCGGAGAGGAAGCACAAGTGCTAGAGGTGGTGGTGGTCGTAGAGGAATGGTTGATAATGGATCGGCCTTCGGTTATTTGCTTAATCCAGATGGTTGATCTAATAATAATGGTATATTATTTGTTCATACAATTCCTAGCATTTATTCATTTACTGTATTTACGCATTTACTCTCTTTATGTCTTGTGCTAACAATTGTTCTTTTTGTAGGCATGGCTTCATCCGGTTCCAGGACGAGGCCGGCGTGCGCGGACCAAGAGGACATGCCGAAGACGTGGATGGAGGCCAGTTTGGACAAGGAGAAGGAGAAGAATGTGCCCACACCATCATGTTGGTGTGCTGATGTTTGCAAGCTGAAGGTGTCCACTGACCGCAACAAGTAATGGACAGAAGGTAGAAGGTTTTTCGTGTGTCCCAACTATGCACATGATCGTCGAAGGCCAACTAACGCATATGACATACCACCGGTATGTTAGGTGTACATACAAAAAACATCAACAAGTTGTCACTCATATGTCTAACAAAAACATGGTTTATATGTAGTCCCCTCCTCCACTTTGCAAGTACTTCACTTGGATAGATCACGAGGTACCAAAAGATGTCCAAGAGGACCAACGTCGAGATTGGTTACGGAGGCAGCGCCTATTCGAGGAGTCCTATGCACGGGGATTGGAGCGGGAGCGTCGTGAGAAGGAGGCTCGTGAGCGCAAGAAGCGTGAGGAAGAGAGGGCACGCAAAGAGAAGGAGGCTCGTCAAGAAGAGAGGGCAAGAAAACTTGCAAGGGCTCGCGATGCACGAGAGGAGGACGAGGCACGTGACAAGAAGGGAAAGTGGCCCCGTACTACTCAGTAGACAAATGGAAAGGCACCGGCGTCGATGATGAACTGTCTAGACTTTGTTTAATGTATGAACTTGTTATTCGAGACCTTGTGTGGTCATGAACTACTTATGTCATTCGAGACTATTTGAGATTATGTGCAAACTATGTTCGTCATTCGAGACTAGTTAGTATGCTTTGTTCATATTTTTGGTTGAGACTAGCATGCTTTGTTCATATTTAAGAGTGTTTGCTACAAGTTGATAAGCAAAAACATTAACAAAAGACAGAAGTGTGTGCAAAAACACCAGGTCCACACCCAGACGCCAAGGTCCATGGTGTATGGCTCATTTTGCTCGCGCAGGAGACCAGACAAGCTGTCTGGTGTGTTTGATGGACAACTAGACGCCAAGGTCCATGGCGTCGCCTCCACACCAGCACGCTTAGGGACCACGGCATCCGCTCGCTTTTTCGCGCAGTGACCAGACAAGCTGTCTGGTGTGTCTGATGGACATCCAGACGCCAAGGTCCATGGCGTCGCCTCCACACCCCAGACGCCGGGGACCTGGCGTCGGCTTGCTTTGTTTCGCAGTGACCGACAAGCTGTCTGGTGTGTCTGATGGACATCCAGACGCCAAGGTCCATGGCGTCTGGTGTCCAGAGAGCATTCTTGCAGTTATCTGTCTGATGGATAAGATTCGAGCGGATAAGATTTTTTGGGCCCACCTCTAGCCCTCTCATCCATTCATCTCCACCTCTACCCTCTCATTTCACTCATATCCACCCACTCTCACCTCTAGCCCGCCAACGCCACTCCCTCATCCAAAGACCCTAACCCCCTCGGATCTCTCACAAATTGGTCCGGTTTCACCGTTGGATCTTCGTGATTTCGAGACTAGAAGGTAAATCAACTCCACCCCCTTTTTGGTTGGTTTAATTTATCATACTTTTGTGAAAACCCTAGTTTGTTTTCCTCGTGGTTTAATGTATCATAGGTTAGCTACTAAGAGATTTGTGTGTTGTAGATGGCTAAGGAAACTCAGTGGGTGCTTAGCCCTGTTGTTCATGTGCAAGGCTTGTCTCCATGTATTGTGCAAGTTAGTGAAGTGGACCTCACTTTCGATTGGTTGAAGACTAAATTCATGTTGAAGCAAGGGTTGAAGGAAGAGGATTTTGTGTACTACGTCAGCAGGAGGCAGTCAGATGGCCCCGGGGAAAGAAAATTGGTTGACATAACTGATGATGACAAGATTCAAGAAATGCTGAAAGAATGGGAATGGAAAAGGGTTGTTGACTTGCATTGCTACAGGAAACCGAGTTATATGTGATGTTCATGTCGTTTCAACCATCGTGGTTGTCGGTGTCAAAACCGGCGGATCTCGGGTAGGGGGTCCCGAACTGTGCGTCTAGGCGGATGGTAACAGGAGACAAGGGACATGATGTTTTACCCAGTTTCGGGCCCTCTTGATGGAGGTAAAACCCTACGTCCTGCTTGATTAATATTGATGATATGGGTAGTACAAGAGTGGATCTACCACGAGATCAAGGAGGCTAAACCCTAAAGCTAGCCTATGGTATGATTGTTGTAATGTATGTTGTGTCCTACGGACTAAAGCCCTCCGGTTTATATAGACACCGGAGAAGGCTAGGGTTACACAGAGTCGGTTACAATGGTAGGAGATCTACATATCCGTATCGCCAAGCTTGCCTTCCATGCTAAGGAAAGTCCCATCCGGACACGGGACGGAGTCTTCAATCTTGTATCTTCGTAGTCTTGGAGTCCGGCGGACGATGATAGTCCGGCTGTCCGGACACCCCCTAGTCCAGGACTCCCTCAGTGGTCATGAACTACTTATGTCATTCGAGACATTGTATGTGATGAACTTCTCATTCGAGACTATTTGTGTAATTTGAACTATGTTTGTAATTTGCTATGTCATTCGAGACATTGTATCGTAGACCATCGTGGTCATGAACTATGTTTGTCATTTGCTATTATCGTAGACCATCATGGTCATGAACCTTGTGTGTGTGTTCAACTATAGTGGTATGAAAAGACTATGCAATGCTTATGTATGTATGTTATTCGAGACTATAAGTGAAAAGACAAAACTATAAGTGAAAAGACAAGTGTTGTCTGCACCAGGACCATACGCCAAGGACCCTGGCGTCTGGCTCCCCTGCTTTACCCTGTTTCTGGTGTCAGTCGACAGCCAGACGCCAAGGACCCTGGCGTTTGGTCCCCTGACTTACAGCCAGACGCCAAGGACCCTGGCGTCTGGTACCCTGTGCATATAAATGACTAAATGAGTCCTCCTTTTGACAGATTTCATCAACATTTCATGGCAATCAATGAATTCATAGACATCACAGGAAACAACAATTCACATAAATCACATCATTGAGTACTACTTTTAAACGACAAATTCATGTCAAACATTCATAGCAACTTCACGAATCCAGTGCAACTTAATTCGAACGGCAACAAGTTCATGGAAAGAAACGATAACAAGTTCATGGAAAGAGACTACACCAAGTTCATCGAAACAAACTAGAACAAGCTCATTGAAACAAACAACAACAACCTCACTTCTTCCTTCCTCTCTTCACGATATCTGCAAGTGTATGCTCCTCCTCTTCGCTAGCCTCATGCTCCTCCTCTTCGCTAGCCTCCTCTGCCTCCGCATCATTGTTGGACTTATATCTTTGCATTCCCGTAGGCATAAATTGATGAGGATACTCCGGACTATGGAATTGAGTGTTCCATATCTTCTTTCTACCTTTCTTGCCCGGTGTCTTAGCTATTGCTTTGCCTTTTTTAGAGCGGGCATTGCCTTGTGTCGGTTGTGTAACCTGTGATGGTTGTGGAGCATCAATATCATACTCATGATCCTCTTGATGTGTTGCATCATACTCATGCTCATCATGATGTGTTGGCTCCTCTTGATGTGCTGGCTCCTCTTCATTGACCTCCTCCTCTATGTCCTCTTCGTTCTGGACATAACGCCGTTTATTAGCTCTGGCGGCATGGCTACAGTGCATACACGCCTTTCGGATCGAGCACCATGGCAAGAAAGCATAGCTTCCATCTTATGGAACCGCTTCTTGAACTTCTGCGACAACACAAAATATGCTATGATATGAGATGCAAATAACTAATCTGCGAAAAGAAACTTTTATAATATATTGCGACTAACCTCCATCGTGCTCCTAAGAGCCCTCTTAGATAATGCACCACCAGGTGGATGACTCAGTGCAACATTGGCATCGTTGACGCACAGAAGCAACTCTCTGCCCTGCAATTCATGAACACACCAAACTTATGTATTTGAAAGAAGACAACATGATGCAAGTATGTTAGAATAGGTCAAACAGACTACCATTTCGTCATGCATCGGTGCATAGTCAACGTGAGCCCTCTCGGTGTCTCTCACGGCCGTGTTGAAGGTCCGATAACCTTCGCAGCCTCCGGTCTTCGACACCAACTCCGACCACTCCTCGTGAGTCCAACCAGGCTTTAGCTTTAACTGTAACGATCCGCATACCACACTTGATACTTCGATATGTTGATCGATTGTGAGGTCTATTCTCGATTGCACTAACATGTCTCTTTGATCCCAAATTTGTATCCACGCACGGTGTTTGTTTGCCCAATCAGATATGTCCTGATTGTTCCTTCGATCGAACCTACAAATGATGCACGATACAAAGCATTAGCAAACATAGACTAATTCAATGCTCTACTACATACTCAAGGACATGCTTGCTCACCGATGCAGAGATAGCATTTCCTCCATGCTCTCCTCAATTGGAATGCCTTGTCTTCTTCCAAATTGTCTTGCCACACGGTCTACAAAGTGCCACTCGACTGCGAAGAAGCATATCATTGGGCACCTCGCCCGCCAAAGATGGCTATCACGCGTGCACATCTCATTAAGATCAAAGCCACGATCTTCCACATAAGGCAACCATTGTACCTGCAAAACAAAGAGATACATTGTTAGATACAAGTTTCATTCTTGACTAAATTTTGCCTCATCGAACTTCTCAATACCTGCTCAGCAGTCAAGGTGTCCAGCTCGTTCATATAGCACTTGTATCGCACATGCGAGCTTCCTGTGTACACTGTCACTTGTTCCCAATAGTACGCAACCGTAGGGCGCCGATATGGATCATCATCATGCACCCCATCATGATTACCCGTGGGTTTGGCATGTTGGGGTTCTTGAAATCAGGCCCAACGGGATCCGCTCCCACATCCACACCGATAGGCTCCAAACAAACCCAGCCAATGAGGATGTATCTCCCTTCCTGTGACATGCCAAGTCAAGCTGCAATCAAACAAACTTGTTAGATATGGAGGCACATGACAAATGCAAGATAAATGATTGCAAATATCTCTTACCTGACGATACAAATATGCTAGTGCAGCCGAACCCCAGCTATACTGGGTATCCCAGTTATTGAGTAGCTCCAGGAACATCCACAGGGCTGAGTTCCCGGTTGCATCTGAGAAGACCACCTTGGTTAGTACATACCAAAGATAGGCCCGCGTCATCGCTGCACAACCACGCCATTGGCACCCTCGTGGCACGGATTGGTGTCTCCTCTGACTAGTTTTAGCCAAGAATGCCTCACTCTCGCGGTATCGGCCTTGCCTTCTTGAGGGTCGTCGGGCTGAACACCAATTAAAATGCCTGTCCGTTCTCGCCAATTAACGACGCTGACACGACCGGTAACAGCTTGTCCGTCGATAGGAAGGCCGCTTATCATAGCCATGTCCTCTAGGGTCATCGTCGCTCCCCACATGGAAGGTGGAACGAGTGAATCTCCGCCTCCAATGATCCACAAGTGCGGTCAACGCCGCGTGGTTCATCAATGAGCGCCGCTTAAACCGCAACACAAATGGGAGAAGACCCAATCTCCGAATATAAGGCTCGTCTGCTGGTCGTAAGTAAAGCCATCGTGGAATGACCCTCATGCGCATAGCAACTACAAGCTGCAAATAAAGTGATGTTTTGATCAATACAAGAACACAAATGAGAAACAAAGAAATTTGACAAGTCTTGCTTCTTACCTTTCCATTCTCAATGGCACGAGCACGATGCTCCTTATCCCACTCATCGATTAATCCGCATACCAAGGTCCATCATCATCCGCCATCCTACAAAACAAATCACAAACATCTATGAATATATGAACAATATCAAACAATAAAAATTATGTCTTTTGCAAAAAAATTATAATCATCTATGAATATATGAACAATATCCGCCATCATCATCATCTCTTTTGCAAAAAAATTATGCCACCTATATATTCAACTATATTGTCATACCTTCACCCACTTCACACATATAATATTCAAATATATGAACAATATCTCTTCATCCACTTCACACATATAATATTTTTCTAAATATATTTGCTTGCCAAAGTAGTCTTTCTCAGATTCAAACAAATATTATGCCATCTATATATTCAACATATAGCTAATTTACTAGCACATGCATAAATCATCTTCTCAAATATACGCACATCATCTTTCAATCAAATAAAATTCGCAAACAATATGGTGTCACATAACCATATGCAAAATTTTATCATATGCAACATCTCTCTCTCCCTTAAAACACTCATATTCAAAACATATGCAAATACATAACATCTAATTTATACAACCCAATCTGTGGAACAAATCATGTCACATACAACCATCAATTTCATCATCTCTTTTGCAAAAAAAAAGCCAATAGGATAATCTACATATGAACCAAACAATTTCAAATTGCATACATATTTACAAACACATCATCTACTATCTACAAATCAACTATACCATCTAACAACTACACAAAATTTACTAAAACAAAAACAACAAGTACTCATCTAACATCTCCCAATGATGAATAATGCAACCAAAAAGAGATGTTCTAATCAAAACAAATTGGAGGGAATGGGGGAGAATACCTCAAGGATGCTTGGGGGCCTCAGATCCACAAATTTGGGTGGAGGATGGAGTAGATCAAGGGGGGATTTGGTGTGAGGGAGAAGAGGGGCGAGAGAAAAGTTCCTCTGTTCTTGCGTTCGGCCGCCGCCAGGGAAAGGTTGGGGATGGGTGGGCTGGGCCCGCGCGTGGTGTAAACCTACCAGGGCCAGACGCCAGGGTCCTTGGCGTCTGGCCCCTTTGCCACGTCAGCGGGTCAACGGGCAGACGGGCACTGCGGGCCAGGGGCCAGACGCCAGGGTTCGTGGCGTCTGCTTCGCAACTCAGACGCCAGGGATGTTGGCGTCACCTAAAAAGGTCAGAAACGAAATTTGTTTTGGAACGAGGTCAAAGCGGGATTTTGTTAGCCTTTAAGGTCATAACAGTAATTTTGTCCACTCTTTCCCCTCGCCGCCACCGGCAAACCAGCACGCCACTCCTCCACATCGCTGCCTCCCCCCGCCCGGCACCGTCCCGATTGATTGGTGGTAAGACGAGACACACGGATCCCCGAGGCCCCGACACACCCGCCGAGCACGCGCGCAGCAGGGCAGCGCATGCAGCAGCTCGGTGGATCGATCGTACCGGCCATCCCGTGGATGTGCATCTCCCCTGGCTCGCCGCCAAAACCGCAAGCCACGCACGCCGCAATCTGCACCTCCTCCACCGGCTCGCCCACATGCCAGCACGCGCGCATCCATGCCACTTTCGGATTGCCGGCTACGTCGTCCATCTCTGCATAACTACTCCCCTAGTCCCCTAGTCTCCTCTCTCCAGCCATCGTTCCCCGTGACGAGAGCACGAGATTCCCACCGATTCGGTCGGGTTGCTGCCTGCGGCGACGTCGCTTCTCTTCCTCCACTCGTTCCATCCACCCCGCGCCCTATAAAAACCTCCGCTTCGAGATCTGCCCCTGCCGGGGGTGTCGGGTCGCGGCTAGCGCGCGCCCCCGCGATCTCCACAGAATTCTGCTGTCGGCCGTCGTTGGAGCCGGCCGGAACAGCAGATCGATCGAGGCCGTCAACGCCGATCAATCAATGATCGAGGATTGAAACAGGAGCCGTTGAGAAATCACAAATACTAAGTCAGGTTCATGTACATGGCACGATTTACTTCATATACTCCATACATTAAGCATATCTAATACTACTGGACAATGGGAGGAATAATGAACACATGTTGTGCGAGCTAGTGGCAAAAACTGTTAAATTGGCAGAAGGTTCTCTCATCTCATCGCCGCAAGTAGGCGGCGTATGAGCTAGCGTGGTGAGTAGCCCAGCGATCTGTCACAACTGTATGTGTCCCCAGAGTTTAGTGGCAATAATTGGAATCCAGGACAGGGTTCTATTCCCTTGTGAGTGGCAATCATGTTAATTTATTCAGTTAGGTTAAGCCCATAAACTAGAGCACAAAACCAGTAGCTAGGATTGATGGCATGGCATCTCAAATCATGTTTGTAAGATCAGAACACATACGTACAAACATCTTTGCACAAAGCAAGGGGGGCCAATGGCTTATAAAAGAGGTTATAATACTGGTGTGTTAGTGTAATCCAAGCATGAGAGGATTGTTTATGAAATGGCTGCTCTGACCGGTACTGAATCTGATGGCCACTATACTCTGGGATTGCTCGTTGGCCATTGCTTATAATTTACGAAAAAACTAATGATCACACGTGTGGCATGTTGCACATCGTCCACACGTCTCCTTTACCACTTATTTTGCCACATGTGAACAAATGACGCCAGCAGGATTTTTTTGGTTTTCGGCTTAAAAATATTTTATCTCCTAATTAAAAAGTCGAATTAAAAATCCGTTTTCACCATTAAATCCGCCTCGACGAGATCTTCAAAACTAGAACCCATGTTGATATGTTTTGACAAAAACTTTTTTTGCCCAAAAGTTGCTATGATGTTTACACTGCAGTTGCCATAGGGCTTAGAGTAAAGTTGCCATGTGGCAATTTCAGTTTATAAAGCATGGCACTTTTAGTATTTTGATGATGGCAACTCCAGTACTTTGACTATAAAAATTATTTTTTGTATGAACCATGGCAATTTTAAGTGCATGTATCATGGCAATTTTAGTTTATGGTTCATGGCAAGTCTAGTTTCTTAATTCCCCATTTTATAAATGTTAAAATTTACTTTTAAATGTAGAAGAAAATAGCTGAAATATATCATGGCAACTTCAGTGTAAACACCATGGCAATTCATGTGCAATAGACATGGCAACTTTTAACCGAATTTTTTTTCGTCGAAATATATCAACATGGGATCTAGTTTCGAAGATCTCGTCGCGAGGGATTTAATGGTGAAAACGGATCTTCAATCGGAATTTTCGTTTAAGAGATAAAACATTTTTAAAACTGAAAATTCAAAAAGATTTCCACATGCATGCATGCGGTGACGTGACGCAGTCTGTGTGTTATAGGGCGTGTGGGCGGGTTTCGCTCCTACCACACGTGTGGGCGTTAGCGTTATCCATAATTTATACTCCCTCAATCCGTCCTAAAATTCTAAGACAAGAATTTTGGGACGGAGATAATAATTGGCTAGCCCCGATGCATACCCGGGGAATTGATTTGTATTCTATTTCTTTCAGTTCATGGCAATGCATGGTAGCGCTCGGCTGTCCCTATTAATTTGGCGTGAATCCACCGGCACGAGTTTAAATATGTAACACTCATAATGATCACAAAGCGTCGGGAACTAAAAAGAACAAGATCCGGATTAGTTGGTAATGGTGATTCCATTATTTCTGAGAAAAATGGAAACCTACCGTACATACAAATTCCGTTTCTTCTGAAGCTTTATATTTTTTTTTTGATAAAGGATACATATTTATATTTTTTACAAGAAGGATAGATATTTATATAATTATAAAAAGCAAAAATTCCAATAAACTTGAATGTAAATGTTTATGTACTTAAAATGAATTCTTCATCTCATATTATAAAACATTCCATCAAACAAAAATGAAAAAAAAACCACATGTATTTAGAAAGAGTTCATGTATCAGTGAAGAGTTGTTCATAAGTGCAACATACATATTATTATAAAAATATTCATGTGAAATATAAAAGATGAAAACAAAACACAAGTGAAAAACGGGAAAAAGAAAAGAAAGAAAAGCGAAAGAAGAAAATGCCAACCATTATTTGGCCGGCTAATATACGAGAGAGTATTATTGGGCCGGCTAATTCTGGTGTGGTTTGATCGAGACGAGGAAAAGAAGAAATGGGCTCCCTGTCTCGTCGAGATCTCGGCATGGTGCATGCATGCTTTTAGAATGTCTCAAAAAAAGCATGCTTTTAGAAATAGCCAATTGTGCAGGCGACGACGACGTGGGATAGATTTGCGTGATGAGAGAGATCGTTGTGTATCAATTGATTGGATCGGAAGCAGAACATAATCGTGAGAGACGTGCCTGTCTGAACTGACAAAACAATGCGTCGAGAGGGCGCAGGACTGCAGACGCGGTGTGCATGCATGCATGCATGCATATACAGTAGTACTCTCTCCGTCCGAAATTTTTTGTCCCAATCTTATCTCTCAAATGGATATGTACTCCCTCCGACGCCTCCGTAAACAGTGGTGAAGCTAGCATCGGATTACTCTTAGGGCTAAGCTTGAGTGATGCACTTTAGTGATTTTATATATTGTGTATAAGAAACAATTGCATATGATATTGTTATCATGCCTAGGGCTATAGCCCCAACTGCCCTAGGCCTGTCTCCGCCACTGTCCGTAAAGAAATATAATAGCGTTTAGATCACTAAAATAGTGTTCTAAATGCTTTTATATTTGTTTATAGAGGGAGTATCTAACACTAACTTGATGCTAGAGACATCCATCTGAGAGACAGGTTTTTTCGGACGGAGGGAGTACTTATATAGTCGAATCATCTCATCATGGCAGGTTGTTGAACGCACGGTTACTCGTCTTCTAAAGCATGTCTAACCATCACGGGGGTACTAGCACCAGCATTATATCATGGGCTGCTTAGCGAGATTGTGTAAAAATGGTGTGGTTAGTGGTTACTGAACTGCGGGAGAGAACGATCAACACATGACACCATCCACGCACATCGTGCCCATCCATGAGACCAAAGAACAGGCAAAGGGTCCGATCGACAGGAAATGACCCGTGGATGCAAGTGGCAAATGCGCGAGCACAGCCCGTCATGTCACACATATATGCGGACTGGGGAATATACCGCTGCCTTATACCCCACGACCTCGGATTTGATCACGCGACGGAGATAGCAGCAGTACGGTCTTTTCGCCGGTGCGATCGATCGAGCTGTCGAATTCCGGGAGCGGAGGCGGTGGTCCATGGTGACATGGCACTGAGATTTCAGAGGGTGCTGGGTGGTGGTGGTATCTGTATCTTTGCTCACTTGGCCCATGCGTCTCCACTCACGTCCCGTCGGTCTCATGGGCGCGATTCCGTCAGGCAGTTCACCCAGCTAGGATAACAGCGAGCTCCGTCTTTGCGTTGATCATCTGCACAGGCCAAAGGGACAGGCAGAGGTGCGCGCGCGAGAAAAAAAAGACTCCCAGGTTGTCCCTCCTTTTGGCACGCACTCTACGTGCGTTCACCGTGTGCAGAGTCGACATGCGCTGTTTCTGAGTTTCTCCGCTGCGTGTGAATCAAATGTGAAGTGCTCGCAACTTCTCCTTGACGTGACAAAAGTAAAGTTTGTGTGCCCTCTGGCGTCAGGACGAGGCTGACTCCCCGGAGCAATGGGAGACGGCCGGCCGGCTCAGGAGGAATCAGCAAAGCCAGGCGGGTGCGGTGGGTAGAATGTGATCCCGATACCACAACCGTCACCGTCGAAGCCAAACCACGGCTTTGTTCCATGTCAGTCAGTCAGGCTCGGACTTTTCGTCGCTCCCGACGCCGACGGCAGGGCACGGGCCGATGTTGGAGCGCTTGCAGCTCGCGTACAAGCAAACCTGGGAATGGTTTGGACTGAAACTATAGTTTCAGATCGGTTTTCCTATTGGTCTCCTTTGGTTTGGATTAAATGGGCTGACCTTCTAATGTAGACTGGTTTGGTTTTGGTTTTTTATATTATCGGCTTGGTCTGGTTTGGTCTGGTCATAGACTAAACGGTCTCAAACCGCTCCAACCCATGGATTGATAACAAAATCAGCCACCAGCTTCCCTTCCGGATCAAAGAAAGCATGCATTGGCAACGTCTTCCTCGTCTTCTGCACTGCCGGTGTCGACCATGCTCCTGCTCTCTCAATGACATGTCCGTGCTCTGGCATGTACCCGATCGGCATGTACTGCGCCAGCACGGAGACGCAGACCAGAATCGACCAACTTCTTTGGGCGCTCGTCTTGCGAGCCTCGGCCTACTACGGCACGGCCATCGTCTGCTCCTCCTCCTCGGCAATCAGGCGCCTTGTGCAGTGCTGCGGCAATGTACCCCGGCAGGACTGCACGCTCTGCGTGGCCGCGGCGGTGCGGGTACGGGCCACAAGCTAAGCCTTCTTCTCAACACCCAGAACACCACCGGCATGGACCTGGTCACTTTCGACCGAGCGCAGGGGAAGTTCATGTCCGGCAACGGCGCGAACAATGAGCTCGCAACGGACACGGTGCATCTCAGATGCTGCGGCGGCGGCGGAACCAAGACGACCATCTACAGGCTTGGGTATTGCGCCAGGGACATCACGGCGGCGGACTGCGGCTGTGCGTGGCGCACACGGTGGCCGAGCTGCCCAACTACGGTCAGACCGCATGATATACAAATACAACAGTTGCATGGCGCTCTATGAAGTGTACCGCTACTTCTTCCCGCTCAACGGCGCCGGCGAGTTGGCCGACGAGGTCGAACAGTGCAAATAGGATTTCCTTAACCCGTGATGGATGGAGTTCAGCTATAGTCAACTACAGTGCTTATATCTAGCATTATAGGATGCACGTACATTGTGGTGAGTAACATGCACATGCAGCAGCAACTAATTGCCCTTCCAACGCCTCTGTTCTCTTCCAGTAGTAATCGGACACACCCTTGGTTTGAAACTTCAGTTTCAGACTGTATGCGGGTGAATAATTTGGATTGGTTTGGCTTGAAAATACGTACAGTTTGGATTGGTTTGGATTGTAGCATTCACTATTTAGTCTGGTTTGGTTTGGTTGATGCCCTTATACCTGTATGGGTTGAGCTGGATTCAATCTGGATTACAAACTATTCCCAGGCTTGTACAAGTGTGTGGTGCCGCAGGGAAGAAGGCGATGGAAAGGTGTGGTGCGGTACACGCGTCGCCGTCGTGGGGCGTGCGGTACGAGATGCATGGCCAGCCGATGCCCATGGAGGGCAACGCTACCGACAGCTAGAGCAACGGATCGGGCCGGGCCAGCGCGCCGACGTCCGAGGCGCGGAGAGCCGTGCACGCAACGGATGGATGGTGCGCTGCCGGGACCAGCCACTCGCCACAGTCCGCTGATTGCGCTTGCTTTGGGAGCCATTCGAAGGAGGAACTTCATCTCACCAAGAAGGTACCCAGCTTTGCACGATCGGCATTTGTTGAATACACAGCTCAGATCAGGGGCAAGCAGTCAGTGCTAAAAATAACGCGTCCCATGCCGAAACTCTCCGCCATATGTATAGCTTTCATCAGTGCCATTGCTTCTGCCTGTAGCGCTTCAGAGATAGCTGATAGTTTACCCGATGCAGCAAAGAGAATCTAGCCCATTGAATCCCTTGCAATACAACTCCATCCAGCCATGTTTTTTTTTTCAAAATGGAGGCAAAAGATTTGTCTCATATATTAAATAAGGAGAGAAAGAGTTTTACAAGTGGCCACAATAACGGCATGGCAATTACTCAAGAGACATAATAAGCCCTAGTTTCTTAGCACCCGCAGTAACCCAAAGTTTCGCCTCATTGACAATCATCTGCAGAAGAATCGGTGGTGGCGCACTCTTGTGGCGAAACATTCGGGAGTTTCTCTCGTTCCATATCGTCCAAGAGACGAGCATGGTGAGGGAGGCCATCGCACGACTATTGGGCTTGTGCATGTCGGTTCTTTTATCCCACCACTTGAAAACGGATCTTGCAAGATGCCACGCGGAGGGGTCCAGGTGATCTAGGCCAAGCTTGTCGATGACCAATCGCCAAAGCCTAATAGTGTAGCGGCACTTAAAGAAAAGGTGTGCACCCGTTTCATGCTCCCATTTGCAGAGAGGGCACATACCACAATTCGCCCAACCCCGCTTCTCCAAACGGTCGGCCGTCCAAATACGATCTTGTAGCGCCAGCCAAGCAAATAATTTGACCTTAGGAGGGGCCCAAGCCTTCCAAACCATGACGTCCATGGGCGACAATGTTAGACCAAGGAACTGCGCCTTGTATGTAGTAGCCGCCGAGTAGGCCCCATCAATGGAGTGCTTCCAGACAATGTCATCCTCGATGCCATCCACGAGGTGGAAGTCCGTGACAAGCATCCAAAGGGTGAAGAATTCTCGAACGTGGGCCCATGAGATGATGGTGTTGCGATCGATCTTGAGCATCCAAGCATTTCCGAAAAGGGCCTCACGCACCTTCCAATTTTTTCTCCTCGAGGCCTCATAAATTAGCGGAGGAATATCCCTTCGCTTGCACCCCCATGTTTGTTTCACTGAAGAAAGATGCATCAATGTCACCATTGGACTGTCATATTTAGCAAGCGCACATGGTGGACGGATGGTCGACGATCACGGGCACGGGTCGGCGCGGTTGCACGCTACCCGAAACATACCCAACGCAACCACAATGCAAGTTTCGCTCGGCAGGGACACTGTTTATGTTGTCCCAAGCGTGTCAAGGAGGTTTGTGGTAGCAGGTCCTGAGATTGTGCACGTCCTAAACGCACTTCTCAAAAATGCATTTTAAACTGTATGACGACACATTTTTTGTCTTTTTTCACAGGCCAAGGAAAAGGTTGTTTTTCCGCGAAACTTTCTGCGCGCATATAGAATGTGAACATGTGTGCGCGAGACTTTTTTCAGGATTTTTTTGGCATTTAGAAATGAGTTTTCCACAGTGGGTTCATATGCTCATAGGTTCATCCATGCAGTTCCCCAAGTCCTGAGTGCAATTTCACTGGATCGTTCCAAGCCCGTGACCATGTACGCATTAACGGTGATGAGCGCAGCTGAAGGACATTTCTTTTCCTATTTGGAGGAGGCCACTATCAACTTGATAATTAAACTTTTTTTCAGAATATTACATCTCTTATCATAATTACGGTTCTGTCATTAAAGCATCTACAGCTGGGCTCCACAAACTCCGAGTGGACGGCCGAGTCAGAAAAACCCGACCCAGACGCACCCCTCATTTCGGCCGTGGTCGTCCGGGCTGACCGACACTCTGCCACCATTTCACTCCCAATTCCATTGCCTATCTTGCTGCCTTCGTGTCCATGTGCGAGAACTTCCTGGGTTGTCGACCGCACTGGGGTCTCTTTACACATATTCACATCGCGCGCCACAGACGGTGAAAAGGCGAATCCGGATGATGAGAGGACTAAGGTTATCCAGATGTGGGGGGGGGTCTTGGGATCCAGATGAGGAGTAAGAGTACTTTTCCGGCCATGACCCTTCCTGAGTCGGTTAGAGGGTGGCAGTCGACCTGGTTCTACTGCCAAGACGAGTCGACGCCGAGGCAGTCGATGTTGGAAATATGCCCTAGAGGCAATAATAAAAGTATTATTATATTTCATTGTTCATGATAATTGTCTTTTATTCATGCTATAACTGTATTATCCGGAAATTGTAATACACGTGTGAATACATAGACCACATTATGTCCCTAGTGAGCCTCTAGTTGACTAGCTCGTTGTGATCAACAGATAGTCATGGTTTTTTGGCTATGGACATTGAAAGTCGTTGATAACGGGATCACATTATTAGGAGAATGATGTGATGGACAAGACCCAATCCTAAGCATAGCACAAAGATCGTGTAGTTCGTTTGCTAGAGCTTTTCCAATGTCAAGTATCTCTTCCTCCGACCATGAGATCGTGTAACTCCCGGATACCGTAGGAGTGCTTTGGTGTATCAAACGTCACAACGTAATCGGGTGACTATAAAGGTGCACTACAGGTATCTCCGAAAGTGTCATTGGGTTGACACGGATCGAGATCGATTTGTCACTCCGTATGACGGAGAGGTATCTCTGGGCCCACTCGGTAATGCATCATCATAATGAGCTCAAGGTGACCAAGGTGTTGGCCACGGGATCATGCATTATGGTACGAGTAAAGTGACTTGCCGGTAACGAGACTGAACAAGGTATTGGGATACCGATGCTCGAGTCTCGGGCAAGTAACGTACCGATTGACAAAGGGAATTGTATACGGGTTTGATCAATCTCGACATCGTGGTTCAACCGATGAAATCATCGTGGAACATGTGGGAGCCAACATGGGTATCCAGATCCCTCTGTTGGTTATTGACCGAGAGTGGTCTCGGTCATGTTCAGATGTCTCCCGAACCCGTAGGGTCTACACACTTAAGGTTCGGTGACGCTAGGGTTATTAGGAAGACTAGTATGTGACTACCGAATGTTGTTCGGAGTCCCGGATGAGATCCCGGACGTCACGAGGAGTTTCGGAATGGTCCGGAGGTGAAGTTTTATATATGGGAAGTTGTCATGCGGACACCGGAAAGTTTCGGGGGCTTATCGGTATTGTACCGGGGCCACCGGAGAGGTTCCGGGGGTCTACCGGGAGGGGCCACCCCTCCCGGAGGGCCCCATGGGCTGAAGGGAAGGAGCCAGCCCATAGAGGGCTGGTGCGCCCCACCTTGGGCCCATGCGCCTAGGGTTGGGGGGGGAAACCCTAGCGGGGCGCACCCATGCCTTGGGGGGGCAGTCCCCCTGGTCGCCGCCCCCTCTAGATCCCATCTAGAGGGTCGGCCCCTGCCCTTCCCTATAAATAGGGGGTGAGGAAGGAGGGCTGTACACACATCCAAGGCGCAGCCCTCCCTCCCCAACACATCTCCTCCTCCGTAGTCGCTTGCGAAGCCTCGCCGAGTCTCGCTGCATCCACCACCACGCCGTCGCTGCCGTTGGAGCAATCTTCCTCAACCTCTCCTTCCCCTTGCTGGATCAAGAAGGAGGAGACGCCTCCGCCCCGCACGTGTGTTGAACGCGGAGGTGCTGTCCATTCAAGACTTGGACATCGGTGATCTGAATCACGCCGAGTACGACTCCATCATCACCATCCCTTGAAAGCTTCGCACGTGATCTACAAGTGGTATGTAGATGCAAACTCACTCCCTTGACTCGTTGCTTAGATGAACTCATAGATGGATCTTGGTGAAACCGTAGGAAAAATTTTAATTTTCTCGCAACGCTCCCCAACAAAGGGCATCATGAGCTAGGTCTATGCGTAGTTCTCTAATGCACAAGTAGAACACAATTTTGTTGTGGGCGTGGATCTTGTCAACTTGCTTGCCACTACTAGTCTTTTCTTGCTTCAGCGGTATTGTGGGATGAAGCGGCCCGGAACAACCTTACACGTACGCTTACGTGAGACCGGTTCCACCGATTGACATGCACTAGTTGCATAAGGTGGCTGGCGGGTGTCTGTCTCTCCCACTGTAGTTTTAGCGGATTCGATGAAAAGGGCCCTTATGAAGGGTAAATAGAAGTTGACAAAATCACGTTGTGGTTATTCGCAGGTAAGAAAACGTTCTTGCTAGAACCCAATTGCAGCCACGTAAAAGATGCAACAACAATTAGAGGACGTCTAACTTGTTTTTGCAGCGATTGTTCATGTGATGTGATATGGCCAGAAGTTGTGATGAATGATGAATTGTGATGTATGAGATCATGTTCTTGTAATAGGATTCACGACTTGCATGTCGATGAGTATGACAACCGGCAGGAGCCATAGGAGTTGTCTTTATTTTTTGTATGACCTGCGAGTCATTGAAGAACGCCATGTAAACTACTTTACTTTATTGCTAAACGCGTTAGCCATAGAAGTAGAAGTAGTCGTTGGCGTGACAACTTCATGAAGACACGATGATGGAGATCATGATGATGGAGATCATGGTGTCAAGCCGGTGACAAGATGATCATGGAGCCTCGAAGATGGAGATCAATGAAGCTATATGATATTGGCCATATCATGTCACAACTATATAATTGCATGTGATGTTTATTATGTTTATGCATCTTGTTTACTTAGAACGACGGTAGTAAATTAGATGATCCTTACAACAATTTCAAGAAGTGTTCTCCCTAACGTGCACCGCTGCTACAGTTTGTCGCTTCAAGCACCACGTGATGATCGGGTGTGATAGATCCTTACGCTCACATACAACGGTGTAAGACAGTTTTACACAGCAAAACACTTAGGGTTAACTTGACGAGCCTAGCATGTACGCACATGGCCTCGGAACACGGAGACCGAAAGGTCGAACACGAGTCGTATGGAAGATACGATCAACATGAAGATGTTCACCGACGATGACTAGTCCGTCTCACGTGATGATCGGACACGGCCTAGTCGACTCGGATCGTAACACTTAGATGACTAGAGGGATGTCTAATCTGAGTGGGAGTTCATAATTTGATTAGATGAACTTAATTATCATGAACTTAGTCTAAAACCTTTGCAAATATGTCTTGTAGATCAAATGGCCAACGCCATGTCAACATGAACTTCAACGCTGCTCCTAGAGAAAACCAAGCTGAAAGATGATGGCAGCAACTATACGGATCGGGTCCGAACCCGAGGATCATCCTCATAGCTGCCAGAAGCAATATGTCCTAGAAGGACCGCTAGGTGACGCCCCCGCCCCAGAGAACCTAGACGTTATGAACGCTGGCAAACTCGTGTTGATGATTACTCCCTCGCTCAAGGCGGCATGCTTTACACTTAGAACCGGGCTCCAAAAGCATTTTGAGCATCACGGAGCATATGAGATGTTCGAAGAGCTGAAACTGGTTTTCCAAGCTCATGCCCGGGTCGAGAGATATGATGTCTCCGACAAGTTCTATAGTTGTAAGATGGAGGAAAACAGTTCTGTCAGTGAGCACATACTCAAGATGTCTGGGTTGCACAACCGTATGACCCAACTGAACATTAACCTCCTAGATGAGGCGGTCATTGACAAAATCCTTCAGTCGCTCCCACCAAGCTACAAGAGCTTTGTGATGAACTACAACATGCAGGGATGGTGAAGACCATTCTGAAGTGTTCTCACGTGAAGTCAGCAGAGGCTGAAATCAAGAAAGAACATCAAGTGTTGATGGTCAATAAGACCACTAAGTTCAAGAAGGGCAAGGGCAAGAAGAACTTCAAGAAGGACGGCAAGGATGTTGTTGCGCCCGTAAGCCGCCATCGAAGAAGTCAAAGAATGGACCCAAGCCCGAGATCGAGTGCTTTTATTGCAAGGGAAGGGTCACCGAAGAGGAACTGCCCCAAATACTTAGCGGATAAGAAGGCCGCAACACCAAAGGTATATTTGATATACATGTAATTGATGTGTACCTTACCAAGACTGTAGTGACTCTTGGGTATTTGATACCGTGCCGCTGCTCATATTTGTAACTCACAGCAGGAGCTGCGGAATAAACGGAGACTGGCGAAGGACGAGGTGACGATGCGCGTCGGGAATGGTTCTAGAGTCGATGTGATCGCCGTCGGCACGCTGCCTCTACATTTACCTACGGGATTAGTTTTGAACCTTAATAATTGTTATTTGGTGCCAAGTTTGAGCATGAACATTGTATCAGGATCTCATTTAATGCGAGATGGCTACTCATTTAAATCCGAGAATAATGGTTGTTCTATTTATATGAGAGATATGTTTTATGGTCATGCTCCGATGGTCAATGGTTTATTCTTAATGAATCTTGAGCGTAATGTTACACATATTCATAGTGTGGATACCAAAAGATGTAAAGTTGATAACGATAGTCCCACATACTTGTGGCACTGCCGCCTTGGTCACATTGGTGTCAAGCGCATGAAGAAGCTGCATGCTGATGGACTTTTAGAGTCTCTTGATTATGAATCGCTTGACACATGCTAACCATGCCTCATGGGCAAATGACCAAGACTCCATTCTCCGAACAATGGAGCGAGCAACCAACTTGTTGGAAATCATACATACCGATGTGTGCGGTCCAATGAGCGTTGAGGCTCATGGAGGATATCGTTATGTTCTCACTCTCACCGATGACTTAAGTAGATATGGGTATGTCTACTTAATGAAACACAAGTCCGAGACCTTCAAAGGTTCAAGGAATTTCAGAATGAGGTAGAGAATCAACGTGACCGAAAGATAAAGTTCCTACGATCGATCGTGGAGGAGAATACTTAAGTCACGAATTTGGTGCACACTTAAGGAAATGTGGAATCGTTTCACAACTCACGCCTACCGAACACCTCAACAGAACGGTGTGTCCGAACGTCGAATCGCACTCTATTAGATATGGTGCGGTCTATGATGTCTCTTACCGATTTACCGCTATCATTTTGGGGATACGCACTAGAGACAGCTACATTCACTTTAAATAGGGCACCATCTAAATCCGTTGAGACGACACCGTATGAATTATGGTTTGGGAAGAAACCTAAGCTGTCGTTTCTAAAAGTTTGGGGATGCGATGCTTATGTCAAGAAACTTCAGCCTGAAAAGCTCGAACCCAAGTCGGAAAAATGCGTCTTCATAGGATACCCTAAGGAAACTGTCGGGTATACCTTCTACTTAAGATCCGAGGGCAAGATCTTTGTTGCCAAGAATGGATGCTTTCGAAAAGAGTTTCTCTCGAAAGAAGTAAGTGGGAGGAAAGTACAACTCGATGAAGTACTACCTCTCGAATGGGAAAGTGGTGCAGCTCAGGAAAATGTTCCTGTGATGCCCACACCAACTGAAGAGGAAAATAATGATGATTATCAAGGTACTTCGGATCAAGTTGCTACTGAACTTCAGAGGTCCACAAGGACACGCTCCGCACTGCAGTGGTACGACAACCCTGTCCCGGAAATCATGTTGTTAGACAACGGTGAACCTTCGAACTATGAAGAAGCGATGGCGGCCAGATTCCAACAAATGGCTTGAAGCCATGAAACCGAGATAGAATCCATGTATGAAAACAAAGTATGGACTTTGACAGACTTGCCCGATGATCGCGAGCAATAGAAAACAAATGGATTTTTAAGAAGAAGACGGACGCGATGGTAATGTTACCATCTATAAAGCTCGACTTGTCGCTAAGGGTTATCGACAAGTTCAAGGGATTGACTACGACGAGACATTCTCTCCCGTAGTGAAGTGAAGTCCGTCCAATCATGTTAGCAATTGCCGATACTATCATCATGAGATATGGCGATGGACATCAAAATGGCATTCCTTAATGGACATCTTAAGGAAGAGCTGTATATGATGCATCCGGAAGGTTTTGTCGATCCTAAGAACGCTAACAAAGTATGCAAGCTCCAATGATCCATTTATGGACTGGTGCAAGCATCTCGAGTTAGAACATTCGCTTTGATGAGATGATCAAAGAAGTTAGTTTATGCGACTTATGGAGAAGCCTGCATTTACAAGAAAGTGAGTGGGAGCTCAGAGCATTTCTCATATTATATGTAGATGACATACTCTTGATGGGAAATGATATAGAACTTCTGGACAGCATTAAGGCCTACTTGAATAAGTGTTTTTCAATGAAGGAGCTTGGAGAAGCTGCATATATATTAGGCATCAAGATCTATAGAGATAGATCGAGACGCCTCATAGGTCTTTCACAAAGCACATACCTTGATAAGATTTTGAAAAGGTTCAAACTGGATCAGTCCAAGAAAGGGTTCTTGCCTATGTTACAAGGTGTGAGATTGAGCTGTCAATAGATAAAGAAGAGATGAGTGTCATCCCTATGCTTCCGCCATAGGATCTATTATGTATGTCATGTGTGTACTGCACTGATGTAAACCTTGCCGTAAGTTTGGTAGCAAGATACCAAAGTAATCCCGCAAGGAACACCGGACAGCGGTCAAGAATATCCTAAAGTACCGAAAAGGACAAAGGACATGTTTTCGCTTATGGAGGAGACGAAGAGCTCGTCAGAAGGGTTACGCCGACGCTAGCTTCGACTCAGATCTGCATGACTCTAAGTCACAAACCGGATACATGTATATGTTGAATGGTGGAGCAAGAAGCTGGTGCAACCGCAAGCAAAGCGTCGTGGTGGGATCTACGTGTGAAGCGGAGTACATGGCAGCCTCGAGGCAGCGATGAAGCGATTTGGGTGAAGGAGTTCATCACCGACCTAGGAGTCATACCCAATGCGTTGGGGCCGATCAAACTCTTTTGTGACAACACCGAGCTATTGCCCATGCCAAGGAGCCCAGGTTTCACAAGAAGACCAGCACATCAAGCGCCGCTTCAACTCCATCCGTGAAAATGTTCAAGATGAAGACATAGATATTTGCAAAGTACATACGGATCTGAATGTCGCAGATCCGCTGACTAAACCTCTCTCATGAAAGCAAAATATGATCAACACCGTAACTCTATGGGTGTTCGATTCATCACAATGTAACTAGATTGGTGACTCTAGTGCAAGTGGGAGACTGTTGGAAATATGCCCTAGAGGCAATAATAAAAGTATTATTATATTTCATTGTTCATGATAGTTGTCTTTTATTCATGCTATAACTGTATTATCCGGAAATTGTAATACACGTGTGAATACATAGACCACATTATGTCCCTAGTGAGCCTCTAGTTGACTAGCTCACAGATCAACAGATAGTCATGGTTTCTGCTATGGACATTGGATGTCGTTGATAACGGATCACATCATTAGGAGAATGATGTGATGGACAAGACCCAATCCTAAGCATAGCACAAAGATCGTAGTTCATTTGCTAGAGCTTTTCCAATGTCAAGTATCTCTTCCTTCGACCATGAGATCATGTAACTCCCGGATACCTTAGGAGTGCTTTGGTGTATCAAACGTCACAACGAATCGGGTGACTATAAAGGTGCACTAGGTATCTCCGAAAGTGTCTGCTGGGTTGACACGGATCGAGATCGGATTTGTCACTCCGTATGACGGAGAGGTATCTCTGGGCCCACTCGTAATGCATCATCATAATGAGCTCAAGGTGACCAAGGTGTTGGCCACGGATCATGCATTATGGTACGAGTAAAGTGACTTGCCGTAACGAGATTGAACAAGGTATTGGGATACCGACGATCGAAGTCTCGCAAGTAACGCATCAATTGACAAAGGGAATTGTATACGGGTTTGATCAATCTCGACATCGTGGTTCAACCGATGAAATCATCGTGGAACATGTGGGAGCCAACATGGGTATCCAGATCCCGCTGTTGGTTATTGACCGAGAGTGGTCTCGGTCATGTTCGCATGTCTCCGAACTCGTAGGGTCTACACACTTAAGGTTCGGTGACGCTTAGGGTTATTAGGAAGACTAGTATGTGACTACCGAATGTTGTTCGAGTCCGGATGAGATCCCGGACGCCACGAGGAGTTTCGGAATGGTCCGGAGGTGAAGTTTTATATATGGGAAGTTGTCATACGGACACCGGAAAGTTTCGGGGCTTATCGGTAATGTTCCGGGCCACCGGAGAGGTTCTGGGGTCCACCGGTGGGGCCACCCCTCCCGGAGGGCCCCATGGGCCTGAAGGGAAGGAGCCAGCCCTGGAGGGCTGGCGCGCCCACCTTGGGCCAATCGCGCCTAGGGTTGGGGGAAACCCTAGGGTGGTGGGGCGCACCCATGCTTGGGGGCAGTCCCTCCCCTGCCGCCGCCCCCTCTAGATCCCATCTCCCAGGCCCCCTGCCCCTTCCCCTATAAAGGAGGGGTGAGGGAGGGCAGCTGCACACACATCCTTGGCGCAACCCGTCCCTCCCCAACACATGTCCTCCTCCGTACGTCGCTGGCGAAGCCTGTTGAGTAGTCTGCACCAACACCACCACGCCGTCGGCTGCCGCT
This sequence comes from Aegilops speltoides, assembly GCA_021437245.1. Taxonomy (NCBI): domain Eukaryota; kingdom Viridiplantae; phylum Streptophyta; class Magnoliopsida; order Poales; family Poaceae; genus Aegilops; species Aegilops speltoides. The sequence continues at coordinate 544,834,090 of CM038147.1, forward strand.
GAGCATCTTCCTCAACCTCTCCTTTACCCATGCTGGATCAAGAAGTAGGAGACGTCTCCCATCCCGTATGTGTGTTTAACGCGGAGGTGCTGTCCGTTCAGCACTTGGACATCGGTGATCTGAATCACGTCGAGTACGACTCCATCATCACCATCCCCTTGAACGCTTTCGCACGCGATCTACAAGTGGTATGTAGATGCAAACTCACTCCCTTGACTCGTTGCTTAGATGAACTCATAGATGGATCCTGGTGAAACCGTAGGAAATTTTTTAATTTTCTGCAACATTCCCCAACAGAGAGAACCCAAGTAATCCAGATGTGTGGGGGTCTTGGGGTCCAGATGAGGAGTAAGAGTGCTCCTCCCTTCTCCATGGACCGAGTGAACAAACACTCTTCTCCGTGAGTCGAGTGAAGGTGCTTCAAGGTGCTTCCGAGGAGAAAGCTCAGTTAAAATGTTGATGGAGCGTAGTCAAGCTCGTTCGGGACGGAGTGATGGGTATGGACCTTCTGGAGGTCTTCCTTCAACGGCGTATTCAACCCCTTCAATACCGAGGCCACCCGATGTGGCTGTACTGCGGCACCGAAGACACCACTCGGGTCCATCCAGAGGCGGTCAGTGACGCTACACTGGAGAGGTGGATGGCTGCAATCACAGGGAATAAAGATAACCCTCGAGGGGCTAGGAGGATCCCACCACTCGACCATACATACACACCGGACAAGGTATGACCACTTATCCCCGGTTGTGATTTCGCTTCATTCATTCTGTTTCGCTGCGAATTGGTCGATTGACCTTTGTCTTGTTTTGTTGTCTTGTCAGGACACCACTGAGTTGTACTCGATGCCCAATGGAGAGCAAGCACAAACCGAGGAGGAGGAAGGAAGTGGAGGTGAAAGTCAAGAGGAGGGATTCGGATGCGGATGGCGATGATGAGGATGATGACTCTGGTGAGGAGGAAGAGGAGGAGGAGGAGGAGGAAGTTGCACCTCCTCGCTCGGAAAGACGCTCGAAGCTTGTCCATGATCCCGCATCCGAGCGTGGTAAGGGGGTCGCGACCGTTGCGCAGTCGACCAAGCGTCCTCGGACGACTTCTCCGACACCGACTGAGAAAGCTCCGAAGCAATCTCGAGTGGCACCGTCGAAGCCGGCGAAGGTCTTGCCGAAGATGAAGATGGTGATCCCCACTATCTCAGGGTAATGGTGTAACTTGAGTTTTCTCCGTTTCACATGAATTTATTCTTGGTCGACTCATGAGCTAATTGACTGACTTCTGGGACTGCAGTGCTGCTACTTCTGATATCTTGGTCAGGGCTGAAGATCACGAGATGGAAGATGCTGTCACTTCAAAACCTGGTATGGCTTTTGTAGTTCCGTCTTCAGTCGATTGTTCCTTGTCTCTAATTTTGATTCTTTTCTGCAGCTCCTTCTAACGTCGTGATTGACATTCCTGACGACGACGACGAGGAACCACTAAGGCAGAGGAGGAACATGAAATCGTCTGCTGGCAAGGCAACTCAGGACGTGCCGGCACCTGAGACATTGGTCGTGGAGGCAGACAACGTCACTCGGCCTACCGTGTTCTTTGCGGTGCCGTTGACGAGTGCTCGCCCTTCGTCGTCGAGTGCTGCTCAGCCTTCACTTTTCTCGACCCACCACGTCCCAGAAGACCAAGCCAGTGCTGCTAAAGAAGCAATATGCCAAGCAGGGGTCATGATGGAGCAAGTGAAGGCAATCCGAGATGCCAGCTAGGCAGCTTATGACGCCAGTTCAGCTCTTCAGAGTAATGTTCAGGTCAGTCGGTCACCGCCTGTTCTGTTAGGATATGATATCTGAAAATCCTTCTTTCTGAAAATCCTAGTATTCGCCAGACACCCACCGGGTGCGCCGATTGAAATTCGGATTAGTGGGGGCACGCTGAGTGCACCCACCGGGTGTAGTCCCCAAGGCTATGGTGGATGGCCGCAAACAACCATAGTCTTTATGTCTTAAGCTTTTTCTTTACTCGATCAGGTCGAATGGATTCATAGACCGGTGGGGGCACGCTGAATGCACCCACCGGGTGTAGTCCCCGAGACTGTGGTCGATCACTGGAAGTCGACTACAAGAACACTTTTTTTTGAAAGAACACCTCCTTTTTTTGTGGGTCGATCGATCGACTCTAGTCGATAAAACTAGTGGGGGCACGCTGAGTGAACCCACTGGGTGTAGTCCCCGAGACTATGGTCGGATGTTTACATTCGGCCGTAGTCTTAGAAACACTATGATTTTTCCTTAGTCACTCGGAAGTGAATTGTCTTTGACATCTGTCGATTGGTTCTTCGCAGAAATCTTGCGAGCTTATGCTCATTATATCGAGTTGGAGAACAAGCACATCCAGCTCAAGCTTGATCTGAAACTTGTCCAAGAGAACTTCACGAAGGCAAAGGAGGAACCAAAAGGTATGTTTGGTGAGAACCTCGACGACCGCTTTTTTCTCTCGTTCACTTCAAAGTCTTGATCTCACCGTAATTTTGCGATAAAGTGAGGGATGCCTCAAGAAGAAAGACCTTGACTTCACCGAGATGCGAAAGCAGCTTTAGAGAAGATCAAACTCGCAGATAGGAAGTTGGCTTCAATCACCAAGCTTGAAGAAGAAAATACCAATCTGAAAGCTGCTCTTGATGCAGCCAACAAGTATGCTCAACGATCAAGAGTGACAAGATTGCCTTGAGCGACAAGGCTAGTGAGTTGGTGGGAAAGAAGAACGATTAGAGGCTTATCCGGGAGGACTCGCCAAGAAGCTATTCCTCATGCTTGAAGGTAATCTTTGTAGCAAATAGACATTTTAACTATGATTTCTCCATAGGAGTATTGTCTTGACTCCTTGGGTTGTGTTTGCGAGTTCTCGCACAAACTTTGAAGAGGAGACTGGTCGATTGGAAATTGGCTTGATCCCATCAACTCTCCTGTGAAAGATGAAGTCGCTATGAATGTGCTCCGTCTTGAATCTCGTGTTGCTGCTATTGTCGACTACCTCGCAAGGCTGAAGGTCGCAACTTCCCGCATTGACACAACACTCTGGCCAAGAGAGACGCTTCAGAACGACCTCGAGTCTCTGATGACCCGACTGAACGAGGTTCCAAGTCGAGTGCAAGAATGGAAAAAGTCTTCTGCCAGGTGCGGCGCGGACGTTGCTCTGTCTCTGGCCCGTGTTCACTGCAAGGAGGCGCGAGAGGACAAGCTGGCAGCCCTTAAGGTGGCTAATACCAAGAAGCATGATTTCCTATCTTTCATGGAGACCTTCATCGCTGCTGCCACTCAGATTGCAGATGGAATCGACCTGGACGAATTTGTTGCACCTTCCAGCCCTCCGCAGGAGGGGTAAAAACTTCTGTGCTTGATACTTTAAATTTGCCTCGGTATGCCGAGTGATTTTTGTAACTGATAAACCTTAACGGGCTTAACGCCCGAGCACTTTCGGTTCCGTTAGATGTTATCTGAACTTAGATTCGTCGTGGAATATGTTTGCATTTGGTTTGGGGTGTCTTTTGCAGGCTAAGGCGAAGCGCTTATTGCAATCGACTTGCTCCCCAACACACTTAGGCGAGCACTAGGCTGCAGCTAAGCCTCCGAGTGGGAGGTCTGCTCCTCACCCGGTAGGATTTTCAAAAACTTAGGCGAGCACTGGGCTGCAGCTAAGCCCCCGAGTGGGAGGTCTGCTCTCCACTTGGTAGGATTTTCAAAAACTTAGGCAAACACTGGGCTGCAGCTAAGCCTCCGAGCGGGAGGTCTGCTCCTCACTCGGTAGGATTTTCAAAAACTTAGGCGAGCACTGGGCTGCAGCTAAGCCCCCAAGTGGGAGGTCTGCTCTCCACTCGGTAGGATTTTCAAAAACTTAGGCGAGCACTGGGCTGCAGCTAAGCCCCCAAGTGGGAGGTCTGCTCTCCACTCGGCAGGATTTTCAAAAACTTAGGCGAGCACTGGGCTGCAGCTAAGCCCCCGAGCGGGAGGTCTGCTCCTCACTCGGTAGGATTTTCAAAAACTTAGGCGAGCACTGGGCTGCAGCTAAGCCCCCGAGCGGGAGGTCTGCTCCTCACTCGGTAGGATTTCAAAAACTTGGGCGAGCACTGGGCTGCAGCTAAGCCCCCGAGCGGGAGGTCTGCTCCTCACTCGGTAGGATTTTCAAAAACTTAGGCGAGCACTGGGCTGCAGCCAAGCCCCCGAGTGGGAGGTCTGCTCTCCACTCGGTAGGATTTTTGTGGTGTGCCTCTGGAGAAGAGGGCATCAGTCGACCTGTGCCTCGTCCTTCTTGCAGAGAGCACATTGTACTTGTGGCGTAGCTCGGAAGAGGAGGTAGCAGTCGACCTGATCCTCGTCTACCTTGCAGAGCGCACGTTGTACTTGTGGCGTAGCTCGGAAGAGGAGTGTAGCAGTCGACCTGCACCTCGTCTACCTTGCCGAGCGCACGTTATACTTGTACTTAGGCGAGCGCTATGCTGCAGCTAAGCCCCCGAGTGGGAGGCTGGCTCACCACTCGGTAGGATTTTATTGAAACATAGGCGAGTACTTGGACTGCAGCTAAGCCCCCGAGTGAGAGGCTGGCTCACTACTCGGTAGGATTTTATTGAAACTTAGGCGAGTACTTGGACTGCAGCTAAGCCCCCGAGTGAGAGGCTGGCTCACCACTCAGTAGGATTTTATTGACACTTAGGCGAAACGGATTCACAGCTAAGCCCCCGAGTGGAAGGCTGGCTCACCACTTGGTAGGATTTTATTGACACTTAGGCGAAACGGATTCGCAGCTAAGCCCCCGAGTGGAAGGCTGGCTCACCACTCGGCAAGGATTTTTTTTACAAACTTAGACGAAACGGATTCGCAGCTAAGCCACCCACTGAGGGGAAATTTTATTGAACAAATAAAAGTGACAACAATCACTGGGAAAATTATAACACTATTGTCTTATGAAAAATGAACTACAGAAGTGCTTTTATTACATTTCCGAGCGGATACTTAAGTGTAAAAGCGGCGGAGCAGCTCCGCGCTCCAAGATCGGGCTCTTTGATTATGTGCTCGACATTGTAAAGGCGGTACGCCCATTGTGGAGAACCTTGGTGACGATGAAGGACCTTCCCAAGAAGGAGCGAGCTTGTGTGGTTTCGCTGATCCACTCGGAGAACCAAATCACCTTCTGGAAGGCTCGACTCTTCACGCTTTTGGCATGGAAGCGACGCAAGTCTTTTGGTAAATGGTCTATCGGATCGAGCCATCTCCTTTCTTCCTCTAGAAGGTCGATCGCATCCCGCCGGGCTTGTTCGCTTCAGCTTCGTGTAGAGCTCGACTCGAGGAGCTTTGTGAAGCAGGTCACTCCGCAAGACCGCTTCAGCTCCGAGACCAAGAAGAATGGAGTTCTCCCAACGACCGTTAGGCGTGGTCCTTAATCCCCAAAGCACCGAGGGAGTTCGTCGATCCACGCACCGCCGCATGCTTGATATCACGATCAATCGGGTTTCAACCCTTTGAGAATCAAGCCATTAGCTCGCTCCGCTTGTCCATTCGACCGAGGATGAGCGATCAAGCATAGTCTACTCGTGTGCCCCGAGATGTGCGTAACGCTCAATTCCTCGAATCAAAGTTTGATCCATTGTCCGTGATGATGTTGTGGGACTCCATATCTGAATATTAATTCCCCGATGAAGCCGACAGAAATGCGCATCAAGGTTCTTGATGGGTTTAGCCTCGATCCACTTGGTGAACTTGTCGATCGCTACCAAAGACATGTGTGAAACCGTCACTGTTCTCAAGGGTCCAACCAAATCCAATCCCCATATCGCGAAAGGCCGATGAGTGGTATGGTCTTTAAAGTCGATGCGGGCTTGTGTGACATATTGGAGTAAAATTGACATCCCTCACACTTGTCGACTATCTCCTTTGCCATTTCATTTGCTCTTGGCCAAGAAAATCCAGCTCGGTATGCTTTGGCCACGATGGTCCGAGAAAACGCATGATGGCCACAGGTCCCCGAGTGGATGTCGTCAAGGATTATTCGACCTTCCTCTGGCGTTATGCATTTCTGACCAACTCCAGTCGCGCTTTCTCTGTACAGCTGTCCCCTTATCACAGTAAAGGCTTTAGATCGGCGGACGATCTGTCGAGCCTCTTCTTCGTCCTCCGGGAGCTCTTTCCTTAAGATATACGCGATATCTGGCATCGTCTAATCGGGAGTGATCACTAAAGCTTCCATGATCTGGTCGACCACCACCGAACTTCAACCTCAATCGGATCTGTGATACTTTGGGCCACGGAGCTTCTTCGGTAAAAGGATCTTCTTTAATCGATGGAGTATGGATGTGCTCCAAGAACACATCACCGGAATGGCTTTCTCTTGAACCTATCTTCGCCAAATCATCACCGCTTGATTCTTCACCGGGTATATGGTGGAGCTCTAACCCTTCAATTTCTTTTTCAAGCTTCCTCACTGCATTGCAGTATCCAGTCATGGCTGGGCTTCTAACGTCCCACTCCTTCATCAGCTGATTGACCACCAAATCTGAATCACCATAAACCATAAGGCGACGGACGCCGAGTGAAATGGCCATGCGCAACCCATATAAAAGTGCTTCATATTCTGCTTCATTATTGGAGGAATCAAAGTGGATCTGGAGCACATATCGAGCTTATCTCCTCGGGGAAACCAAAACTACCCCAAAGACCGAACCATTCAACATCTTAGAGCCATCAAAGAACATGGTCCAATGCTCCGAGTGAACTTGAGTCGGCTGCTGTTGTTCAATCCACTCGGCAAGGAAATTTGCTATCGCTTGGGACTTAATGGCTTTTGCCTCAAACTTGATATCAAGGGAGGGAGTTCAATCGCATCTCCAGGTTTGCCACTCGTAATGGAATGATCGAGAAATTGCATCTTCTTCATGGTCATGTAGATCCCATACACGAAGCTTCGATAATGAGGGTATCTTTGCTTCGATGGGGTCAATACTCGAAAGATAATATATCGGGCGCTGAACTTTGAAGGCTTTCCTTCTTCTTCCCGCCGACCGTAAGTACTGCATCGATGACTTGTCCTGTGGCTGCAATATAAAGAGGCTCTTTGCTCATTGGAGCAGCAAGCACCGGCTGGGTGGAGAGCAGAGCTTTTAGCTCGGCAAACGCTGCATCAGCTTCTGGAGTCCACTCGAACTTGTCAGCCTTCTTCATCTGTCAGTAAAGAGGCAATGCCTTTTCACCGAGGCGAGAGATGAATGGACTTAACACGGCCAAGCATCCAGTAAGTTTCTGGACATCATGCACATGCACAGGGCATTTCATTCAGAGAATGGTGCCAACTTTTTCTGGGTTAGCATCGATTCCTCGTTCTGAAACGAGAAAACCAAGTAACTTTCCACCAGGAACTCCGAATGTGCACTTTGATGGATTAAGCTTGATATCATACCTCCGGAGATTGGCAAATGTTTCAGCGAGGTAAGTCAACAGATCGGAACCTTTTCGTGACTTGACGATGATATCATCCATGTACGCTTCCACATTCCAACTGATTTGAGTGAGTAAACACTTTTGAATCATCCTCATGAATGTGGCTCCGGCATTCTTGAGACCGAATGGCATGGTGACATAGCGAAGCACCGAATGGAGTGATGGAAGCTGTTTTGATCTCATCGGGTCCGCATGACGGATCCGATGGTACCCGGAATAGGCGCCTAAAAAGACAATCTCTCGCATCCCGCAATCGAGTCGACAATTTGGTCGATACGAGGGAGAGGAAAATGATCTTTCGGGCAGGCCCGATTGATATGTTTGAAATCAATGCACATGCGAAGTGACTTGTCCTTCTTGGGGACCATGACGACATTGGCGAACCACTCGGAGTGGTATATCTCTCGGATAAACTCTGCTGCCAGGAGCCGAGCCATCTCCTCGCCAATGGCTTTTCTCTTCTGGACGGCGGACCGTCGAAGATGTTCTTTGTCAGGTTTTGCTTTTGAGTCGACTCTTAGGCGATGCTCAGCAGGCTTCCATGCAAAGATGTCCCAGTTCTCACAGAGGAACTGGATGAGCGCTTCTTCCTATTTAGAGTCAAGTGTTGTGGAAATATGAGTCGGAGCTGCGCTGGGGTCGGTTGGGTGAATGTGAACGGGCTTCGTCTCACCAGACGACTGAAACGCTGATTCTGTGGCAGGCTTCTTGGCCCGCAACAAATCACTCGGATCTGCATTTTTCTTGTATTCTTCTAGCTCTACCACTGTTATCTGGGAATCGGTGATCTTCGAGCCTTTTTGAAAACATTCTTCTGCCTTCTTCCGATTGCCAGTGATAGTGATCACGCCTTTGGGGCCGGGCATCTTCAATTTGAGGTACACATAACATGGTCGAGCCATGAACCGTGCATGAGCTGGTCTCCCCAAAATAGCGTGGTAAGCGCTCTGAAAATCCACGACTTCAAATGTCAACTTTTTGCGGAAATGCTTCAATCGCCGAAGACCACATCAAGAGCTATTTGGCCGAGTGACTCAGCCTTCTTTCCGTGTATAACTCCATGAAAACTCATGTTGTCGGGAACTGAGTTGGACATCGGAATGCCCATTCCCTTTAGCGCCTCCGCATACAATATGTTCAATCCACTACCCCATCCATCGTAACCTTTAGTCACCAAGTGCCTTCGACGACCGGGTCGACCACCAAAGCTTGCCTCCTAGGGGTGGCTATATGAGTCGAATGATCGGACTGGTCGAATGTAATGGGAGTTTGAGACCATCTCAGATAACTTGGTGTCGCCGGGACGACCATATTCACCTCGCGGTTGATAACCTTCAATCAACTTTTACTCTCTACATCAGCAAAAATCATCAGGGTGGAATTGACATGAGGATATCCTCCATCACTGTCCTCCTTGTCCTCAGCCTTGTCCGACTCCTTTTCCTTGTCCTTGGGCTGTTTTCCTTGAAACTGCTGGATTAAGAGCCGGCACTGGCGAGTGGTATGTTTCGGGTAGATGAAGTTACCCTCTTTGTCTTTCTTCGTGTGGATGTGACACGGCAGATCCATCACGTCATTTCCTTCCTTATCTTTCACCTTCTTGGGGTTCCAGGATCCTTTAGGCTTCCCTTTGAATTTGCCCTGAGTCACGGCCAGAGCCTCTCCAGGAGCCGCTGGCTCGGCTTTTCGCTTTTGCTTCCGACTAGAGTTTCCTTTTTCCGACTGACTCGGCTTGTACTTGCCACTCCGGAGTCGGTCCTCTTCTTCACCATTGGCGTACTTGGTGGCGATTTCCATCATTCGACTCAGGGTCATATCTCCGGTCCAACCAAACTTCAAACTTAACTCTCGTTTTAACACCATCTTTGAAGGCGCATACGGCTTGATGATCGACACATTCTCCATCGTATGATGCAAAGTGATCCATCTCTGTATGTAATCTCTCAAGGTTTCATTCGACTTCTGCACACAGACTTGCAGCTCTGTCAACCCAGCTGGTCGCATAAGTTCCCTCGAATGTCCTAACGAACACTGGAAAGATCTTCCCAAGTGTAAATGCTGCTAGGAGCTAATTGATTCAACCACGCCCTAGCCGAACCTTCCAACATAAGCGTAAGTGTTTCATGGCCACCTCATCATTGCCACCGCCAATCTTTACCGCCACTCGGTAGTCTTCAAGCCAAGTTTCGGGCTTAGACTCACCGTGAACTTACTTACCCTACCGCCAACCTGAAGTTGGGGGTACCACCGCAGCTCGATGGCTCGCTAAAACATTCTCGACCAAACATGAACTCGGCTGCTAGTGGGCGTATCTCTGTCCTAGCCACCTCGATGAGCTCTGTTCCGATCGACCAAACCTTGCACGATAATGGATCTCGCGTCAAAGCCTGGTTCCCTGGGGTCGACTGGAACTCGTCGCCCAGCACTGCGCTGGTGCCTATCATCTTGCCGCCGATGAGCGTAAGACCCACCCCTTGGAGGAGGAGTGGGCACTCGACGCCGATCATCACGGTCGAATCGGTCATCATATTGGTCACGTCGACCTTCGCGTCCCTCACGCCGCGAAGGCGATCTTGGGCTATGAGCCGATCGAATCAGATTCGCAGCGACAGATCGACCGTGAATCTGTATGCGGATTGTGACATAGCTGAATTTCGATCTCCGCTGCTCGGAGCAAATCCTCGATCGCATGATTGCCTCCGCCAGCCTCCGACCGAGAGGGCTGAATTGACTCTACTATACGGGCTGCAACTGCTAGATTCGAATCGGGTTTGGTATACCGAGTTGGCCGCGGAAAGAGCTAACGCCGACCGAGTCGGGTAGTCGCTGCCGCAAGACGTTTTGCCGAAAGTGCTCGCTGGAGGTTCTCTACCGAGTACGCTCAGCCAAGTTAGCCAAACGTGCCTCCTCCAAGGCGCGAGCCTCGGGAGTTTCTCCTGCGATGGGAGTATGCAGGGCATCCATGTTCCGGCGACGAAGATCTTCCCTCTGTAGGGAAGTGAGCGGCTTGGGTTGATATTCCTTGTGGGCCTGAGCGGGGTCGCCTCCGCCGTCTATCCCGTCGTTGCGAGGGAAACCGGGAGGACTAGGAGGCCCATTGACCATCAGAACCTCCGCCGCCGGATCATCGCTGTCGATTCGATGCGCTCTCACGAGCCACCGACGATCGAACAAGCCAGAGAGATTCGTCGGGCTCGATTGCCGCGACTTGGTGGTGGCCGATTGGCAAGCCATCGCGTGTCTCACCCACCATTGAAGCCTCGATCGACCAGAGCGCTTATACCGGGCGGGAGACAGGAGGAGGACGACACAGAGTCGACCGACACGGAGTCGACGGTTGTCGCAGAGAACACCGCGGACATACGCGCCGAAAATGCGTCGCCCCACGGACGGGAAGCGATCGATGTCGACTGGAGCCTCCTGGAGCCAAGCGGAGTCGTCGGCGATGAAAGTGAGCGCGCCGAGATGGATCTCACGGCCCTCGACTAGTACTCCGCCAGAAACCATGATGAAGGCAATCGGAACAATTGCAACTTCTCCAAAAATCTCTAAAACACCTGCCCCAAGGTGGGCGCCAACTGTCGTGGTTCTAAGACTGACAGTAGAATGGGGGGTAGGTATGGAGAGGCAAGATCCTAGCTATGGAGCAGTTGTACAGATAAGGGATTTACGACTTCAGGCCCTTCTCGGAAGAAGTAACAGCCCTACGTCTCGGAGGCCGGAGGCGGTCGACTGGATTATGTGTGTATAAGTGACCGAGGTGCGAACCCTTTACACTGAGGAGGGGGGTGGCTTATATAGTGTGCCAAGACCCCTCCGCCCTAGCTATGAGGTTTAAAGTACATAAAGGATTGGCGTTACTGGTAACGCCCTACATAAAGTGCCATAATGGCCATAAAGACTACTTGATTACAGACCGTTTGGATACAGTGTGGCTCTTAATCTCCTGGTGGTCGAGTGAGTCTTCATGGTCGATGCCTTCGAGTCCGTCGAGAATCCCTCTTGGTCGACTGGAAGGCAACTTCTTCTGAAGATGTCCTTGGGAGGGTGCTTTGGACAGGCCCGTGACCCTACCCTAGGTACATGACTTCATCACCGCGAGTGCCGACGTGCCCACCATGTATGCCTGGCTCACCGTGGCCCACCCAGACCCCCCATACATCCCACATCTCTAGATGAACCCTAGACCAAATCACAAAAATCAACAAACTCTACTCCACTCTCTCTCTCTCTCTCTCTCTCTCTCTCTGTGTGTGTCCTCGTCCCATACGCTTCCTATCTATGGCTAGCGACGGTAGGAGCACCGCAGGCGGCTCCGACGACTAGGAGAGCCTGCCGGAATCATTTGAAGGTCGTCGCCAAGTAGCGTCGACGGCTCGAATTGTACAAGAAGGGGGATACCGACGAGGCTAGGCCATACGGTGGGAAGGTCATTGACCTTTTCTCTAGCGCCTCCAGCTCCAGCTTCGGCAACGGCAACGACGACTCCGATGACAACATCGATTGGGAGAATCTCGCGAATGAAAGTGATTAGGTTTTTTTTTCGTTCGAATAGTTTAGTTTAAATTCATATTATGCAATGTAGTTTGAATTGAATTGTGTCATCTATTTTTAAATTCATGTTGTGCAATGTAGTTTGAGACAAATTGTGCTATCTAGGTTTAAATTTACATGAAAAAAGTTTTAGGGAGTTAAATTTAAGTGTTCAGCTAGGAAACACATGTTTTAACTCCTGAAATACAAGGAGTTAAAGTTTGGGGAGCCATACGAGGAGCTAAATTATAATGCTTCGGCTATAGATGCCCTTAGCCTATTGCATCGTGAGAACTTCTTCGGTTTCCCGGCTATTGTTAGCACTTTGTCCACAATGATTTTCATTAGCTTAATGGGTGTAAACTTCTGAAATTAGTCCTTGACATGCTGCTTTCTGGGTACTACAGGTAGTATCAAAATTTAGAATTCAGATGACCTGATCAATGGATACATCTGTTTTAGTTTATTCGGTTGGCATGGCACCAATTAAAGAGTTAGAATAAATGAATAAACGGTGTGGATTGATTTATGCAGAGGCCAGCGGCTTAATCTCCTTCCAGTCTGGGTATTTGGCATGGCATTTCAGGTTCAAGCTTTGATGTGAAAGTAGCATTGTCAAGAAAGTAGGCAAGAAATACTTTTCAGTTTTGTACAAGAAGCTATACGGAAACTGATGTTATGGGAGTATGAGAAGTCTGATGCAGTGTTGCCTCTTTGACTAGAGTCGTATTATTGGGAAATAATCTCTCTGTTTTCTTGGCAAATCATGGTAATTAAGGAGGTTGACCATGACATTAATCTAGGGAAGAGTGTGTGTGCTTGAGATGCAGTGTTGCTCAGATTTATGTTTTGGGAATATGAGAAGACTGCATGCACTACGAATTTCGCAACGTATAGTCAAAATGTTGTAGAATTTGTGTTGCTATATAGGGGGTATCCTTGTAGTGGCAGTGGACGCTTCATGCAGCTTCTTTAATACTAAATGACTTTTGGCCTGCCTGTGCCACTACAATGCCTGGACGCCCCCTTCATATGTAAGCCCAGACTAGCATTCCCTAGAGATACATTCTGCTACAGCGCAGCACCTCGGTAAGCTTTTCCTTCCATGTTGCTCTCTTTGTTTGCAATTTAGTCATGTTCTTTCTTCTTCTACTACATCTGCATCTGGAGCAGTGGTACCCCTGTTTTTATTTCTTTTGTTTTGCTTTCTTATTTCTACCGAACTTCAGAAACTGAATTTATATGGTTGTTAACCATCAGTGATTTTTTTTCTTTTTATTAAAAAGAACCATTGATTAGAGATATGCATTTTATCCCCCTAGTAACATCACAAATGGAGCCGAGTGATCAATAGATTCAATTAGAAAATTATTGCATGCATCAGAAAAATCAAGACAGAGCTCCTTCTGACAAGTTTCTCTCTTCGTTTGCAATTTAGTCATGTCTTTTCTTCTTCTGCACCTGCATCGAGCAGCAGCATTGTTTCTGCTTTCTATATCCTACCAGTTTCTTTTTTTATACGGTAAAAAAGAAACAGTTAGGATATAGAAAGCAGTGTTGTTATACAATGATTGGAATTTCTAAAACCGAATGTTCTATGGTTGTTAACTATCAGTGATATTTTTTTACCTGTGGAGGCGAAACAAGGTCAGAAACAAAGGCTGCAGAGTTTTCGGAACGACCGAGTAGATTTGATCGGCGAGATCGAGTTGGTCCGGAAAATTACCAGGGAGTTGGCAATGTTCACTCGGTGGGACCGAAGCAAACCAATCGGTGAGACCGAGTTGATCCAGGAAATTACAGAAAGTTATAGAGAGTTGGCCACGTTCACTCGGTGGGACCGAAGCAAACCAATCGGTGAGACCGAGTTGATCCGGAAAATTGCCAAAGATTCCTGTCCGACTTAGGTTAGGGTTTTTGATGTATTGGGCATAATTTTTAGTCCTTTTCTTGTACGAAAAGTCCAGCCGCCTCATAAATAGATGAGAGGTGACGGCCGATTGAACAACACACAATCGCAAAAAACACATCTACTACTTTTTCATCTACGTTTTGTCTCTCCCCCGTTTTTGCTTCCTCGTTCTTCGTCGTTCTTCGTATGGGAGGGCTGCGAATCCCAAGGCTCTAGGGGCGGTTGGACCGACCTAGGGCAGCCCATAGCCGCCGCACTCCCCGACGGGGTTCCTCCCGGGAGTGTGGAGTTTCGAGTCCTCAAAAGTTCTCTCCAGTTGTCTTGCGAATCACGCTTCCGGTGAGACTCCTTCGATGTGAGCTGCGGTGCATCACCCCCGGAGTCGAGGGTACACGTGACGTGTTCGTGTGCGAACACACTTTTTGGCGACTCCGCTGTGAACAAAGAGCAATCATCATCATCCTTCATGGTCGATCTTCCCAAGCCATCTGAAGTGGATGCCGATAATATCATCAAGCCCAATTTTGAGGAATTGTCGGCAGAATAGCGCCAAGCTTATGAGGAGTACAAGAAGGCACGTAAAGAGAAGGAGATGCAGGAGTTCCTTGCTAAGTTCAAAAAGGATTGCCAAGGCAACTTCACTTCAATTGAAGAAATCAAGTTTCCTCCTCTTCACAATGAGCAGGTAGAACCGGCTGTAAGCAAAATCTCCTCTCCTGAACAGTCGGCTGAAATTAGTGCTCTAATTGCTAAGAATAATGATCTTATTTACCAAGCTATCATAGACAATAATACTGCTCGAAAAAATACTCAATCATATAATGGTAGTGGTAGTATGTCTGCTGGCGTGGAAAACTTTAGTCCAACTTTACCTATTTCATCGCGCCGCCCGTGCCGTTGAATTCTTATCCCAGTTAGACAAACCAACTTGTTGCTCCACCCTTTAATCCTGCCATGAACGTACCAAGTTCAGGGAATCCAACTGCATTGCTAGGTTACGGTTCGGCTGTTAAACATAATATGCGTGATATGGTTGCGTGTACAGCAAGGAGGATCGCCACCGAAGGAGGAGTAGTTATACGGGATACTCATGTACTCTTTATCTTGTTTTATCTCTTGTATTCTTCTCTCCCAAGATGTAATCTCTCCAACAAACCTGTAAGCGTATTAGGGCTCGCACCCCTCTATTTAACACGCAACACGTCAGCCTGGATCGGCAAGACGTTTACCGCATTCGCACATGGTATACAGAGCAATCTTCTTCCCAAAACCCTAGCTAACCCATCTCCACCAAAGTGCGCAGCATGTCTTCCTCCACCTCCTCCTTCCAGCCAACCCTCAGTGGAGGAGTCACGGAGAAACTCTTCCGCACCAACTACATCCTATGGCGAACCCAGATCACACCGCAGCTGCGGGGCACCGGCGTCTACCACTACGTCGACGACACGTCGACCGAGCCGGCCAAAACCCACGTCACCAAAGATGCAGCTGGGAAAGAAACTGAGGGCCGAATCCTCTCCATCCACTCTGGGTGAAGGAGGATCAGCAAGTCCTTGGATATCTACTTCAACACTTATCCAAGGAGGTGCTCGTCACGGTGACTGCGATCACCACGGCGCGTGAACTCTGGGTGGCGCTGGCGGGCATGTTCTCGTCGCAGTCACTCAGCCGCGTCAACAACATTCGCACGGCGTTGACCGATGCGCAGAAGGGAAACCAATCGGTGTCCTCCTTATTCGCCGCCATGAGAGGGCTCGCTGATGAACTCGCCGCGGTGGGAAAACCAATCCAAGACAACGAGCTCATATCCTACATCATCCACGGGCTGGACCAAGACTACCAACCCCTCGTCTCCGCCTTGGACGCCCGTGTCACTCCGGTAACCCTTGATGAGCTCTTCGCTATGCTTAGCAATTTTGATCAGCGTATGGTGCAGTTTCACGGCTCCGGCGGCGGCTTCAAGTCCTCGGCCAACTCTGTCTCCAGAGGCCGTGGTGGCGGCTCTCGCTCTCGTCCCTCCTCTCGTGGCAAGGGGAGGTCCGGTGGTGGCGGCTCCTTCAACAACACTCGCGGCGGCGGACACTCTGGCAGCTCCAAAGGGCGCCGTGGTGGTGGCTCCAACAGATCGCGTCCGGACTTGCCTCGCTGCGAAATTTGTGGCAAGCTCGGCCACACGGCGAGGGACTGTTGGTACCGCTACGAAGATGATGATGGTGATTCCTCGCAAGATGAAGAAAAAATTGCTGCTGCTGCCAATGGTTCCTACGGGGTCGACACAAATTGGTATGTCGATAGTGGAGCCACCAAACACATCACCAACGAGCTTGAGAAGGTCACCATGAAGGAGAAGTATCGTGGAGAAGACCAAATCCACACGGCCAGTGGTGAAGGTATGGGCATACGTCACATTGGTCATTCATTTTTTAATACCCCCAAACGAAAGATACATCTCAAAAGAATCTTGCATGTTCCTAGTGCCCACAAAAATCTTCTATCTGTTCATAGAATTGCTATTGACAATCATGTTTTTCTCGAGTTTCATCCTTATTTCTTTTTGATGAAGGATCAGGCAACGAAGAAAGTGCTCTATCGAGGTAGATGTGTTCGAGGGCTCTACCCATTGATTCCGGAGTTTAGAAGATTCAATAAACAAGCTTGTGGTGCTATCAAGCTTTCGTCCACACGATGGCACGATCATTTAGGACATGCCTCTTTTTCTTTACTTGAATAGTTACTTAGGAAAAATAAGCTCCCATTTGTCGGTGAGCAAAACATTGAAACTATTTGTGATTCATGCCAATGTGCTAAAAGTCATCAGCTACCATATCCTATATCTACTAGTTTCTCCATTAAACCTTTGCAATTGATCTTTTCTGATGTGTGGGGTCCTGCTCCCTCCTCTGTTGGCAGACACACTTACTATGTAAGTTTTATCGACGACTATAGCAAGTTCTCCTGGGTCTATCTTATTAAGAAAAGGTCCGACGTGTTTCAAGTCTTTAAAAACTTCCAAGCACTTGTTGAAAGGAAGTTTGACAGCAAAATTATAGCTGTCCAATCCGATTGGGGAGGGGAATACGAGAAACTCAATTCCTTCTTCCAAAACATTGGCATATCACACCATGTATCCTGCCCACACACTCACCAACAAAACGGGTCAGTCGAACGCAAGCATAGGCACATAGTTGAGGTCGGTTTGGCCCTTCTCGCAGGAGCTTCTATGCCCCTCAAACTCTGGGATGAGGCGTTTCTTACCGCTGTCCACGTCATAAACATGCTACCTAGTCGTGTCATGAATAATGAGACACCCATGGAACGCCTTCTCCATGTCAAACCAGACTACACATCTCTCCGTGTCTTTGGCTGTGCTTGTTGGCCCAATCTTCGTCCGTACAATAATCACAAACTCATGCTTAGATCCAAGCAATGTGCTTTTCTTGGCTATAGTGCTCAGCACAAAGGTTTCAAGTGTCTTGACATCTCCACCGGCCGGGTCTACATCTCACGG
Organism: Aegilops speltoides; assembly: GCA_021437245.1. Classification (NCBI taxonomy): domain Eukaryota; kingdom Viridiplantae; phylum Streptophyta; class Magnoliopsida; order Poales; family Poaceae; genus Aegilops; species Aegilops speltoides. The sequence goes on from CM038147.1 coordinate 544,851,512, forward strand.
GATGTCATGTTTGATGAGACCAAGTTTCCCTTTGCGGACCTACATCCTAGTGCCGGTGCTCTCCTACGCAGGGAAATCTTGCTTTTACCATCCCATCTCTCTGGCTATGATCAAGGGGGCATTACTAATTGTGATGATCATATGTTGACTAACCCTACTGATGGTCTTTATGAGCCTTGTGATGATGCAGAAAACAGCGGTGAAAAAATCACATCAAATGGTGAAGAAAACAATGCGGCAGCTCCATATTTCATGTGCCCAGTCTGAGCAACAAATCCTCCTCGGGATCTGGGCAGGTGCTGCCGCCGCGCAGCGCATCTACCTCGAGATTGGAGCTCTGCCACGGATCTGCTGCACTAGACCCGACAGGCGCAGGCGCAGGCGCTCGTGCAGCCGCGCCAGCTGCGGGTGGGCACACCGAGCCATCCGCGCCAGCCACGCGGCAGGTTCTGGAAGGCCGCGGAGATTCTCCCCATGCGCGCCGATCGCCGCCAGACAGATGGCGGGCTGGCGCTGGCCCGGACCGCGCGCGGCCTCAGGCCCAACAGCTTGTTTACAAGCGGCGGGCTGCGACTCGCGCGACGAGCGCGGGGACAGATCCTGTCGAAGAGGGGCCCAGGCCATCACGAGGAGATGCTGACGCATGTCGGCCCAGACTTTCTGTGGCTGATTCGCCGCGTGCGTCACAGCTGGCGACCACAGAAGATCCCGACCTGGCTGCTACTACCGACAACGCCAGTTCTGGAGCTGTGTTCGGATCCTCCTCGGGATCGGCAGAGGATCAGCCTGATCCAGGTGCCGGATCCTCTGCGCCGGTGGTCTCTGTAGTACCTCCTGCCACTACTCCATGTCAGACACGGCTACAACAAGTTTTAATTAAACCTGTTGATTATAAACATATTACAAAATATGGGATGATCTGTTCAACAGGTGAACCAGGAGAACCCAGCACTCTTGAAGAGGCTCTTGGTGATGCACATTGGAGAAAGGCAATGCATGATGAGATTGTGGCACTAAGGAAAAATAAAACATGGCACTTGGTTCCTCCAAGACAAGGTAAAAATCTTATTGACTGTAAGTGGGTCTTTAGGATAAAAAGAAAAGCTGATGGAACTATTGATCGTTACAAAGCTAGACTCGTTGCAAAGGGCTTTAGACAAAGATATGGTATTGACTATGAGGACACGTTTAGTCCAGTTGTTAAAGCAGCTACCATACGTCTTGTCTTGTCCATTGTTGTGTCTAGGGGATGGAGTCTACGACAGCTAGATGTTCAGAACGCATTCCTCCATGGTGTTCTGGAAGAAGAGGTTTACATGAAACAACCTCCTGGGTTTGTAAATGCACAGGCACCACTTCATGTGTGCAAACTTGACAAGGCTTTGTATGGACTGAAACATGCTCCAAGAGCATGGTATTCTTGCCTCAGTAAAAAGATGCAAGCACTTGGTTTTATTCCTTCAAAGTCTGACACTTCGTTATTTATTTATAACAAGTCAAGAATATCCATATTTGTTCTCATTTATGTTGATGATATAATTGTGACAAGCTCATCTGATGAAGCAATAACAGCACTGTTAAAGGACTTAAGTGCAGAATTTGCTCTCAAAGATCTAGGAGATCTACACTACTTTCTTGGTATTGAGGTGAAGCAGCACAAGGATGGTCTTCATCTCTCCCAAGAAAAGTATGAAGCTGACTTAGTTAAAAAGGCTGGTATGCAAAGTTGTAAGCCTGCACCCACTCCTTTATCTAGCACAGAAAAATTATCTCTTGCTGAAGGAGAATTTCTGGACTCAGAAAATAGTACAAAGTACAGAAGCCTGGTAGGTGCTCTTCAGTACTTGACATTGACATGACCAGATATCTCATTTGCTGTTAACAAAGTATGTCAATTCCTTCATGCACCTACCACAGTTCACTTGACTACTGCAAAACGCATAGTGAGATATGTGAAAAATACATTGAGCATTGGTCTGAATTTTAGCAAGTCATCCTCCACACTTATCAGTGTTTTCTCTGACTCAGACTGGGCAGGGTGCTTAGATGACAGACGCTCAACTGGTGGTTTTGCAGTGTTCTTTGGACCTAATTTGATATCTTGGAGTGCAAGGAAACAAGCCACGCCTCTAGATCTAGCATGTAGCGAGAATATAAAGCATTGGCCAATGCAACCACAGAGATCATATGGGTGCAGTCAATTTTGAAGGAACTAGGTATGAAAAACACTAAAGCTCCATGTCTATGGTGTGATAATCCAGGTGCTACTATTTATCAGCAAATCTAGTTTTTCATGCTAGAACTAAACATATTGAGATAGATTTTCATTTTGTCCGTGAGAGAGTTGCAAACAAACTCTTAGACTTTGGTTTATTCACTCCCAAGAGCAAGTTGCAGATGGTTTCACCAAAGCTCTTCCCACAAAAAGTTTTGAAGTCTTCAAATATAATCTCAACTTGATGAAGTTGTGATTAAGGGAGGATGTTAAACATAATATGCGTGATATGGTTGCGTGTACAGCAAGGAGGATCGCCGCCGAAGGAGGAGTTATACGAGATACTCATGTACTCTTTATCTTGTTTTATCTCTTGCATTCTTCTCTCCCAAGATGTAATCTCTCCAACAAACCTGTGCGCGTATTAGGGCTCGCACCCCTGTATTAACACACAACACGTCAGCCTGGATCGGCAAGACGTTTACCGCATTCGCACATCGGCAAGTCCAAGTGGATTGCTGCCGAACTATGGTACAACATACACACCACCATCTCTTCCTACTAGCACTATACCAACTATTAGAAATCATATTCACTATGCGCCACAACCACATGCAATGCCGCTCAATACGAGTGATATTTTGGCTAATGTCAGAGAGGAGATTTCTAGGGTGTTCCGAGAGCATTGTGGGATTGAACTACCTAAACCACGAATTTCCAGGAAGCCATATCTAGAAATTTTTGATGCCGTGCCATGTCCACCCAGATATAAAGTTCCAGATTTTGTTAAATTTAGCAGAGAGGGAACAAAGACTACATTGGAGCATGTTAGTCAGTACTTGGAACAATTAGGTGAGGCAAGTTCACGAGACGAGTGGAAAGTATGTTATTTTCCTTTATCTTTAACCGGTACTACTTTCTCATGGTTTTCTGCATTACCACCCGCTTCTATTACTACATGGTTTCACTTGGAGCAAAAATTTCATGACCACTTCTACAGTGGTGACAATGAGCTTAAACTATCCCATCTTACATCGGTTAAGCAAAAGCATGATGAATCGGTCTCCGATTATGTCGAAAGATTTAGAGATACAAAAAACTGGTGCTATAGTTTGGTGATAACCGAGAGAGATTTGGCTGATCTTGTGCTTAGTGGTTTGAGAACTCACATTAGAGAAAGGCTAGAAGGGTATAAGTATTTAAATATCAACCAAGTCTTGCAAAGGGCTTTGGCTCAAGAAAGCCGAACCAAATATCTTAAAGAGGTGCATAGATATAAAACTGATCGTCCTAAGATGAATATGGTTGAGTATGATAGTGACCATTCGGACGATGAGGGTGATATTTATGCTGCTGAATTTGTTTGGTCGTCTAAGGACAAACCATTTACTCGCAATGATTTAAAGACAATTCATAAGAATCATGATGAAGAGATGAAATTTACTTTCAACATTGCTAAGTGTGATATAATATTTGATGCTTTGTTGCAAACCAAAATTATTAGAATATCTCATACTTTACCGCCATTCGAAGAGCTGAAACGGCGAGCTTATTGCAAGTATCATAATTCTTTTTCTCATGCTACTAATGATTGTAATGCTTTTCGATGACAGATACAATCGGCCATTAATGATGGACGATTGAATTTTTCTGAGATGCAAGTTGACAAACAACCTTTTTCAATGAATACCATAGATTTGGAGGGAAAGAAGCTGCTCATTCGGCTGGAGGTGGCCGAATCTGCTAATAAAGCTAATGTCATTGTTGGTGAGCCCAGGAAAGACAAGGCAGGCGACAAGGTCTTGGGGAGACAGGTTGTAATTGATAGGCAATCCGATGGAAATGATGTGATCAAAATCACCATCAAGAATCCTACACTCGGGGGGCAACCACAAGTGCAAGAGAATACTCATGCCAAATTTGTTAAGCCCAAGAGTCCAGAGGTTGGCAAGTGGAAGATGAATGAAGCTAAAGTGCATCGCAAGAGGATCAAGCCAACTTTTCATATGTTGCTGTCCAAATATGTCAAACAAGTGGCCGGTTCTAGCTCTAACCGGTCATCAAATTTGAAGCGCTTGAGGTCACCTGCTCGGGAAGACTTTCAGCATCATGCAAGGCCATATGGGCCATGGGCACCAGGACCACGGATGGCGCCACCCCCCCTATGTACCATACTACATGGGAGGTTGCAATGGAGGATAGGGGCAGCCCCCAATGGCCCCTTATGCTTTTCATCCGGGGTGGGCAGAACCAAGGAGGCCCATTCGTGAGAGGCTTTCTTCTCCCACACGAGGCCATTTGAACAATGGTGTCAATCGGCCAATGGAAGATAATCAAGGAAGGGTTGGCAAGCAAGTGTGGCGTGCTGAATCACCAAGTGCTGAAATTTCAAGGCCTAACAAGCAAAAGGAGAAGAGTACTAGTGCTAAAACTACCATGATAGGCACTAGAGAATTAACAATCAAAGAGCCGATTATTGTTGATAATCCGGTTGATTCTAATAAACATGTGGCTGCTGTCCAGCAAGGTTCCATGGCTAATGATCATGAAGCTAGCACAAGCAACGCAAAGTCGAGGGATCCAAAATATATTCAGCCTAAGTGGTGTCCTTCCGGTTTGACGAAGGCACAAAAAAGGAGATTGCAGCGCATGAGGAGCCGTGAGAAGGAGGAACAAGAAGCAGGGAAGCAAAGGGATAAATTTTTCAATGAAAGTCGTCCCATGGTACCCCCAAAACAAGTTTGGAAGCCTAAGCAAAAGGAAAATGTAGTAGCTTCTGCATTGATCATAGCAACACTTACACCACCAATGGAGGACGATGTGGCTGCTATTACATCGTCCACTTTGCCCATTACTTCGTCTTCACTTGGAGATATTTCGGAGTCAGTGGACATGCTTGAGGAAGGAGATGAAATGCTTGATTACGAGTCTACACCGATTCATGAAGGTATGGATATTAATATGTGTGTTACTTTCGTGCTGAATTTTGTGCTATAGATGAAGAAGGGGAAGTAGCTCAGCTAGATTTTGGTCCTAAAAATGCTATATTCGAGAAGCCAAAAGAACCGGTGACGCACTTGAAGCTATTGTTCCTTAAAGGTCATGTTAATGGATCGCCAGTTGCTAGAATGCTTGTTGATGGTGGTGTTGTGGTAAATCTTATGCCATATTCGGTCTTCAAAAAATTGGGGCTGTGTCATGAAGAGTTAATAAAGACCAACATGGTGCTTAATGGATTTGAAGGCAAAGAGAAAACTGAAGCCGAAGGTGTAATGTATGTGAAGCTTACGGTGGGAAGCAAAACTTTGGCTATCGCATTGTTTGTTGCCGAGGTGCAAGGTAATTACAATGTGATATTAGGCCGCGATTGGGTTCATGCAAACCAATGTGTGCCATCTACTATGCACCAGTTTTTGATTCAATGGGTTGATGATGAAGTGGAGGTCATTTATGCGGATAATTCGGCTTGTGTTGCTTTGGCCGATGCATCGGTGGTTGGCAACATCCTAATGCTACTTGTTTGACAGGGCACGACTTATCAGAATTTGATTTTCTTAGCGCTACAAAAAGTGGTTTCGTGCCCGTTTCTTTAAAGCCGGTTGGCGATAATCGACTCCAAGGTATGATGTATTAAAATGGATCCTCACTCAGTGGTTATGAAAGCGTCTTGTAGAATATCGGCCCAATGAGAATGATATGTATGAGTCCATAGAAGAGTTAGATAATATCGATAAATTAGGACAAGGTTTTACATCGGCCGATCCATTAGAAGAAATAGATATAGGAGATGGTTCAGTTTCTAGGCCGACATTTGTAAACAAAATTTAAGAGCCGATCATAAAGCTAAGTTGATCGAGCTATTGAAAGAATATGTTTGTTGCTTTGCATGGAAATATCATGAGATGCCAGGTTTAAGCCGAGAGCTAGTGGAGCATCGGTTACCTATAAAGGCCGGTTTTAGACCGTACAAGCAATCGGCCAGAAACTTTAATCCAAAAACGTATGGCCGGATCAAGGAATAGATCGGTCGTTTTCTTAAAGCTAATTTTATTAGACCTTGCAGGTATGCCGAGTGGATTTCTAACATTGTACCAGTAGAGAAGACAGGCTCCAGCAAGTTGAGGGTGTGCATTGATTTCAGAGACTTGAATAGAGCTACACTAAAGATGAGTATCCCATGCCAATAGCCGATATGCTTATTAATGATGCTTCTAGACATAAGGTAATTAGCTTTCTTGATGGTAACGCGGGGTATAACCAGATTTTTATGGCCGGAGAGGACATGTCCAAAATGGCCTTTTGATGTCCCGGTTTCCTTGGTTTATTTGAGTGGACAGTGTGACCTTTGGATTAAAAAAATGCCGGTGACACATATCAAAGGGCTATGAATTTAATTTTTCATGATTTACTTGGTGTTATACTTGAGGTTTATATTGCTGATATCGTTGTCAAATCGGATGCTCTTGAATCTCATCTAGCCGATTTGCGCTTAGCTTTTGAGAGAATAAAAAATATGGACTAAAAATGAATCCTTTGAAGTGTGCTTTTGGTGTATCGGCTGGGAAGTTTTTGGGTTTCATTATTCATCAAGATGGCATAGAAATTGATCCCAAAAAGATAGAAGCTATACAAAAGGTGGAGGCTCCAACATGGAAGAGAGATATGCAAAAGTTCCTTGTCGAAGTCAATTATTTGAGGAGATTCATAGCCAACTTGTCAGGGAAGGTTGACGCATTCACTCCCATCCTTCGGTTAAAGAATGAAACTAATTTTACTTGGGGGCAAAACCGCAAGAAGCATTTGATATGATCAAAAATTATTTGTGCACTCCTCCGATGTTGAAAGCTCCAAAACAGAAAGAGCCCTTTAGGCTTTATATTGCAGCGGAAGGAGGTGTTATCAGTGCTGTTCTGACTCAAGAGTCAGAAGGAAAGGAGCATGTTATTACTTATTTGAGCCGACGCTTATTGGGCGCCGAGACAAGGTATACATTATTGAGAAATTTATGCTTATGCTTATATTATGCTTGCACAAAATTGAAACATTATCTAGTGCCTAGTACTTGCATTATAGCTTGTCAAACCAATGTCATCAAATACATGTTGCATAGGCCAATTCTTAGTGGTAGAATTGGCAAGTGGGCTTATGCTTTAATTGAATATGATTTGGCTTATGAATCTCTGAAATCCATGAAAGGCCAAATCGTTGCTAATTCTATTGTTGAGCATCGGATTGATGACAAGCAAGATAGTGATATAAACCTTGTCTCGTTAGTACCATGGAGATTATATTTTGATGGTTCAGTTTGTAGCAATGGCCAAGGTGTTGGTATTGTTTATATATCTCCTCATGATGCTGTCTTTGAAGCCTCATGCCGCTTAGAATATTTTTGCACAAATAATCAAGCTGAATATGAAGCATTGTTATTCTGCTTAGAAATGTTGCTTGCCATAGGTGCTACACAAATTGAGGCTTTTGGTGATTCGTTATCAGTAGTGCAACAAATATCCAAAGTCTTTCAATGTTTTGACGAATCACTTAATGTTTATCTTGATAAATGTCTAGATATAATTTCTACTTTGGATTATTTTAGCGTTGCTCATATATCTAGATATGACAATTGGAGAGCAAATGAGTTGGCACAACAAGCATCCGACTATCATGTTGATCGTGGCATGTTTCATATTTCTCAAAGGCCGATGTCTAGTCTTGCAAACATAGGGGAGGCCGAACCGGAGCACACCGTTTCGGCCACTAATGAAATATTTAATGCAGGAGAAAATCAAGATTGGAGGAAACCCAGTATGGATTATTTGTGTGATCCTAGTAAAAGGGTGGACAGGACTGTTCGGCGTATGGCTTTCAAATACACAATGAGAGATGATGGTCTCTATCGCCGAACGGTTGATGATGTTCTTTTAAAGTGCTTGGACGAGGACCAAGGGAGAGTTGCTATGGGAGAGGTCCATGAAGGTATTTGTGGCACTCATCAGTCGGCTCCCAACAGATGAAATGGTTATTATGACGTGCTAGGTTTTATTCGCCGACAATGGTTAATGATTGCTTTCGGCATTATAAAGGATGTGAAGCTTCTCAAAAGTTTGGTGATATTCAGTTGGCTCCCGCTGCTATGTTACATCCTATTATCAAGCCGTGTCCTTTTAGAGGTTGGGGATTAGACTTTATTGGAGAGATTCATCCTTCTTCTTCAAAGGGGCATCGGTTCGTGTTGGTGGCGACTTATTATTTAACTAAATGGTCTGAAGCAATACCACTCAAAAATATGACGCATACAGAATGAGTAGGGCATTTTGGTGCCCAGGCTCATCTGCATCCGGTTAGAAAAAAATCGTAAAAAAATTCAAAACAAATTTTAAAAATTCCAAATAAAATTTGTGTGGTAGACAATTTCATGCGTGAGGCCCGCTACAAATTTTAAGTCATTTGGACATGTGAGTAGCTCTCAGCAAAAAAGACAAATCGTACCAAAATAATACATGAATAGTAAACATTTTTACAGACCCCCAATTTGTATTTTTTGCTGAGAGCTCCTTAGATGTCCAAATGATTTGAAAATTGGATTGAACCTCACACATCAAATTGTCTACCTCGCAAAAAAATTGATTTTTTTATTTTTTTTCTAGTATTTGTTTTGATTTTTTTCATCGGCGCAGGTGCAGATGAGCTTGGGTGCATAAATGGGTTTTTGCATACAGAGGTCATTCAATTCATAACTGAGCGCATTATTCATAGATTCGACATTCCTCAAACGTTAACTACGGAACAAGGTTCATCCTTTATGTCACATCTAGTTAGAGAATTTGCCGAATCATATAAGATAAATTTGCTCAATTCCTCTCCATATTATGCCCAAGCCAATGGACAAGCTGAGTCTAGCAATAAAATATTAATCAAGCTCATCAAGAAGAAGATTGAGTATAATCCAAGGATATGGCATGAGTTACTGTCCGAAGCTTTGTGGGCACATAGAATCTCAAGGCATGATGCTACAAAGGTAACTCCCTATGAGCTCGTATATGGTCAAGAGGCTGTTTTACCAGTGGAAGTGAATTTGAATGCTTTGATAATAGCCAAACAAAATGATTTATCGGCGGTGGACTTTTATAACTTGATGATGGACAATATTGATGAAGTCGCTGATAAACGTTTGGTTGCTTTGGAGGCCATAAAGAGAGATAAGTTGAGGGTGGCAAGAGCTTACAATAAGAAGGTCAAGTTGAAGACTTTTCAAGTTGGCGATCTTGTGTGGAAGGTGATTCTACCAATTGGTTTGAAAGACAGAAAATTTGGGAAGTGGTCTCCAAGTTGGGAAGGTCCTTTTAGGATTATAAGTGTAGTTCCTGGAAATTCATATCTAGTGGAATCCGTACAAGGGGCAATGTTACCTCGAGCTCTCAATGGAGAATATTTAAATAAGTACTACCCAAGTGTGTGGCAAGAAGCCTAGATAGGCAACAGCCCATAAATAACTATCGCCCTTAGCATAAACATGGCCGATATATACTTATCATCCTAAGAACATATAAATGACCAATGGAGTGTTGACATAGTCCTTAGAACAAACTTGATACAAGTTATTTTTCGGCACGCTAGCCATGCCGAAAAATAGGGGGGGGCATGTGTTGACGCTCAAAAGTGGCACAGTCATAAAATTAGCTTAGACTATATAAAGACTAATTGAAACTTAGGATTGGAGGTCACTCCAGACGACTCTCTTTAAGAAAATCGAGGTGGATATGAAGATGGTCTAAAACAGAGCTCGGATGCAGTAGTTATGACAAGTTCGGAGATGCTCATATTAACACCAGATTAAAGAATGGCATAAAACTAAATTAAGATGGCCTCTAATGGAGAACGTTTCAACACAAAAGTTGTGTGCTCGTTAAAACTGTTGATTTCTATATAAAAATCATCTTGATCCGAAGTCGTATGCAACTTGTGGAGGCGAAACAAGGTCGGAAACAGAGGCTGCATAGTCATTTCGGACCGACTGAGTTGATTTGATAGGTGAGACTGAGTTGGTCCGGAAAATTACCAGAGAGTTGGCAATGTTCACTCGGTGGGACCGAAGCAAACCAATCGGTGAGACCGAGTTGATTCGGGAAATTACAGAAAGTTACAGAGAGTTGGCCACGTTCACTCGGTGGGACCAAAGCAAACCAATCGGTGAGACCGAGTTGATCCCGAAAATTGCCAAAGATTCCTGTCCGAGTTACGTTTGGGTTTTTTATGTATTGGACGGAATTTTTAGTCATTTTCTTGTACGGAAAGTCCAGCCACCTCATAAATAGATGAGAGGTGACGGCTGATTGAACAACACACAATTGCAAAGAACACATCTACTTCGTTTTGTCTCACCCCCGTTTTTTGCTTCCTCGTTCTTCGCCGTTCTTCGTATTGGAGAGCTGCAAATCCCGAGGCTCTAGGGGCGGATGGACCGACCTAGGGCTTCCCATAGCCGCCGCACCCCCCGATGGGTCCCTCCTGGGAGTGTGGGGTTTCGGATCCTCAAAAGTTCTCTTCGGTTGTCTTGCGAATCATGCTTCCGGTGAGACTCCTTCGATGTGAGCTGCGGTGCATCACCCCCGACGTCGAGGGTACACGTGATGTGTTCGTGTGCGAACACCAACCTGCTCTCTTGTTTGCAATTTAATAAGGTCTTTTCTTCTAACAGACCTTCATAGAACATCAGTATTTGCAATTTAATTTCATTGTTGTTTTGCTTCTTTTTTTACACAATAATCAAAACAGGTTTGTTCTCCAGCTTAACGAAGAGAGCGTTCGCCATTCCCCTGGTGGCAGAGCAGATATGGCACACATGGATGCGTCATCTTTGGAACCTGAAGAGAACGGAGACAATTCTGAGGGAGCTTCTGAGACCTCCATCATACTGCAAAAGAGACCGTCTCTAACGCCAGCACAGGAGCAGAAATTGCTGGAGAAGGTAGAAGCCATTGACTCGACAGTTCCAGTTTACGTCGTGATCCTGTACAGGACCATTGCTTATCGCGACTTACTAGTAAGTTTAAAAGAAACGTAAATTTGTTTGGTGGCCTACCAATTCCTCAATTGCAATTGTGTCCATGGATTACATAGGCATGCACAAATTTCTCTAGTATATCTACATTATTGAATTCATGCTGCAGCCAACTCATCCAGAAGTCCGAACTGATGAAGGGAGGCGGGCAATATATTTCAACACTCCCCCTCACGTCTAGACTATTTTAATCCTTAGACGTGGGCCGCAGAATCGTTTTATTTAATACGCGTTGGCGGGGTCTTGAACTCAAGACCTCTTGACTTAGATACCATATAGAAGTGCATGCTCTAGCCAATGCAACCAAAAGACCGATCTTAGGAAGAGGGCCGGACATTATACTCCAACACTCCCCCTCACGTCTATGCTCCTTTGGAGCTATATGACGTGGGCAGTGGAAGCGGGGGCAGGCCGTAATTATTTATTGCGTTTATTGGGTTTTGAACCCTGAACCTCTTGGTTGTAAGTTTATGCACATAACCAGTTCACCCATCAGATCGGTCTTTTGGTTGCATTGGCTAGAGCATGCACTTCTACATGGTATTAGATCCAAGAGGTCTTGAGTTCAAGACCCGGCTAGCGCCCTTTGCAGGGGAACAATAAGCCAGGGCTTGATGCCTCTCAGGATCTCTGGATTGGCTCTCTCGACTTGACCATTAGATTGGGGGTGAGTCACTGACGACACGTCAAGTCAGATATGCTCACGTTGACAAAATTCTTTCATAGCACCCTTGGATAGATTAGTGCCATTATCAGTTATGATACTGTGGGGAAATCCAAAACGGAAAATCACCTTTTTAATGAATTGAACCGCCATCACTGTATCACATTATTGACCGGCTCTGCCTCAACCACTTTGTAAAATTGCCAACCGCCACCAGGAGGTGTGTCTTTTTATCCTTGGACCTTTTGAAAGGTCCAATCATATCAAGCCCCCAGACTGCAAACGGCAAAGTAATTGGAATCATCCTTAATTCTTGAGCCGGCACATGGGCTCGTCATGAAAATTTCTGACATCCATCACATTTACTAACCAGATCCTCAGCATCAGCATGAGCCGTCAGCCAATAAAATCCATGAAGAAAAGGCTTAGCCACAAGAGATTCGGAATCAGCATGATGGCCACAGTCTCCTTCATGAATCTCTCGCAGAATCTCACAACCTTCTTTAGGTGAAACACAATGTTGAAACGCCCATGTGACACTGCGATGATGTAACTCTCCATTGACAATGGACATTGACTTGGACCACCGGGTTATCTACCTGGCCAAAGTTTCATCCTCAGGTAACTCGCCCTGGGTCATATAAGCCAAATATGGAATTGTCCAATCAGGAATTACATGAAGAGCCGCCACCAATTGTGCTTCTGGGTCAGGAATAGCTAGTTCTTCCTCTGTAGGCAACTTGACCGAAGGGTTATACAGAATATCTAAGAAAATGTTAGGCGGCACCGGCTTACGCTGAGAGCCGAGCCGGCTTAAAGCTTCGGCCGCCTCGTTTTTCTTTTGATCAATATGCTCAACCTGATAACCCTTGAAGTGACCTGCCATAGCATCAACCTCTCGATGATAAGCCCCCATGAGGGGATCCTTCGAATCCCAAGTACCCGAAACTTGTTGAGCTACCAAATCTGAGTCACCAAAGCACCTCACCCGGCTTAAGTTCATCTCCTTAGCCATCCGAAGAGCATGGAGCAAGGCCTCATATTCAGCTGCATTGGTGCAAGGGAACATCAACTGGAGAACATAACAAAATTTATCACCTCGAGGGGAAGCTAACACAACTCCAGCCCCCGAGCCCTCCAATTGCCTGGACCCATCAAAGTGAATAGTCCAATATGTTGTATCAGGCTTTTCTTCAGGCATTTGCAGCTCTGTCCAGTCATTAATGAAATCCACCAGTGCTTGAGACTTGATGGCTGTGCGAGGCATATACTTCACACCATGAGGTTCAAGCTCAATGGCCCACTTGGCTATCCGACCTGTGGCTTCCCTGTTTTGAATAATATCCCCTAAGGGAGCAGAGCTAACCATGAACACCCCATATACAAGCTTCTGCTAGTGCGGATACCTCTGCTTTGATTCAATAAGCACCTCACTGATGTAGTAAACTGGCCTTTGAACCGTTCCACCACAATAGCTACGCTGATAGCCCGGGCATTAGCACCTACATACAACAACAAGGGCTCCTTATCAATAGGAGCAGCAAGAACGGGCGGCTCAGCCAGCTGTTTCTTCAAGTCCTCAAACGCTGCATTAGCGGCATCACTCCAGACAAAATTATCTGTCTTTTTCATCATCTGATACAGAGGGATAGCCTTCTCTCCCAACCGGCTTATGAACCAGCTTAGAGCCGCAATACGACCTGCCAGACGTTGAACATCATTGATACATGCCGGCTTAGCCAGAGAAGTAATGGCTTTGATCTTCTCCGGATTAACTTCAATGCCTCTGTTAGAAACCAGAAAACCCAAGAGCTTGCCTGCCGGCACACCAAAAACGCATTTGGCTGGTTTACGCATCATTTTATAAACCCGGAGATTATCAAAAGTCTCCTTCAAATCATCTATCAAGGTCTCCTTCTATCTGGATTTCACTACAATATCATCCACATAAGCATGAACATTGTGCCCAATCTGATTATGAAGACAATTCCGCACACATCGCTGGTAAGTCGCATGGGCACTCTTGAGCCCAAAAGGCATAGACACATAGCAGAAGGCTCCAAAGGGAGTGATAAAAGATGTCTTCTCCTGGTCCTTAACTGCCATCTTGAAAAACTTCAACAATGAACCTAGCTGCCAAGAGCTGGGCCACCTCTTCACCAATGGCCTTATGCCTCTCTTCGTTAAAATGACGAAGAAACTGCTTGACCGACTTAAACTTGGGATCAATATTAAGAGTGTGCTCAGCGAGCTCCCTCGGTACACCTGGCATGTCAGAAGGCTTCCATGCAAAGATGTACCGGTTCTCACGGATGAACTCGATGAGCGCGTTTTCCTATTTCGGATCCAGATTAACACTGATGCTAAAGTGCTTGGATGAATCGCCAGGAATGAAATCAACCAGCTTGGTATCATCTGCCGACTTAAACTTCAAGGCCAGGTCATGCTCCGTAGTTGTCTTTTTTAAATATGTCATATCTGCCGGGTCAACATTGTCCTTATAAAACTTCAATTCTAATGTTGCATAGACAGCTCAGCATAGGCAGCGTCACCTTCTTCGTACTCCAAAGCTATCTTCCGGCTTCCGTACACCGTGATGGTTCCCTTGTGACCTGGCATCTTGAGCTGCAGATAAACATAACAAGGTCTTGCCATGAACTTAGCATAAGCCGACTGTCCAAACAGAGCATGATAAGGGCTCTTGATTTTCACCACTTCAAAGGTCAATGTCTCCGACCTGGAGTCATGATCGTCTCCAAAAGCAACTTCCAGAGCTATCTTACCAACTGGGTATGCCGACTTACTAGGCACCACGCCATGAAATACAGTGTTCGACGGCTTGAGATTTTTATCGGTCAACCCCATGCGACGGAAAGTTTCATAATAAAGGATATTGATGCTACTACCTCCATCCATGACTACCTTAGTGAGCTTATATCCTCCGACCTTTGGCGACACTACCAAAGCCAAGTAACCCGAATTGTCAATCCGGGGCGGGTGATCTTCCCGACTCCACACAATGGGATGCTCAGACCAGTGCAAGTAACGGGGATCCGCCGGCTCAACGGTGTTCACCGCGCTTTTATGGAGCTTCTGATCCCGCTTGCATAACCTGGTAGTGAAAACATGGTACTGCCCGCTATTCAACTGCTTCGGGTTACTCTGATACCCCGATTGCTGCTACTGATTCCCCTGACCTGACTGCTGATGATAACCACCCTGATTGGTCTGGTTTCCTTGATTGCCTTGAAAGCTGGAATTAGAACCGCCGTCACCGTAACCCGGACCATGAGAGCCGGATCCTGAACCGCCACCCGGACCATGATTGTCTTGAAAAAGATTAGAATTTCTGTATTCCTTCATAATGAAGCAATCCTTTCAGAGGTGACCAGACGGTCTTTCCCGTGTACCATGCCTTGGGCAGGGTTGATTCAGAAGTTGCTCAAGATTGAAACCTAGCCCCCCAACCCGTGGGGGCGGCTTACCCTTCTGGCACTAACCATTATTCTGCGCATTGGTGTTAGCCAAAAAATCCAAACTATTATCAGCTTTGTGCTTACCGTTGCTCCCTGACTCGCCGGGTTATGCTGCTACCCTCTGGTGATGTTTGCTACCTCTTGAGCACTGCCTTGGATTTCCCCGAAGAGGAGAGGATGATGCAGTAAAGTAGCGTAAGTATTTCCCTCAGTTTTTGAGAACCAAGGTATCAATCCAGTAGGAGACCACGCACAAGTCCCTCGTACCTACACAAAACGATAGCAACTCGCAACCAACGCTTAGGGGTTTTCAATCCCTTCATGGTCACTTACGAGAGTGAGATCCGATAGAGATAATATTTTTGGTATTTTTGATAGATAGATGCAAAGTAAAAGTAAAGGCAAAGTAAAAACAACGCAAGTAAATAAAGTGATATAGATTCATATGATGAGAATAGACCCGGGGCCATAGGTTTCACTATTGGCTTCTCTCAAGAGCATATGTATTCTATGGTGGGTGAACAAATTACTGTTGAGCAATTGACAGAATTGAGCATAGTTATGAGTATATCTAGGGAATGATCATGTATGCACGGGCATCACGTCCAAACAAGTAGATCAAACGATTCTCAAGATCTACTACTATTACTCCACTCATCGACCGCTATCCAGCATGCATCTAGAGTATTAAGTAAAAACAGAGTAACGTCGTAAGCAAGATGACATGATGTAGAGGGATAAATTCATGCAATATGATAAAAACCCCATCTTGTTATCCTCGATGGCAACAATACAATACGTGCCACGCAAATCTTTCTGTCACTGAGTAAGGACACCGCAAGGTTGAACCCAAAGCTAAGCACTTCTCCCATTGCAAGAACTACCAATCTAGTTGGCCAAACCAGAAAGATAATTCGAAGAGACTTGCAAAGATAACTCAATCATACATAAAAGAATTCAGAGAAGAATCAAATATTTTCCATAGATAATACTGGATCATAAACCCACAGTTCATCGGTCTCAACAAACACACCGCAAAAAGAAGATTACATCGAATAGATCTCCACGAGAGAGGGGGAGAACATTGTATTGAGATCCAAAAAGAGAGAAGAAGCCATCTAGCTACTAGCTATGGACCCGAAGGTCTGAAGTAAACTACTCACACTTCATCGGAGGGGCCATGGTGATGATGTAGAAGCCCTTCGTGGTGGATGCCCCCTCCGGCGGAGCTCCGGAATAGGCCCCAAGATGGGATCTCGTGGATACAGAAGGTTGCGGCGGTGGAATAGGGTTTTGGCTCCTGTTCTGATCGTTCGGGGATACGTAGGTATATATAGGAGGAAGGAGTACGCCGGTGGAGCTCCGAGGGGCCCACGAGGTAGGAGGGCACGCCCAGGCGGGCGCGCCCTCCACCCTCGTGACCTCCTCGGGCACTGCTTGGAGTAGGGTTCAAGTCTCCTGGGTCACGTTCGGTTGGAAAATCATGATCCCGAAGGTTTCATTCCGTTTGGACTCCGTTTGATATTCTGTTTCTTCGAAATACTAAAAAGGGCAAAAAACAGCAATTCTGGGCTGGGCCTTCGGTTAATAGGTTAGTCCCAAAAGTAATATAGAAGTGGAAAATAAATCCCAATATAGTCCAAAACAGTAGATAAAGTAGCATGGAGCAATCAAAAATTATAGATACGTTGGAGACGATCGGGCATCCCAAGCTTAATTCCTGCTTTCGTCCTCGAGTAGGTAAATGATAAAAAGAATTTTGATGCGGAGTGATACTTTGGCATAATTTCAATGTAAATCTTCTTAATTGTGATATGAATATTCAGATCCGAAAGATTCAAGACAAAAGTTCATATTGACACAAAAATAATAATACTTCAAGCATACTAATCAAAGCAATCATGTCTTCTCAAAATAACATGGCAAAAGAAAGTTATCCCTACAAAATCATATAGTCTGGCTATGCTCCATCTTTCCACACAAAATATTTAAATCATGCACAACCCCGATGACAAGCCAAGCAATTGTTCATACTTATGACATTCTCAAAACTTTTTCAATCTTCACGCAATACATGAGCGTGAGCCATGGATATAGCACTATAGGTGGAATAGAAGGGTGGTTGTGGAGAAGACAAAAAGAGGGAAGATAGTCTCACATCAACTAGGTGTATCAATGGGCTATGGAGATGCCCATCAATAGATATCAATGTGAGTGAGTAGGGATTGCCATGCAACGGATGCACTAGAGCTATAAGTATATGAAAGCTCTACAAAAGAAACTAAGTGGGTGTGCATCAACTTGCTTGCTCATGAAGACCTAGGGCATTTTGAGGAAGCCCATCATTTGAATATACAAGCCAAGTTCTATAATGAAAAATTCCCGCTAGTATATCAAAGTGACAATATGAGAGACTCTCTATCATGAAAATCTTGGTGCTACTTTGAAGCACAAGTGTGGTAAAAGGATAGTAGCATTGTCCCTTCTCTCTTTTTCTCTCATTTTTTTTATTTGGGCCTTTCTCTTTTTTTTATGACCTCTTTTTTTATTTTTTTGTAAAGTCCGGAGTCTCATCCCGACTTATGGGGGAATCATAGTCTCCGTCATCCTTTCCTCACTTGGGACAAAGCTCTAATAGTGATGATCATCACACTTTTATTTTCTTTACAACTCAACAATTACAACTCGATACTTAGAACAAAATATGAATCTATATGAATGCCTCCAGCGGTGTACCGGGACATGCAATGAATCATGAGTGACATGTATGAAAGAATTATGAACGGTGGCTTTGCCACAAATACAATGTCAACTACATGATCATGCTAGAAATATGACAATGATGGAGCATGTCATAATAAACGGAATGGTGGAAAGTTGGATGGCAATATATCTCGGAATGGCTATGGAAATGCCATGATAGATAGGTATGGTGGCTGTTTTGAGGAAGGTATATGGTGGGTGTATGATACCGGCGAAAAGTGCATGGTATTAGAGAGGCTAGCAAAAATGGAAGGATGGGAAAAGTGTGTATAATCCATGGACTCAACATTAGTCATAAAGAACTCATATACTTGTTGCAAAAATCTAGAAGTTATCAAAGCAAAGTATTACGCGCATGCTCCTAGGGGGATAGATTGGTAGGAAAAGACCATCGCTCGTCCCCGACCGCCACTCATAAGGAAGACAATCAATAAATAAATCATGCTCCGAGTTCATCACATAACGGTTCACCATACGTGCATGCTACGGGAATCACAAACTTCAACACAAGTATTCATCAAATTCATAATCACCCAACTAGCACGACTTTGATATTATCACCTCCATATCTCAAAACAATTATCCAACATCAAACTTATCTTAGTATTCAATTCACTCAAAAGAAAGTTTCACATATCTTGAACACCAAGTATATTAACATTAAGCAAATTACCATGCTATTAAAGACTCTCAAAATAATCTAAGTGAAGCATGATAGATCAAATAGTTTCTTTAAAACAAATCCACCACCGTGCTCTAAAAGATCTAAGTGAAGTACTAGAGCAAAAATTATCACGCTCAAAAGATATAAGTGAAGCACTATGAGCAAAACTATCAAGCTCAAAAGATATAAGTGAAGCACATAGAGTATTCTAACAAATTCCAATTCATGTATGGCTCTCTAAAAAGATGTGTACAGCAAGGATGATTGTGGTAGACTAACAAGCAAAGACACAAATAATACAAGACGCTCCAAGCAAAACACATATCATGTTGGTGAATAAAAATATAGCTCCAAGTAAATTACCGATGGAAGTGGACGAAAGAGGGGATGCCTTCCGGGGCATCCCCAAGCTTTGACTTTTTGGTTTCCTTGGATTATCTTGGGGTTCCATGGGCATCCCCAAGCTTAGGCTCTTGCCACTCCTTGTTCTATAATCCATCAAAAGAATTCACCAAAAACTTGAAAACTTCACAACACAAAACTCAACAGAAATCTCGTGAGCTCCGTTAGAGAAAGAAAACAAAAGACTACTTCAAGGTACTGTAATGAACTCATTATTTATTCATATTGGTGTTAAACCTACTGTATTCCAACTTATCTATGGTTTATAAACTAATTTACTAGTCATAGATTCATCAAAATAAGCAAACAACACACGAAAAACAGAATCTGTCAAAAACAGAACAGTCTGTAGCAATCTGTAACTAACACAAACTTCTGTAACTCTAAAAATTCTACCAAAATAGGAAGTCCTGGAAAATTTGTTTATTGATCAGCAGCAATAAGAATCAATGCAAAAGCACGTTCCTGTGATTTATCTTAACTAAATTCGTGCATGCAAAGTTTCTGTTTTTCAGCAGAATCAAATCAACTATCATCGTAGGTTATCCTATAGGTCCTACTTGACACAAACACTAATTAAAACATAAAACCACATCCAAACAGAAGGTAGATGGATTATTTATTCCTAAACATAAGCAAAAACAAAAAAACACAAAATAAAATTGGGTTGCCTTCCAACAAGCGCTATCGTTTAACGCCCTTAGCTAGGCATAAAAGCAATGATAGATCTAGGTATTGCCATCTTTGGTAGGCAATCCATAAGTGGCTCTCATGATAGATTCATATGGTAATTTTATTTTCTTTCTAGGGAAGTGTTCCATACCCTTCTTTAAGGGAAATTGGAATCTAATGTTCTGTCACATCCCTCGAATTTGTTTGCAGATAGTTGCATAAGCATCCATGCCTCATGTTTAAATTTATTTGAAAATTGAAATGGGGATTGGTCAAACCCTAGCACCAAATGAAACTCAAATAGGTTCAAGTAAAATATTTTTCAATGAATCCAAAATGCTCTTGGAAAAGTTCATGATTTTTGTTAAAGGTGAAAACCTCTGGCAAAAATGATGCTCATAATTCTAGGCCATTTCTAGACTCATGAATTAAATTGTTATGTATTTGAATTTGGGCATTTAATTGCTATAACAATTGTAAATGCTCAAATAATTCTGGAACTAAATGTGGGTTGTTGGAAATAATTCAACAGGTCCTCACAATTTATTTCAGGATTTTTAGATGAGGTTTAGTATTTTTACTAAATCCAGAAACAAATTTAGAAAATAGAAAACAGAAACAAAAAAAATAGGAAAACCAGAGAGAGAGAGAGAACAACACCTGGGCCTCTTACCTGGCGCCACTGGTCCGGCCCAGCACGGCCCAGTCCACCTGGCCGTGCCAGTCGTCCCTTTCCTTGGGACAGAAGGACGCCGGGCATGTGCCCCTCGCGCGCGGCCACGCGTCTTGGCCACCTCCTGCTTCCGCCGCCTCCCCGACGTCGTTCTGGACGCCCTGGACATCGACACGCAGACCCCCTGGACCCCTCGACCGCTCCCCTCTCTCCCTGCCTCACTCTCTCTCGCTCTCCCTCTCATGCCCGAGTGCAGCCGTCGCCGCCGCCCGTCGTTACCGCGGCCACAGCCACCGCCCCACCTCCCCGACGCGTCCCAAAGCTCCACCTCGTCCCTCTCTTCCTCCTCACCGAGCCGCCCGACGCCGGGAGCCCTGCAGTGGCGCCGACGTTGTCGTCTTCAACCTTCGGCTCTGAGATCGCTGGAGATGCTTTGACGCCGTCCGTGCCTTCCCGAGCTCAACGACCCCACCAGAAGACTCGCCGTGAGCCCCGCCATCTTTTCCCCCCTCTTCCGCGTTCATTTACATGCTCTAGCCGTGCTAGCCACCGGACCCGAGAGCTTACCGCTGCCGCGCTCGTCGTCTCCGGTGAATAGGTTAGCCACCGTCGCGTACGGGCACCGCTACGTGCTCAGCACGTTCCTAGAAACCCAACACCACCATCCTCTAGTCCTCCCGCGCACTGCAGCGTCGTTGCCGAGCTTGTCCGAGCTCCGGCCGCCGCACTTGCCATCGCCGCCGTCACTACGGTCCACCCCAGCGTGAGTTGATGGCTCCGTTGGATGCGGACGAGCACCAACGTCTCACAGGACCAAACCGCGCTCGAAACCGCGGCCTACAGCTCGATCCCGAGCGTCGCCGCCGCGAACCGTGGTCGCCGTCGTTTAATCGCCCGTGCATCCGACGTGGCTATGTCATTAGGGCTTAATAGCGTTTAGTTTAATCACACTAGCCGCTGACATCAGGGCCCCACCAGCTAAATAACCAACGGTTATTCTTTCAATCAGTTTTAGTTAAACCAAGCGGGACCCACACGTCAGCGTTGACTTTGCTGACGTGGCCCTTGACTGGCCCCACACGTCAGTGACCAACGCCAGCCCTATGAGACTGACCAGTGGACCCCACTGGTCAGGTTTGACCTGAACCGGTTCTGTTGACCTGTTGAGGTCAGCATGACGCTGTCCTGACGCATTAATTCAATTACTGGAATTATTCTTATACAGGAAATTCCAGAAAATAGCACAAACTTCTAAAATTCATAGAAAATCAACCGTAGCTCCAAATGAAACAAATTATATATGAAAAATGATCAGAAAAATCCAATCTATCCATCTGTACCAGTTTCATGCATGTTTAAACAAGTTAACTTGCTGTTTAGTGCAAAACATGATAAAGCACTCTTTAAGATCAGAAATGTGGTTGAACTTTGAATCTTTGGTTCAAAATAGCTCAAACCCATCTGGTTGTAGCTGCATTAGCCCAACACACTCATTTTACCATGTCACTATCATGCATCATATTTGTTGCATTGCATTGATTGTGTCCCTCTTTATTTGCCGGTAACTGTCCCCTCTCGATAGACGTGGTTTCGACGATGAGATCGATGACACCGATGAAGAGCTATAATATCTTCAGAAGTGCCAGGCAAGCAAAACCCCTTGTTCATTTCGATACAATCCCACTCTCTCGCTCCTGCTCTCTTTTCTTGCATTAGGACAACAACGATTCATCTGTTACTTGCTGCATGTAGCTGAACCCTTTATCCTTTGCATGACTGTCATTCCATAGTAAATAGATGAAACCCACTAGCATGAGTAGGAGTTGTTTGAGCCCTGTTGTGCCTACTCATTCATGCTTGTTTGTCATGCCTGCATCGCTTAGAGTTGAGTCGGGTCCGATTCATCGAGGATGAATCGAGGTGTGTGAACATGTCCTACTGTGTGTGAGCTAAGTGCGTGAACACGATTTGGTAAAGGTAGCGGTGAGAGGCCATGTAGGAGTACATGGTGGGTTGTCTCATTGCAGCCGTCCTCGGGAATTGAGTTTCGTGTTTGTGATCCATGATTCAGCTACTACCACGCATTGGGCCCGAAACCAATGGACCCTCTCGGCTTCTTAATCACCCTTGTCCTCTGTCCGGGAGTTGCAAGTAGTTTCGTGTTTGTAGTATTTGGAGGCCGTGCAGCGCTGACCGTAGGGGTGGGCTGTGATGCAAGAGGCACGAGTCGGTAAACCGGGCGCCCGTTTGGTGTCACGGAACCCTGTTCACATCGTTTGGGGCTGTGAGCGAAACTTCGGCCGGATCTCCTCATGGATGGAACCCGAATAGGCGATAAACCTGGACTAGGGACTTGAGTGTTTAGGTAGGTCGTGGCCGACACCCACGTTGGGCTTCCGCTTGAAGGTTGCCGAGTACATGTCGAGTAAACGGCGGTAAGTGGTGAGAGCGTGTGTGAAGAAGTACACCCCTGCTGGGTTAACATCATCTATTCCAATAGCCGTGTCCGCGGTAAAGGACTTCTGGGTTGCCTGTACAGTTCATAGACAAGTGAAAGTGGATACTCTAAAATACGCAAGATAAGCGTGAGTTCTATGGATAGCGTTCTCGTAGGGAGAAGGGAGCGGATCCATAGTGGTGTATTGATATGGTGAATATGTGGACTCGTGTGCGCCACCTCAAAAGAGTTACTTGCAGTCGTAGTTTAGGATAGCCACCGAGTCAAAGCTGGCTTGCTGCTGTTAAACTCCACCATCCCCTTTGCTGATAATGATGCATATGTAGTTAGTTCTGATGTAAGTCTTGCTGGGTACATTTGTACTCACGTTTGCCTATATTATGTTTTTGCAGAGAGACCTCGGTCTCGCTAGTAGTTCCGCATGGACTTCAACGTTTAGCTTGTTACCTCAGCTACGATCTTGTGCCCTCGGCAGGATCTGATAGATAGTCAGGCTTTCAAGCCTTTTTCATTTGTAGCTGTCTGTACTCAGACATGTTTAGCTTCCGCTTGTGCTTGGACTTGTATGCTCTGAATGCTGGGTCGAGAGACCCATGTTTGTAATATCTCGCTCCTCGGAGCCTAATGAATAAATACTTGAGTCGTAGAGTCATGTTGTAATGCCATGTTGTATTTGCACATATCGAGCATATTGTGTGTATGTTATTGAAATGCTTGGTATGTGTGGGATCTGACTATCTAGTTGTTTATCTTTAGTAGCCTCTCTTACCGGGAAATGTCTCCTAGTGTTTCCACCGAGCCATGGTAGCTTGCTACTGCTCCGAACACTTAGGCTGGCGGCATGTGTCCTTCTTCGCTCTCAGGTCTCTGTTCCTTCGGGAAATGTCACGTTGAGTACCGGAGTCCTGTTAGCCGCCTACAGCCCGGTTTATCGAGTCCTGCTACCACAGTTCTACAGCTCGAACTTACTCGTGATGACCGACACGTTCGATCTTTGGGTCATGGATGCTGTCCTCGTAAGTCTGTGCCACTTTGGGTTTATGACTAGCCATGTCAGCCCGGGCTCCTTTTCATATGGATCCTAGTGACACTATCATATACGTGTGCCAAAAGGCGCAAACGGCCCCGGGCAAAGGTAAGGCGACACCCGTGGGGATACCGTGCGTGAGGCCGCAAAGTGATATGAGGTGTTACAGGCTAGATCGATGTGACATTGAGTCGGTGTCCTGACAGCTTTGGTATCAGAGCTTGACTGCCTATAGGATTACCAAGCCAAACTGGTCGAAGTTGTGTCTAGAAATGCTTTAGTTATGTAAGGGAATTGATTGTGGGATGGAACGTAAGGCTCTTTTTACTCCTTATACCTCATGGCCTTCTGATCTGAGTCATCCTCTTCTCTTCTACGGGGATTAAGAACTAGGCTTTCTCATCTATCTATCAGGATGACGTGTTACTAATCCATAGACTTATAGAATTGTTAGTTTCAAATCTCAGTTCAGTTTTACTACTTCTGTATGTTCATAACTGTTGATCTCGAAACCTTGATATTGTGCTTCGGAGTGGCCATGCCACCATTTTTGTAGCATGTCTCCAATTTTTTTTGAGCATTTACAGCCGTTATGCTGTCCGAGTCATCCCAGGTTTCTAAACAATCTGATGCACTTGCAAATCCTTTCCCTCTAGTTTTGATGTTCCTTTGGGCCAGGTTAATCACACAAATTGTTGAGTTGAGGTATTTACAACCTCGACATATATGTTGGAGCTATTATTATGACCCTAGGTGTTTTAGGGAGTCACCTAGTAATTTAGCCATGTTTTGTGTTCCCAGTGTGAAGATTCTGGCCATCACTCTCGAAAGCATCCCGTGATGCTACTTAGGATTAGGTATTCTATTCCTGGGTTTTGAACCCGAGATTCACCCTACTTACCTCATGTTGATAGTGTTGCTAGTTCCTTTAGGTTATTAGTAACCTTTGCATTAGTCCTCGAGGTATGTGGTATTTCCTTCTTCCAAATACTATGAACCGCTTATGGCAGAAGTTCCTCGCTGAACCGAAGGATCACAATCAGAGTACTCTTGAGGAGTTCTCCATTCATAATTGTGAATCTGCCAGTCCTACCTTCTCCGCATGGGTTATCCGGAAGAAATATGTTGAACTCGTTCGACATTCTAATCCATGCATCCACAACTCAGGAAATCATATGTTCTTTTGAGTTGTCCCTCTTAGTTGTCTTCTGACCCTCATCTATAAATTGATAGACAAGAGTAGTTGTGCACTCGAGCTCATCGATGCTTATTATTTTTGTGGTCCGTCAAGCTATTCTATTCCAGAATGACTAGGAGAACGAACTGCAGTACCTTGTCCATTTCCAGGATTGGGTCAAAGCAGTCATACTCCGCAGATCAAATACTAATCCAGCTTTTGTTCTATTCTACCTTGGAGTACTACCATCTTTATATCAAGAATGTCATGGGAATTGTACACCAGCCTACGAACTCTTGATATTGTGATACTTCTCGCTATCATTTTTCATTCCTCGGCCCCGTGTTATTGTAACCGGAATGCTAACAAGTGAACTGTGATGTGTGAAATTGATACTTCCAGCAACCTCGCTGCTTGGTAGTAAATGGACAATATTCTCATTCTTAGCGTGTTGGTTATTGAATCATCATCCTAAGTATGATTGTGCTACCTAGTCCTTATTTCCGGTGCACTCTTCGATCAATGAGTTAGGATCTTGTCAAATCCTCGCTCTTTTGACATATCATCTTGCCCTGAAAAGCAAGATTGTTCTCGAGCTTAGTAACATAGCGGTGGTTCATGATTTTCCGAATATCTTCTCGGAAGTATTACCAGGTTGTCACCTGACCGCTATGTTGAGTTCGTGATCAAGTTGGTTTCATATAAACCACCCGTTCTCCAAGAATCTGTGTTGCATACCCCTGAGCTAGTTGGTTAAGCTAAACAACAACTTGGAGAGTTGGAAGATAAAAGCTTGTCCGACTTAGCTCATGTTAAGGGATATCTTGTATGCATGTTGAAGAAAGATGATATCCTCATCAATTGATCCTCGAGACCAGTTGTTGGAGCTATTGTCTTGCCAAAACTTTGATTTGAGTGTGGGCTATTCTCAAATCAAATCAGAACCAACGATGTTCATAATGTTGTCTTACTCGTGGATTTTCCTCGAGCATACACCATTATGTCTTTTGGGTCTGACCAATACTATCACCTTGTTCACATAGTTATGGAATTCCATCTCCATGGGAACCTGGATGAATTGTTGTTGAGCCCATTGACAACATCCTTATCTCCTCCATGATTTTGTTGAACATTAAGCTAGTGTTGGAAACTTTATACGCAATGTCTTCATGTCCCGTTCATGAAGCATATGTTCGGATGAAAGAAGTGACTTTCTCTAATTCATGTGCATTTGATGCGAGTTGCCGCCGTGGATTCGAGAAAGTTAGTTTTGCTTCCTCTGGAATCATCCCAAGTTAGTCATGCACGTGCGAAGTGCCCTATGGTTTGATAGGTTGGCCGCCTCCATTCTATATGTGTTCCTAGCACACCAAGCCACTGATTGATTTGTTCAAGGAGAAGAAGTTCCTTCGTAGGCTCGAGACTTATGCCAGGACTTCGATATCCTCGATGATGGTTTCCCTCCTGAACTCGGTAGTGTTTTATTATAAGACTACTGTGTGGTCATGCTTGTCTCAGACAACATGTTCACATGTTGTAGCAGAACCAGCTCATGTTTTGGAGCTTACTACCGTAGTCCATTTCCCGAGAATCTCGCAACGTCGTCTCGTCGATTTGTGTTGCAAACTTTCATTCTTCTTTCTAGACTTGATGAGTCTGGAATATTCTGACACCAACCAGATCTGAATCTCAGGCAGAGATGTTGGTTGGGACATTTCCCAAGAACTATAATATTGGTCTCTCGATAACCGGTAAAATGGATGTCATGGCCAACACACCCAGCCGGAAGACCTGTTATTGTAATATCTTGATTGAAGAAGTTGGCCACCTCTCCATAAGGACTTCGTAGGAATTATTCCCTATTTGTGTGCCTTATGATTTTTGTGCTCCGAAGTCGACTGTTACTTGATGTTCTAGATATCAAACCATATCTATGCATGGGATACGCTGGTACATCAAGGAGAACATTAGAAGCGGAGTGCTAAATGTCTCTCGGTCGATCATCCAGATTTAGTCCCCTTGGCCCCGCTAAGGTGAAATCTGAGAAAGTGTTGTCTTCCTTTGTATCTGCATCCTCCACCGGCATTTGTCATGGTAGTATGTTGTGTTGCCAGGATCCTTGACACGGATATTGGTAAAACCTTGATGAATATGGATATGCTCATGTTCCTGAGAGCTCGCAAAAGCACTAGGTGTAGCACCAACTGGGATTGCTTCTAGATTCTCGGTTATGCTATAACCATTCCAATAGTGGAATCACTCTCTGCTGTTGAGTTTCCCCCCAGTTACTAGAATCATTCCCAGCATTTGTGTTTTGTTCCCAGCTTGCACCGTCATTATGCCATCCTATCTTGGGTCCCATCCATTTCCGATGATAAAATCATCCCTTGTGTTGTTTTCAACAAGGTAATCCACATCATCCATTCTAATCCGGGTATGCCATTCTACCGAACCCCTCTAAACGATCGCTCGAAAATTGTCTTAGGCTGGTATAAAGAGTTTCAATGATCTTTGAATCAAAGGTAATTCTTTTTGCCACTTAAGGGGATATTTCTACGAGTCACCTTCCCTAAGGTGTCTCGTTGTGGTATCATGACAATTATTTTCCTCGCTACTTTGAAACCTCATCAAATTGTTTACTCTGTCCTTCATGATGTGTGTTTTACCTCTCAGCTCAAGAGATGTTCTACATCTCATTCCGTGAGTTGATCTTGTCATCACTAAAATGATCCATCCTTGTAGAGTGTTTCTGTCCTCGTGTTGGATGAAGATCTCAAAAGCAAAGACGTCAAGATCAATTGGAGTACTGAATCAGCATCCTCGAGAAAGACACCTGGATCATGAAGATTGTGTTGGTCTTGTACCCCCTCTGTCCTCCTACCTCATGTCTTGAATCTCGGGACGAGATTCTTGTTTAGTGGGGGTGAGTTGTCACATCCCTAGAATTTGTTTGCAGATAGTTGCATAAGCATCCATGCCTCATGTTTAAATTTATTTGAAAATTGAAATGGGGATTGGTCAAACCCTAGCACCAAATGAAACTCAAATAGGTTCAAGTAAAATATTTTTCAATGAATCCAAAATGCTCTTGGAAAAGTTCATGATTTTTGTTAAAGGTGAAAACCTCTGGCAAAAATGATGCTCATAATTCTAGGCCATTTCTGGACTCATGAATTCAATTGTTATGTATTTGAATTTGGGCATTTAATTGCTATAGCAATTGTAAATGCTCAAATAATTCTGGAAGTAAATGTGGGTTGTTGGAAATAATTCAACATGTCCTCACAATTTATTTCAGGATTTTTAGATGAGGTTTAGTATTTTTACTAAATCCAGAAACAAATTTAGAAAATAGAAAACATAAACAAAAAAAATAGGAAAACCAGAGAGAGAGAACAGCACCTGGGCCTCTTACCTAGCGCCACTGGTCCGGCCCAGCACGGCCCAGTCCACCTGGCCGTGCTAGTCGTCCCTTTCCTTGGGACAGAAGGACGCCGGGCATGTGCCCCTCGCGCGTGGCCACGCGTCTTGGCCACCTCCTGCTTCCGCCGCCTCCCCGACGTCGTTCTGGACGCCCTGGACGTCGACACGCAGACCCCCTGGACCCCTCGACCGCTCCCCTCTCTCCCTGCCTCGCTCTCTCTCGCTCTCCCTCTCATGCCCGAGTGCAGCCGTCGCCGCCGCCCGTCGTTACCGCGGCCACAGCCACCGCCCCACCTCCCCGACGCGTCCCAAAGCTCCACCTCGTCCCTCTCTTCCTCCTCACCGAGCCGCCCGACGCCGGGAGCCCTGCAGTGGCGCCGACGCCATCGTCTTCAACCTTCGGCTCCGAGATCGCCGGAGATGCTTTGACGCCGTCCGTGCCTCCCCGAGCTCAACGACCGCACCAGAAGACTCGCCGTGAGCCCCGCCATCTTTCCCCCCTCTCCCGCGTTCATTTGCATGCTCTAGCCGTGCTAGCCACCGGACCCGAGAGCTTACCGCCGCCCGCCTGCCGCCGCCGGCGAATAGGTTAGCCACCGTCGCAGACGGGCACCGCCACGTGCTCAAAGACGCTTCGTAAACCCAACACCACCATCCTCTAGTCCTCCCGCGCACCGCAGCGTCGTTGCCAAGCTTGTCCGAGCTCCGGCCGCCGCACTTGCCATCGCCGCCGTCACTACGGTCCACCCCAGCGTGAGTTGATGGCTCCGTAGGATGCGGACGAGCACCAGCGTCTCACAGGACCAAACCGTGCTCGAAACCGCGGCCTATAGCTCGATCCTGAGCGTCGCCGCCACGAACCGTGGTCGCCGTCGTTTAATCGCCCGCGCATCCGACGTGGCTATGTCATTAGGGCTTAATAGCATTTAGTTTAATCACACTAGCCGCTGACATCAGGGCCCCACCAGCTAAATAACCAACGGTTATTCTTTCAATCAGTTTTAGTTAAACCAAGCGGGACCCACACGTCAGCGTTGACTTTGCTGACGTGGCCCTTGACTGGCCCCACACGTCAGTGACCAACGCCAGCCCTATGAGACTGACCAGTGGACCCCACTGGTCAGGTTTGACCTGAACCGGTTCTGTTGACCTGCTGAGGTCAGCATGACGCTGTCCTGACGCATTAATTCAATTACTGGAATTATTCTTATACAGGAAATTCCAGAAAATAGCACAAACTTCTAAAATTCATAGAAAATCAACCGTAGCTCCAAATGAAACAAATTATATATGAAAAATGATCAGAAAAATCCAATCTATCCATCTGTACCAGTTTCATGCATGTTTAAACAAGTTAACTTGCTGTTTAGTGCAAAACATGATAAAGCACTGTTTAAGATCACAAATGTGTTTGAACTTTGAATCTTTGGTTCAAAATAGCTCAAACCCATCTGGTTGTAGCTGCATTAGCCCATCACACTCATTTTACCATGTCACTATCATGCATCATATCTGTTGCATTGCATTGATTGTGTCCCTCTTTATTTGCCGGTAACTGTCCCCTCTCGATAGACGTGGTTTCGACGATGAGATCGATGACACCGATGAAGAGCTATAATATCTTCAGAAGTGCCAGGCAAGCAAAACCCCCTTGTTCATTCCGATACAATCCCACTCTCTCTCGCTCCTGCTCTCTTTTACTGCATTAGGACAACAACGATTCATCATCACTTTGTCATGTAGCTGAACCCCTTTATCCTTTGCATGACCTATCATTCCACAAGAATAGATGAAACCCACTAGCATGAGTAGGAGTTGTTTGAGCCCTGTTGTGCCTACTCATTCATGCTTGTTTGTCATGCCTGCCATCGCTTAGAGTTGAGTCGGGTCCGATTCATCGAGGATGAATCGAGGTGTGTGAACATGTCCCACTGTGTGTGAGCTAAGTGTGTGAACACGATTTGGTAAAGGTAGCGGTGAGAGGCCAAGTAGGAGTACATGGTGGGTTGTCTCATTGCAGCCGTCCTCGTGAACTGAGTTCGTGTTTGTGATCCATGATTCAGCTACTACCACGCATTGGGCCCGAAACCGATGGACCCTCTCGGCTTTAATCACCCTTGTCCTCCGTCCGGGAGTTGCAAGTAGTTTCGTGTTTGTAGTATCTTTGGAGGCCGCGCAGCGCTGACCGTAGGGGTGGGCTGTGATCACGGTAGGCGCGTGGTCGGGTAAACCGGCGCCTGCTTGGTGTCACGGAACCTGTTCACATCGTTTGGGGCTGTGAGCGAAACTTCGGCCGGATCTCCTCATGGATGGAACCCGAATAGGCGATAAACCTGGACTAGGGACTTGAGTGTTTAGGTAGGTCGTGGCCGACACCCACGTTGGGCTTCCGCTTGAAGGTTGCCGAGTACATGTCGAGTAAACGGCGAAGTGGTGAGAGTGTGTGAAGAAGTACACCCCGCTGGGTTAACATCATCTATTCCAATAGCCGTGTCCGCGGTAAAGGACTTCTGGGTTGCCTGTACAGTTCATAGACAAGTGAAAGTGGATACTCTAAAATACGCAAGATAAGCGTGAGTGCTATGGATGGCGTTCTCGTAGGGAGACGGAGCGGATCCATAGTGGTGTATTGATATGGTGAATATGTGGACTCGTAAAGCGCCACCTCAAAAGAGTTACTTGCAATGTAGTTTAGGATAGACACCGAGTCAAAGCTGGCTTGCTCTTCGTTAAACTCCACCATCCCTTTGCCGATAATGATGCATATGTAGTTAGTTCGATGTAAGTCTTCTTTGGGTACATTTGTACTCACGTTTGCCTATATTATGTTTTTGCAGAGAGACCTCGGTCTCGCTAGTAGTTCCGCGTGGACTTCAACGTTTAGCTTGTTACCTCAGCTACGATCTTGTGCCCTCGGCAGGATCTGATAGATAGTCAGGCTTTCAAGCCTTTTTCATTTGTAGCTGTCTGTACTCAGACATGTTTAGCTTCCGCTTGTGCTTGGACTTGTATGCTCAATCTTTGGGTCGAGAGACCCATGTTTGTAATTTCTCGCTCCTCGGAGCCTAATGAATAAATACTTGAGTCGTAGAGTCATGTTGTAATGCCATGTTGTATTTGCACATATCGAGCATATTGTGTGTATGTTATTGAAATGCTTGGTATGTGTGGGATCTGACTATCTAGTTGTTTATCTTTAGTAGCATCTCTTACCGGGAAATGTCTCCTAGTGTTTCCACCGAGCCATGGTAGCTTGCTACTGCTCCGGAACACTTAGGCTGGCCGGCATGTGTCCTTCTTCGTTCCTGTGTCTGTCCCTTCAGGGAAATATCACGCGTTGAGTACCGGAGTCCTGTTAGCCCGCTACAACCCGGTTTACCGGAGTCCTGCTAGCACAGTTCTACAGCCCGGAACTTACTCGCTGATGACCGACACGTTCGATGCTGGGTCCACTACAAGAATATGTCAACTTATGACCTTCTGTCAGTGACCCTGGAAGAATTGGTCATAGATTTATGACCATTTGAGACCAATTGGTCAAAAGCTATTCGAGGGGCTCCAAACCCTAAACCATTGCGACCATTTTGGTCAGAAAGGTCATAATTTCCTTACATGAAATGGTCATAAAGCTAACAGCGCTAGTCCGCTGCCTTATTTCTAGTTGTTAACTTCCAATATAGATGGTCATAGCCTTGTAAATTGTGGTGGGTTGCTATGACTAGGCGCCACCTCATCAGTTTTGCCTATGTGTCATGTCCATGTGGCAGTTTTTGCCCTAGGTTGTGAAGCAACCTATATTTCTGTCATTCCCAAAATTCCCAAAAAATCTCATAAATTCTTTGGGTCATATGTTAAATCAAATATGTAAAAACCTTCCTTGCCTAGTTCACAAATAATTCAAAAATATTCATTTTCCTATTCTGCTTAGAGTAACAGCCAGAAGGAAGTACCACTTTGGCATGTCCAAATAGTATCCATTTTCTACAGTGCTTTCCTTTGCCCAAATAACCATCCTCCACCAAATGCCAGCTCAATCCATTCATTATTTTGAGCTGAGCTTGAACATTCAGATTTATGTCCAAAGTGTGGTGGTTTGCAAAGCAAGTACCACCTAGGCTCCTCCTTTTGAGCTGAAAATTTGTGAAAACGGTCTTCTTAGTATGGCGATCATCCTTAGACAAAACTCACGCCCATTAGCCATGTACATTTCCGCATCGCTAATCAAACACTTGGCTGCTAATTCATGTTTGAGCATCGATTGGTCTCCGTGAGAATCTTATGTTGTAATTTTCTTCCTAGCACCAACCTCGGGAGTGCCCAACCCACTAGACATGCCTAGGCCGCCTGAACACATGGTAACGCCACGGTCACGCTTGATGACCATGCGGCGAGCATGCGAGTTTACGCGCTCTAGAGTTGGGTACCTCGGCCACCGCCCAAACCTCGAAGTATCGCCACCAAACCATGTATTTATGATTAAATGGGTCCTTATGTAACTAGAAATGATTTTTGGAAAAAATAAATAGCAAACTATGAGGCAGCTGCAGTTCAAATTTGACCCGCTTCCAACTGAATCGGTAGAAATTTGTCTTTTTCACGAGAGGTGGATCAAATTTTTTTACACCAGACCATTTTGTCAATTGTGCATTAAATATGGCCTAGTATTTTATAAAAATGATTTGGTCCAATTTTCCAACAATTATTTGGTAGGTCCTTCACAAAAAAACCTCCTTTCGGGCACTCGAAAAATGGAAAATGTTTTTTCGTCCAACGAAAATGAAAACTTCCTTAGGCAACATTGTTTGCTATTCCAATATGCACCCTTGTGCACAATATGAGATCATTTGAACAAACTATGCCATGAATGTGGCCATAAGATTGATCATTTGGCTTGAAAGCCATGAATCTTCACACTTGATACCTCCTTTCTGAGAACACTTTTTTAAAATAATTACCGTATTACAAGTTTATTATTTTTCCTGGAAACTTGGTCACATATAATGACACAATGCGAAGGTTTTCCAATTTTTTGATTTTTTTTTGAATTTTTTATGCCCGTTTCAAAATGCGGTCAAAACGGCGGGCTTGACCGTTCCTAGCTAGTCGTTGAATCTTGGAATTTTTTTGGTGTTTCTATGATTAAATAGATACTTATGTACCTAGAAATGATTTTTGGAAAAAATAAAGAGCAAACTATGAGGCAGCTACAGTTCAAATTTGACCCGTTTCCAACTGAATCGACGACAATTTGTCTTTTTCATCAGAGGTGGATCAAAACTTTTTTCACCCAAACATTTTGTCAATTGTGAATTATATATGACCTAGTGTTTTAGAAAAATGATTTGGTTCAATTTTGCAACAATTATTTGGTAGTTCCTTCACAAAAAAAAACTCATTTCGGGCACTCGGAAAAAAAATGGTTTTTTCGTCCAAAAAAAATATGAAAACTTCCTTAGGCAACATTGCTTGCCATTCTAATATGCACCCTTGTGCACAATATGATATCATTTGAACAAACTATGCCATGAATGTGGCCATAAGATTGATCATTTGGCTTGAAAGCCATTGATCTCCGCACTTGATAGCTCGTTTCTGAGAACACTTTTTTAAAATAATTGCCGACACAAGTTTGTTATTTTTCCGGAAACTTGTCCACATATAATGACACAATGCGAAGGTTTTCCAATTTTTGATTTTTTTGAATTTTTATGCCGTTTCAAAATGCGGTCAAACGGCGGGCTTGACCGTTCCTAGCTAGTTGTTGAATCTTGGAAAACTTTTGGTGTTTCTCTGATTAAATAGATACTTATGTACCTAGAAATGATTTTTGTAAAAAATAAATAGCAAACTATGAGGCAGCTGCAGTTCAAATTTGACCCGCTTCCAGCTGAATCGGCGGGAATTTTTCTTTTTCACGAGAGGTGGATCAAAACTTTTTACACCCAACCATTTTATCAAATGTGCAATAAATACGGCCTAGTATTTTAGAAAAATGATTTGGTACAATTTTGCAAGAAACATATGGTAGGTCCTTCACAAAAAAACACATTTTGGTCACTCAAAAAATGAAAAATGGTTCTTTTGAGCAAAGAAAATGAAAACCTTCCAAATCAACATTGTTTGTCATGCCTAAATACACACATGTACAAAATATTGGTTTATTTAAACTAACTATAAGAGGTTAAATGTTTGCCTGAATAAGAGGGTACAAACTATAAGAGAAAAAACAAAAAATGCTTAATTCTGATTGGTGGAACCAGCTGTGGCATGGATCAGTGACATGGCAAACATCTGTCCATCCATCCATCCATCCATCTGTCCGTCCATCCACCCCTCCGCTCTCTCAGCTAGCCCTAGCGCTCGCAGATCCCTCCCCTCGCCGCCACCCGCCCCTCCCCTCGCAGATCCAATCCTCCTCCCTCCCTCCTCGCCCTGGCTCCCTGGTCCCCTCCCCTTCCAGATCACCGCCACCACCTCCCTCCTCCTCCCTCGCCCTGGTTCCCTGCTCCGTCGAGGCCGCCGTCGGGAGATCCGACTTCGCCGACGGGAATGGGGCCGGATCCGCCACGCCCGAGCGCTCCATCCTCGTCGACAGGGACGACTACATCCTGGCCTCGGCGCTTCCGGCAGCGGCGGCTCATCTCCTTCCTCGGGCACCACAACTTCAACCGCACCATGGATGTGTAAGCACGCAGTCGTGTCTCCCCCTCCCCCCTTCAAACATGCCTCTGCGAATGCATCTCTTGATCCGGGCAACGCACACGCGCGCGCAGGTTGGTGACCCAGACGGACCTAGCCGAGCTGGTGGACGTGGGCTCCTGGGACAAGGCCCTCCGACCACCTGCTGGGCGTCCACGACCGCGCCCTCTTCCACTACCTCCGCGTGCACAAGGCCATCGACGACGTGCTCGCCGGAGCCCCGGGGGCGCGCTCCGTCACCACCGCCCTCGACCAGTGCATCATCCGCCACCCCACCAAGAGCCACGCCGTCACCAAGCTCCGCGCCATCTTCTCCTCCCTCCTCTGCTCCAAGCGATACAGGTAAAATACAACATTGCTAGCTATCGCTGCAAGTCTGCAATCGATTCGATAGATAAAATGAGCATTGGTCCGTTAGATGGGATCTTGATTTCGTTGCGTTGCTTAGGGCTGTTATAATGTCCATGTCAGGTGTAGCTGCAGAGACGCTGGGCAGAGTGTATGGATACAATGTCCATGCGTGGAAGAACTAAAATTCAGTTAAAGTCCATGTTGTTAGTCATCTAGTGCAGAGGATCGGAGTGATTCGCTGCTGCCATTTGCTTGTGTTCCATCTTTGTTGAATGTACCTACCATCATACCTGTGGTGTTTTAAGCATCTTGGATCTCAATATATGGTGTCAAACTGTTGAAAGAAAATGATGGAAGAGTTGTCTGCTTGTTTTAATTATTTCCTGGATATGTTTCTCTGCTTAGCTTTCTCATTGGAATGGCGCTCTGCTTTGTGATCGGAGCTTCAATCTTTGTGGTGGAATCTTGTTATTTTAATTATATGTCATTGTATCTCATATTTCTGCACTTTTTCTTCTGGAGCAGAAACATTAAGATTCTACTGGGTCTTTGTATTTTGAAAATTGTGTGTCTAACTCCGAACTAGTACGATGGACTATTCAGTTGTAGTTGGTGTGCACAGTTGCATTGGTACTTGTAATTTTGCTTAATAGTTTGCTATAATTCTGAATGGAGTTGTATTTCTTGCTTAACAGGCCACTATAATTTTTGCTTAAACCTGTTTCAGGCAAACCAAGGTTGATGAAGAAGTAATGTCCATCAGGTTCTTCACTTACTGGACAGTAAGTATTGTTTGCACAAACAAAATGTTCGCCTTTTGCCTGGTCTCATTGCCCCGGATTCAGTTTAACTAAACGTGCATTTCGCAGACTGATGCGTACCAAGAGACGGGGTGCTACAACCACAACTGTCGTGCGTTTGTCCAGATGACCAACAAGATAGCCATCGGCGCGGCTATCACGCCACAATCGGTGTACAACGGGAGGCAGTTTGATATTAATCTGATGATATGGAAGGTAAATGCCATTTCAGAATCACTGCTGTAATTTTCATTTTTCAAGAAGAATTGGTTGATCTGCATGGCAAATGCATGATGATTAGGAATATGATCATGTCTCCTGTAGAATTGGATTTCTCTGGCCGTTCCGTAAACTAAATTTGGTTCAGTTAAAAAACTGCACTACTTGACAGTTTTGGGCAGCGAGCTTCTAACTCAAAAACGAGTTTGTTATGCTCATAATTTCAAGTTGGCCTCTACATATGAGTTGTAAAGCATGCTCTAAGGTTTCCGTAGAGTACTCGTTTGCTTCGTTTGGATGTATGGTTTGAGAGCAGCTGTCTATTTAGTTTGCTGTCCAGAAATATAGTAGCTTTAATGTCGGTGGTGGTCTTGTCTTAAATAGATTCTGTAGTGTATTAATCTCTTTGGGTAGAGTGGCCTACTTGCACACTTTTATTGACTCGTTGGTTCTTGATTACTTTCGGCGAGTAGCACATGTCTCAAGCAACTGTAGTATTCCTTTCCTGAATTGCTCCCTTGTTTTTTGTGGCCGTATGCTCCGTGGTCAATGATGCGTGCTGTATACATATTAAAACCAAAATTGGAGTTGTTTTAGTTGTGCATATTAGAACTGAATTATGCTCTATTTTGCTGTAGTTGTATGCTCTTATTGCTAAATTGTTTAGTGGGTTGTTCAAACTAAACTCGTCCAGTCAGTTTACTATGATGTATTGTATATTACTGTACTTCAGACATCTTGTAGAATTTGGTGTGGCAATACATCTGAAGTACAGTAATATACAATACATCATAGTACAGTAATATACGATATCTTGCTATGAAAGATTGTAGAATTATTTTAGTTGCTGCTTCTCATGTATACATCAGTTGTTGTGATTACATCTTCATTACATTATAGACATATGCATTTCTGTGAAATTTTGTTAAATACATATTTTCTAGATTGTCTATACACTAAACCTGGAGGTTTGAATATCTACTCCAGGAATGAAGATGGTACTCTAATGCCTTTGTGTTCACCCTTTTACAGGAGCTCCAGGCCTAGGAAATTTCAAGTTCAAGCGGCGTAATAAAGCTGTAAATATTATAGTCTTGTAATAGTAGGCATATCCGGGTTGTAATAGACTATGCATGCATTGTAATAGACTATGTACAGTAGCTCCAGGCCTAAGAAATTCTACATTTTTTCTGTTCTATTTAAAATATTGATTATTTGTGTGATTTGAAGACGTGTGAAATGGAAACCTGATTAGTGGGCCCATTTGTGAAAATAATCTAAACAATGCTCACATTTTTGACATGTGGGACCAATATAGGAGATTATGACAAGTGGGACCCATCTGACTTGTGGGACCAGATTGAAAAATATATACTGAAAAACTAAAAAGGCCATGGCCCAAAATATAAAAAAGGCCAAATTGTTGGGCCAGGCCCATGTAGCTAGACAAAATTCATAGAAAAATATACAGATAAAAAGGTCAATTGTTGGGCTAGGCCCATGTAGAAAACTGAATTGGACGGGCTGAATCTTGTGCCACATCGACTTGCCACGCTGGATGCCTACGTGGCACGGGAGGTTGCTAGTGACCAAAACGCCACAGTAGGAATATTTTGGTCGTAAACGTCTTTGACCATTCCAGAAGAAAGGTCGCTATAGTCAGTTTATGACTGCCAGCTTTTGACCTTCTGTTTTTTGTCACAAAAAGGTCGTAAATGGAAATTTGTGACCTTTCAGTGACCAATAGTGGTGGTCACAAGTTGACATATTTCTTGTAGTGGTCATGGATGCCTGTCCCTGTAAGTCTGTGCCACTTTGGGTTTACGACTAGCCATGTCAGCCCGGGCTCCTTTTCATATGGATGCTAGCGACACTATCATATACGTGTGCCAAAAGGCGCAAACGGCCCCGGGCAAAGGTAAGGCGACACCCGTGGGGATACCGTGCGTGAGGCCGCAAAGTGATATGAGGTGTTACAGGCTAGATCGATGTGACATTGAGTCGGGGTCGTGACATATTCCCTTCCTTCATATCAATATTTGCACCAATCGTTCTAAGGAAAGGTCTACCAAGAATAATAGGACATGAAGGATTGCAATCTATATCAAGAACTATAAAATCTACGGGCACATAATTTCTATTTGCAACAATAATAACATCATTAATTCTTCCCATAGGTTTTTTTAATAGTGGAATCCGCAAGATGCAAGTTTAGAGAGCAATCATCAAAATCACAGAAATCTAGCAAATCACATAAAGTTTTGGGGATAGTAGAGACACTAGCACTAAAATCACACAAAGCATGAAACTCAAAATCTTTAATTTTAATTTTAATAGTAGGTTCCCACTCATCATATTGTTTTCTAGGGATAGAAACTTTCAACTCAAGTTTTTTTCATAAGATTGCATCAAGGTATCAACAATGTGTTCGGTAAAGGCCTTATTTTGACTATAAGCATGAGGAGAATCTAGCACGGATTGCAACAAGGAAATACAACCAATCAAAATAGTGGGTTTAGCAACATCACGGTTTTTATTTATTTCAATCCCACTATCATCAATTTCATCATCAAGATCTAGAAACTCCGAATTCTTAGAACGCCTTCTAGGTAAAGGAAGATAATCTTCAGATTCATCAAGATTCATATTGCAAAACAAAGATTTAATGGGGGACACATCAATAACTTTTAGATCTTCATCTTGATTTTCATAGGGATTGGAAGAACACGCTTTAATAAAGGCATCTTTGGAAGCACGCATCCTAGCGGTTCTTTCCTTGCACTCATCAATGGAAATTATCATGGCTTTGAGAGACTCATTGATATCATGCTTAGGAGGAATAGATCTAAGCTTTGAAGAATCAATTTCAAGAGAAATTCTATCAACGTTCCTAGCCAAATCATCAACTTTAAACAATTTCCCTTCAAGCAAAGCATTAAAATTCTTTTGTGAATTCATAAACTCTTTAACACTACTCTCAAATCCAGAGGGCATCTTATTAAATTTTCCATAAGAGTTGTTGTAGGAATTTCCATAATTATTAGAAGGATTACTAGGATACGGCCTAGGATTAAAATTCCCTCTATACGCGTTGTTTCCAAAACTATTCCTACCAACAAAATTCACATCCATAGATTCATTATTATTCTCAAGCAAAGTAGATAAAGGCATATCATTGGGATCAAGAGGAGTATTTTAGGAGCAAACATCTTCATAAGTTCATCCATCTTTTCACTCAAAACATTGATTTCTTCTATAGCATGCACTTTTTACTAGAAGATCTTTGATTGTGCCATTGAGAATAATTAGCCATAATATTATCAAGCAATTTGGTAGCATCCCCTAACGTAATTTCCATAAAAGTGCCTCCCGCGGCCGAATCTAAAAGATTTCTAGAAGAAAAATTCAATCCGGCATAAAATTTTTGTATGATCATCCATAAATTCAAACCATGAGTAGGGCAATTGCAAAGCATTAATTTCATTCTTTCCCAATATTGGGCAACATGCTCATGATCAAGTTGTTTAAAATTCATGATATTGTTCCTAAGAGTGATAATCTTAGCGGGAGGAAAATACTTAGAGATAAAAGCATCTTTGCACTTATTCCAAGAATCAATACTATTTTTAGGAAAAGATGAAAACCAAACTTTAGCACGATCTCTAAGTGAAAACGGAAATAACTTCAATTTGACAATATTGTTATCCGTATCTTTCTTTTTTTGCATATCACACAAATCAACAAAATTGTTTAGATGAGTAGCGGCATCTTCACTAGGAAGGCCGGCGAATTGATCTTTCATAACAAGATTCAACAAAGCCGTATTGATTTGACAAGACTCATCATTATTAAGAAAAGCAATCGGAGTACTAAGGAAATCATTATTATTGGTATTCGAGAAATCACACAATTTGGTATTATCTTGTGCCATGGCAACAAGTAATCCAACACACAAGCAAACAGAAAGGCGATGGGAAAAAGGCAAACGGGAAAGAGAGGAGGAGATTGGGAAAGAGAGGGCAAATAAAACGGCAAGGGTGAAGTGCGGGAGAGGAAAACGAGAGGCAAATGGCAAATAATGTAATGCGAGAGATAGGGATTGCGATGGGTACTTGGTATGGTTGGCTTGCTTGCGTGAGCCTCCCCAGCAACGGCGCCAGAAATTCTTCTTGCTACCTCTTGAGCACTGCATTGGATTTCCCCAAAGAGGAGAGGATGATGCAATAAAGTAGCATAAGTATTTCCCTCGGTTTTTGAGAACCAAGGTATCAATCCAGTAGGAGACCACGCACAAGTCCCTCGTACCTACACAAAATGATAGCAACTCGCAACCAATGCTTAGGGGTTGTCAATCCCTTCACGGTCACTTACGAGCGTGAGATCTGATAGAGATAATATTTTTGGTATTTTTGATAGATAGATGCAAAGTAAAAGTAAAGGTAAAGTAAAAACAAAGCAAGTAAATAAAGTGATATAGATTGATATGATAAGAATAGACCCCGGGGCCATAGGTTTGACTAGTGGCTTCTCTCAAGAGCATAAGTATTCTACAGTGGGTGAACAAATTACTGTTGAGCAATTGACAGAATTGAGCATAGTTATGAGTATATCTAGGCAATGATCATGTATATAGGCATCACGTCCAAAACAAGTAGATCGAAACGATTCTGCATCTACTACTATTACTCCACTCATCGACCGCTCTCCAGCATGCATCTAGAGTATTAAGTAAAACAGAGTAACGCCATAAGCAAGATGACATGATGTAGAGGGATAAATTCATGCAATATGATAAAAACCCCATCTTGTTATTCCCGATGGCAACAATACAATACGTGCCTTGCAACTCTTTACATCCGAGTAAGGACACCGCAAGATTGAACCCAAAGCTAAGCACTTCTCCCATTGCAAGAACTACCAATCTAGTTGGCCAAACCAAAAGATAATTCAAGAGACTTGCAAAGATAACTCAATCATACATAAAAGAATTCAAAGAAGAATCAAATATTTTCCATAGATAATCTTTGGATCATAAACCCACAATTCATCGATCTCAACAAACACACCGCAAAAAGAAGATTACATCGAATAGATCTCCACGAGAGAGGGGGAGAACATTGTATTGAGATCCAAAAAGAGAGAAGAAGCCATCTAGCTACTAGCTATCGACCCGAAGGTCTGAAGTAAACCACCCACACTTTCGTCGGAGGGGCCATGGTGATGATGTAGAAGCCCTCCATGGTGGATGCCCCCTCCGGCGGAGCTCCGGAACAGACCCCAAGATGGGATCTCGTGTATAGAGAAGGTTGCGGCGGTGGAATTAGATTTTTGGCTCCTGTTCTGATCGTTCGGGGATACGTAGGTATATATAGGAGGAAGGAGTACGTCGGTGGAGCTCCGAGGGGCCCACGAGGTAGGGGGCGCGCCCAGGGGGGCGCCCTCCACCCTCGTGACCTCCTCCGGCACTGCTTGGAGTAGGGTCCTAGTCTCCTGGGTCACGTTCAGTTGGAAAATCATGATCCCGAAGGTTTCATTCTGTTTGGACTCTGTTTAATATTCTGTTTCTTCAAAATACTGAAAAAACGGCAAAAACAGCAATTCTGGGCTGGGCCTCCGGTTAATAGGTTAGTCCCAAAAGTAATATAAAAGTGGAAAATAAAGCCCAATATAGTCCAAAACAGTAGATAAAGTAGCATGGAGCAATCAAAAATTATAGATACGTTGGAGACGTATCACTGTTACTCTTCTTTCCCTTTCCCGGCTTTTCATCATCAGACTCGGGGTCCTTGGTACCATCAGAGTCAGCATACTTAACTAGAGCTCCCATCAGCTCCCCCATGTTATTGCAATGGCGCAAGAGCCGCCCTAACTTCTATTTGAGGGGTAGGAAACGATAATGCTTCTCCAACATCAAGACTGCTAAACCGGCATTGATGTGGTCTGATGAATGCAGTGTCGTGGTACTAAGACTGACAGTAGAATAGGGGGGTAGGAATGGAGAGGCAAGATCCTAGCTATGGAGTAGTTGTATACGCAAGGGATTTACGAGTTCAGGCCCTTCTCGGAGGAAGTAATAGCCCTACGTCTCGGAGCCCGAAGGCGGTCGACTGGATTATATGCGTATGAGTTAAAGAGGTGTGAACCCCTTACACTGAGGAGGGGGTGGCTTATATAGTATCTGCCAGACCCCTCCGGCCCTCAGTTATGCAGGGTTTAAAGTACATAAAGGCCTGGAGTTACTGGTAACGCCCTACATAAAGTGCTATCATGGCCATAAAGACTACTTAAGTTTGGGTGGAGAGTGACCCTAGATCTCCTGGTGGTCGAGTGAGTCTTCATGGTCGAGTGTCTTCGAGTCCGTCGAGTGGAATCCTTCCAGGTCGATTGAAAGGTAGTTTCTTCTAGAGATGTCCTTGGGGAGGGTATCTTGGACAGATCCATGACCCTACCCTAGGTACATGGCTTCATCATTAGCCCCCGAATGGATCGAGGTTTGAGTGAGGAAGGGGTTGACCATTCTTCCGACTTGTTTTTCATGCTATGAGTTTGTCTTGTTCCGGGTCAGCGACTTCAAGTGGCGGAATCAACTTCTTTTTCTGTGCTTGGAGACTTCCGAACGACGGATCGGAAGAAATCTCCGGTCTGACAAGTTGCTCTGCTAATCGCGGATTTAGCGGGATCCAAATTTCGGGAAGCGCGCGGGGCGGAGGAGGCCGCGGTACTCGGATGGGATAAGGCAAGGACGCCTCGATCTTCGCACCACCTTTTTCGCCACGTATCGCGCGCGTGACTATTGTGGGATTTGATAGGATCGTCCGGGCCTACCAGTCAGCCACTCGGAAGCGACTTCATATAAGGCGCCGGACGGGTTTTTTTGAACAGTGTGC
Source organism: Aegilops speltoides (assembly GCA_021437245.1). Classification (NCBI taxonomy): domain Eukaryota; kingdom Viridiplantae; phylum Streptophyta; class Magnoliopsida; order Poales; family Poaceae; genus Aegilops; species Aegilops speltoides. Next base: position 544,895,140 of record CM038147.1, read on the forward strand.
CCTCATTTTCCCCTCCCTCTTCCTCGGATACATCTGCTGCGCTCGCCACCTTCTCAGCGCTGTTGCTCTATGCCTGCTTCGCCGGCGACGATGGTGAAGGAGAAGACGGTGGCTTTGGAGCGGGCGAAGAAGGCGACGGCGAAGGCGAAGGAGAGGGCGACCAGTCGGGCTGGATCCTCGTCGCGGGCCGGCCTGCCGCAAGTCTGGATCCAGGGAGACTGGATTTGCTCGACCATCAGCCAGAAGGACCTCGACGACCTGGCCAATGAAGGACTGATCCCCCATGGGTCAGCGAGGCTTCCGGGGAAGGAGTGGCAGCCGCAGCCTCAGGAGGGTGAGTGCGTCCTCTGAGCTACCCACGTTGACCGTGGGTTTTCTCTACCGCCATGTCCTTTCTTTCGGGGATTTCTGAACTTCTTTGGGGCACAACTCCACCACTTCACGCCCAACTCCATTGTCTATCTCGCAGCTTTCGTGTCCTTGTGTGAGAACCTCTTGGGTTGTCGGCCGCACGCGGGCCTTTTCAAACACATATTCACCTGTCGCTCTCAGACGGTGAAAAAGGCTAGTCCGAATGACGAGAAAACCCAAGTAATCCAGATGTGTGGGGGTCTTGGGGTTCAGTTGAGGAGTAAAAGTGCCTTTCCAGTCATGACCCTTCCCGAGTCAGTTCGAGGGTGGCATTCGACCTGGTTCTCTCGCTAAGACCAGCCGACCTTGAGCGATCATTGGACTCCTCCTTTCTCCATGGACCGAGTGAACAAGCCATCCTCTCTGAAGGTGGTCCCGGAGGAGAATGCACAGGTTAAGATGTTGGTAGAGCGCATAGTTCAGCTCATCCGTGACGGCGTGACTGGCATGGATCTTCTGGAGTTTTTCCTTCGACAGCGCATTCAGCCACTTCAGTATCGAGGCCATCCGATGTGGATGTACTCTGGTACCGAAGACACCACTCGGGTTCACCCGGAGGAGGTCGACGATGCCACTCTGGAGAGGTGGATGACCTCCATCACAGGGAACAAAGATAACCCCCGTGGAGCCAGGAGGATCCTGCCACTCGACCAGTCATAGGAACCAGACAAGGTCTGACCACGTATCTCTAACCGTTACCCTGTTTCCTTCATTCTGCTTTGCTACCATTCGGTCGACTGACTTCTGTCTTGTTTTGTTGTCTTCTAGATCACTACTGAGATGTATTCGATGCCCAATGGGGCGCAAGAACAGACCGAATAAGAGGAAGGGAGCGGAGGCGAAAGTCAGGAGGAGTGGGAATCGGATGGCGAGGAGGGTGAAAAAGACGTTGGCTCTGACGAGGAAGAGGAGGAGGAAGAGGAGGAGGAAGTCCAGCCTCCCCGTACTGAAAGACGATCCAAGCTCGTCCATGACCCTACAGTCGAGCGCGGCAAGGGGGTCGTGCCTATTGTGCAGTCGACCAAACATCCTCGGACGACCTCTCCGGCGCCGACTGAGAAAGCGCCGAAGCAACCCCGAGCGGCGTCATCAAAACTGACGAAGGCCCTGCCAAAGATGAGGATGGTGATTCCCACTATTTCCGGGTAATGGCCCAACTTGTGTTTTGTTGTTTAACACGGATACACTCTTGGTCGACTCGTTCGCTGACCGACTGATTTCTGAAATTGCAGTGCTACTACTTCTGTGACCTCAATCAAACATGACGATCAAGAAATGGAGGATGCTGTCACTTCCAACCCTGGTACGATCTCTGCAGTTTTGCTTTCGGTCGACAGGATCTTCATTTTTAACTTTGAATCTTTTCTGTAGCTCCACCTAACATCATCATTGATCTCCCTGATGATGACGATAAGGAGCCACTGAGGCAGAGGAGGAACAGGAAGACGTCAGCTGGCAAGACTGCTCAGGTTGTATCAGCACCTGAGACGCTAGATCCGGAAGGGGGCAACGTGTAGGATCGTTGAAGGTGAGAGTGTCTAGAGGGGGGGTGATTAGACTACTCGACAAGATAAAAACTATGCCTTTTGACAAAGACAAGTTTTTGGCAGATTTTGCATATCACACAAGTCAAGCAGCTTACTACACATGCAATTCTAGAGTATGGGCAGCGGAAAGTAAATTGCACATGAAGTAAAGAGAGGTGGAGAAGATCAAATGCAGTTTGGAGACACGGAGATTTTTCTCGTGGTTCCGATAGGTGGTGCTATCGTCAATCCACGTTGATGGAGACTTCAACCCACGGAGGGTAACGGCTGCGAGAGTCCACGGAGGGCTCCACCCACGAAGGGTCCACGAAGAAGCAACCTTGTCTATGCCATCATGGCATACGCCCACGGAGGACTAGCCTTACTCGGGGTAGATCTTCACGAAGTAGGCGATCTCCTTGCCCTTACAAACTTCTTGGTTCAACTCCACATCTTGACGGAGGCTCCCAAGCGACACCTAACCAATCTAGGAGGCACCACCCTCCAAAAGGTAATAGATGGTGTTGATGATGATGAACTCCTTGCTCTTGTGCTTCAAATGATAATCTCCCCAACACTCAACTCTCCTCACTGATTTGGCTGTGGTGGAAGAAAGGATTGAGTGGAAAGCAACTTGGGAAGGCTAGAAATCAAGTTTCATATGGTGGGAGTGAAGCAACTTGATCTCAACACAAGGGTAGGTAGTTTTCTTCTCAGAAATGTAAGGTAGAAGTGGTAGTTCTTTCTGATGGCTCTCTCCACGAATGAAAAGGAGGTGGAGGGGTATTTATAGCCTCCACACAAAATCCAACCGTTACACACATTTGACCAATCTCGGTCAGACCGAAGTTGACAACTCGGTCAGACCGAAAGTTCAAATCTTGTGAACGTTGGGATTTTCGGTGGGACCGAAAATACAATCTCGGTGAGTCCGATTCTTCCAAAGACTAGGGTTTGCCAATCTCGGTGGGACCGACTTTATCATCTCGGTGACACCGATATGATGATGAAGGTTTCTGAAGCTTGGCAACACTAGTTTCGGTGAGACCGAGTTTGGAATCGGAAAATCCGAAATATCTAGGGTTTGGCTTTGTGGCTGAGGTGGTTCATCTCGGTGTGACTGAGTTTATGGAATCGGTGAGACCGAGATTACTTATGAGTGTATATTGGAATGAAAGATTGCTGATGGTTTGGGAGATGTATCACTAAGCACTTGAGCAACCAGATCATCAACATAACCTCATCCCCTTTTAATAGTATTGGCTCTCCTATAGACTCAATGTGATCTTGGATCACTAACCAAAAATGGAGTCTTGAGCTTTTGCCAATGCTTGCCTTAGCATTTTGAGGGGTCCACCTCTCCAGTCCTTTTGCCATGCCAATGTGATTGACCTTCCTGAAACATACTTGATAAAAGCATTAGTCCAACCACAAAGTATGTTGTCATTAATTACCAAAACCACCCAGGGAGCAAATGTGCTTTCAATCTCCACCTTTTTGGTAATTGATGGCAACACACAAAACAAGACATCAAAGCTTACTGAAAGAAAGACAGAATTATCACTAAAGCTTTGACAAACATGTAGTCCACAGGCTCCCCCTACAAGTGTGCAAGATTTTCATAGATTATGGTTTTGGACTACCACAAGCACACAAGAGAGAAAAAGCAAGATGTGCTACATGCAGCTTGGCTATATGCATCAGAGCAGATGAAAGGAAGTAAGTGATAATGCATATGTGCATGGTGATTTCTTGCAAACAAGTATTCACAAGCAAGTCACCATCATGCACATTCTGCAGGATGCATATACTTACCTTGAGGTTCCTTGGCATTGTACTTGAAGAAATAAAACTTGGGAAAACAAGGTTAGATAACACAAGAGTATTTCTTCAACCAACAGCAAGAGCATCAAGAGTACCAAGCCAGGGATGACATGTGTAAAGAGTGTCTCATATTGAGCACAAGCTTGAATCAACAAACATGTCTCCCAAAATTAAGAGATTTTCAATGAACTCAGAGAGATTTTGCTTTCCATAATGTATCAATTGTGAGAGTAATGAAAGCAAAATCAAAAGAATGATGCCAAAAGTAATATCCAATGTGGAACACGGCAAAGCTTTGATGTGATTCTCTCCCCCTTAAGGTAAGATTGCTCTTCTTCTCCTAAATCTTCTCTTCTCCCCTTAACTCCCCCTCCCCCTAAATCTTCTCCCCCTTTGACATCAAGTGCCGAAAAGGACAGCAAACTAGGAAGGCTAGGAAAGATGGAAAGAAGTGGGATCCTGAAGAATCACAACAGGGCAATAAGAAACATGCATTAAGAATCATTGAGTTGAGCTGCAGAAGTTGATATCCTGGTGAATGTAAATCGGTGACACCGAATTGATATGGATCGGTGAGTCCGAAAGTCAGAGACTTAGGGCAGATCCTTTTCGGTCAGACCGAAGTATTTAAATCGGTGACTCCGAGTTTAATTCCAAGGAAATATAGAAATAATTCAGCTCACTTTGCAAGGAATGTTTCAAAAGATTTGCAATGAATTTGTAAATGATTTGCAAGGAATTGATCAGAGCCAAAAAGATATTCACAAAAACAGAAGAAATAGAAATGAAAAAGATTGCTAGATGAAGTTTTTTTTAATGAAAACATAATGAGAGAACATAAGAGAAAATAGAAAAACTCCAAAACATATATACTTCATCTAGATAGGGGTCGGCGACAAAGTCACCTATGTTTGAGTATATTGACTTAGGAGTCAAATGAGAACATTTGATCATAGGTCATACTCATCGTTTAAGCTCAAAATGGGGTTGCCATTTTTCGATTAAGTATTTGATGTGATCACATCTTATGAAGCTGCTTGTACTCATGACTTTGAGCAAAGCTCCTTCAAGATGTGAAGAACATACCTTGGGCTTGTTGTTGCTTTACTCATGTAGGTGAACTTGATGTAGATGCTCATAGAATGTGAAGTTGGAGCACCATTTCCAATTGTGTAGTTCATCTTCCTACATGGGTTAGGCAAGCAAGGAAATACTCAAGAATATCCAAGATGACAAGAGTGAAATACTAGATGTATAAGGTGTCAAAAAGGATATGTGGAATTTTGTTCCTTGAACTCAACATCCCAAAGGGCTAGATACTTGGTCAATGACAAGATTACTCAAGATTTGAGTGTGTGGTAATCTTGTGGAATGTAGATCATCCAAGTACCTGCAAGGAGTTAGATGCAATACAAGGGGGCAAATGTGTCCAAGACATATGATCATCATCATAATAGAAATATCAAGGATTAGTCATGTAGCCTCATGCCTTGCATACATCAATGGAGTTTTCACTCCAAGTTTGAAGCATCAATGATGTTCAACTCACTCCTTAAGCGAAAAAACACTTTCTCATCAAGAGGTTTTGTAAAGATATCAGCAAGTTGTTTATCAGTACGAACATGCTTAAGATTGATGTCACCCTTGGCAATGTGATCACGAATAAAATGGTGACGAACTTCAATATGTTTCGTACGAGAGTGTTGCACAGGATTGTGTCCAATCTTAATCGCACTCTCATTGTCACAAAGCAAGGGAATATGTCTCGCATGTATCCCATAATCCTTAAGCGTTTGTGTCATCCATAGCAATTGAGCACAACATGAACCAGCAGCTATATATTCTGCTTCGGCAGTGGATAAAGATACCGAATTTTGTTTCTTGGAGGACCAAGATACAAGGGATCAACCAAGGAATTGACACGTACCCGAAGTTGACTTTCTATCAACCCTGTCTCCGGCATAGTCCGAGTCGGAATAGCCAACAAGATCGAAGAGGCCCTCTTAGGATACCAAATGCCAAAGTTAGGTGTGTGTATCAAATATCTCACAATTCTTTTAACAGCTTTAAGATGACATTCTTTAGGGGCTGCTTGATATCGAGCACACATGCATACACTCAACATTATGTCAGGACGAGAAGCACAGAGATATAGTAGAGAACCAATCATGGATCGGTAAACCTTTTGATCAACAGGTTCTCCATCTTTAGTCAAGTCATTATGTCCACTAGTAGGCATGGGGTTCTCATACCTTTGCTTTCTTGCATGTTGAACTTCTTGAAGAGATCCTTGGTGTACTTTGTTTGTGAGACAAAGGTACCCTCCTTAGATTGCTTGATTTGCAACCCAAGGAAGAATTTGAGTTCACTCATCATGGACATCTCATACTTCTCCGACATGAGCTTTCCAAACTTCTCGCTAAAATGAGGGTTAGTTGAACCAAAGATAATATCATCAACATATATTTGGCACACAAATAGTTCACCATCAACCCTTTTCGTGAATAGCGTTGAGTCTATTTTGCCAATCTCAAAGCCTTTTTCAAGAAGAAAGCTAGTCAAGCATTTGTACCAAGCTCTAGGAGCTTGTTTAAGACCATAAAGAGCTTTGTGCAACTTGTAAACATGATTAGGCTTTTTAGGATTCACAAATCCGGGAGGTTGTTTCACAAATACTTCCTCCTCAATTTCACCTTTTAGGAAAGCACTTTTAATGTCCATTTGATAGAGAGTAATATCATGGTGGTTAGCATAAGCAAGAAGAATGCGAATGGACTCAAGTCTAGCAACGGGGGCATAGGTCTCACCATAGTCCATACCTTCGACTTGTGTGTAACCTTGAGCTACGAGACGAGCCTTGTTGCGGATGACTTGTCCATCTTCATCTTGCTTGTTCCGAAACACCCATTTGGTTCCAATGATGTTTTGATCATCCTTGGGCTTCTCTACCAAAGTCCATACATTGTTCCTCTCAAAGTTGTGAAGCTCTTCATGCATAGCGTTCACCCAATCCGGGTCTTCAAGTGCTTCTTCTACCTTCATAGGTTCAAGACTAGAGATAAATGAGTAATGCTCACAAAAGTTAGCTAAGCAAGTTTTAGAGCGAGTAATTCTCCTGGAGTCGATGCCGTTCATCATTTGTTCCACGGGATGATTCTTCTTGACTCTCGCTCGGACTCGGGATAGCTTTTGTTGTGGTTGTGGTTGAGCTTCCTCATCATCCTCATCTTCCTCTTCTTCTTCATTGTTGTTGGTGTTGTCTTGAGGTGGTGGAGAAGGAGGTTGTGGTGGATCTTCTTGTTGCACTTCCTCATCTTGGTGAGTTCCACTTGTGGAAGCCTCCATGTTGACTTGAGGTTCGTCTTGCCGTGAGGTAGGGGGCTCCACATATGTAGATGAGGTACTCTCCTTCACTTCCATGGGACGGATCTTTCCAATAGATAAATCTTGAATGGCTTCCGATGGGTCCTTGTCTCCTACATCAATAGGCATTTGCTCTACTTGCGAGCCATTAGATTCATCAAACTTCACATCTACCGTCTCTTCAACCTTTCGGGTGAAATTATTGTAGACACGGTAGGTGTGGGAGTTTGATCCATAACCGAGGAAAAAGCCTTCATGAGTTTTAGGAGCAAATTTAGACCGACGATGCTTATCAAGGATATAGCATTTTGAACCAAAGACACGAAAGTATCCCACTTGGGGTTTGTTACCGGTGAGGAGCTCGTATGAAGTCTTGCCGAGAAGCTTATGAAGATAAAGCCTGTTGATAGCATGACAAGCTGTCTCGACGGCTTCTCCCCAAAAGTGCTTCGTGTCTTGTATTCATCAAGCATCGTTCTCGCCATCTCTATGAGCGCTCGGTTCTTCCTCTCAACAACTCCATTTTGTTGAGGTGTGTACGTAGTCGAGAACTCATGTAGAATCCCTTCCTCATCGAGAAAAGAGTCCACATGGGCGTTCTTGAACTCCGCTCCATTGTCCTCCGAACTTTCTTGATCTTCACCTCAAATTGATTTTGGGCCTTTCGCAAAGGTTTTGAAGATTCTCTGAACCTGCGATTTGTCATCAAGGAAAAATACCCACGTAAATCTGGAATAATCATCAACTATAACTAGACCAAAGGAGTTACCACCAAGGCTTTTGTAAGCATTGGGACCGAAGAGATCCATATGAAGAAGCTCAAGTGGTCTCCTTGTGGTCATGATGTTCTTCACGGGATGACTTCCACCTACTTGTTTTCCTGCCTGACAAGCACTACAAAGTCTATCTTTGTCAAAGAGAACATCTTTAACACCAAGAATATGATCACCTTTGATTAGCTTGTCTAGATTACGCATACCAACATGTCCAAGCCTTCTATGCCATAACCAACCTTTAGCAGATTTAGCAATGAAGCAAGTTCTAGGTTGAGCTTTCTTAGTGAAGTCAACAATATATAGATCACCTCTACGGATGCCGGTAAAAACCATGTCATGATTGTCACGACGAAAAACTTGGCAATCTACTTTGGTGAATAGCACATTGAATCCAAAGTCAGCTAATCTAGACACGGAAAGTAAATTGTATCCAAGTGATTCAACAAGCATGACATTTTGAATAGAGCTATCATGAGATTTGGCCACCTTACCAAGGCCAAGTACCTTACCCTTGGAGTTGTCTCCAAAAGTCACATACTTGCGTGGACCATCGTTCTTTGCAAGCTCTCCAAACATGTCTTTGTCTCCGGTCATGTGATCGGTGCATCCACTATCAAGAATCCACTCTTTTCCACTGGATATGTAGTCTCTCAGATTTGCCATAAGATTGAGACTCTTCATGATCTTGTCTAGCTCGGTGTCCGAATCAGAGTAATCGTCATCATGCTCATGCTCATCATCATATTGACCCATAGATTGTTCATCATCAACTCCTAGGTCAATTTGACAACAACTTGCATTAGTTTTGTCAATGTGACAATAATCATCGGAATGCAACACAAGAGCATTTCTAATTCGAACATTGATAAGACCGGGATCACCCTTCTTTTTCATAAGATCAGGAAGCTCAAAGAAGCATTTGTCAAAGTTGGGATCATTGGGGCGCATCATATCAAATTCAATAGTCTTGTACAGAATTTCATCAAGACCTCTCAAAGAGTAGTCCGGATAAAGTTCTTCCAAAAACTTCCATATAGCATAGGCGCACTCAAAGTTTGTGACAAGCTCAAGCAAGTTATCGGGCAAACCTCTAATGATAAGATTTACAGTTCTAAGGTTACGAAGCAAATCAAGCTCTTCATCCATGGTAGGGTGCAAGGGGTCAAATGGAGGCACATATGGGGATTCAACATATTTGTGCAAGTTATACATCTTAAAGATAATAAGCATTTCAATCCTCCACGAGTTATAGGACACTCCATCAAGAATAGGCACTCTATGGCTAACACTCCCAAACGTAGACACGTCCATCTTCCTCCAATGGTGTGCAAACCAAAGCAATGGAGACCAATGCTCTGATACCAATTGTAGGATCGTTGAAGGTGAGAGTGTCTAGAGGGGGGGTGATTAGACTACTCGACAAGATAAAAACTATGCCTTTTGACAAAGACAAGTTTTTGGCAGATTTTGCATATCACACAAGTCAAGCAGCTTACTACACATGCAATTCTAGAGTATGGGCAGCGGAAAGTAAATTGCACATGAAGTAAAGAGAGGTGGAGAAGATCAAACGCAGTTTGGAGACTCGGAGAGTTTTCTCGTGGTTCCGATAGGTGGTGCTATCGTCAATCCACGTTGATGGAGACTTCAACCCACGGAGGGTAACGGCTGCGAGAGTCCACGGAGGGCTCCACCCACGAAGGGTCCACGAAGAAGCAACCTTGTCTATGCCATCATGGCATACGCCCACGGAGGACTAGCCTTACTCGGGGTAGATCTTCACGAAGTAGGCGATCTCCTTGCCCTTACAAACTTCTTGGTTCAACTCCACATCTTGACGGAGGCTCCCAAGCGACACCTAACCAATCTAGGAGGCACCACCTCCAAAAGGTAATAGATGGTATTGATGATGATGAACTCCTTGCTCTTGTGCTTCAAATGATAATCTCCCCAACACTCAACTCTCCTCACTGATTTGGCTGTGGTGGAAGAAAGGATTGAGTGGAAAGCAACTTGGGAAGGCTAGAAATCAAGTTTCATATGGTGGAAGTGAAGCAACTTGATCTCAACACAAGGGTAGGTAGTTTTCTTCTCGTAAATGTAAGGTAGGAGTGGTAGTTCTTTCGATGGCTCTCTCCACGAATGAAGAGGAGGTGGAGGGTATTTATAGCCTCCACACAAAATCCAACCGTTACACACATTTGACCAATCTCGGTCGGACCGAAGTTGACAACTCGGTGAGACCGAAAGTTCAAATCTTGTGAACGTTGGGATTTTCAGTGGGGCGAAAATACAATCTCGGTGAGTCCGATTCTTCCAAAGACTAGGGTTTGCCAATCTCGGTGGGACCGACTTTATCATCTCGGTGACACCGATATGATGATGAAGGTTCTGAAGCTTGGCAACACTAGTTTCGTGAGACCGAGTTTGGAATCGGAAAATCCAAATATCTAGGGTTTGGCTTTGTGGCTGAGGTGTTTCATCTCGGTGTGGTGAGTTTATGGAATCGGTGAGACCGAGATTACTTATGAGTGTATATTGGAATGAAAGATTGCTGATGGTTTGGGAGATGTATCACTAAGCACTTGAGCAACCAGATCATCAACATAACCTCATCCCTTTTAATAGTATTGGCTCTCCTATAGACTCAATGTGATCTTGGATCACTAAACCAAAAATGGAGTCTTGAGCTTTTGCCAATGCTTGCCTTAGCATTTTGAGGGTCCACCTCTCCATCCTTTTGCCATGCCAATGTGATTGACCTTCCTGAAACATACTTGATAAAAGCATTAGTCCAACCACAAAGTATGTTGTCATTAATTACCAAAACCACCCAGGAGCAAATGTGCTTTCACAACGCCACTGGCCATCAGATCCTTTGCTTGTCACGACGCGAGTGCTCGCCCTTCATCGTCGAGTGCTGATCCGCCTTCCCTTTTATCCACCCACCACGTCCCGGAGGACCAAGCAGGCGCTGCTAAAGAAGCTATACGGTAGGCGGGGGTCATGATGGAGCAGGTGAAGGCGATCCGAGACGCCAGCCAAGCAGCTTATGATGCAAGTTCAGCCCTTCAGAGCAATGTCCAGGTTAGTTGATCACCGCCTGTTCTATTAGGATATGATACCTGAAAACTTTTCTTTCTGAAGATCTTAGTATCTGTACACCCACTGGGTGTGTCGATTGAATATCTGGATTGGTGGGGGCATGCTGAGTGCACCCACTGGGTGTAGTCCCCGAGACTATGGTGGACTGCTGGCAGTCGACCATAGTCTTTATATCTTGAACTTTTTCTCTTTACTTTCTCCACTCGATCTGGTCGAATGGAATCATGGAACCAGTGGGGGCACGTTGAGTGCACCCACTGGGTGTAGTCCCCAGACTGTGGTCGACTGCTGGCAGTCGACTATGGTCTTAAGAACTTTTTTTAGGTTAACTGCTAGTAGTTAGCCTTTTTGTATCTTTTGGTCGACTGATCGACCCAAGCTGATAGAACTAGTGGGGGCACGCTGAGTGCACCCACTGGGTGTAGTCCCTGAGACTACGGTTGAATATTTTGATTCGGCTGTAGTCTTAGAAATACTACGATCTTTCTCTTAGTCACTCGGAAGTGACCTATCTTTGACGTCTGTCGATTGATCTTTCGCAGAAATCTTGCGATCTTGTGGCTCGTTATACTGAGTTGGAGAACAAGCACATCCAACTCGAACTTGATCTGAAGCTTGTCCAGGAGAACTTCACGAAGGCGAAGGAGGAGGCAAAAGTTATGTTGGTGAGAACCTTGACGACTGCCCTTATTTCTTGTCCACTCCTGAGTCTGATCTCACTGTGATTTTGCAGATAAACTGAGGGATGCTCTGAAGAAGAAGGACCTTGACCTCGCCGAGGCGCAGAAAGCAGCTTCGGAGAAGATGAAACTCGCGGAAGAAAATCTGGCTTCAATCAGCAAACTTGAAGATGAGAATACCAATCTGAAAGCTGCTCTCGACGCGACCAACAAGGAGGTCAGTCGACTGAAGAATGACAAGATAGCCCTGAGCGACAAGGCTAGCGAACTGGCAGGAAAGAAGAATGATCAAGAGGTTTATCTGGGAGGACTTGCCAAGAAGCTATTCCTCATGCTTGAAGGTAATCCCTTGTATCCGACAGGCTTGTAATTATGGGCTTACACAAAAGTGCTGGCTTATCTTTGGGTTGTGTCTACAGAGTTCTGCCAGAACTTTGAGGAAGAGACTGGTCGACTGGAGACAAGCCTGGATCCCATCAACTCTCCTGTGAAGGATGAAGCCGCCATGAACGTGCCCCGAGTGGAGTCTCGTGTTGCTGTTGTGGTCGACTATCTTGCTAGACTGAAGGTTGCAACATCGCACATCGACTCAACACTCTGGCCGGGGGAAACACTTGAGAATGACCTCGAGTCTCTGATGACTCGACTGAATGAAGTTCCAAGTCGAGTGCAGGAATAGAAGAAGTCTTCTGCCAGGTGTGGTGCTGATGTTGCTCTGTCTCTGGTCCGTATTCACTGCAAGGACGCACGAGAGGACAAGCTGGCGTCTCTCAAAGTGGCCAACACCAAGAAGCACGACTTTCGATCTTTCAGGGAGACATTCATTGCTACTGCCACTCGGATTGCAGATGGAATCGACCTCGACGAGTTTGTCGCGCCTTCCAGTCCTCCACAGGAGGAGTAAAAAACTTTTATGCTTGATGCCTGAAATTTGCCTCGCAATGCCGAGTGGTTTTTGTAACCGGTAAAGTTTAACAGGCTTGGCGCCTGAGCACTTCTGGATCTGTAGGATGCTATCTGAACTTGGGTTTGCCGTTGAATATGTTTGCTTTTGTCTTTGAACGAACATTGTTCTTCGCTCGGAGTATATGCTAGTGCTTGTGATGCACGCTTGCAGGTAGGAATGAAGCACAGATTGCAGTCGACTTGCGTCTCATCGTCCTTCCAGGGCGGAATGAATCTCATACTTAGGCTAGCACTGGGCAGCAGCTAAGCCCCCGAGTGGGAGGTTTGCTCTCCGCTCATCGGATTTTCAAAAACTTAGGCGAGCACTGGGCTGCAGCTAAGCCCCCTAATGGGAGGCTTGCTCTCCACTCGGTAGGATTTTCAAAAACTTAGGCAAGCACTAGGCTGCAGGTAAGCCCCTGAGTGGGAGGTTTGCTCTCCACTCGGTAGGATTTTCAAAAACTTAGGCGAGCACTGGGCTGCAGCTAAGCCCCCGAGTGGGAGGTTTGCCCTCCACTCGGTAGGATTTTCAAAAACTTAGGCGAGCACGGGCTGCAGCTAAGCCCCGAGTGGGAGGTTTGCTCTCCACTCGGTAGGATTTTCAAAAACTTAGGCGAGCACTGGCTGCAGCTAAGCCCCGAGTGGGAGGTTTGCTCTCCACTCGGTAGGATTTTCAAAAACTTAGGCAAGCACTGGGCTGCAGCTAAGCCCCCGAGTGGGAGGTTTGCTCTCCACTCGGTAGGATTTTCAAAAACTTAGGCGAGCACTGGGCTGCAGCTAAGCCCCCGAGTGGGAGGTTTGCTCTCCACTCGGTAGGATTTTCAAAAACTTAGGCGAGCACTGGGCTGCAGCTAAGCCCCCGAGTGGGAGGTTTGCTCTCCACTCGGTAGGATTTTCAAAAACTTAGGCAAGCACTGGGCTGCAGCTAAGCCCCCCGAGTGGGAGGTTTGCTCCTCACTCGGTAGGATTTTTTGTGACGTACCTCTGAAGGAGAAGGTAACAGTCGACCTGCACCTCGTCCTCCTTGCGGATCATACGTTGTATTTGTGGCGTAGCTCGGAAGGAGAAGGTAGCAGTCGAACTATGCCTCGTCCTCCTTGCGGAGCGCACATTGTATTTGTGGCGTAGCTCGGAAGGATAAGGTAGCAGTCGACCTGCACCTCGTCCTCTTTGCGAAACGCACATTGTATTTGTACTTAGGCGAGCGCTGTGCTGCAGCTAAGCCTTGGGAGGCTGGCTCACCACTCGGCAGAATTTAGTTAAACTTAGGCGAGTACTTGGACTGCAGCTAAGCCTCCGAGTGGGAGGCTGGCTCACCACTCGGCAGGATTTTGTTAAACTTAGGCGAGTACTTGGACTGCAACTAAGCCCCCGAGTGGGAGGCTGGCTCACCACTCGGTAGGATTTGAAAGTATTTAGGCGAAACGGATTTGCAGCTAAGCCCCCGAGTGGGAGGCTAGCTCACCACTCGGTAGGATTTGACAGTACTTAGGCGAAACGGATTCGCAGCTAAGCCCCCGAGTGGGAGGCTGGCTCACCACTCGGCAAGGATTTTTTTTACAAACTTAGGCGAAACGGATTCGCGCTAAGCCACCCACTGGGGGACTGCTCATGTGAACAAAAGTAACAACAATCACTGGGAAAATTATAACACTCTTGTCTTTGATAAATAAACTATAGAAGTACTTTTATTACATCTCATCCGAGTGAATACTTAAGTATAAAAGGGGCGGAGCAGCTCCGCGTTCCAAGCTCGGGGCTCGTCAATCTGGTGCTCGACATTGTAAAGGCGGTACGCCCCATTGTGGAGAACTTTGGTGACGATGAAGGGACCTTCCCAAGTAGGAGCAAGCTTGTGTGGCTTCTGCAGATCCACTCGGAGAACCAAATCTCCTTCTTGGAAGGCTCGACTCTTCGCGTTTTTGGCATGGAAGCGACGCAAGTGTTGCTGATAAATGGTCGATCGGATCATGGACATCTCTCTTTCTTCTTCTAGAAGGTCGACTGCGTCCTGTCGGGCTTGTTCTTCTTCATCTTCAGTGTAGAGTTCAACTCGGGGTGTGTTGTGAAGCAGGTCACTCGGCAAGACTGCTTCAGCTCCATAGACCAAGAAGAATGGAGTTCTCCCAGTCGACCGATTAGGCGTGGTCCTTAATCCCCAAAGTATTGTCAGAAGTTCGTCGGCCCATGCACCAGCCGCGTGCTTGAGATCGGGCATCAATCGGGGTTTCAGCCCTTTGAGAATTAAACCATTTGTTTGTTCTGCCTGTCCATTCGACTGGGAGTGAGCGACTGAAGCATAGTCGACTCGTGTGCCTTGAGATGTGCAAAAGGCTCTGAATTCCTTGGAATCGAAGTTCAACCCATTATCAGTGATGATGCTATGTGGAACTCCATATCTGAATATCAACTCCCTGATGAAGCTGACAGCAGTGCCGGCATCAAGATTCTTGATGGGTCTAGCTTCAATCCATTTAGTGAACTTGTCGACTGCCACCAGCACATGCATGAAGCCGCTTCTGCCTGTTCTCAGTGGTCCAACCATATCCAATCCCCATACAGCGAAAGGCCAGACGAGTGGGATGGTCTTTCAGGCTGAGGCGGGCTTGTGTGACATATTGGAGTAAAATTGACATCCTTCACACTTATCGACTATCTCCTTTGCCATTTCATTTGCTCTTGGCCAGTAAAATCCCGCTCGGTATGCTTTAGCCACAATGGTTCGAGAGGACGCATGATGGCCACAGGTCCCTGAGTGGATATCATCAAGGATTATCCAACCTTTTTCTGGCGTTATACATTTCTGACCGACTCCAGTCGCACTTTCTCTGTACAACTGTCCCTTTATCACGGTAAAGGCTTTGGATCGGCGGACGATCTGTCGAGCCTCTTCTTCATCCTCTGGGAGCTCTTTCCTTAAGATATACGCGATGTACGGCACTGTCCAATCGGGAGTGATGACCAACGCTTCCATGATTAGGTCGACCACTGCTGGAACTTCAACTTCAGTCGGATCTGTGACACTTTTTGGCTGCGGAGCTTCTTCGATAAAAGGATCTTCCTGAACTGATGGAGTATGGATATGCTCCAAGAACACATTACTCGGAATGGCTTCTCTCTTGGAACCTATCTTTCCCAAATCATCAGCCGCTTGATTCTTCAGTCGGGGTATATGATGGAGCTCTAACCCTTCAAATTTCTTCTCAAGCTTTCTTACTGCATTGCAGTAACTAGTCATGGCTGGGCTTCTAACGTCCCACTCCTTCATCACCTGATTGACCACCAAATCTGAGTCGCCATAAACCATAAGGCGACGGACGCCGAGTGAAATGGCCATGCGCAACCCATACAAAAGTGCTTCGTATTCTGCTTCATTGTTGGAGGAATCAAAGTGGATCTGGAGCACATATCTGAGCTTATCTCCTAGGGGGGAAACCAAAACTACCCCAGCACTGGAACCATTCAACATCTTAGAACCATCAAAGAACATGGTCCAGTGCTCCGAGTGAACTTGAGTTGGTAATTGTTGTTCAATCCACTTGGCGATGAAATCTGCTACTACTTGGGACTTAATGGCTTTCTTTGCCTCAAACTTGATATCAAGGGGAAGGAGTTCAATCGCCCATTTTGCCACTCGACCACTTGCATCTCTGTTTTGGAGGATCTCTGATAATGGGGCGTCGCTGACGACTATAATGGAATGATCAGAGAAATAATGAGCAACCTTCTTCGTGGTCATGTAAATCCCATATACAAGCTTCTGATAATGAGGGTATCTTCGCTTCGATGGGGTCAACACTTCGGAAATATAATATACTGGGCGCTGAACTTTGAAGGCTTTCCCTTCTTCTTCCCGCTCGACCGTAAGTACTGTAATGACGACTTGTCCTGTGGCTGCAATGTAAAGTAACAAAGGCTCTTTGCTGATTGGAGCAGCAAGCACCGGCTGGGTGGAGAGCAGAGCTTTTAGCTCTGCAAACGCTCCATCAGCTTCTGCAGTCCACTCGAACTTGTCTGACTTCTTCATCAGTCAGTAAAGAGGCAATGCCTTTTCACCGAGGTGAGAGATGAATCGACTTAACGCGGCCAAGCATCCAATAAGCTTCTGGACATCGTGCACACGCACGGGGCGTTTCATTCGGAGTATAGTGCCAACTTTTTCTAGGTTGGCGTTGATTCCTCGTTCGAAAACGAGAAAACTGAGTAACTTCCCGCCAGGAACTCCGAATGTGCACTTTGATGGATTAAGCTTGATATCATACCTCCTGAGATTGGCAAATGTTTCGGCGAGGTCAGTCAACAGGTCGGAACCCTTCCGTGATTTGACCACAATATCATCCATGTATGCTTCCACGTTCCGACTGATTTGAGTGAGTAGACACTTCTGAATCATCCTCATGAACATGGCTCCGGCATTCTTGAGGCCGAATGGCATGGTGACATAGCAGAAGCACCCGAATGGAGTGATGAAAGCTGTTTTGATCTCATCGGGTCCATACAAACGGATCTGATGGTAACCGGAATAAGCGTCTAAAAAAGACAGGCGCTCACATCCCGCAGTCGAGTCGACTATTTGGTCGATGCGGGGAAGAGGAAAATGATCTTTTGAGCAGGCCCGATTGATATGTTTGAAGTCAATGCACATGCAAAGTGACTTGTCCTTCTTGGGGACCATGACGACATTGGCGAGCCACTCGGAGTGGTAAATTTCTCGGATAAACTATGCTGCCAGGAGTCGAGCCACCTCCTCGCCAATGGCCTTTCTCTTCTGGACGGCGGACCGTCGAAGATGTTCTTTGATAGGTTTCACCTTTGAGTTGACTCGTAGACGATGCTCAGCCAGTCCCCTGGGAACACCCGGCATGTCAGCAGGCTTCCATGCGAAGATGTCCCAGTTCTCACGGAGGAATTGGATGAGTGCTTCTTCCTATTTAGAGTCGAGTGTTGTGGAGATATGAGTCAGAGCAGCACTGGGGTCGGTCGGGTGAATGTGAACGGGCTTCGTCTCACCAGACGACTGGAACGCTGACTCTGTGGCGGGCTTTGTCGTGGTTCTAAGTCTGACAGTAGAAGTAGGGGTAGGTTAAGGAGAGGCGATGTCTTAGCTATGGAGCAGTTGTGGAGACAAAGGATGTACGAGTTCAGGCCCTTCTCGGAGGAAGTAATAGCCCTACGTCTCGGAGCCCTGAGGCGGTCGAGTGGATTATGAGTATGAGTATTACAAGAATCTGAACCCTTCTATCTGTGGAGGGGGGTGGCTTATATAGAGTGCGCCAGGACCCCAACCGGCCCACATTATGGAGGGATTAAAGTACATTAAGCTAGGGGGGTTACTGGTAACGCCCCTCATAAGGCGCTTTAACTATCATTAAGTCTATTCAATAGCAAACCGTTGCGCTACGGAGTGCCTTCTGATCTTCTGGTGGTCGAGTGAGTCTTCATGGTCGAGTGAGTCTTCCATGGTCGAGTCATTCCAGTCTTGGTCGAGTGGATTCCTCTTTGGTCGACTGGAAGACGATCTCTTCTGCAAGTGTCCTTGGGTAGGACGTTTAGGTCAGGCCTATGACCCTACCTAGGTACATGAATCCATCATTAGCCCCGAATGGATTGAGGCTTGAGTGAAGGAGGAGTTGGCGTTGTTTCCATCGCTTTTGCATTTCAGCTACGTGTTGTCTCGGATCAAGATCTTCTTTGTTGATAACAAGAAACTTTCCTTGATCGACTTGATCCATTCTTGTTCTTTAGTCGAGTGACTTTCTTTGCTATACCGAGTAACAGATCGCAGGAGATCTCGCACTTTGAGACTGATCCGTCGTCGCGGATCTCGCGGGATCTGAAATTTGGGGAAGCCTTGAACGGAACAGATGCGGCGCTTGGATGGGGCGTAACGAGGGCGCTCGATTTTCGCGCCGCTTTCTCCACCACGTATCGCGCAGTGCGGTTGCTCGGGATATGATTGGATTGCTTGGGTCCACCTGTCATCCACTCGGAAGGGATGCTATAAAAGTAATTCCGGAGGCTCATGCACAGTACCTTGTTCTTCCTCCCCCGTTCTCTCCATCTCCGCTCTCCACCTCCGCTGCTGCTCCCTTGTCATCTCTCTCCTCGCGCATTCCGCCGGCGGCCATGGGCAAAGAGAAGACGACGACGCTGGAGCGTGCGAAGAAGGCGTCGGTGGCGGAGAAGGCGTCGGCGGCCGAGAAGGCGAAGGGGAGATCCACCGGTCGCGGTGGTTCCTCGTCGAGATCCAACCTACCGAAAGGCTGGGTCCAGGGAGACTGGATCCAGTCGACCATCAGGGAGAAGGATCTCCTCGACATGGCCAACGACGGATTGATTCCCCACGGTGCCACGAGACTTCCTGGCCGAGAGTGGCAGCCTCAGCCAGAAGAGGGTGAGTGCGTGCTTTTGGCCACCCATGTCGACCGAGGTTTTTCGTTGCCGCCGAGTGTCTTCTTTCGGGGTTTTCTGAATTTCTTCGGAGCCCAGCTCCACCATTTCACTCCAAACTCCATCGCATACCTTGCCGCGTTTGTGTCTATGTGCGAAAACTTCCGGGTTGTCGATCCGACTGGGGTTTGTTCAAGTACATCTTCACATGTCGCCTCGGTGTGAAGAAGGCAAGCCCCTGAGACGAGAAGACCCAAGTAGTCGGATGTGTGGTGGTTTAGGAGTCCAGTTAAGGAGCAAAAGCACTTTTCCAGCTATGCATTTTCCCGAGTCGGTCGGGGGTTGGCAATCGACCTGGTTCTATTGCGGAACGAGACGGCCTTGAGGCGATCGACCAGCCTCCTGAATTTACCATGAGTCGAGTGAATAAACCCTCCTCCACGAAGGTTGTTCTCAAGAGAGGGCTGAAGTGAAGATGCTGATGGACGCGTGGTGCAGCTGGTCAGGGACGGAGTGACTGGCATGGACCTCCTGGAGGTTTTTCTTCGGAGGCGAATCCAGCCCCTTCAGTTCCGGAGCCACTGTATGTGGTTGTATTGCGGCACCGAAGACGAGACTCGCGTCCACCCGGAGGCAGTCGACGATGCCGTAGTGGAAAGATGGATGGCCTCAATCACTGGAAACAAGGACAATCCTCGCGGATCCCGGAGGATTTCTCCGCTTGATCGTGACAGCGTTCCAGATAAGGTACACTTGTTCTGTTTTCTGTTGTATATGCATCGCCGAGTGTGCTTCAGAATTTGGTCGAACGAACTCGCTTTGATACTTCCAGCCCTCACGAGCTATACTCGATGCCCAACGGCGCCCAGATTCGGCGAGGAGGAAGCGGTGGAGGTGAGAGCCGGAGGAGTGGGATTCAGATGCGCAGGAGGCGGCGGCGGCGGCGATAGCGATGGCGAGGACGATGATGGCGAGGGCGAAGAGGAGGAAGTCGCACCACCGCGCTTGGAAAGGCGGTCAAAACTTGTGCACGATCCCCGGTTGAGCGCGGTAAGGGAGTTGCGACTGTTCGCATGATCGACCAAACGCCTCGGACCGCTTCTCCGGTGCCGGCGAGAAAGCGCCAAGCAACCGAAGGTAGCTCCGCCGAGGACAACCAAGCCTCTGCCGAAAATGAAGGTGTCCATCCCCACCATCTCGGGGTAAGCATATTGCTTAAATCTTCTTGCTCTATCTTGATCTTGTCTCGGTTGATACTTGAATCGGTCGATGATTCTTTGGATTTTCGATCTTTGCGACTTCGAAACCTCAGCTAAGGTGGCGACCATGAGATGGAAGACGCCGCCACCTCAAATCTTGGTATTATATCCTTAATTCTTGCTCTTAGTCGGTGACTCAAGATTTCTGACATTAACTCTTTTCTGAAGCTCCGGCCGATAACATCATCACTCTCACGATGGCGATGATGAGGATGAGGAGCCACTGAAGGCTAGGAGGAGCAGGAAGGCATCTGCAGCAGAGAAACCCAAGGTCTTGACGGCGCCCGAGACCATCGTGACGGAAGGGAGGGGGCACTCGACATACCGTGACCTTCGCGGTGCCACTGACCAGTGCTCGCCCACCGCCGAGTGCTGGACAACCTTCGATCTTCACCACGCACCACGCCCCGGAGGACCAAGGCGATGCTGCTAAGGAGGCAATCCGTCAGCAGGGATCATGATGGAGCGGTGAAGATCGCTCGGGATCGAGCCAAGCAGCTTACGATGCCAGCTCGCCCTTGAGCAATGTTGGTCGATCGACCACCACATTACTGTTAGGATATGCTATCGAAACTTTTCTTTCGAAATTTATAGCAATAGCAGTCACCCACTAGGTGTGTCGATAAAAACTCCGTGTTAGCGGGGCACGCTGAGTGCACCCGCTGGGTGTAATCCCCAAGGCTAAGGTCATTGCTGGCGATCGGTCTTAAACTTCATAAGTAAATATAGATCATCACTCGAATGAAAGAATATGCCGAGACCGTGGGGGCACGCTGAGTGCACCCACAGGTGTAATCCCGAGACCGTGATCGATTGTTGGCGATTGATTACGATCTGAAGAAGCTTCTCGATCGTGGTCGATTTTTTTTTTTGTTGTTGTTGGTCGGTCGTCACTGCCTTAGGCTTACTAAGAATGGAACTGGTCGATTGGTCGACTCGCGCTTTTTTTGGTCGGGTCGATCGTCGACTATGTGTGAATAAGACCCGGGGGCACGCTGAGTGCACCCATCGGTGTAATCCCGAGACTACGGTTGAATGCTTGCATTCGATTGTAGTCTTAGAAACGCACAATTCTTCTTGATTCACTCGGAAGTGGATTATCTCGATATTTTTGCAATGACTCTTCAGTAGAAATCTTGTGATCTTGCGCACGCTATCTTTGAGCTGGAGCGAAGCATATTCAGCTCGAGTTGGACTTGAAACTGGTGCAAGAGAACCGACGAAGGCGAAGGAGGAGACCAAAGGTATGTTTGGTGAGATTTCGACGACTCTGTCCTCCTCCACTTGCTTCAAGTTTGACTTTGCTGCGATTTACAGGCAAGGTGAAGGAGGCTCAAAGGAAGAAGGAGCTTGAGCTGTCTGAGAAGATCAAGCTTGCTGATGAAAAACTGGCCTCTGTTGCCAAGCTCGAACAGGATAACGCCGATCTGAAGGTTGCTCTGGCCGCTGCCGGCAAGGATGCTGAGCGGATGAAGGCTGACAAGAAGAACCTGACCGAGAAGATCCTCCAACTGGCTGGGAAGAAGAACGAGATGGAAAGCCTCTTGGGCGGCCTTGCTAAGAAATTGTTTCTTAAGCTCGAAGGTAACCTTTTCCACTCGACCAATCCTCCCAACTGTTATGTTTCCATTCGACTGTTTTCCTGACTCGGGGTTTTGTCTTTGCAGAGTTCTGCCGCAACTTCGAAGAAGAAACCAGCCAGTGGAGCGAACCTTGACCTGTCAATTCCCGGTGAGCGATGAAGCGCCATGAACATCTTCCGAGTCGAGTCCTTTCTTTGTTGTGGATTATCTCGCAAGATCGAAGGTGGCTCGCCCCGCATCGACTCGGACGCCCGCCCAACGAGACACTCCAAAATGACCTTGAGTCATTGATGGCTCGATGAACGCCGTCCACGACCGAGTGCAAGAGTGGAAGAAATCTTGACTCGGTGCGGTGCGGACGTTGCCACAATATCCGGCGCGAGTCCATTGCAAGGAAGCTCGAGAAGATAAATGGCGGCTCTCGAGTGGCCAACACCAAAAAGCACGACTTGAGGACCTTCATGGAGACTTTCATCGCTGCTGCCACGCGGATTGCCGACGGGATTGATCTTGACGAGTTCGTTGCTCCATCCAGCCCTCCACAGGAGGGGTTAAAAACTTTCTTCGACCTTAAATTTGCCTCGGTATGCCGAGTGGAGTTGTAACCGATAAAACCTTAATGGCTTAGTGCCGAGCACTCTCGGTTCTTTTAGGTATCGACCTAAATTTGGATTGGATGTTTGGGTATGATTGCTCTTGGCTTGAATTGCTCTTTGCGGGTTAACGGCGGGATCTTGTTGCAATCGACTTATTCCTTAGGCGAGCACGGAGCTGCAGCTAAGCCTCAGTGGAAGCTGGCTTATCACTCGGTAGGATTTAAATAACTTAGGCGAGCACTGGCTGCAGCTAAGCCTCCGAGTGGGAGGTTTGCTCTCCACTCGGTAGGATTTCTTATACCTTAGGCGCAGCACTGGGCTGCAGCTAAGCCCCGAGTGAGAGGTTTGCTCTTCACTCGGTAGGATTTCTTATACCTTAGGCGAGCACGGGCTGCAGCTAAGCCCCGAGTGAGAGGTTTGCTCTTCACTCGGTAGGATTTCTTATACCTTAGGCGAGCACGGGCTGCAGCTAAGCCCCAGTGGGAGGTTTGCTCTCCACTCGGTAGGATTTCTTTATCTTAGGCGTAGCTGGGCTGCAGCTAAGCCCCAGTGGGAGGTTGCTCTCCACTCGGTAGGATTTCTTTATCTTAGGCGAGTCTGGGCTGCAGCTAAGCCCCCGAGTGGGAGGTTTGCTCTCCACTCGGTAGGATTTCCTTTGTATTTGTGTCGAAGCTCGGAGAAGAGGGTCGCAGTCGACCTGCACTTCATATTCCTTGCAATCGCACATCATACTTATGGTGTAGCTCGGAGGAGAGGGTCGCAGTCGACCTGCGCCTCGTTTTCCTTGCTAGTATACTTTATACTTAGGCGAGTCCTTGGACTGCAGCTAAGCCCCCGAGTGGAAGTCTGGCTTACCACTCGGTAGGATTTTCAATAACTTTGGCGAGCACTGGGCTGCAGCTAAGCCCCCGAGTGGAAGTCTGGCTTACCACTCGGTAGGATTTTCAATAACTTAGGCGAGCACTGGGCTGCAGCTAAGCCCCCGAGTGGAAGTCTGGCTTACCACTCGGTAGGATTTTTAATAACTTAGGCGAGCACTGGGCTGCAGCTAAGCCCCCGAGTGGAAGTCTGGCTT
Organism: Aegilops speltoides; assembly: GCA_021437245.1. NCBI lineage: Eukaryota > Viridiplantae > Streptophyta > Magnoliopsida > Poales > Poaceae > Aegilops > Aegilops speltoides. The sequence continues at coordinate 544,918,673 of CM038147.1, forward strand.
ACCACTCGGTAGGATTTTTAATAACTTAGGCGAGCATCGCTGCAGCTAAGCCTCCGAGTGGAAGTCGGCTTACCACTCGGTAGGATTTGTAAAAACTTAGGCGAGCATCGAGCTGCAGCTAAGCCCCAGTGGAAGTCGGCTTTCCACTCGGTAGGATTAATAAAAACTTAGGCGGAACGGATTCGCGACTAAGCCACCTTTGGGGAAGTGAAAATTTTACTCGGACTAAAATAAAAAGTGACAAAAATTATGAAGGAATTATGACACTATTACTTCAAAGCTCATGAGCTACAAGAGTACTTTATTACAATTCTTCCGAGTGAAAAACTTTAAGTGTAAAGCAGGCGGAGCAGATCCGCATTCAAGCTCGGGCTCATCGATATCATGTTCGACATTGTAGAGGCGATATGCCCCATTGTGGAGAACCTTTGTGACGATGAAAGGACCTTCCCGGGAGGGAGCAAGCTTATGTTGCTTCTGCTGATCCACCGAAGGACCAGATCCCTTCTGGAAGGCTCGACCTCTCACATTTACGGGCGTCTGGTGGCGCAAGTCTTCTTTGGTAAATGGTCGGCGGATCAAAGCCATTTCCTTTCCTCTTCCGGAGGTCGATTGCATCTGACGCGCTTGCTCAGCTTCGCTTCATTATAAAGTTCAATTCGTGGAGCATTGTGAAGGAGATCACTTTCGGTAAAACTGCTTCGCCCCATAGACCAGGAAAAAGGAGTTCTCCATCGACCGATTAGGCGTGGTCCGCGAACCCCAAAGCACTCGAAGGAAGTTCGTCGACCCAAGCACCAGCCGCATGCTTGAGATCTCGCATCAAACGGGGCTTCAGACCCTTGAGGATCAATCCATTGGCTCGTTCGCTGTCCATTCGATTGTGGATGGCGATCAAGCGTAGTCGACTCGTATGCCTTGAGAGTTGCGAAATCCTTGAATTCTTCGAGTCAAAATTCGACCCATTGTCCGTGATAATCTTGTGCGGGACTCCATATCGAGCGTCAACTTTTCGATGAAGGAAACAGCGATACCAGCGTCAAGTTTTTGATTGGCTTAGCCTCAATCCACTTGGTGAACTTGTCGATTGCTACCGGTACATCGTGAAGCCGCTCCGACCCGTTCGCAAGGGACCGATCATGTCCAACCCCATCTGCGAAAGGCCGACGAGCGGAATGGTCTTCAAGGCTGACGCAGCTCGTGTGACATATTGGAGTAGAACGGCATCCTTCGCACTTGTCCACTATTTCTTTTGCCATCTCATTTGCTCTTGGCGATAAAATCCAGCTCGGTATGCTTTGGCTACAATGGTCCGAGAGGGCGCATGGTGACCACAGGTCCCCGAGTGGATATCATTGAGAATATTTCGACCTTCTTACGGCGTTATGCATTTTGTCCGACTCGTTGGGCTTTCTCTATCTCTTGCTCATTGATAACAGTAAAGGCTTTGGATCGACGGACGATCTGTCGAGCCTCTTCTTCATCCTCTGGGAGTTCCTTTCTCAGAATATACGCAATGTATGGAATTGTCCAATCGGGAGTGACCACTAAAACCTCCATGACCAAGTCGACCACTGCCGGGACCTCAACTTCAGTCGAGTCTGTGGCACTCTTGGGTTGTGGAGCTTCCTCTGTGTAGGGATCTTCTTTGACTGACGGAGTGTGTATATGTTCCAAAAACACGCCACTCGGAATGGCTTCCCTCTTGGACCCTATCTTGGCGGATCATCTGCTTTGATTTTTCGATCGGGGATGTGATGGAGCTCAACCCTCAAACTTCTTTTCTAGCTTCCTCTTTGCATTGCAATATCCATCATAGCAGGGCTTCTCCCCCCCTCCTTCATCACTTGATTGACCACTAGATCTGAGTCGCCATAAACCATCGAGCTGACGGACGCCGAGTGAGATGGCCATCGTAATCCATATAAAAGGGCCTCGTACTCTGCCTCATTGTTGGAGGAATCAAAGTGAATCTGGAGCACATACTTAAGCTTATCTCCTCTGGGGAAACAGAACAACCTGACACGAACCATTCAGCATCTTGGAGCCGTCAAAGAACATGGTCCAATGCTCAAAGTGAACTTCGATCGGTTCTTTGTTGTTCAATCCACTCGGCAAGGAAATCCGCTATAGCACAGGACTTAATGGCTTTTTTGCCTCGAATTTGATATCAAGGGAAGAAGTTCAATCGCCCACTTCGCCACTCGACCGGTTGCGTCTCTGTTATGCAAGATCTACGATAAAGGGCGTCGGCGGCGAGCGTGATGAGAATGATCGAGAAATAGTGAGCAACCTTCTTTGTGGTCATGTATATGCCATACACAAGCTTCTGATAATGAGGGTATCTTGGATGGAGTCAAAACTTCAGACAAATAATACACCGGGCGTTGAACTTTGAAGGCCTTTCCTTCCTCTTCCCGCTCGACCGTAAGCACAGAACTGACAACTTGTTTAGTGGCTGCAATGTAAAGCAACAGAGGCTCTTTGCTGATTGGAGCAGCAAGCACCGGCTGGGTGGAGAGCAGAGCTTTTAGCTCGGCAAGCGCTGCATCGACTTCGGAGTCCACTCGAACTTGTCGGCCTTCTTCATCGATCGGTGAAGAGGTAATGCCTTTTCACCGAGTCGTGAAATGAATCGACTTAAAGCGGCCAAGCATCCAGTAAGCTTCTGGACGTCGTGCACTCGCACAGGGCATTTCATTCGGAGAATAGTGCCGATCTTCTCGGGTTAGCGTCGATTCCTCGTTCGGAAGCGAAAACCGAGTAATTTTCCACGGGAACCCGAATGTGCACTTTGACGGATTGAGCTTGATATCGTACCTTGGAGGTTGGCAAATGTTTGGCGAGGTCAGCGAGCAGGTCGGAACCTTTTCGCGACTTAACGGCGATATCATCCATATCGCTTCCACATTCCGGTGATCTGGTGAGAAGACACTTCGAATCATTCGCATAAATGTGGCTCCGGCATTCTTGAGGCCGAATGGCATGGTGATATAGCAGAAGCAACCGAATGGAGTGATGAAAGCTGTTTTTATTTCGTCGGGTCCATACAGACGGATCTGATGATATCCGGAATATGCATCTAGAAAAGACAACCTCTCACACCCCGCGGTCGAGTCAACAATTTGATCGATGCGGGGGAGAGGAAAATGATCCTTTGGGCAGGCCCGATTAATGTGCTTAAAATCAATGCACATGCGGAGGGAGTTATCCTTCTTGGGGACCATGACAACATTGGCGAGCCACTCGGAGTGGTAAATCTCTCGGATAAATCCTGCTGTCAACAGTCGAGCCACTTCTTCACCAATAGCCTTTCTCTTCTGGACGGCGGACCGCCGAAGATGTTCTTTGACTGGTTTCGCTGATTTGTCGACTCGGAGGCGATGCTCAGCCAGCTCCCTGGGAACACCTGGCATGTCAGCTGGCTTCCATGCAAAAATGTCCCAGTTCTAACGGAGGAACTGGATGGCCTTCTTCCTATTTGAGTCGAGTGTTGTGGATATGTGGGTCGGAGCTGCATCGGGTCGGTCGGATGAATATGGGCGGGCTTTGTCTCACGGATGACTTGAATGCGGACTACTGTGGCAGGCCTCTTAGATCGCAACAAATCACTCGGATCTGCGTTTTGCATGTACTCGTCGAATTCGACCGCTGACACTTGGGAGTCGGCAATCTTTGAGCCCTTCTCGAAAGCACTCTTACGCCTTCTTCCGATCGCGGTGGACGGTGATCACTCCTTTGGGTCTGGCATTTTCAGTTTGAGGTACCGTAGCATGGTCGAGCCATGAATCGTGCATAGGCGAGCCTCCCAAAATGGCATGATATGCACTCTGAAAATCCACAACCTCAAAGGTCAACTTTTCTTCTTGGAAGTGCTTGGAATCACCAAAAACCACGTCCGGGCTATTTGGCGAGTGAATTGGCCTTCTTCCTGGTATGACTCCGTGGAAACTCATATTCTTTGGCGCTCAATCGGGACATCGGAATGCCCATCCCTTTCAAAGTATCCGCATATAACAAATTCAGCCCACTACCACCATCCATCAGCACTTTTGTCGATCGAGTGCCTTCGACAAGCTGGATCGACCACTAACGCTTGCCGCGGGGGTGGCAATGTGAGTCGGGTGATCAGATTGGTCGAATGTGATGGGTGTCTGGGACCACTTCACATAACTTGGCTTAAGCGGGGCAACCATATTCACCTCTCGATTGATGACTTTCGATCGACTTTTGCTTTCCACATCATGAAGATCATCAGTGGAGTTGACATCTTGGTATTCCTCCTCCTTTGTCCTCTTTATCTCGGCCTTATCGGCTCCTTCTCCTTGTCCTTAGACTGTTTGCCTGGCCGCTGGATCGAGAGTCGACATCGACGAGTGGTGTGCCGGGTAAATAATGTTGCCCTCTTCATCTTTCTTCGTGTGAATATGGCATGGCATATCCAACACGTCATTTCCTTCTTTATCTTTCACTTTCTTGGATTCGGGATCCTTTGGGTTTTCCTTGAACTTCCCTTGAGTGGCGGCGGGGCCTCTCCAGGAGCTGCTGGCTCAGCTTTGCGTTTCTGCTTCCGACTGGAATTGCCCTTCTCCGACTGGCTCGGCTTGTACTTGCCACTTGGTCGGTCTTCTTCTTCGCCGTTGGCATATTTGCTAGCAATCTCCATCATTCGACTCGAGGTCATGTCCCGGTTCGACCGAACTTCAGACTCAATTCTCTTTTTGACACCGTCCTTGAAGGCATAAACCGCTTTGATGGTGGACACATTTTCCACAGTATTGTGCAAGGTAATCCACCTCTGAATATACTCTCGGAGAGTTTCATTGGTCTTACGCACACAAACTTGCAGCTCTGTCAAACCAGCGATTCGCTTGCAAGTCCCTTCAAAAGTCTGACGAACACTCGGGACAAATCCTCCCAAGTATATATCTTGCTTTGTGAGGTAATTGACTCAGCCATGCTCGGCGAACCTTCCAACATGAGGGCAAATGTTTCATGGCCACCTCATCATTCCCACCACCAATCTGAACAGCCACTCGGTAATCCTCGAGCCAAGTTTGAGGCTTAGATTCCCAGTGAACTTGCATACTCCTGCTGCTAATCTGAAATTGGGGGGGATCACTGCGGCTCTGATAGCCCTGCTAAAACACTCCGGACCGGAGACATGCACTCGACTGCTGGTGGGTGCATCCCTCTCGGGTCCTCCTCGATGGGCTCTGTTCCGGTCGACCAGGCCTTGCGATAATGGACCGCGCATCAAAGCACGGCTCCACAGGGTCATTGGAACCCTTCGCCTATCTTGAACTGTCTTCTGTCATCTTGTCGCCGAGGAGCGTATGACCCTTCCCTCGGAGGGGAAAGAGGCACTCGACGCCTATCATCTCGGTCGAATCGGTCTCCGAGCTGCTCTCGCCGGTTGTCGCGCCCTTCCGCCCGCGGAGGCGTCTGGGGCTGTGAGCCGCGGGCCAGTGTTCGCAGCGACGGATCATTGTGAATCTGTTGCTTGTGGCTGCGACACGGCTGAGTTCTGGTCACTGCTGCTCGGAGTAAATCTACGATCTGCTACAAGCCTCTTCCGCTTCCATTGGGGCGGCTGAATGGACTCTGCAATGCGAGTTCAGCTGCTAAATTCTGAATTGGCGTGCGGTGTACGAGTCGGCGGGAAGAGCCGGCGTCATTGGATTCGGAGTCGTTGCTTGCGCTCGTCGAGTGCTCGCTGAAGATTCTCGGTAGTCGTTCAGCCACATTAATGGCGTGCTTCCTCAAGGCACGAGCCTCGGGGTCTCTCGGTGATAGGAGTATGTAAGCGCATCCATATTCTGCGACGAAGATCCTCTCTGGAGAGAGTCAAGTGTCTCGGGCTGGTACTCCTCGTGTTCATGCAGGGTCACCTCCTCCGCGGCTCCACCGCCGTCGTGGCTAAACCGGGAGGACTGCGAGGCCGTCGACCATGAGAATCTCCGCCGCTGGATCACTGCTATCACACTCGGATCAGTCTCTCTGAACCGGTCGGCGGATCGAACAGGCCGTAGAGAGATTCGTCGGGCTCGATAGCGCGACACAGGCGGTGGCTGTCTGGCGAGCCACCGCGTGCTTCACCCACCGCTGAAGCCTCGACCGACCAGGCGCTTCGCTGGTGGGAGGCGAAGCGAGCGACCGATAGGGAAGTCGACCGATCTGGTCGGCGGCTGCGCAGCAAAAGCGCCCATGACGCATCTTGAAAGTCGTCGCCCAGCAGACGGGGCGCCTCGATGTCAGAGGGGCCTCCACGGAGCCATCTTGGTCGTCGGCGACAAAAGTGAGAACACCGAGGCGGATCTCGCACCCTTTTAAAACTCGAAGTCATCATGATGAAGGTACTGGAGTCTGACAACTCCTCCACAAATCGCTAAAACACCTGCCCCACGGTGGGCGCCAAGCTGTCGTGGTTCTAAGTCGGCGGTAGAAGTAGGGGTAGGTTAAGGAGAGGCGATGTCTTAGCTATGGAGCAGTTGTGGAGACAAAGGATGTCTGAGTTCAGGCCCTTCTCGGAGGAAGTAACAGCCCTCGTCTCGGAGCCTGAGGCGGTCGAGTGGATTATGAGTATGAGTATTACAAGAATCTGAACCCTTCTATCGTGGAGGGTGGCTTATATAGAGTCGCCGGGACCCCAACGGCCCACATTATGGAGGAATTAAAGTACATTAAGCTAGGGGAGTTCTTGTGCGCCCTCATAAGCGCTTTAACTATCATTAAGTCTATTCAATAGCAAACCGTGCGCTTCTGAGTGCCTTCGATCTTCGGTGGTCGAGTGAGTCTTCATGGTGAGTGAGTCTTCCATGGTCGAGTCATTCCAGTCTTGGTCGAGTGGATTCCTCTTTGGTCGACTGGAAGACGATCTCTTCTGCAAGTGTCCTTGGGTAGGACGTTTAGGTCAGGCCTATGACCCTACCCTAGGTACATGAATCCATCAGGCTTCTTGGCCCGCAATAAATCACTCGGATCTGCATTTTTCTGGTATTCTTGCAGCTCCACCACTGTTATCTGAGCATCGGCAATCTTTGAGCCCTTCTAAAAGCACTCTTCTGCCTTTTTCTGACTGCCAGTGATGGTGATCACACCTTTGGGACCAGGCATCTTCAATTTGAGGTACACATAACATGGTCGAGCCATGAATCGTGCATAAGTTGGCCTGCCCAAAATAGCGTGGTAAGCACTCTGGAAATCCACAACTTCAAATGTTAACTTTTCTTTGCGGAAATGCTTTGAATCGCCAAAAACCACATCAAAACAATTTGGCGAGTGACTCAGCCTTCTTCGAGGAATGAATCCATGGAAACTCATGTTCTTTGGGCCGAGTCCGGACATCGGAATGCCCATTCCCTTGAGCGTCTCTGCATACAATATATTCAGCCGCTGCCACCATCCATCAGAACCTTAGTCGATCGAGTGCCTTGACGGCCGGGTCGACCACAAAGCTTGCCTCCCAGGGGTGGCTATGTGTGTCGGATGATCAGACTGGTCGAACATGATGGCGGTCTGAGACCATTTCAGATAACTAGGTGTCGCCGGAGCAACCATATTCACCTCACAGTTGATAACTTTCAATCGACTTTTGCTCTCAACATCAGCAAAAATCATCAGGGTGGATTTGACATGGGGGTATCCTCCATCACTGTCCTCTTTGTCCTCAACCTTGTCCGACTCCTTCTCCTTATCCTTGGGTTGTTTCCCCTGAAACTGCTGGATTAAGAGTCGGCACTAGCGAGTGGTATGTTTCGGGTAGATGAAGTTGCCCTCTTCGTCTTTCTTTGTGTGGATGTGGCATGGAAAATCCATCACGTCGTTTCCTTCCTTGTCCTTCACCCTCTTGGGGTTCCAAGATCCTTTGGGCTTCCCTTTAAACTTGCCCTGAGTCACGGCCAAGGCTTCTCCAGGAGCAGCTGGCTCGGCTTTCCGCTTCTGCTTCCGACTGGAGTTCCCTCCACCGGTTTCGTGAGTAGTCGGCTTGTACTTGCCACTCCGGAGCCGATCCTCTTCTTCAACATTGGTATATTTGGTGGCAATCTCCATCATTCGACTCAGAGTCATGTCTCCGGTCCGACCGAACTTCAAACTTAACTCCCTGTTCTTAATGCCTTCCTTGAAGGCACAGATACATTCTCCACCGTGTGATGCAATGTGATCCACCTCTGGATGTAATCCCTCAGGGTCTCATTTGACTTTTGCACACAAACCTTCAGCTCCGTCAACCCTGCTGGTCGCTTGCAAGTCCCTTCAATTGTCCTGACAAACACTCGGGCAAGATCTTCCCAAGTGTAAATGCTGCTAGGTGCCAACTGATTCAGCCATGCTCTGGCCGAGCCCTCCAACATAAGAGGTAGGTGTTTCATGGCCACCTCATCATTGCCGCCTCCGATCTGAACAGCCACTCGGCAGTCCTCAAGCCAGGTATCGGGCTTGGACTCACTAGTGAACTTACTAACTCCAGTCACCAACCTGAAGTTGGGAGGAATCACTGCGGCCCTGATGGCTCTGCTGAAACACTCGGTCTGAGACATGAACTTCGGCTGCTGGTGGGCACATCTACATCTTAGCCTTCTCGGTGAGCTCTATTCCGGTTGACCAGACCTTGCACGATAATAGATCTCGCATCAAAGCCTGGTTCTCTGGGGTCGACTAGAACCCTTAAGCCCAACTCTTGTCTTTGGCGTCATCATCTTCTTCGAGAGGCGTCTGGCCGCACCTTGGGGAGGAGTAGGCACTTGGCGCCGATCATCACGATTGAATCGGTCATCATCTTCGATCACGCCGACCTCCATGTCCCTCACACATGAGGCGATCTTGGGCTATGGGCGATTGGGTGTATTCATGGCGAAGATCTCTGTGAATCTGGTTTCGCGCTCGCGATCTGACTGAATTCTCGATCTCCTGCTGCCGAAGCAAATCTCGATCTGCATCAAGGCTCGCCACCTCGACTAGGAGGGCTGAATCGACTCTGCTATTCGGGCTGCAGCCGCTAAATTCTGAATCGGAGTTCGATATACCTGAGTCGGTGGTGGAAAGAGTTGACGTCGACTAGAGTCTGGAACTCGTTGCCGCGCGCGCTCGTCGAGTGCTCACTGGAGGTTCTCCAGTCGAGTGCGCTCAGCCAAGTTGGCCAACGCGCGTCCTCCAAGGCACGAGCCTCGGGGGTTTCTCCTACGATAGGTGTATGTAAAGCATCCATGTTCCAGCAGCGAAGATCTTCCCTTTGCAGCGAAGTAAGTGGCTCGGGTTGATACTCCTCGTGGACCTGCGCTGGGTCGCCTCCGCCGTCTCCCCTGTCGGTGCGGGGGAAGCCGGGAGGACAATGCGGTCCGAGCCATTCGACAGATCGAACAGGCTGTAGAGAGATTCGTCGGGCTCGATCGCCGCGACTTGCGGGGTGGCCGACTGGCGGGCCGCTGCGTGCCTCACCCACCGCTGAAGCCTCGACCGACCGGAGCGCTTGCGCTGGCGGGAAACGAGGAGGAAGGGCGATCAGGGTCGACCGTCTGAGGCCGGCGGTTGCCGCAGACAGGCGCCCGCGGACACTGCAGCGAAAGTGTGTCGCCCGCTGGATGGAAGCGTCGATGTCAGTGGAGCCTCCAGAGCCAAGCGGAATCGTCGGCGATGAGCGTGGGCGCCGAGGCGGATCTCGCGACCCTCGACCAAAACTCCGCCGAAACCATGATGAAGGTGATCGGAACAATTGCAACTTCTCCAATAAGTCGCTAAGACACACCTTACGGTGGGCGCCAAGCGTCGTGGTACTAAGGCGGCGAGTAGAATAGGGGGTAGGAATCGAGAGGCAAGATCCTAGCTATGGAGTAGTTGTATCGCAAAGGATTTCTGAGTTCGAGGCCCTTCTCGGGAAGTAATAGCCCTCGTCTCGGAGCCGGAGGTGGTCATTGGATTATATGCGTATGAGTTCTGAGGTGCGAACCCCTTACAGCGAGGAGGGGGTAGCTTATGTTGGGAGCGAGTAATTTCAAAAAATTCCTGCGCACACGCAAGATCATGGTGATGCATAGCAATGAGAGGAGAGTATAGTCCATGTACCCTCGTGGTATGGCGGAGCGTTATGACAACGCGGTTGATGTAGTCGTACGTCTTCACGATCCGACCGATCCAAGTACCGAACGTACGGCACCTCCGAGTTCAGCACACGTTCAGCTCGATGACGATCCCCGGACTCTAATCCAGCAAAGTGTCGGGGATGAGTTTCGTCAGCACGACGGCATGGTGACGATGATGATGTACTACCGGCGCAGGGCTTCGCCTAAACTCCATGACGATATGACCGAGGTGGAATATGGTGGAGGGGCACCGCTGCGGCTAAGGAGCGATCACGTAGATCAACTTGTGTGTCCTAGGGTGCCCCTTGCCCTGTATATAAAGGAGCAAGGGGGAGGCCGGCCGGCCCTTGTGGGGCGCCAGGAGGAGAGTCCTCCTCCTAGTAGGAGTAGGACTCCTCTTTCCTACTCCTACTAGGAGGGGGAAAGGAAGGGAGGGGAGGGAAAGAGGCGCGCCCCCTCTCCTAGTCTATTCGGACGGAGGGGGGGGCGCGCGGCCCATGCTGGCTTCCCCTCTCTCTCTCCACTAAGGCCCATAAGGCCCATTACTTCTCCCAGGGGGGTTCCGGTAACCCTCCGGCACTCCGATTTTCTCCGAAAATGCCCGAAACACTTCTGGTGTCCGAATATAGTCGTCCAATATATCAATCTTTATATCTCGACCATTTCGAGACTCCTCGTCATGTCTGTGATCACATCCGGGACTCCGAACAAACTTAGGTACATCAAAACTTATAAACTCATAATAAAACTGCCATCGTAACGTTAAGCGTGCGGACCCTACGGGTTCGAGAACTATGTAGACATGACCTAGAACTATTCTCGGTCAATAACCAATAGCGGAACCTGGATGCCCATATTGGCTCCTACATATTCTACGAAGATCTTTATCGGTCAAACCGCATAACAACATACGTTGTTCCCTTTGTCATTGGTATGTTACTTGCCCGAGATTCGATCATCGGTATCCAATACCTAGTTCAATCTCGTTACCGGCAAGTCTCTTTACTCGTTATGTAATGCATCATTCCGTAACTAACTCATTAGCTACATTGCTTGCAAGGCTTATAGTGATGTGCATTACCGAGAGGGCCCAGAGATACCTCTCCGACAATCAGAGTGACAAATCCTAATCTCGAAATACGCCAACCTAACATGTACCTTCGGAGACACATGTAGTACTCCTTTATAATCACCCAATTACGTTGTGACGTTTGGTAGCACCCAAAGTGTTCCTTGATGGCAGGAGTTGCATAATCTCATAGTTACAGGAACATGTATAAGTCATGAAGAAAGCAATAGCAATATACTAAACGATCAAGTGCGAGGCTAACGGAATGGGTCATGTCAATCACATCATTCTCCTAATGATGTGATCCCGTTAATCAAATGACAACACATGTCTATTGTTAGGAAACATAACCATCTTTGATTAATGAGCTAGTCAAGTAGAGGCATACTAGTGACGTTATGTTGGTCTATGTATTCACACATGTATCATGTTTCCGGTTAATACAATTCTAGCATGAATAATAAACATTTATCATGATATGAGGAAATAAATAATAACTTTATTATTGCCTCTAGGGCATATTTCCTTCAGTCTCCCACTTGCACTAGAGTCAATAATCTAGATTACACAGTAATGATTCTAACACCCATGGAGTCTTGGTGTTGATCATGTTTTGCTCGTGGAAGAGGCTTAGTCAATGGATCTGCAACATTCAGATCCGTTTGTATCTTGCAAATCTCTATGTCTCCCACCTGGACTTGGTCCTGGATGGAATGGAAGCGTCTCTTGATGTGCTTGGTCCTCTTGTGAAATCTGGATTCCTTTGCCAAGGCAATTGCACCAGTATTGTCATAGAAGATCTTCATTGGTCCCGATGCACTAGGTATGACACCTAGATCGGAAATGAACTCCTTCATCTAGACTCCTTCATTTGCTGCTTCCGAAGTAGCTATGTACTCCGCTTCACATGTAGATCTCGCCACGACGCTTTGTTTAGAACTGAACCAACTTACAGCTCCATCGTTTAATAAAAATACGTATCCGGTTTGCGATTTAGAATCGTCTGGATCAGTGTCAAAGTTTGCATCGACATAACCATTTACGACTAGCTCTTTGTCACCTCCATATACGAGAAACATATCCTTAGTCCTTTTCGGTATTTCGGGATGTTCTTGACCGCTGTCCGATGATCCACTCTGGATTACTTTGGTACCTTCCTGCCAAACTTATTGCTAAGCATACGTCAGGTCTGGTACACAGCATTGCATACATGATAGAGCCTATTGCTGAAGCATAGGGAACATCTTTCATCTTCTCTCTATCTTCTACTGTGGTCGGCCATTGAGTCTGACTCAATTTCACACCTTGTAGTACGGGCAAGAACCCTTTCTTTGCCTGATCCATTTTGAACTTTTTCAAAATTTTATCAAGGTATGTGCTTTGTGAAAGTCCAATTAAGCGTCTTGATCTATCTCTATAAATCTTGATGCCCAATATATAGGCAGCTTCACCCAGGTCTTTCATTGAAAAACTTTTATTCCAGTATCCCTTTATGCTATCCAGAAATTCTATATCATTTCCAATTAATAATATGTCATCTACATATAATATCGAAATGCTCTGAGCTCCCACTCACTTTCTTGTAAATCTGAGGCTTCTCCAAAAGTGCATATAAAACCATATCTTTGATCACACTATCAAAGCATTTATTCCAACTCGAGAGGCTTGCACCAGTCCATAAATGGATCGCTGGAGTTTGCACACTTTGTTAGCACCTTTTGATCAACAAAACCTTCGGTTGCATCATATACAACTCTTCTTCGAAATCCATTCAAGAATGCAGTTTGACATCCATTTGCCAAATTTCATAATCATAAAATGCGGCAAGTGCTAACATGATTCGGACAGACTTAAGCATCGCTACGGGTGAGAAAGTCTCATCGTAGTCAACCCCTTGAACTTGTCGAAAACCTTTCACAACAAGTCGAGCTTTATAGATAGTTATATTACCATCAGCGTCAGCCTTCTTCTTAAAGATCTATTTATTCTCAATGGCTTGACGATCATCGGGCAAGTCAACCAAAGTCCATACTTTGTTCTCATACATGGATCCCATCTCAGATTTCATGGCCTCTAGCCATTTTGCGGAATCTGGGCTCATCATCGCTTCCTCATAGTTCGTAGGTTCATCATGGTCAAGTAACATGACTTCGAATAGGATTACCGTACCACTCAGTGCGGATCTTACTCTGGTAGACCTACGAGGTTCAGTAGAAACTTGATCTGAAGTTTCGTGATCAATATCATTAGCTTCTTCACTAATTGGTGTAGTTGTCACAGGTACCGGTTCTTGTGATGAACTACTTTCCAATAAGGGAGCAGGTACAGTTACCTCATCAAGTTCTACTTTCCTTCCACTCACTTCTTTCGAGAGAAACTCCTTCTCTAGAAAGGATCCGAAATTAGCAACGAAAATCTTGCCCTCAGATCTGTGATAGAAGATGTACCCAACAGTCTCTTTTGGGTATCCTATGAAGACACATTTCTCCAATTTGGGTTCGAGCTTATCTGGTTGAAGTTTCTTCACATAAGCATCGCAGCCCCAAACTTTAAGAAACAACAACTTTGGTTTCTTGCCAAACCACAGTTCATGAGGCGTTGTCTCAACGGATTTTGATGGTGCCCTATTTAACGTGAATGCGGCCGTCTCTAAAGCATAACACCAAAACGATAGCGGTAAATCAGTAAGAGACATCATAGATCGCACCATATCTAGTAAACTATGATTACGACGTTCGGACACACCATTTCGTTGTGGTGTTCCAGGTGGCGTGAGTTGCTAAACTGTTCTGCATTGTTTGAAATGTAGACCAAACTCGTAACTCAAATATTCTCCTCCATGATCAAATCGTAGAAATTTTATTTTCTTGTTACGATGATTTTCCACTTCACTCTGAAATTCTTTGAACTTTTCAAATGGTTCAGACTTGTGTTTCATTAAGTAGATATACCCATATCTGCTCAAATCATCTGTGAAGGTGAGAAAATAACGATACCCGCCGCGAGCCTCAACATTCATTGGACCACAAACATCAGTATGTATGATTTCCAACAAATCAGTTGCTCGCTCCATAGTTCGGAGAACGGCGTTTTAGTCATCTTGCCCATGAGGCACGGTTACATAAGTACCAAGTGATTCATAATCAAGTGATTCCAAAAGCCCATCGGTATGGAGTTTCTTCATGCGCTTTACATCGATATGACCTAAGCGGCGATTGCCACAAATAAGTTGCACTATCATTATCAACTCTGCATCTTTTGGTTTCAACACTATGAATATGTGTATCACTACTATCGAGATTCAACAAAAAATAGACCACTCTTCAAGGGTGCATGACCATAAAAGATATTACTCATATAAATAGAACAACCATTATTCTCTGATTTAAATGAATAACCGTCTCGCATCAAACAAGATCCAGATATAATGTTCATGCTCAACGCTGGCACCAAATAACAATTACTTAGGTCTAAAACTAATCCCGATGGTAGATGTAGAGGTAGCGTGCCGACCGCGATCACATCGACTTTGGAACCATTTCCCACGCGCATCGTCACCTCATCCTTAGCCAATCTTCGCCTTAATCTGTAGTCCTGTTTGAGTTGCAAATATTAGCAATGAAACCGATATCAAATACCGGTACTCTGCGAGCATTAGTAAGGTACACATCAATAACATGTATATCACATATACCTTTGTTCACTTTGCCATCCTTCTTATCATCAAATACTTGGGGCAGATCCGCTTCGATGTCGATCGCTTGCGGTAGAAGCACTCGATCTCGGGCTTAGGTCTAGACTTGGGTTTCTTCTCTTGAGCGACAACTTGTTTGCTGTTCTTCTTGAAGTTCCTTCTTCTTCCCTTTGCCCTTTTCTTGAAACTGGTGGTCTTGTTAACCATCAACACTTGATGCTCCTTCTTGATTTCTACCTCCGCGGATTTTAGCATTGCGAAGAGCTCGGGAATAGTCTTGTCCATCCCTTGCATATTATAGTTCATCACGAAGCTCTTGTAGCTTGGTGGCAGTGATTGAAGAATTCTGTCAATGACACTATCATCAGGAAGATTAACTCCCAGTTGAATCAAGTGATTATTATACCCAGACATTTTGAGTATGTGTTCACTGACAAAATTTTCTCCTCCATCTTGCAGCTATAGAACTTATTGGAGACTTCATATCTCTCAATCCGGGCATTTGCTTGAAATATTAACTTCAACTCCTGGAACATCTCATATGCTCCATGACGTTCAAAACGTCGTTGAAGACCCGGTACTAAGCCGTAAAGCATGGCACACTGAACTATCGAGTAGTCATCAGCTTTGCTCTGCCAGACGTTCTTAACATCGTCAGTTGCATCAGCAGAAGGCCTGGCACCTAGCGGTGCTTCCAGGATGTAATTCTTCTATGCAGCAATGAGGATAATCCTCAGGTTACGGACCCAGTCCGTGTAATTGCTACCATCATCTTTCAACTTTGCTTTCTCAAGGAACGCATTAAAATTCGACGGAACAACAGCACGAGCCATCTATCTACAACAAACATAGACAAGCAAAATACTATCAGGTACTAAGTTCATGATAAATTTAAGTTGAATTAATCATATTACTTAAGAACTCCCACTTAGATAGACATCTCTCTAATCCTCTAAGTGATTACGTGATCCATATCAACTACACCATGTCCGATCGTCACGTGAGATGGAGTAGTTTCAACACTGAACATCAATATGTTGATCATATCTACTATATGATTCACGCTCGACCTTTCGGTCTCCGTGTTCCGAGGCCATATCTGCATATGCTAGGCTCGTCAAGTATAACCTGAGTATTCTGTGTGTGCAAAAACTGGCTTGCACCCGTTGTAGATGGACGTAGAGCTTATCACACCCGATCATCACGTGGTGTCTGGGCACGACGAACTTTGGCAATGGTGCATACTCAGGGAGAACACTTCTTGATAATTTAGTGAGAGATCATCTTAAAATGCTACCATCAATCAAAGCAAGATAAGATGTATAAAGGATAAACATCACATGCAATCAATATAAGTGATATGATATGGCCATCATCATCTTGTGCTTGTGATCTCCATCTTCGAAGCACCGTCATGATCACCATCGTCACCGGCGCAACACCTTGATCTCCATCGTAGCATCGTTGTCATTACGCCATCTATTGCTTTTACGACTATCGCTACCGCTTAGTGATAAAGTAAAGCAATTACTGAAGCGTTGCATTTCATACAATAAGCGACAACCATATGGCTCCTGCCGATTATCGATAACCGGTTACAAAACATGATCATCTCATACAATAAAATATAGCATCACGTCTTGACCATATCACATCACAACATGCCCTGCAAAAACAAGTTAGACGTCCTCTACTTTGTTGTTGCAAATTTTACGTGGCTGCTACGGGCTGAGCAAGAACCGTTCTTACCTACGCATTAAAACCACACTGATAGTTCGTCAAGTTAGTGTTGTTTTAACCTTCGCAAGGACCGGGCGTAACCACACTCGATTCAGCTAAAGTGAGAGAGACAGACACCCGTCAGCCACCTTTAAGCACGAGTGCTCGTAACGGTGAAACCAGTCTCGCGTAAGCGTACGCGTAATGTCGGTCCGGGCCGCTTCATCTCACAATACCGCCGAACCAAAGTATGACATGCTGGTAAGAAGTATGACTTGTATCGCCCACAACTCACTTGTGTTCTACTCGTGCACATGACATCTACGCATAAACCAGGCTCGGATACCACTATTGGGGAACGTAGTAATTTCAAAAAATTTCCTACGCACACCCAAGATCATGGTGATGCATAGCAACGAGAGGGGAGAGTATAGTCCATGTACCCTTGTAGACCGTAAGCGGAAGCGTTATGACAACGCGGTTGATGTAGTCGTACGTCTTCACGATCCGACCGATCCAAATCTTGAGCGTCACGGCACCTCCGAGTTCAGCACACGTTCAGCTCGATGGCGATCCGGACTCGATCCAACAAAGTGTCGGGGATGAGTTCCGTCGACCGACGACGGCGTGGTGGCGATGATGATGTTCTACCGGCGCGGGGCTTCGCCTAAACTCATGACGATATGACCGAGGTGGAATATGGTGGAGGGGGCACCGCACACGGCTAAGGAGCGATCCGTAGATCAATTTGTGTGTCCTAGGGTGCCCCCTTGCCCCCGTATATAAAGGAGCAAGGGGAGGCCGGCCGGCCCTTGTGGGCGTCTTGGAGGAGGAGTCCTCCTCCTAGTAGGAGTAGGACTCCTCTTTCCTACTCCTACTAGGAGGAGGAAAGGAAGGGAGAGGGAGAGGGAAGAGGCGCCGCCCCCTCTCCTAGTCGAGTCGGACAAGAGGGAGGGGGGCGCGGCCCATCTGGCTGCCCTCTCTCTCTCCACTAAGGCCCATAAGGCCCATTACTTCTCCGGGGGTTCGGTAACCCTCCGGCACTCGATTTTCTCCAGCGCCGGAACACTTCCGGTGTCGAATATAGTCGTCAATATATCAATCTTTATGTCTCGACCATTTTGAGACTCCTCGTCATGTCCGTGATCACATCCGGGACTACGAACAAACTTCGGTACATCAAAACTTATAAACTCATAATAAAACTGTCATCGTAACGTTAAGCGTGCGGACCCTATGGGTTCGAGAACTATGTAGACATGACCTAGAGCTATTCTCGGTCAATAACCAATAGCGGAACCTAGATGCCCATATTGGCTCCTACATATTCTACGAAGATCTTTATCGGTCAAACCGCATAACAACATACGTTGTTCCCTTTGTCATCGGTATGTTACTTGCCCGAGATTCGATCGTCGGTATCCAATACCTAGTTCAATCTTGTTACTGGCAAGTCTCTTTACTCGTTACGTAATGCATCATTCCGTAACTAACTCATTAGCTACATTGCTTGCAAGGCTTATAGTGATGTGCATTACCGAGAGGGCCCAGAGATACCTCTCCAACAATCGGAGTGACAAAACCTAATCTCAAAATATGCCAACCCAACATGTACCTTCGGAGACACCTGTAGTACTCCTTTATAATCACCCGATTCGTTGTGACGTTTGGTAGCACCAAAGTGTTCCTCCGTAAGCAGGAGTTGCATAATCTCATAGTTACGAGGAACATGTATAAGTCATGAAGAAAGCAATAGCAATATACTAAGCGATCAAGTGCTAGGCTAATGAGAATGGGTCATGTCAATCACATCATTCTCCTAATGATGTGATCCGTTAATCAAATGACAACACATGTCTATGGTTAGGAAACATAACCATCTTTGATTAATGAGCTAGTCAAGTAGAGGCATACTAGTGACGTTATGTTGGTCTATGTATTCACACATGTATCATGTTTCCGGTTAATACAGTTCTAGCATGAATAATAAATATTTATCATGATATGAGGAAATAAATAATAACTTTATTATTTCCTCTAGGGCATATTTCCTTCAGCTTATATAGTGTCTGTCAGACCCCTCCGGCCCTCAGTTATGCAAGGTTTAAAGTACATAAAGGCCTGCGTTACTGGTAACGCCCTACATAAAGTGCTATCATGGCCATAAAGACTACTTAATAACAGACCGTTTGGGTGCAGATTGACCCTAGATCTCCTGGTGGTCGAGTGAGTCTTCATGGTCGAGTGTCTTTGAGTCCGTCGAGTGGAATCCTTCCAGGTCGATTGAAAGGTAGTTTCTTCTAGAGATGTCCTTGGGGAGGGTATCTTGGACAGATCCATGACCCTACCCTAGGTACATGGCTTCATCATGCAGGACCGCTGAGACCCAGCGCGCCAAATGGTTTGTTGATTCGCCTTCTTCTTGGACACATGCGTCCAAATCCACAATTGACATAAGCTGCTTGCATGTGTCTTTAAAATTCTGAATAAAACAGGCTTTTAACTTGGCCCATGATCCAATGGAGTTGGCAGGCAGCCCCTTCAACCATGTTCAAGCCGTTCCATCCAACATCATGGTGAAGTACTTAGCACACGCAGCATCACTAACATCTAGAAGTTCCATGGCCATCTCATAACTCTCGACCCATGCTTCCTTGGTTAAGTCGGCTGTATAGTTGGGTACTTTGCGAGGACCCTTGAAATCCTTGGGCATACGCTCATTATGCAGAGCCGGCACTAAACATGGCACGCCCAAAGTCCTGAAAGTTACACCTGTCTCCACTGAAGTTGTCGGGCAAACCGGAGAATGTTGACGAGCCGCATACTGAGTCGCCAGCTCAGCCTCTCGATGTGCTCTACCATGATCCACCACATTTTGAGCATTAGCCCCACTGCCAGCTGGGTTATTCCCATGGGCAGATTGCGGGACCACCCACTACTCGACACAGCCGGCTCCTTGATATGCCTGCTATAACTCCGTCTTGGGCCAGGGGTTGAATGGATTCTCTCACGGCTATAAGAATAAGCCTGTTGTTAAACCAATGCTATCTGAAGAAGGTCTCTAGCCCTCCATGTTTCAACTGCCGCCGGAGACTCTCCTTCAACTGGGAGAGCCGCCAGTCGCGATGCCGCAGCGATCATGTTATCCAAAGGGTTAGAATAATGACCCGATGGCATCGGCACATGCTGTGGTGGGATATTGTTCTCACAATGCGGGTCCATCATGCGCGGCTGAGTCGGCGTTCCCGTCCCAAGTGCTTCAACCCGGTTTACCACTGGCTGGTTACTGGTCCCTGCTCCAGGCGTGTTAAAGAGATTTCTCGCCTCATAGACCGAAGGCAGGCGAGTCTGATGTCTCCTCCTCATGACTTCGTTTGAAGCATTCTGGTCTAGCATGAGCCGGAAGGACTCCGATTGAATCTGCTGCGCTTGAGCATCCAACGCAGCCCGCTCCGTAGCCATCCTATTGTCCTCAGCCGCCAGGTCTTCCTTGGCCTGAGCTGTCTGATCTCACAACTTTGCAACTTCCGCGTTATGCTGATCTCGGTTTGCCGGGTTAACCTCTGCCGTCAGCAGTGTTGTCAAAGCATCTAGTAAGTCGGACAAGACCTGAGCCGGCGGGCGCGCAGGGCCTCCTGCCCCGGCCGCCGTCGCCGCTGCTGACCCGGAAATCAATGCCGCTGCAGTTGAAGAATTCTGCACTGGCTATGTACCGGCCATGAAGATTGCAACCTTGTTTGACGGCTCATAGGGATCCAGAATACTGTCGCCATCGAAATAGACCCAAGCCGACCATCCAGTGGACGACTAGCCATCGGAGTAAACGACCGTCTCACCACCAGACACCGATCTATCCTCAGATTCTGCTCCATGGATGAATCCCACGAAGGCACCCTTCATGGCGGGCTGAACTCGGGCGGGTCTCGCACGATGAGCCATCTGGATGATGTCGGTGCAGATGTCTGGCTCAGGGCCCGGTTCACCGATGTTGCTGATGAAGACGTGGATTCCGCCGAAGGGGACCCGGTACTAGTACTCAATTGAGCCGGCCTCGGGGCCCCAGCCTGCATCGTTGATGTAGAGCTTGCCGTGACGACTCTTGGTCATCCGACCCATAGCGTATCCCTTGATCCCTTAGAAGCTGCCCTTTAAGAACTTGAAACCACCGTGCGCTGGCCCCACGGTGGGCGCCAACTATCGTGGGATTGTCACGACAGATTTCCTAGTGTGAGGACTTAGTCGTGGAGCCATCGCAATGAGATTAGATTAAAGGGGTTAAATGGGACAAAGGACACAGGGAGTTTATACTGGTTCGGCCCCTTGCGGTGAAGGTAAAGGCCTAATCCAGTTTGAAGTGGTATTTCTATGTCTCGATTACCAGGGAGCGAATACGCTTGACCTATCTTTCGATCTCTTCTTTCTTGCCCCCAACTCGCCACCGGGTCGTCCCTTTATATACACAGGTTGACCCCCGGCGGCTTACAGAGTCTGAGCCGGCTCATAAGCAACGTGTCCGGCTCGGTGACTAAATATACATGCCTTATACTACAAGTTACACTTATATGGCGGTTTACAATTATTGGGCCTTAAGCTACCTTCGGGCTTCGAGCCCTCAATGAGTCTACATGATAAACGGACATCTTCATCAGCCCATGGCTTTGTCTTGATAAGCTGCCCTGGGCTTAACCCGGCCCCTCCTGGGTGGGTTACCTCAATAGCTATATCCCCAACAGTTGGTGCCCTCTTGGGCTGGCGGGGAGATTCCTCGTGGACCGGTGTATTTGGCGCATGTCGGTGCCATCTCGGGCTACCAGCGCCGTGATGGATAGTTTCCACACGGAGCTGTGGCTGCTCAAGTAAGGAGCTCCGGCTTGGAAGAAAGACGTAGAGGTGTGTTTGCTGCCTCCAAAAGGAGGATGACATGTGTTCACCCCCCTTCACCTTTGTGCTCTGACGACTAGGCCCTGGCAGATCCATCCCGACAGGATGAAGCCTCTTCAATGCTCGGTGATGGAAGGTGCACAATTCCTAGTGGCGGTGCTCTTCTCAGTATTGTCGGTCGTGGTTAGCCTCCACGATGCGAAGGAGGTGACCCTATCCACCTTGTGCTGGCATGGGAGAGTTTGGATGCCGATGTGGTGGCCCTGAATGGTGAAATGTGCGGTCATCACTCCGGCGAGTGTCTTGACAGTGGAGTTCGGTTCTCTCCTTTATAGGGTGGATAGCCGGGGGAGCAGTGGCGAGTGTGCTCCAAGGAAGGTGTTTACTGAGTGCTCCAGGGAGGACTCAACAAATACCTGACGACGCTGTTCTCTACTCACGGTCGTGAAGTCACTTTATTTTTTCGATACAACCCCTTTAGTTCTCGGCAACGTGTATGCCAAGTGCCCGACATACAGCACACGACAAAGTTCTGTTTCCTTGAGGGGTGTACGTCGTATGCCTTCTACCAAGAGTAGTTCTCGGCAAAGTCTTTGCTGAGTTTTTTCAGGGCTTCGGCGAGTATCTCGGGCACTCGAAAGAGTGGTCACTTCTAGTAGTAATAACATATGTAACGACCAATGCAGCTCTAGCCAAAAAAGAGTATACACGATGGTTTGACGGTTGGAAACGAAACTGTTCTTCAACTCTTATAAGTACATTCTTGATAAAGGGTGTTCTTTATTGACTCATAATGTTGCATCAAGCGGATATAAACACAACAAATAGACATCCGACCTCTGCATAACTAGGATACACATAGCCAAAAAGAAAGAAACAAAGAAACAAAGGACACACAAGGGTCAAGGCGAGGCGAATGCCCCACTACAGCAAAACAACAACTACTACCACTGCCTTTGACAACACCCGAACGATGAGAAGGTTCCCCCAACAGCGATATATTTAGCAAGGAAACAATACATGAACACCATCATCACCAGATCAAAACCACATAGTCCAGATCATGAGTTTTCACCTAGAAGAGAAGGACCGAGTAATCTCCGGACAGTGCTTTCAACAAGGAAGCATAAACCACCACTGTTAGGTACAACCAATGAAGTTCAGACCTAGGGTTTTCACCCCGGAACTCGAGACCTGATATTCAACACCATAGACGAAGTCCTCTGTGTTGTCGCCACCAACTTGTCAGTGAAGAAGCCATGCTGCAATGTCCCAATTAGCACCGGAATCACGGATCAAAGTGAACACCACACATCGGGCATTTGCTGAGACGGCTGATCTAACCATGCGGAAACTACTATAATTATATATATGAAAGCAAGAATGTAAAGGGTAAGAGCTGCATAAGTCAACATGGTAATTAAAAGTGTTACAAGCATGTGTCAAACTAGTGGTCTTGGACATTGTGTGTTTGGCACTATGGCAAACCCATGCCTGCATTTCCGGCTAGCTCACTTGATAGTATTTTTCGGCTGCATCATAGCTTACCATTGTGGAAAATCAGCTCTACCTCCCAGGGCGCTTCTGCATGACGACTCCGGAGTCCCCCTGAAACCCTAGCCTAGTTTCCGCCTCATGCCAATTCCCCTAGCCGACACCGCTGTCGGCGGCGGTGGCAGCGCCCATCTCACCGAAGGCGGAGGGAAGAGGAGGCACACAGTCACAGTGTGCCTCTGCGGAGAGGCACAAAGATGGTCGCGCGCGGAGGTGGCCAGTGGAAGTGGAATACAAGGTGTAGTGGCGCTAGCGATGACGGATCGGACGTAGCTGGCCTTCGGCGGCATGATTTGTTGCCATGGCGTGCGGTGACGGATGCGGGCCCGATCTGGGCTGACGACGACGTGAATCGGGTGAAGGGGATTGACGCATCGGGCCTTGTTCCAGGCAGCGCAGCTGTGCTTGGAGGCGGCGGAGCATGTCCCGTTTGGGTTCGATCTGGACCGAACGAGTGAAGCTTCCCGCATTGGGTTCGACCATGTGCCCCCTCCATGCCGGAAGACCAGCAGGTCTATGGCGTTCGTCTTCTCCTCTATTGCCGGTCGGCAGCGTGGGGGCTGCGGTCCCGGCTTAAATAAAGGTGGTTTGGATCTGTTGTTTTTCGAGTGCTATATCATCGATCTGCTTCATGCGGGCCTCCTCGATCAAGATGCCGACGAGTTCCGGTCTTTGTCTCAGTGATTCCACCAATTGGCGCATGGCGCCACTGGATATCGAGATTAGGATCGATTCAGTCGTTTGTTCCCTTATAGTCGGCAAGTGAGGCTTCATGAGGGAGTGGCGCGAAGCTACACTTTCTTGACGACGCCATGAGACATGTCTAAATATAGATTTCCATGGCAGTGACAAGTCGAGAAAGTCATGGTTACTGCGATCGAAGGTTTGTCATGGTGGAAAGGTGTCCTAGTGGCGATGAAGAATGATGGCACAAGTTTTTCCTATGTGTCGGGTTTTGGTCACTTGCAGCAGCAGCCTTGGAAAGAGTGGGTGGCAGCACATGTGGACTTCATCTTTTTGTGGTGCTCCTTGAATACCGAGTCGTGAATTTCAGGGTGAAAACCCAAGGTCTGGCCTTCATTAGTTGTATGTGGCAATGGCCTTGCTGAAGGCATTGTTTTGGGAACTCGAACTCTCTTCAGGGTGAAAAATCAAGATCTTCGATCGGGCGGCAGACAACGCTTGTGCTTTGTTTTCTTCATGGAGGTGTCATTTTTGGAGAATCTCTTTTGCGGTCAGGGTGTTGTCGGGTGGTGGTTAGTGTGTTGCTATTACGACTGCTTCATCACCGCAACGGGGTCTCTGATTTCTATTTCTCTTTTTTTTTCTTGGTTGTGTGCATCCTCGTTGTCTTTGGACATATTGTTGGTGCATAGACTAGGTGTAATTGGTATCTTCGCGATATTAATATATTCTATTTATGAAAAAAGCTTCAAGAGGAATGAAAATATTTTGAAACAGCTGAAAGTGCTTGTTCAAAACTTGCATCTCCTTTGTAGACTATACAGGTACACAGATGTTCGAATCAAAAACAATGTTTTGGCAATCCTGACGTACACAATACTAATGTAACCACTGGGGGGCAGCCAAGTCTCTGTATAGAGGTGATAGAACGTGTGGAGACGGACTTCTCTTAAAATGTAAATCTGCAACGTACAGCGGCTGCAAAAAGAATGGAAATTATTTATCCGGCTAAACGGCAAGGACATGCCACCAAACAACCAACAGCTTATCATGGTGTGCTGACTTTTAAAAAATACAGAAATAAGTGCATGTACATGGTAAACATCATAAATGAGATAAAATATTAGCACAATGGAGACTAGAAAAACACAGCACTAGACGGATCAACAAGAGACAAACCTTGCAGAGGGTCATTCTTTTGGATCACACTCTTCATCACAGGGAATTTAGGAGGCCACACCATCATAAATGGTGTGACTCCATACAAGTATCTATCCTCTTGTGTAACCTCATAAACCTTCTTTAACTCCTTACGTTTGATATCAAACAGGTAGAGGACAAATCCTCAATTATGTTCAGTAGAAACACAAAGTCTGTGGTGAAGGCGACTGTTATGCAAGTTCTCCCGCTCCAGAATGAAACAACCAATGGCAAATACCTGGGGCTGCCGTTATATGTTGGGAGATCAGTCAAGCAATGCTTTGAGTACATCAAGGATAGGCTGTGGGCACGCATTCAAGGCTGGCTGGAGCGCTTTCTCTCGATGCAAGGAAAGGAGATTCTGGTAAAATCCGTGGCACAAGCTATCCCGGCGTATGCAATGGGCTGTTTTGACCTGACGAAGGGCCTGTGTGAGGAGCTAAGCAACATGATCTGTCGATACTGGTTGTCTCAGCAAAAGGATGAACGTAAGATGCACTGGGTTGGATGGGAAAGAATGATGCTCCCCAAGGAGGAAGGAGGGCTGGGTTCAAAAATCTGTATTCGTTCAATTTGGCTATGTTGTCCAGGCAGGCATGGAGACTCATCCAGAACCCAGACTCCCTATGTGCTCGTGTGCTACGTGCGAAGTATTACCCTGATGATGACCTCCTCTCTGTGGTTCCCCGTGCAGGTATGAGCTACACGATGCGGAGCATACTTCGGGGTCTGGAGATTATCAAGGAGGGCTATATCTGGAGGGTAGGGTCTGGCGAGAACATCAAAATCTGGTCCGGTCCATGGCTACCCCGCGATACCTCGAGGCGTCCCCTGTCAACCCAAGGACATAACCTTCTAACCCGTGTGTCTGAACTTCTTGATCCAGCGACCAATTCATGGGATGAAGCTCTGGTCCGGCAAACCTTTGTGCAGGAGGACGCAAATCTAATCCTGACCATTCCAGTTTTCGAACACTATGAGGATTTCATTGCCTGGCGTTACGACACTAAGGGGCTTTTCTTTGTCAGATCAGCTTACCGGGTTCACGGGAGCATGAGAAGCAGTGGTAACTCTGAGGTGCAGGCCGGGAGCATGGCCGGTTCAAACTGGCGGGGCGCCGTCTGGTCCAAACTCTGGAAGATCACATGCCCCGGTAAAGTTCATCATTTCATGTGGAGGTTCGGCCATAATAGCCACCCGCTGCATATGAACATTGCGAGGCGTGGAGTTGAGCTTGATACCCGCTGTGCCGTGTGTCAGCGCCTGTTCGAGGACAGGGTACATTTCTTCTTCAAGTGCAAAGGTATCAAACCAGTATGGAGAGAGTTGGGTCTGGAGCAAGTCCGACTGGATTTGTTGAATGCCATTACGCCTCTGCATGTGCTGGAGATGGTCTTCGCCCTTCCCAACAAGACCAAGCTATGGGTCATCTGCCTGCTTTGGATGTGGTGGTCCGAGCGAAAGCGTATCAGGCATGGGGAGAGGAGGATGGCAGTGTCAGAATTCGCCAGCCAGGTCCACATAAGAACCGCGGAATGGCTCCAATTTCATGTCACCGATTTGAAACCCCGGTCGCAAGTGCAGTGCAAGTGGTCACCGCCACCCCCGGATTGGGTTAACATCAATCTGGATGCAGCTTTCAACGCTCAGAGTGGTTCGGGTGGCTGGGGTTGCATAGCGAGAGACTCGGTAGGGGATGTCATCTTCGCAGGAGCTGGCCCTATCACCCGTGTTTCTGATGCGATCCATGCTGAAGCGACCGCACTGTTAAAGGCTATCGCCCTGGCGGAGAGCCACGGAATGGGTCGGGTCATATTCACAACGAACTGCCTACTGCTGAAGCAAGCGGTGGACTCAGGTGCATCGGATCGCAGCCGGCTGGGTTGTCTTTTCAGGGAAGCAAATTTCCTTCTCCAACTGGGCTTCATCGAGTGTACGGTCCGGTTTCAAAGTCATAACTGTAATAAGCCTGCTCACTTGCTTTTTTTTTTTAGAATTATATCATTCATATCACGAATCAGTACAAAGTAGTCGACCCTTACAATTACACTGAAACACAAAGACAAAGGACCATGAACACCTAAAGTACCCTAAGACAATCATAACGCAAGAAGATCTCCGGAGCCCTGTGTCATCATCCCTGAATCTTGAGAGAAGACCCCTGCAGCAGAAGAATCTGCAACCAGTCGCAAGCAGGTCATCATCTTCGACCTCGGTACAACTGCCGCCACGCTGCTTCCTCCTTTCTTGACACCAGCGCTGAGAGGGCATGGACATCAATCCAACATACCTGCAACAGCCGTCGCCATCTATGGCTTTGAGTACCGCGAAAAGTGTCCCTTCCGGAAGGAAGAGAACTCGAGTCATCCGACCGGTCCAGCACCGCGGCCGGGCCATCCGCCCGGGCAAAGCAAGATCTCCCACCAGCATCAGCGCAGAGGAAGGAGAAAAACAACAGCAGCAAATCATACCAACAAGGAAGAAGAAAGGTCTTCGTCTCCCTGCATCCATCGCCCATCTGAGGACCCAAACGGCCAGTGCCGATGGACCTCCAGCCACCATAGCCCGCGACCTCGACGAGATCCGGGGATCCCCAACTCCGCTGGCTCCCAGACGAAAGCAAAAGCCTCGCCTAACCGTGAACGGAGCCCGGAGAAACTTATTCCGACGCGACACCACCGCAACGGCCTCGGCAGCGTCTCCCTCAACCCTAACCCTATGACACACCCACCTAGCGAACAGACCCGAGGTTCCCCCTCCCTCCCGCCGCCGGAGCAACCGACGGAGAGAGGGGGAACCGGCGGCGTCACCGGCGGCACGCAGGAACTCTCGTCGCCTCTAGATCGCCTCGTGCGATCCTATTCTCGGCGTCTAGTTGTTGACTGGGCCGCCTGCTCACTTGCTGGCGAGTCTTGGGTCTAGGTTGGTTCTAGGTGGTGACCGCATGTGGATCACCAACCTGCCTCCTGATGTAAGATGTGCTGTGGCTGACGATTTTATCACCACTAGTTAATGGAATGCATGGTGTTCCTGCTCAAAAAAAAAAAAAAACAGGTAGAGGACACCATCCGCCTCCAAGAAAAGAAACCCTGAATCGTCCCCAACTTCACGTCAAACACTCTGGTTGATATCATTTGATGGACACATATCTCACGCAAACAAATGGTATCTACAAGCAACCAGTCGGCGAGGCCATACTTATCCATCATGTAAAGCCAGATGCGAAGATTGGATCCTTTTAAATGGATCCTACATCCCTCTTTTTTTCTCCACGGCCATGGTTAGCCGATGCTGCAACCATGGATGTGAGAAGCTCCAACCGGTGTCCGAGGGGCTGTGATCGGCGCCACATCTTGCTACAACCCATGACGGGAAGCTGGAATCAGAGGCGTGGCGAGCTACAGCCGGCACCGCGAGCCGGTGGCACCTTGCTGGAACCGGCCAACACCTTTTTGCTGGAACCGGCATCGTTTTTTGCTACAACCAGCAAGTCCGCGTGTTGGAACCAGCTTCCAATGTTGCTGGAACCAGACTGCGCCCTCACCAGCGACTTCAGTTTTTGCTGGAACCAGTGATTTTTTTTTGTTGGAACCAGCTAGTTCATTTGCTACATCGGATTTGTTTTGAGTTATGCCGCTATGGATTTTTTGCTCCATCATTTTTATGCAAGAACCATTTCTTTCTTTGCTAGAACCTTCTTTAGATTTTGCTGCAATCAAGAGGATGGTGGTGTCGTCGCCGCCGTGATTTTTTGCTGCATCAATTCTTTTTCTAGATCCACTCCTGATTTTTTTGCTACTACCAGCTTTGTGTTTTCCTGGAACCACCGGCAATTTTTGTTACTACCAATTTGCATGTTTTGTTTGGGACAACGAATTTTTGTTACCACCATCTGTTTTTCTTGCTGGAACAAGTGTCTTTTTTTGCTACCACCGGCTCGGCTGGCGAATGACGTCGTGGGCCACATTAGTTGCAACCAGAGGGATAGCAACACTGGCGAGGACCGCTGTTTTTGCAGCCGGCACGGAGAAGGACCACCCATGGATGCAACTGGGAACGGGCGGAGGCAATAGAAAAGCTGCTATGGTTCAACGGCCTATTTATTTTCTTTTGCGTATTTGGCGACGGTGAGCGGCGGCGAGCTTCAACGGCGAGCATCGAGGGGCGAGGCAAACAGGCGAGGACGGACACACACCACGCGCGGGGTGCGGGGGTCCGGTGGAGGGGAGAGAGTTACACCCGCCATGGATTTCCCCGTGTTGACCAGATCGAAGACGAGGAGGGGAAGGAAGAAGATGTGCGGCTATATCGAACGGTTGTGCGTAGCTGTATCGGGCGGCTGGGGGCCGACCGGCCCAAATTTGGACTGCCCCGACGCCCAGCACCGCCTGTTTTTTCCTTTATATATTTATTTTTGCACCGAATCGAGATTCAGCTTTGATCCAACTCCGTCTAACCGTCTGACCGTCTCCAATATGTACGTATAGAAGCCTAGGTCATATATACGTCTCCAATCGCGTCAGTTGTAGTCCAAGATCTGCACGACGTGTTCGCCAACAACTTTGGATCCCCAAAACACTGCGGCGCGTGCGGGATCACAGACGACAAGGAAAAAAGAAGGAGCGGCGAACGAGATCGATCGGCAATGACACCTGATCCGGCCGTGCTACCGGGTGACGTCCTCGCGGAGATCCTCGGCCGCCTCGCGCCGCACAGCCTAGCCACGTCCCGGCTGGTCTGCAGTGCGTGGCGCGACACCATCGACGCCCGCCTGCGCGCCCACCTGCTCCCGTGCTTCATGCGCGGAATCTTCATCAACTTCACCCGGCTTAGATTCTCGGAGTTCTTCTCACGTCCCACGACAGGCCCGGCGATCTGCGGAGGGCTCGACTTCTTGCCCTGCATGGGCGTCAGAGTCATGGACCACTGCAACGGGCTCTTGCTTTGCTGCGGTCTGAGGCACGAGCACGACAATGCACTGCCGCGCGATTATGTCGTCAACCCGGCCACACGTCGGTGGGCGCGTCTGCCCCAACACCCTCGGCTGCACATGCCGGGTTACGACGAGAGCGCGTACCTCGCGTTTGAGCCAGGCGTGTCACCGCACTATGAGGTCGTTCTGATCCCGCTCGTGTTGTCCGCGGGCGTGTCGAACGATGACGCAATGCTTGGATCGGAGTGGCCCCCCGCGTCATACGTCATTGATGTGTTCTCGTCAGTTACTCGGTGGTGGGACAAGACGACCTTTGTTCGGGAAGGGGAGACCGCAGGGATCATTGACTACATGGATTCAGATTGGTCGTATAATCAATATCATTATCATGCGGTCTACTGGCAAAGCAATCTCTATATCCATTGCCAGCATGGCTATCTCATGAGGTACTACTACTTGCTCCTCGGTCATTATTCCTGTTTAGCACAAGTCAAATATTGTGGGATTTGCAAATCAAAGTCAAATATTGTGATGTTCCCTCCACACCAATTCTTCTGAGTTTTCCATAAGGTCACAGCGTAATGCTAAGAATTCTTAGGAATTAGTTCAATATATGGAAAGAGTCATAAGAATCTGGTACCGCCATTCCGGCCCATTAAATGAATGTCATACATGGGCATAATAACATAGGAAAAATCCCATGGTAATTATCTAAGAAATACTGCTAAAATATATGCTGCTATGATCCTTACCTGGTGTTATTAATCTGTCTTATCTGATTGTTCATGTTTGCAGAATGTGTTTGTCAGATCACACATACAGAGTAATTACACTACCAGTCAGTAAATATTTACCGAGAGGATATCCCGACCACCATCTTGGTAAATCACAGAGAGGGGTGTACTGTGCAATATCAAATAACCGGAGTCCGGTCCTTCAGCTTTGGCATCTCAATGAATCGTGTAGTCGAATAGAATGGGTGCTAAATCATGATACCACTCTTAATACCTTTGAACATGAGGACTATGCCCGACTAGGTAGGCAATGGATCATACAGGATGTTAACTACCTTAAGTGGTTCTTTGAGCAGAATGGAATTTACAAAGAGCCGGTGGAAGAGAAATATGACTGGAATTCAGACGAGGATAGCATTCTCCACATTGAATATGATGTTGAAGAGGGATACGAGGATAACGGTCTTGACTTCGAAGATGACGCTATCGAGGATAACACTCTTGAAGAGGGATATTATGGAAATTATTATTTCCTTGGGTTTCATCCTTATAAAGAGATTGTCTTCTTAATTTCATTAGGGAGAAAACCAAGAGGACTGGCCTATGATTGGAACAGCTCAAAATTTCAGGACTTGGGCAATGTGTGTTCAGCATATTACGACCCCATCTGTGGACTACCATGCCAAGAGACATATGCAGCTTTCCCGTATACACCTTGCTGGATAGGCGAGTTTCCGGGAAACGAAATAGAATCGCTATATGAAGATCGGGAACTATCTAGGGCAAAGATGGAATTGGAAGAGGAATCCAACATTACATGCGTGGACTTGTACGATATGCGCAAGTTCAGTGGACGCGTCAAGAGGATCAAGGACTCTACAGCCAAGATTCGTCGCAGACGCCGCAAGTAGGAATCCACATTCACCGACATGAAGGCCAAGGCAATCAAGTTCTTCCTTGGCAATGCCACCAAGAAGCTCGAGTGTGGGAGTTAAATGTTGAAGGCAGGGCACAACAATTTTCTACGGCTGGCTGCTCCTACAAAGAAAAACTGGGCTGCAGATCTCGTGCAAAAAACTAGGATGGCCTCACCATGAGAAATGCAGCTTCCGCAACCAAGTGCTAGATATGAAACATCGAGAGGTTGCTTATGCAAAAAGCTCTGACGAAATGAAGAAATTAGGCTCGCTAGCTGCTATATAATTCTTTAAATCCCCTAGTAAGCAAACCGTGAGATCAAAGCAATAAGAAACAAACGCACAACCGTCGCGATATAAGGTTTGGATTGACCCTTGTATCATGTACATGTGCGTGAGTGCTTTGTGTGTTTCCAGCCAGCCATAGCTAGCTAGGCTGCTGGATCGATCCAATTAGTAGCTCTTGTAATAGCATACGTCTCGCCGGAATACAGGCAGATCACAGCGTCAATTGTTGGGCCTGTGTCAACAGATAGTACTATGTACAACTTTGAAAGAGTGTACAAACTGATCATATTTAGCCTTGTCAATCAAAAAAAAAACATTGCAAAATAGTTCAGTTAAAAAGGTTAGTTCATTCAGTTAAGCAAGTCTGGCACCCAACATGGAGCCACAACGGGTGGGTCTGTTTTGCTATTTAAAGCAAATCATCAATGGAAAATGATGCAGCTGAACTATTTGCATCTGTATATTGATTTTAGAAAATGTTGAATGTTCAATTTAATTTCTCTCAAATGATAAACATACAAAAGAGCTATTTATGTAACCTGACATCCAATGCTGTACAAAAGATTTTCAAATATTTCCTGATTCTTTTTCTTGGAATACATGAATTTTCTATCACTTGGGTGTATTTCAGCTTGCCGCGTACACAAACAGATTGGCAAAACTGGATTCAGACATAAGATCGTCCCAATCAATTTGAGATCTTGTGTGACTAGTAAAGTATCAGTAGGTTGTTGGTTTCTCAAACTCTCTAATAACATTTTTTGCTACTACCTATAGTGCAAATGTAGCACGCTGCTCTTTATTTGCTGGCGCCCTTGCTGCTGACAATCCAAAAGCTTTCTCATATCCTCTTTTTCCTTCACATGGCATTCCCCATTCAAGGAAACAGAGGATATGGTTTTTATTATCATGTACTCCCTCCGTTCCAAAATACTTGTCTTGAAAATGGATGTATCTAGAACTAAAATACGTCTAGATACATTCATTTTCGCGACAAGTAATTCCAAACAGAGGGAGTATCAACCAAATGTTATGTGTACAAAAATCAAAATAATCAATGTGCAGCAAGATAGTTTTTTCTAATCAAAAGCTACAACAAGTACAGCTTAAATGCCTTCATATTGCAGACCGAACCAAAAATCTGTTCATACCCACTGTCATCTTGGACTGGCCACTTGTAGTTTGAGACAAATTCTGCTATCTAGGTTTAAATCTACATGAAAATAAGTTTTAGGGAGTTAAATTTAAGTCTTCAGCAAATAACCACATGTTTTAACTCCTGAAATACAAGCAGTTAGTTTGGGGAGGCATACAAGGGGCTAAATTATAATGCTTCGCCTAGAGATGCCCTTAGCCTATTGCATCATGAGAACTGCTTCGGTTTCCGTCTATTTTAGCACTTTGTCCACAATGATTTTTATTAGTTTAATGGGGGTAAACTTCTGAAATTAGTCCTTGCCATGCTGCTTTCTGGTTACTACAGGTGGTATTCAATATTTAGAATTCAGATGACCTGATAAATGGATACATCCGTTTTAGTTTACTAGATGATACCCCGCGCGTTGCTGCGGAAATATGAGTAAGCAATTTGGTGTGCGCATAGGGGGGAATTTATCAAACATTAATAGATGAGCATGGTCCAAATAAAAAAAATGTGTTTTCAATCAAGATAATCTTGGGTTACTCCCTGTAAAATAAGAAAAAGTTAATCATGTGTTATATGGAACCAAACTCAATAAATAGTCTCTTCCGAAAGAGGAAGAATCCTTATTGTGTGACGAAAGAAAATGACTACTATATCTACAGATGGTTGTTTGGCGAAGATGCTTGAGCAAGTTTGTAATTTTGATGGTCATTTCTAGCTTGGTCTACAAATGGTAGCCAAATATAACATAAGAGTTGTTTACCTAAAAGGGTGGAGATAGAGTTGCTAGTCTTCTGAAGTCAATCATGAAACAACACAAATTGGCAAACTAAAGAAAATAGCAAACAACGTAAAAAATTAAATAACTTGGTTTGATGTATAAATCATGTTGAAGCTCAATTAGAGTTCAGAAAGTTATAGCATCAAAACTAAATATACATCCATGTTGCAAATCCATTTTATGAGACCTCAAGACACAATATGATAATGAGCAATCTAAGGAAGAGGGGTTTGAGGAAAGCCTCAAGAACTGGCAGACCAGAAAGTTGTAGAGGAGTACACTGTATATCAATTTATCGAACCAAGAGTTAAAGATGTCCCTTTGCTCACAAATAACAATTGAAATAAATGAATAATCAGAATGCTTCAATTTTCATCCTACTACTATGTGGGGCAGCCATAATGATCAATAAGCCTCATGCATGAAAGAGCCATGAAACCTACAGAACAAAATAGTGTAAAGGTCGGAACAACATACACCATCTTGCACCATAACTTATACTCCCTCCGTTCCTAAATACTTGTCTTTCTAGAGATTTCAACAAGTGACTACATACGGCGCAAAATGAGTGAATCTACACTTTAAAAATATGTCTACATACATCCGTATGTTGAGTCCATTTGAAATGCCTAGAAAGACAAGTATTTGGGAACGGAGGGAGTAGTACAAAATAAATTCAAGTTGTTTTTGCCTTTGTAAAATTAAAAAGTTTGCGAAGCAGTATTTCTGAGAAGAAAGTTTCCTGAAAAGACACATCTGCAGCTTCAACATGGGATTATTTCAGAGTTGCATGGGCACCATCTAGTACTAAACTTCTGTCCCCAAAATTGGCCAAAGATTACATTCAGTGTAGAGGTTGTGGATGACATCATTCTCTGAGAGTGCTACTGTTGGTATTATTTTCTAAAAGAACACGGTACAACCATTTGCATAATAAAACTCAGATGCAGTATCTAATCTCTACTATCACCATGAAGAAATCGTAAATATTTGATTGCTAGCAGCACGACGTCATAGATCTACAGAGATTCAATTTGACCTAAAACAGAAGGGTATAAATTTTAGGCGCATGGTTTAAGAATATAAAGGATAATAAGATTAGTATTAGATCTAGGAGAACACGGCAGAACTAAAACAATGAATTGGTATTTTGTACAGATTACCTGACGGGCGTCCATATGAGGGGCCTATCTCTTCGAGATGAATCGGCTTTTGTGGATACATCACCTGGCGAATTTATACGGGCGACCTGATACGAGTCACGGAATATGGCGGACTTGATCGTGACTTCTGGGGCTGGGGGTAGGAGGACTGCTGGGGCTGGCGACGATTGACGGAGTGTGTCTAGAACATGACGTTTCATCATCAATCAACAGACCCGCTCGTGTGAGATGGACATGCCTACTCCTGTGTGTGCCCGCAGAGAATGGAGCAGCGGGGGGACGGCCGCGGTAGATGGAGAAAGAAGCGGTGACCATACTTGTCTATTTAAGAGGAATAGGAAAGGTGGGGAAAGGAAATGGAACGGAGTGCAGAGGAGACAGTCGGGTGGGCATTATTTTGGGTCAGTTTCTTTTTTTTTTTGAACTTATTTTTGGTCAGTTTCTGGAAGGGGAAGCAGTGTGGATGTGATGCGCCTCACATAAATATGAGGCCCATTGTTCGGTAAAAAACCTGACCCCCATTGCATTTTTTTTATACCCCCATTTCATTGGAGACGAGTCAGTCGAGAAGAGAAAGAGTTCTGTCTTTATCGTTGATCAGGTTGCTTGGCGATACAAATTGAAACTTGGCAGTAGACAGAGCAGAAACGATGGGCCTCTGGATAGTGGATGGAAAGATGTAGAGGCCCTCTTTTTGTCTTCCATGCACGATACATGACATGCAGCGTGATAGAAGTTATTATAGGAAGATATTATTTCTCAAAAATGGATGATTATTGAGAGAAGGAAAACTTTTTTACACATGGGACCTACTTGATGATGTGGATGGGTTGTATGTCAAGAGAAATAGGTTAGTGGGGATGAACTATTTAGGTATTATAGTTTCGGTCCGCATGGCACCAATTAAACATGTCAAAGCTATGCAATGAAATAATTTTGAGATTGCTTAATTTATGGACCTAAAGCTAGTAGACACATCTTCTGAATGAGTTAGAATAAATGAATAAACAGTGTGCATTGATTTATGCAGAGGCCAGTGCTTTAATCTCCTTTCAATCTGGGTATATGGAATGACGTTTTCAGGTTCAAGCTCTAATGTGAAAGTAGCATTATGAAGAAAGTAGGCAAGAAAAAAAAATAGATGAAAAGGGAGGCCTCTCCCCGGTTCCATTACGCGAATGAAACCTCGCACCAACTTGTTCATACAGCAGCTCACTAAGAGGAGCAGTTCAAACAAGAAATACTTTTGAGTTTTGATAAATTATAGATTATAGATGAGGCTGGTCATAGTGGGAGTAACATAGATGCCACATAAGCAAAAATGTTGATGTGGCAAGTAGTTAATGAGGAGAGAGGCAAATAGAGTAACCTAAGAGGGTGCTTGGATCCAAGGGACTATTTTTAGTCTGACTAAAAATAGTCTTTTTAGAGGCTAAAGTTCCAAGCACCCCTGACTAAAGAGAGGCTAGGACTAGTCTTGAGGCTAAAACTTTTTAGTTATAGGAAACCTACTAAAATATGTATTAGCCCTCTCTCTCCTCATTTAATTCCTCTCCTTTAACACATGCAAGTTCTGGATTGGAGGGTTTGGAGGATAATAAATGCTCAATAACTTGATTTTAGTCTCTTTAGTATTTGGATCCAAGCATGGGTGAGGCTAGCAAGTTTTAGTCCCACTACTTTTAGTTATGGGACTAAAACGTATCCAAGCACCCTCTAATATGTTACCATCACATAGCGTTTTCCAATGCAAAATGAGTCTACAAGACAATAAATGAACATGTGTATGTTACTATACATATGACACTTCCCACTATAACGGTAGTAACATAGAGTAGTAACGTATGCATGTTACTACTCTAAGGCTGGTCGTAATGGTAGTATCATAGCTAGTATCATGCATGCCAACTAGGCAATTTTGATGAGATGTCATAGCATTAAATGTAGAAAGAGAGAGTGTAGTATCATATCATGATACCGTATCATATTAAATGCTATGCTACTTTGTGTCATGCATGGCAATAAATAGAGTACAACATGATACTAATATATGATACTATGCATTAGGGAGGTAGTATCATACACTAGTATCATATGCATGATACTAGTATATGATACTCCCCATTACAACCAGCCTAAGTTACTCTCCACTATGACCAGCCTGAGAAGTCTGCATGCAGTGTTGCCTCTTTGACTAGAGTCGTATTATTGGGAAATAGTCTCTCTGTTTTCTTGGCAAATCATGGTAATTAAGGAGGTTGACCATGACACTAATCTAGGGAAGACTGCGTGTGCTTGAGATACAGTGTTACTCAGATTTATGTCTTGGGAATATGAGAAGACTGCATGCAGCTAGGGCGCAGCACCCTTCAGCATCTCGGTAAGCTTCTTCATCCATGTTGCTCTCTTTGTTTGCAATTTAGTCATGTTCTTTCTTCTTCTACGTTTGCATATGGAGCAACAGTGGTACCCCTGTTTTTATTTTATTTTGTTTTGCTTTCTTATTTTTGCCGAACTTCAGAAACTGTTAAGAGGGTAGAAAGCAGTCATGCTATACAACCACAGGAATTTCAGAAACTGAATTTATATAGTTGTTAACCATCAGTGATTTTTTTCCTTTTTAAATAATACCATTGATCAATTTAGAGATATGCATTTCACCCCCCTAGTAACATCACAAATGGAGCCGAGTGATCAATAGATTCAATTAGAAAATTATTGCATGCACCAGAAAGATCAAGACAGGGCTTCTTCGGGCAAGTTTCTCTCTTTGTCTGCAATCTGGTCATGTCTTTTCTTCTTCTACACACCTGCACTGCATGGAGCAGCAGCATTTTTTTGAATTTAACTGTTGTTTTGCTTTCCATTTTGTTTCTGCTGATTGTCAGAAACTGGCAGGATATAGAGGGCAGTGTTGTTATACAATGATAGGAATTTCTGAAACTGAATGTTCTATGGTTGTTAACCATCAGTGATTTTTTTCCTTTTTAAGAGATATCAATGATTGATTTAGATCTGCATTTATCCCCCTAGTAGCATCACAAATGGAGTGTGGTGATCAATAGATCCAGTCTGAAAATTACTGCATTCATCGGAAAGATCAAGGCAGAGCTTCCTCTGCCAAGTTGCTCTCTTGTTTGCAATTTAATCAGGTCTTTTCTTCTAACAGACCTTCATAGAACATCAGTATTTGTAATTTAATTATATTGTCGTTTTGCTTTCTTTTTATACGATAATAAAAACAGATCTGTACTCCAGCTTCAGGACCCTTGTGGCAGAGCAGATATGGCACACACGGATACGTCATCTTCGGGACCTGAAGAGAATGGAGACAATTCCGAGGGAGCTTCTGAGACCCCCTTCATACTGCCAGAGAGACCCTCTCTAACGCCAGCACAGGAGCAGAAATTGCTGGAGAAAGTAGAAGCCATTGACTCCACAGTTCCACTTTACGTTGTGATCCTGAACGGGTCCAATGCTTGTCGCGGCTTACTAGTAAGTTCAAAAGAAAAGGAAATTTATTTGGTATGGCCTATCAGTTCTTCAATTGCAACTTTGTCCTTGGGTTACATAGGCATGCACAAATTTCTCTAGTATATCTGCATCTGCCTTACTAACATCCTCCCTTCTTATGCATGTAAGGGCATCTCCAGCCGCGCCCCCAAGAAGGCCTCCCAGCGTTTTTTCGTGCGGCAAAAAAAACCCGATCGCGCCCCCAGAGCCCGATTTTCGCCCGGCTTGGGCGAAAATAGCGCCGGCGGACCAGCCGAACCCGCGCGCTGGGGCGCTCGAGGCGCGGCGAGTTTTTTGGCGCGAAGAAACCGCGGGCCCGGCGCGTCAACGACTAGTTTGTTTCTCGCCCCTTCGTCGTCCTCATCGCCTCGTTTCCCGCGGCGAATCAATGCCAAAGCTGCCGCGCTGCGCGCGCCGGTCAGCCTGCGCCATTGATTTGCCATTGATGTTCACGGGCGGCGCAGTGAAGCCGGACGCGCGTCCCCTCGCCCTCGCCTCGCCCGCCACGCGTACGCACGGTGCCACGCGTGTGGGCGGCGCGTCGGCCTATATATGCCTCGCCCCGGCGCACTCGGCCGCTCACTCCAACTCCGCCGTCGTTCCTTCCCTCCGCAGTCGCTCCTTCCTCCCTCTCCTCTCCTCCAATGGCGGCGTTTCCCGAGCGGCAGCGGCGGCGAACGGCTTCGGCCGCCGCCATCTCCATGAAGACGAGGCTCGCCTCCTCTACGAGGCCGAGTACCCAGTCCCGCCGGACATGCGGGTGCCGGGGGCGTGGAGGATCAGCGCCGGCGGCGTGCCGGTGCCCCCGGTGCCCTCCGGCGCGGTGCGGCGCGCGGAGATCGCCCGCATCAGGTCAAATCTGCCTCCTGCGGCGAGGGATTCGCCGCGGTACGCCCCCGACAGCTCCCTCTGGGAGCCCTACTTCCGTCGCCGTCACGCCCAGCAGCTCGAGGCCACCAACGGCGTGGTGCCCTCCGGCAGGCAGAACTCCGCCGGCCGGCGTCGATGGTGGGGCGTGCCAGGGCGCACGCTTGATGCCGTCCTCGAGTACATCGAGGGCGGCAACACGCCGCGCCTCGAGTACCCATCCCCCCTCCTTTTCACGCCGGGAAGCTCTGGACCCGAGGCGCATGGAGACCGGGCGGGTCCTCCTCTTCGTCCGCGGCTCGCCGCCTCCGCCCGTCAGCCGGAGCCCCAGACACGCTGTGGCGCGCGCCCGAGCTCCGGCGTTCGTGTCGGCGCCCGTCAGCCGGAGCCCGCGCGGCCGCTTTGTCTCGTCGAGCCCAAGCGGAGCCCGCCTCGTTGAGCCAAGAAGGAGCCCGCCTCCCGCGGAATACGAGAGATAGCCCGGCGAGGCTTCTCCGGCGAGGACGCCATGCGGTGGGCGCGGAGGACTACCTCCGCGAGAGCGGTCCGCGTGCGGGCCTCGAGGAAATCGCCGCCGCAAGCGCGGCCGTGAGGACGAAGCACGGCGTCGTGATCCTCGACAGCGACGACAGCAGCGCACGCGTCCGGGTCTTCCAACCCGCCGCGCCAACCGGGGAGGTGCAGCAGGGAGGGGCGGCGGGCGGGGCGGCAGCGGCGGCAACGACAACGGCGGCAGCAGCAGCGATGACGGCGGCGGCGACTACACGCGGTTCTACAGCCTCCTCGGCATGTAGACGCGCGGGCGGCGAGGCGGGCGGCGAGGGAGACGGCGGGATTAGCCCGCCGGGTTTTTTTTTTGTAAAATATGTTTCTGTTTGAACGAACTCGCCGAAGTTTGTTATGTTTATGTCGTGTTTGCGCCGTGTTTGTGTCATTTTTGAATTTTTTGAAATACCGTAGGCACCGCGACTGGGGGGCATCACGCCCCCAGTGTGCCGTTAGCGCCGGTGCGCCCCCCAGGGGGCGCTTTTTTGGCCCTCCTGGGGGCCAACGGCTGGAGATGCCCTAAAAAGACATTTGGCACGGAGTACGCGTCAATGTATCTCAACAAGAATTCCGCTGCCGGAGCGTGATCAGTTTGGTGCTTCAGCTGGAGGGGGAGAGCAGGACATGGGACACAGAGCTGCAGCGCAAGACTGATCGCACAGCGATTGTTAAAGGATGGGCGTCACCACATCACCGCGCTTGGGGCTAGCGTTGGAACAGTCCCCCTCTCGGGCTCTCGCGACCGCGTCGCCCCCACGGGCGACCGGCCGCGCCCCGAGCTCCTTCTCCAGCAACCCCCCCTCCTCCTTCCTCCCTGCCGCCGTCGTCGGCGTCGCCGCCTGGCTGGCGGCGGCGACGGCGGCGGCGGCGCTTCTTTCTCGGCTTCCTCGGCGCGCGGGATGAGCGGGCTGGGAGGTGTCCCTAGGCGGCGGCGGTCCGGCGTGGCGGCGGGTCCGGAGCTGCTGCTGGCGGATGGCTGGACGGCGGCGTCGCCGTTGGTGGCGGGTAGCGCGGCGCGCGTCTGGCGGCACCGCTTCGGCGAATCTGGGCCCTTCGGCCCCATCTGCCCGGCGGGCGGGCGGCGGGTGAGTTTGTGGCGCGACCTCCAGAGGCCGGGCGCGGCGCGGCGGCGGCGGGCTGGCGACGCGGATACCGAATTGCTGCAGCGTGGACGGCGGGGCTTTGCGGGCCCGTTGGGTCCGGCCGGGCCAGAGGTGGCATGGTGTGCCCTGCTGCCGCGTCTGGCCGGCGACCGCGACGGTGCCGGGGCGCACGTTGGCGGGGGAGGTGGGTCCCTCCTGCTCGGTAGCGGTGCCGCTGCTTCCGTCGTTTGGCGTTTCTCTTCGGGTCTCTTGGCCTCGTGGTGGCGTTCGCAGTGAGGCGGCATGGGTGGTGGCGCAACCGTGATGGCGCAAGGTGGTCGACGGCGAGCTGGTTGGTTGGCTTCGATCCGGTTGGGCGGTGGGGTTTGGAGTGGGGAGAAATCCTTGCCGGATCTTCCGGCTCCGGTGCGGTGACGCCTGCGGGTGCCATCATTCCTCCCTGGAGGGTGCCGGTGGTCTTCATTCCCCTCTACCCTCCGTGTGCCGGGGGAAACCCTAGGATACGTCCGGGCAGCAGCGTCGTCGGCGTCGTTTCCTTCCTGGAGGTGCTGCTTGGTACTCGGAGGATCGGCGCCTAGGATCGTGGTGGGTAGATTTCGGAGGGCGCAGCGGCTGTAGATCATTCGCGTCTGTCGAGCTGCCGGTGTTGGCATTGTTTCTTTTTCTTTTTCTTTGGCTTATTGTGCTGCTCGCCACAGCGTCTGCTCTGTATCGGTGTTGGTGCTTTGGAATACAAAGTGGGGGGAAACCCTTTTTCGGTAAAGGATGGGCGTCTTTCGCCGGTGGCAACCGCCTGCGGGAGGGTGACATCTGCATCTTCAAGCTGATGGAGAGCGAGGAGCCGCTGAAGATGACGGTCTACATCATTCGTGGTGAGGAGTGTACTTGAGGCATGGATGCGCTCTTGCTACTCTGATTATCAAGAATCTGGGAACGGAAAACAATGTGGCATCTCCAAACGGGGTTAGAGAGGAAGGAACTTGTTTGTTTTTCTAACGTCGTAGTAGTTATGTGCTCTCTTTGTTATCTAGACTCTAAAGTAAGTTTGCATGGTCAAGTTTGAACAACTTATTATGTTTTGCTGATAGTTCTATCAGCGCTTTATTATCTAGGGTAACTCTGGAATCTGGATGGTCGAGATAATTTGAACTTACTATATGTTGCTGAGGTTTGAGGCCATATGTTTTTCCATGATTGATGTATTTTAATTGGCAACACCTATATTATCATATTCATCTTGGTTGCTACAGAAATACAAGCACGCCTCCGGTGGCAGAGGCAAGATCTGAGCGGACCGGTGCATTTGGCGCAGGTCGGTGCCCTCTCGGGCCGGCGGCGTCGCCATGGGGAGATTGCTTGCGGACCGGCATATTTAGCGCGTGTCAGTGCCATCTCGGGCTAGCAGCGCCGCCATGAGGAATTTCCTCACGGAGCCGTGGCTGCTCGAGCAAGGAGCTTCATCTCGGAGGAAAGTTGTAGAGGTGCAATTGCTGCCTCCAGGAGGAGGATGAGAGGTGTTCACCCTCCCTCCCCTTTGTGCTCGGACGGCTTGGCCCTCACAGATCCATCCCCGCGGGGTAACGCCTCTTCAGTGCTCCGAAATGGAAGGTGCACAAGTCCGAGAGTGGTGGTGTTCTTCGCGGTATTGTTAGCCGTGCTTA
This sequence comes from Aegilops speltoides, assembly GCA_021437245.1. Classification (NCBI taxonomy): domain Eukaryota; kingdom Viridiplantae; phylum Streptophyta; class Magnoliopsida; order Poales; family Poaceae; genus Aegilops; species Aegilops speltoides. Next base: position 544,961,203 of record CM038147.1, read on the forward strand.
GTCTCCACCGATGCGAAGGAGGTGACCCCATCCACCTTGTGGTGGCGTAGCGTGGGAGAGTTTGCATGCCCAGGTGCTGTGGCCTTGAATGGTGAACTGCAGCGTCATCACTCCGGCGAGTGTCTCGAAAGTGGAGTTTGGTGCTCTCCGTGACAGGTTGGACAGCGAGGGGAGCAGCGGCGAGTGTGCTGGCCAGGCGGCTTCTAGCTAACCCTAGAGTTGCCACTCGGCAAATAGGAAGGTGTTTACCGAGTGCTCCAGGGAAGACTCGACAAAGACCTGATGGCCCCGTTCTTGACTCACGGCCGTGAGTCACTTTATTTTGTTGATATGACCCCTTTGGTTCTCGGCAACATGTATGTCGAGTGCCCGACATATGGCACATGAGAAAGTTCTATTTGCCTGAGGGGTGTACGATGTATGCCTTCGGCCGAGAGTAGTTCCCGGCAAAGTCTTTGCCGAGTTTATTCAGGGCTTCGCCGAGTTTCTCCGCCACTCGACAGAGTGGTCAATTCCAGTAGTGATAACATGTAACGCCTAAATGCAGCTCTAGCTAAATACACGATGTTTTGACGGTTGGAAACGAAACTGTTCTTCAACTCCTGTAAGTACATATTGTTAGAATATAATTGTGTTTAAGATAGAGGTAGAAGTTAGAGATAGAATAGGTTTAACATGTACGACTTGCCCTCTACTCCAAGTCTCTCTCCCTCACAATGTATTCTATATATACCCCATATGAGGGTCGGATCAAAACAACATAATATTCATTCATCTCATATTTTCCACATGGTATTAGAGCGGTTTGTCTCACGACGCCGATCCTAGGAACCTTCCACCACACTTCCGCAGCGCGCCGCCCCCGAGGAGATTAATCTCCTCTCCCCGGGGGCGCGGCACCCGGTCGAGCAAAGATCCAATCGGTTCCATAGATTAGATCGATTCCATAGATTAGAACAATTCCAATTCGAAATTCTCTTAGATTAATTTTTCTTTCTTTAGCCACAAATAAATTCCTCTCCCCGACCCTCAAATCCGGTGAGATCAATCCGGCACGACGCTCGTGCAACAGCGGAGCACACGCGGCAGGTCTCGCAGTCCAGAAGAGTAGCCACCAGTTTCTGTCCAGGCGGCCCGGCGGCGCATCTGCGCAAGTGCATCTTCGTCGACCTCTGGCTCCGGCCGGCACGCCGGGGATATGTACAGGCGACAGGCAGCCCAGGCATACGATCTGGTTTTGATCTGCTTCGACACAGACTCATCGCGTCGACAAGTCGGACAGGGAGCAGATCGGTTCCCTTGGAGCCGGCACTTGCACTACATCGGCAAGCACCTCCATCGACCCATGCAGCCATGCATGCACTTGTATGGCATGCACAAGAACTGCAGGTACGTGCTATATCAGGACTCAGGCTTGGTTTGGATTCGGCTAGCTTGAAGCCTTCAACGATGCAACTCCGAGAACCCGGTCTACATCACCCCGACGCACGGCGACTCCGTGGGCACTCGATCACGGGAGGGCATGCAGCTGGGCCTCATCAGCATCAGCTGTCTTCATCGACTTCGGACACACGCGCAGATCCCAGATCGATTCTAGCCGGTGCACATGATGGCCATCGCCGAAGCCGCGGCCTCGCCAAGGGACTCCACGCTGCAGCGCCAACCAGCTAGTTGTCCGCGTACGTCCACGAGCCGCTGCATCGAGCGATCTGCGCCAACCCTGCGCCGCATCATCAAGCTGTATGACTACGTCGGGCTACAAGCCAATATACTTCATCGAGCACGTCTACAAAAAGCGATCTCAACATGCACCATCCACACGCCAGGCGGGTGTGGAACGAGATGCAATCTTGATCGACTTCTCTGGCACGACAAGGCGTTGACACTTGGTCGCCGCATGGAACGCCTTCAAGCGACACATTATCGTCGACACGCTGCTGTGACGCCATCGCCGACACTTCATCGCCAAGGTCTTCATCAACGTCGTCTTCATCAACATCTTCATCAACACACCGTCGCCACCTTGTCCACAAGATGGACACCTAGCGTCTCTGACAGAATTTTCTGCAAGACGCTGAAGGAAATATGCCCTAGAGGCAATAATAAAGTTATTATTTATTTCCTTATTTCATGATAAATGTTTATCATTCATGCTAGAATTGTATTAACCGGAAACATGATACATGTGTGAATGCATAGACAAACAATATGTCACTAGTATGCCTCTACTAGACTAGCTTGTTAATCAAAGATGGTTATGTTTCCTAACCATGAACAAAGAGTTGTTATTTGATTAACAAGGTCACATCATTAGTTGAATGATCTGATTGACATGACCCATTCCATTAGCTTAGCACACGATCGTTTAGTATGTTGCTACTGCTTTTATCCATGACATATACATGTTCCTGTAACTATGAGATTATGCAACTCCCGTTTACCGGAGGAACACTTTGGTGCTACCAAACGTCACAACGAATCGGGTGATTATAAAGGAGTACTACAGGTGTCTCCAAAGGCAGATGTTGGGTTAGCGTATTTCGAGATTAGGTTTTGTCACTCCGATTGTCGGAGAGGTATCTCTGGGCCCTCTCGGTAATACACATCACTGAAGCCTTGCAAGCATTACAACTAATGAGTTAGCTGTGAGATGATGTATTACGGAACGAGTAAAGAGACTTGCCGTAGCGAGATTGAACTAGGTATTGGATACCGACGATCGAATCTCGGGCAAGTAACATACCGATGACAAAGGAACAACGTATGTTGTTATGCGGTCTGACCGATAAAGATCTTCGTAGAATATGTAGGAGCCAATATGGGCATCCAGGTCCCGCTATTGGTTATTGACCGGAGACGTGTCTCGGTCATGTCTACATTGTTCTCGAACCGTAGGGTCCGCACGCTTAAGGTTTCGATGGCGGTTATATTATGAGTTTATGTATTTTGATGTACCGAAGAAGTTGAGTCCGGATGTGATCACGGACATGACGAGGAGTCTCGAAATGGTCGATACATAAAGATTGATATATTGGAATCCTATATTTGGAGTTCGGAATGGTTCCGGGTGAAATCGGGATTTTACCGGAACACCGGGGGGTTACCGGAACCCTCCCGGGGGTTATTGGGCCTTAGTGGGCCATGAGGGAGAAGAGGAAGGGCGGCCAGGGCAGGGCGCGCCCCCCCCCTCCTAGTCCGAATAGGACAGGAGAGAGGGCGGCGCCCCCTTCCCTCTTCCCTTCCCCAATCCTACTCCAACTAGGAAGGGGAGTCCTACTCGGTGGGAGTAGGACTCCTCCGCGCGCCTCCTCAAGGGCCGGCCGCACCCCTTGCTCCTTTATATCTGAGCAGGGGGCACCCTAGAACACACAAGTCGATCTACGGATCGATCCTTAGCCGTGTCGGTGCCCCCTCCACCATATTCCACCTCGGTCATATCGTGCGCAAAGCTTAGGCGAAGCCTGCGCCGTAGAACATCAAGATCGTCACCACGCCGTCGCCGACGAACTCTCCTCCCAAGCTCTCTTGGATTGGAGCCCGAGGAGCGTCATCGAGCTATCGTGTGTCAAGAACTCGGGCGCCGAGTAACGGCGCCGGATTGGTCGGATCGCGAGGAGAACGTCGACTACTTCCTCTACGTTGTGATCGCTTCCGCCGGTCTCACGAGGGTGCGTAGACAACACTCTCCCCTCTCGTTGCTATACATCACCATGATCTTGCGTGTGCGTAGGAAAATTTTTGAAATTACTACGTTCCCCAACAATGGTATCAGAGCCAGGTTTTTATGGTTTGATGTTTTGCACGAGTAGAACACAAGTGAGTTGTGGGCGATACAAGTCATACTTCCTACCAGCATGTCATACTTTGGTTCAGCGGTATTGTGAGATGAAGCGGCCCGGACCGACATTACGCGTACGCTTACGCGAGACTGGTTTCACCGCTACGAGCACTCGTTGCTTAAAGGTGACTGGCGGGTGTCTGTCTCTCTCACTTTAGTTGAACCGAGTGTGGCTACGCCCGGTCCTTGAGAAGGTTAAACGGAGTCTATTTGACGAAGTATCGTTGTGGTTTTGATGCGAGGTGAGATTGGTTCTTGCTTAAGCCCGTAGCAGCAACGTAAAATTTGCAACAACAAAGTAGAGGACGTCTAACTTGTTTTTGCAGGGCATGTTGTGATGTGATATGGTCAAGACGTGATGCTATATTTTATTGTATGAGATGATCATGTTTTGTAACCGAAGTTATCGGCAATCGGCAGAGCCATATGGTTGTCGCTTATTGTATGAAATGCAATGCTACTGTAATGCTTTACTTTATCACTAAGCGGTAGCGATAGTCGAGAAGCATAAGATTGGCGAGACGACAACGATGCTACGATGGAGATCAAGGTGTCGCGCGGTGACGATGGTGATCAAAATGGTGCTGCAGAGATGGAGATCACGAAGCACAAGGCGATGATGACCATATCATATCACTTATATTGATTTGCATGTGATGTTTATCTTTTATGCATCTTATCTTGCTTTGATTGACGGTAGCATTATAAGATGATCTCTCACTAAATTATCAAGAAGTGTTCTCCCGAGTATGCACCGTTGCCAAAGTTCGTCGTGCCCGGACACCACGTGATGATCGGGTGTGATAAGCTCTCGTCCATCTACAACGGGTGCAAGCCAGTTTTTGCACACGCAGAATACTCAGTTATACTTGACGAGCCTAGCATATGCAGATATGGCCTCGGAACACGGAGACCGAAAGGTCGGCGTGAATCATATAGTAGATATGATCAACATAAGATGTTCACCATTGAAAACTACTCCATCTCACATGATGATCGGTTATGGTTTAGTTGATTTGGATCACGTGATCACTTAGATGACTAGAGAGATGTCTGTCTAAGTGGGAGTTCTTAAGTAATATGATTAATTGAACTTAAATTTATCATGAACTTAGTACCGATAGTATCTTGCTTGTCTATGTTTGATTGTAGATAGATGGCTCGTCTTTGTTGTTCCGTTGAATTTTAATGCGTTCCTTGAGAAAGCAAAGTTGAAAGATGATGGTAGCAATTACACGATCGGGTCCGTAACTCGAGGATTATCCTCATTGCTGCCTGTAAGAGTTACGTCTGGATGCACCGCTAGGTGCGAACTCTTCTTGATGCAACCGACGATGTTAAGAACGTCTGGCGAGCAAAGCGATGACTACTCTATAGTTCGATGTGCCATGCTTTACGGCTTAGAACCGGGACTTCAACGACGTTTTGAGCGTCATGGAGCATATGAGATGTTCCAGAGTTGAAGTTGATATTCCAACAGAATGCCCGGATTGAGAGATATGAAGTCTCCAATAAGTTCTATAGCTGCAAGATGGAGGAGAATAGTTCGTCGGTGAGCACATACTCAAAATGTCGGGTAATACAATCACTTGACTCAAGCGGGAGTTAATCTTCCGGATGATTGTGTCATTGATGAATTCTTCAATCACGCCACCAAGCTACAAAGGCTTCGTGATGAACTATAATATGCAAGGGTTAGTAAAGACTATACCGAGCTCTTCGCAATGCTAAAGGCTGCGGAGGTAGAAATCAAGAAGGAGCATCAAGTGTTGATGGTCAATAAGACCACTAGTTTCAAGAAGAAAGGCAAAGGGAAGAAGAAGGAACTTCAAGAAGAACGACAAGCAAGTTTTTCGTCAGAGAAGAAACCCAAGTCCGGACCTAAACCTGAAATCGAGTGCTTCTCTTCGCAAGCGATCGGTCATTTGAAGCGGAACTGCCCCAAGTATTTGGCGGATAAGAAGGATGGCAAGGTGAACAAAGGTATATGTGATATACATGTTATTGATGTGTACCTTACTAGAGCTCGCAGAGCACTGGTATTTGATATTGGTTACATTGCTAATATTTGCAACTCAAGCAGGGGACTACGGATTGCGAACACGGCAAAGGACGAGGTGATGATGCTTGGCGTGGGAAATGGTTCCAAAGTCGATGTGATCGCGGTCGGCACGCTACCTCTACATCTACCTTCGGGATTAGTTTTAGACCTAAATAATTGTTATTTGGTGCTGCGTTGAGCATGAACATTATATCTGGATCTTGTTTGATGCGAGACGGTTATTCATTTAAATCGAGAGAATAATGGTTGTTCTATTTATATGAGTAATATCTTTTATGGTCATGAACCCTTGAAGAGTGGTCTATTTTGATGAATCTCGATAGTAGTGATACACATATTCATAATGTTGAAACCAAAAGATGCAGAGTTGATAATGATAGTGCAACTTATTTGTGGCACTTGCCGTTTAGGTCATATCGGTATAAAGCGCATGAAGAAACTCCATCTTGATGGACTTTTGGAGTCACTTGATTATGAATCACTTGGCACTTAAGTAACCGTGCCTCATGGGCAAGATGACTAAAACCCGTTCTCCGGTACTATGGAGAGAGCAACAGATTTGTTGGAAATCATACATATAGATGTATGTGGTCCGATGAATGTTGAGGCTCGTGGCGGATATCGTTATTTTCTCACCTTCACAGATGATTTAAGTAGATATGGGTATATCTACTTAATGAAACATAAGTCTGAAACATTTGAAAAGTTCAAAGAATTTCAGAGTGAAGTTGAAAATCATCGTAATAAGAAAATTAAATTTCTACGATCGATCGTGGAGGTGAATATTTGAGTTACGAGTTTGGTCTACATTTGAAACAATGCGGAATAGTTTAGCAACTCACGCCACCGGAACACCACAGCGTAATGGTGTGTCCGAACGTCGAATCGCACTTTACTAGATATGGTGCGATCTATGATGTCTCTTCTGATTTACCGCTATCGTTTTGGGGTTATGCTCTAGAGGCGGCCGCATTCACCTGAATAGAACACCGTCAAAATCCGTTGAGACGACACCTTATGAACTATGGTTTAGCAAGAAACCAAAGTTGTCGTTTCTTAAAGTTTGGGGATGCGATGCTTATGTGAAAAAGCTTCAACCTGATAAGCTCGAACCCAAATCGGAAAAATGTGTCTTCATAGGATACCCAAAGGAGACAGTTGGGTACACCTTCTATCACAGATCCGAAGGCAAGAATTTGTTGCTAAGAATGGATCCTTTCTAGAGAAGGAGTTTCTCTCGAAAGAAGTGAGTGGGAGGAAAGTAGAACTTGATGAGGTAATTGTACCTTCTCCCTTATTTGAAAGTAGTTTGTCGCGAAACCGGTTTCGAGACATCTACACCAAATAGTGAGGAAGTTGATGATGTTGATCATGAAACTTCAGATCAAGTTACTCTGAGAACCTCGTAGATCAACCAGAGTAAGATCCGCACTGAGTGGTACGGTAATCCTGTTCGGAAATCATGCTACTAGATCATGATGAACCTACGAACTATGAAGAAGCGATGGTGAGCCCAGATTCCGCAAAATGGCTTGAGGCCATGAAATCGAGATGGGATCCATGTATGAAAACAAAGTATGGACTTTGGTTGACTTGCCCGAGGGTAGGCAAGCAATAGAAAACAAGTGGATCTTCAAGAAGAAGACCGACGCGACGGTAATGTTATCGTCTACAAAGCTCGACTTGTCGCAAAGGGTTTCGACAAGTTCAAGGGATTGACTACGATGAGACCTTCTCGCCGTAGCGATGCTTAAGTCTATCCGAATCATGTTAGCAATTGCCGCATTTTATGATTATGAAATTTGGCAAATGGATGTAAAGACTGCATTCTGAATGGATTTACGGAAGAAGAGTTGTATATGATGCAACCGAAGGTTTTATCGATCCAAAGGAGCTAACAAAGTGTGCAAGCTCCAGCGATCCATTTATGGACTGGTGCAAGCATCTCGGAGTTGGAATAAACGCTTTGATAGTGTGATCAAAGCATTTGGGTTCATCTGAGACTTTTGGAGAAGCTTTGTATTTACAAGAAAGTGAGTGGGAGCTCTGTAGCATTTCGATATTATATGTAGATGACATATTACTGATCGGAAATGATATAGAATTCTGGATAGCATAAAGGGATACTTGAATAAGAGTTTTTCAATGAAAGACCTCGGTGAAGCTGCTTACATATTGGGCATCAAAATCTATAGAGATAGATCAAGACGCTTAATTGGACTTTCACAAAGCACATACCTTGACAAAATTTTGAAGAAGTTCAAAATGGATCAAGCAAAGAAAGGGTTCTTGCCTGTGTTACAAGGTGTGAAGTTGAGTAAGACTCAATGCCCGACCACCGCAGAAGATAGAGAGAAAATGAAAGATGTTCCTATGCTTCGGACATAGGCTCTATCATGTATGCAATGCTGTGTACCAGACGATGTGTGCCTTGCTATAAGCTTAGCAGGAGGTCCCAAAGTAATCCAGAGTGGATCATGGACAGCGGTCAAGAACATCCTGAAATACCGAAAAGGACTAAGGATATGTTTCTCGATATGGAGGTGACAAAGAGCTCATAAAACAGTTACGTTGATGCAAGCTTTGACACCGATCCGGACGATTCTAAATCGCAGACCGGATACGATTTACACTAAACGGAGGAGCTGTCGGTTGGTGCAGTTCTAAACAAAGCGTCGTAGCGGGATCTACATGTGAAGCGGAGTACATAGCAGCTTCGGAAGAGCTAATGAAGGAGTCTGGATGAAGGAGTTCATATCCGATCTAGGTGTCATACCTAGTGCATCGGGTCCAATGAAAATCTTCTGTGACAATACTGGAGCAATTGACTTAGCAAAGGAATCCAGATTTCACAAGAGGACCAAGCACATCAAAAGACGCTTCAATTCCATACGAGATCTAGTCCAGGTGGGAGACATAGAGATTTGCAAGATACATACGGATCTGAATGTAGCAGACCCGTTGACTAAGCCTCTTCCACGAGCAAAACATGATCAACACCAAGACTCCATGGGTGTTAGAATCATCACTATGTAATCTAGATTATTGACTCTAGTGCAAGTGGGAGACTGAAGGAAATATGCCCTAGAGGCAATAATAAAGTTATTATCTATTTCCTTATTTCATGATAAATGTTTATCATTCATGCTAGAATTGTATTAACCGGAAACATGATACATGTGTGAATGCATAGACAAACAATATGTCACTAGTATGCCTCTACTAGACTAGCTTGTTAATCAAAGATGGTTATGTTTCCTAACCATGAACAAAGAGTTGTTATTTGATTAACAAGGTCACATCATTAGTTGAATGATCTGATTGACATGACCCATTCCATTAGCTTAGCACACGATCGCTTAGTATGTTGCTACCGCTTTTATCCATGACATATACATGTTCTCGTAACTATGAGATTATGCAACTCCGTTTACGGAGGAACACTTTGGTGCTACCAAACGTCACAACGAATCGGGTGATTATAAAGGAGTACTACAGGTGTCTCCAAAGGCGATGTTGGGTTAGCGATTTCGAGATTAGGTTTTGTCACTCCGATTGTCGGAGAGGTATCTCTGGGCCCTCTCGGTAATACACATCATCGAAGCCTTGCAAGCATTACAACTAATGAGTTAGCTGTGAGATGATGTATTACGGAACGAGTAAAGAGACTTGCCGTAACGAGATTGAACTAGGTATTGGATACCGACGATCGAATCTCGGGCAAGTAACATACCGATGACAAAGGAACAACGATGTTGTTATGCGGTCTGACCGATAAAGATCTTTGTAGAATATGTAGGAGCCAATATGGGCATCCAGGTCCCGCTATTGGTTATTGACCGGAGACGTGTCTCGGTCATGTCTACATTGTTCTCGAACCGTAGGGTCCGCACGCTTAAGGTTTCGATGACGGTTATATTATGAGTTTATGTATTTTGATGTACCGAAGAAGTTCGGAGTCCCGGATGTGATCACGGACATGACGAGGAGTCTCGAAATGGTCGAGACATAAAGATTGATATATTGAAGCCTATATTTGAGTTGAATGGTTCCGGTGAAATCGGATTTCTGGAACACCGGGGTTACGGAACCTCCCGGGGTTATTGGGTCTTAGTGGGCCATGAGGGAGAAGAGGAAGGGCGGCGGGGCAGGCCGCGCCCCTCCCCTAGTCCGAATAGGACAAGGAGAGGGGCGGCGCCTTCCCTCTTCCCTCCCCAATCCTACTCCAACTAGGGGGAGTCCTACTCCGGTGGGAGTAGGACTCCTCCGCGCCTCCTCAAGGGCCGCCGCACCCCTTGCTCCTTTATATACGGGGGGGGGGCACCCTAGAACACACAAGTTGATCTACGGATCGATCCTTAGCCGTGTGCGGTGCCCCTCCACCATATTCCACCTCGATCATATCGTCGCAAAGCTTAGGCGAAGCCTGCGCGATAGAACATCAAGATCGTCACCACGCCGTCGTCCGACGGAACTCTCCCTCCCGGCTCTCTTGGATTGGAGCCCGAGGAGCGCCATCGAGCTGTACGTGTGTCAAGAACCGGGGCGCCCGAGTAACGGCGCCGGATTGGTCGGATCGCGAGGAGAACGACGACTACTTCCTCTACGTTGTGATCGCTTCGCCGGTCTCACGAGGGTACGAGACAACACTCTCCCCTCTCGTTGCTATGCATCACCATGATCTTGCGTGTGCGTAGGAAAATTTTTGAAATTACTACGTTCCCCAACAGAGGCGACCACGACGACGGCAACGACCGCGTCACGACGATGGCATCGACCGCGTCATCCACGACGGCACGACTGCATCGACACGGCGTCACTACAGTGACGACCCTACACGGTCACATGGTTCTGGCAAAACCGATGTGTGCTCGATGGGCTTCCTCCGGTCTTGGCAAAACCAGTGGACTCATCGCCGACGACACCCTCTGACATCCGCAAGGTGCATCGTCCACGTCTGCAGCTCCGTCATAGCGCATTTTTTTTCGTCTCCGGCTTTGTGCGGCTTCATCATCCACGACGACTACACCATCAACCATGACTACCTCGACCACGGCTATATCGCAATGATCGGCTACCTCGACATCGACATTAATGGCTACGTCTACAGCAACTCATCAGCGACAACTCCAGTCAACAGCGTCCGCGTCGTCACTAGCGTCCACGCCACTCCCGCTGTGACTGCGGGAGGGAAGAGAGGACAGACAAAGAAGGCACCAGAAGGGGACACAGTCACCACCCTAGGTGTCGACCCATCAGAGACGCAGTTGATGATGGCGCAGTGGAGAAGACGACGAAAGCGCAAGACTACAAATTCAGTCTCAATCGTCCCCTTCACTCCCGCTACGACTGAGGGGGAATGTTAGAATATAATTGTGTTTAAGATAGAGGTAGAAGTTAGAGATAGAATAGGTTTAACATGTACGACTTGCCCTCTACTCCAAGTCTCTCTCCCTCACAATGTATTCTATATATACCCCATATGAGGGTCGGATCAAAACAACATAATATTCATCCATCTCATATTTTCCACACATATATGAAAGCAAGCATGTACTCATGCCTGCATTTCCAGCTAGCTCACTTGATATATGAAAGGGCAGGAGCTGCATAAGTCAACATGGCAATTAAAGTCTTACAACCATGTGTCAAACTGGTGGTGTTGGACATTGTGTGGTTGGCATTTCCAGCTAGCTCACTTGATACTATTTTTCCGGTTCCCCTTATAAAAATATGTGGAAAACTAGCTTAGCATTGTGGCTTCAAGAGGAATGAAAATATTTTGAAACAGCTGACAGTGTTTGTTCAAAACATATGCATCTCCTTCCTTTGTAGACTAAACGGCAAGGACATTCCACAAAACCACTAGCAGAATGTCATGGTGTGCGGATATAAAAAAAAAGAAAGAAATAAGTGCGTATGTACATGGCAAACATCGTAAATGAGATAAAATATTAGCACAATGGAAACTAGCTAGCTAGAAAAACACAGCACTAGACAGATCAACAAGAGACAAACCTTCCAGACGGTCATTCTTTTGGATCACAGTACCCTTTCCTTTATCACTGGGAATTTAGGAGGCCAAATCATCATAAAGGGTGTAACTCCATATATGTATCTATCCTCTTGTGTAACCTCATAAACCTTCTTTGCCTCCTTGTGTTTAATATCAAACAGGTAGAGGACACTATCCATCTCCAAGAGAAGAAACCCTGAATCGACCGCAACTTCATGTAGAATAAGAGCAGAATTACCCACATCGTCAAACATTCTGGTTGATATCATGTGAGTGGAGACTATGAGGGAACGGCATGGCAAAGGATTAGGGTTAGTTGTTCCTGGTGGGGGGGGGGGGGGGGCAAAGGTGGGAATGGAGAGGATTCAGATGGATGGCCTGGTGCGCTGGTTCAACGGCAACACTATCCTTCATACAGGAGGAAACTAGAAAAAGCGGAGGGCAAGTCGAAAATCATTCACTGCAAAAACATCTTATATTTAGTTACGGGGGTAGTATTAGAGACTCCCAAGAGCGGAATGTGTTTCAGGTTCAGGGGTCATCGAACTTTTAATAGACAGACAACACTCTTCACCTCTACTTGTTAAAATTTCCTTCAGAACGATGTCGTCGTAATTGTCCGTACCTGCGAGTTGTGATTGACCGTACTTCGGAGAACGCTATCAGTCAGAACGCTGACACATGAATGCAGTGATGTTTCATTTAACCACACCACAAATGCAAAACATGCTGGCTAAATAGAATGAAACTGAGTCTACTTACATTTGGTTATCACATCATGCAGTTTGGTTGTTTCAGAACAGCGATCTTTGGTTCAGCATCCGGAGAAATTTGCAAGCGACATACCAGTTCCATCATTGAAGATGGAACGGAGAAAATTTAGAAATTCCATGTGAGAAATGAAAAATGATATCCTAGAAGGAACCATGTTTTACAAATAAAAAATTGTAAGACTTGACATGTGAATATAACAAAATTGTGTGAAACCGGTCAACAATATATAAATTTGCCATATGACAAGTTAAAAAATTCATTAGATTTGGCATGTAGACATTCCCAAAGATTTATACAATTTGCCATGTTTGGGAAGCAAAAATGTTATGAATTTTTCATGTAACCATATATGAATACTGTTATGAACATGCACAAAGAAAAAATATTGCAATTATCCATGGCGACCTAAAAATAATCATATCCAAAAATGGTGGCAAATTTGCCATGGGTGAAAACCTAAATATACCATTGAAAACCTAAGTTGCCATGTAGTAAATTGGAAAGGGCATACAAAAATGCAAGGTAGTGACTACAAATTTGCTAGGCATAATGTATACAATATGCCATACATTCAGACATTTTTCAGACATGGAAAAGTGCAGTAAAACCTACTGTTGCCATCCATCCCCACTTCTCCCTATCCTATGATCTTTGACTATGCCCAACAATCAACCAACTAAAACTAGACCGCATAATCGCTCGTGCTTCCAATCGAACGATAGCCACTGTTTAGGTTGAAAGTGCAATCATGGGGGAGGCGTTTTGGCTCCCGGGAGCACATGCTCCCGCATGAACAGTAACAAAAAAGAATAGTAAATGTTTTCAAAAAAATCCCAATATTGTTGTAGATGTTCGTGTTAGTGTCACAAGCATGCTTGACAATTTTCATGCGAAATGGAGCAGCAATGTTTTGTTGGTGAAATAAACAAATTTGGGGTGACATTTAGTGTTCAATTTGCCTTTTTTTTCACAGACCAAATGCTTAACCTTTTTGCCTAAAATTTTGTAGATAGCATTTGGATGTGACTATGAACTCAAAGAATTTTTGTTGGGAATTTTTTGATATTTCAAATAATTTCCACGGGTAGGAGCACGTGCACCTAGGGCAAAATTTGATTTCTGGTGCAATCATGCCGTTAATTATAATTTGATATTGAGAACCAATATACATATAGGAGACTAATAATGTTTGCTAAGTGAATACACACATGTTCTTAGTCTTCTTGGAAACTATGCGTGTGGATCGGGGACCCACCAAAATGGATATGACTCAAGTATGCTAAAATAAAGATAAAAAGCATATTCAGTTAATTTTTGAGTTATAAAGATCCCGCACTATTAAACGGGGATCAAAGGGGTTCATCATAAGATTTGTTCAAGCCAACATCTTCCTAGCTCCATTCCACTCACATATCGACCAAAAAGTCCAATTTTTTCCGAAAAGGGGGACTCCCCGGCCTCTGCATCAGAAAGATGCATACGACCAAAAAGTCCAATGCCAAAGAAGCCCGAAAAGCACACTGGGCAGCAAATCAAAGCGAGTGTGTGGATCGTGGACCCGCCAAAATTATAGGGGTAGCAGCCAAGTTTCTACATAGAGGTCACATAGAACGTGTAGAGACGACAGACTTATCTGAAATTGTAAATCTGCAACATACAGAGGCTAACAGAAAGAATGAAAGTTAATTATCCTAGTATCTAAGTTAAGCTTGCAACCACTACGGCAAGGGCATGCCACCAACCACGGATAAATTATCATGGTGTGCTGATTTATAAGAAATAAGTGCATGGACATTGTAAACATCTTAACTGAGACAAAATATTAGCATAATAGAGACCGGAAGGCCACAGCACTAGGCGGATCAACAAGAGGCAAAATCTTGCAGAGGGACGTCACTGTTTTGGATCACACCCTTCCTTCAACGCAGGGAATTTAGGAGGCCAAACCATCATGAAGGGTCTGACTCCATATAGGAATATATCCTCTTCTTCTGTAAACTCGTAAACCTTCTTCGCCGCCTTGTGCTTAATATCAAGCAGGTAGATGACATCATTCTTCTCCAAGACAATAAACGCAGAATTGGCCCCAACTGCACGTACAAAAACATCGCAGAACATGCTAGTTGGTATCATCTCAGGCAAGCAAACGGTATCAACGTGTAACCAATCGGCGAGGCCATTCGAATTCGTGTCCACCTTGTAGAGCCAGATGCGAAGCTGGGATCCTTCCGCGTAGATGAAATGAACTCCTCCAGAATCATTTGCAAGCGACAGCCCGGTTGCCTGATAGTACACCACCTCTTCCGGCAGGTTAACCAGCGAGAAACACGACGACGCAAGATCTAGCCAGAATAGCTTATAACTGCGGTCCACAAGGGCGAGATTGCAGATCTTTTCATCAACGATCAAACTAGGCAACGGCAGATGAACGACACTGGTTTCGGTTACGGCTGAAGAGTGGATGGCCCAGGTATCATCCTGTAATACGTAGACATCCAAAACACACTGCTGCTTTTTCCGCCCTATCGCAAGACAAAAGCAGGACAGGCGGCCGTCGTCGCCCACGCCATTGGGGAGGATCTCACGGTAGTTGTACGTGAAGCCGCCATGGATGCTGGTGCTCGGAGTTGGTGGTAGGATGGTCGTATGTGCCGCAGGGCACAGGGGGCTGCGCACCGTCGTTGACCCCACTTGGCGGGTGAGGAGGAGGCCGTTCCAGCAATCCACGTCGTAGATGTCGCCGCCGAAGGTGCCTACATCGATGTTCGCGCGGCGGACGACGGCGTCGAGCTCGGGGAGCTGATCAGGCACCGGCACGAACCGCGGGGTTTGCCCGTCCGTGGACGTGAAGGATATGGTGACGACGTAGAAGCCGAGAAGGCTGGGCGGGTGGAGGTCGCTGAAGCGGCGGAGGAAGGCGGGCGCGGAGGCGAGGCGGAGCCAGCGCTTGCAGACGAGCGCGGCGCGGACGAGGCTGGTGGGGAAGGCGACGCGGAGGAGGATCTCGCCCAGGAGATCCTCGTCGTCGAGCACCGCCGAGAAGACCGCTGCGGCCGCCGCCGGCTCGCTCTCACCTTCCATCTCCGCTCTCGAGGTGGTTTTGAGGGTTCCGTTGAGAATTTGAGAGAAGGGTCGCCGCGCCAAACTCAGACGATGAGAATTTGCGGTAAGAAACAGGAGGGTTTAGGGTTTTATACGTACGTTTGGCATAGAGTCCGTTCAGGTTTAGCCTTCCTCCACTCACGGATCCGTCTTGGTTTCTAATTCGTGAAGAGTCAAATTTCCTCACCAAAATCATCAATTTTCTTGTCTTTCTTCTTCGTGTCCGGCGGTGGCAAGGCGGCGACACGCTTGGTGCGAGCTGGAGACGACGACGAAACAGGCATGGCAAAGAATTAGGGTTAGTTGTCCCTGGTGGGGGGAGAAAGGTGGAATGGAAAGGGTTCAGAGGGGTGGCCTGATTCGACGGTGACACTAGGAAAATAAGGCTAGAGAGGGGAGTGAGGGTGAATGTGACCACTGGCAAACCGAAAATCATTCAGATTCTCCCAAGAGCAGAATGTGTTTCAGGTTCAGAAGAGATCCAACTTTTAATAGACTGACAGCACGCTTCACCTATACTGACTGTTATAATTTTCCCTTTTTGTTATAAGGATGTCGTCGTAATTGGGAGAACGTTATCAGTGACAACGCTGACACACGAATGCAGTGATGTCTCATTTAACTACACCACAAATGCGAAATATGCTGGTTAAATAGAATGAAACTGAGCCTACTTACAGTTGATTATCAGATCATGCAATTTGTTTCAGAACAGTGGTCTTCGGTTCAGCATCCAGAGAAATTTGAAGCCATAAATTACTTTTGTGGAAGATATGTCTATCCAAAAAGTAGGAGAGCAGGCCAAAGAATAGGCATCACATTCTGCGCATTTGTTCGTAAGATGTATCTACCAGCAGCTTCTCCAGGTGGGCTTAAAAATACCATTCTACACAGAAACTACTTCCTCCGTTCCTAAATATAAGTCTTTGTAGAGATTTCACTATGAACTACTCCCTCCGTTCCCAAATAATTGTCTTTCTAGCCATGTCAAATGGACTACAACATACGGATGTATGTAAACATGTTTTAGAGTGTAGATTCACTCATTTTGCTCCGTATGTAGTCACTTGTTGAAATCTCTAGAAAGACAATTATTTAGGAACGGAGGGAGTACATACGGATGTATATAGACGCATTTTAAGTGTATATTCATTCATTTTGTTCCGTATGTAGTCCATCTAGTGGAATCACTACAAAGACTTATATTTAGAAACGGAGGGAGTAAATAAGCTTGCGAAAAACACTCATCACTAGTAAAGCAGGAGATGTTATATATGGAAATCAATGAACCTACATTCTCTAAAGCTTAAGAAAGACAAACTCCTGTACCGATGGCGTCTCCCCAATCAACTTGAGAGCTTCCTTGTCAGGCTCCTCGTCAATCCCAATGGCCATGATGGCCTGCTTTCCAGGAGCAATCCTGCCAACGCTCATAAAGTTGACATTCAGGTTCATCGTGCCAAGAATCGATCCCACCTTGCCGATGATGCCCGGCTGGTCGACTTGCCGGCACAGCAACAGGTTGCCCTCAAGGCTGACGTCGACGCTGAAAGGGCCGACGAGCGTGAGATGCGGCGTGCCGTCCTTAACCTTGCCCTCCACCCTGATGTCGCCGTCGTCGGACAACGCGCCGGCGAACTTGGACTCCACATTGGCAAGCTGGACCTGGATGGAGTTTATAGGGACCTCGGGGGAGCCGTCGAGGAGGATCTGCTCCTCGATTATGCGGAGCCCTCGTTGTTTAGCAACGTAGTCGGCATTGACAATGTTGACAAATGCACTTGAAATGGGTTCTACGATGCCTTTTGTGACCATGCCGCGGAGAATTCTTGTGTCCAAGTCATCCGGGTCTCTGGCCGATGAGTAGACGACCTTGACTGCCTTGATCCCACTGCCACCGGCCACGAGCTGCACGGCGAGACGTCCCAACTTCTCAGCAAGGATGACATATGGGGATAACTCGGCTAAAACCTGTCAGAACAGATGAAGTGTTCAAACTGAAGCAGAGTGTGCATTATGCTGTAAATATAGAGGTCTAGTCCATGGCAATGGAAGTACCTCGGCAGAGACCATTGGGGCATTGACAGCAGTGGCAGCCAGTTCACCTTTCAACGCACCGATAACAGCCTCTGCAATTTCAAGGGCAACGCCTTCCTGTCGACGAACAGCGGGCAAAGTTAAGAGGATAAGCTAGCAAGATGTTGCGTAGAGATAGTTGCAAAACAAACAGCAAACCTGTGCTTCAGTTGTGCTGGCTCCAAGGTGCGGCGTCACCGTGACATTTTCATGGTGCACTAACTTGCTGTCTTTCGGCGGCGGCTCTTCAAAGAACACGTCGAGTGCTGCCTGACTCACATCGCAAAGCAGTCAGAAAAGACCAAGGGAAACATTTTGGAAATAAAAACAAAAAATAAATGTGTACTGTCTGTGCTAAATAACACACTATACCCAAGATAATGGCATAACTAAATGAGTCATGACAACTGTTTGACAGCAATATACACTATCAACATTTGGATCAATGGACATGACAAAAAAGACTACTTCTTGTAATAATGTAATGATGACTTGTTTACTCGGGCGGTCCGGCCCTGATATATGAAAATTCAGGTGCGGAAATCTCCCACCCCCCTTTGAAAATTTCAAAAAAAAAAGACTACCTGTGCAACAGTCCCGTTATCAAGTGCTCTCAGCAATGCTTCTTCATCGACCACTCCACCCCTCGCAACATTGATAAGCCTTACTCCTTTCGTCATTTTTGCAAAAGTCTCATCGTTGAATATTTTTGTTGTTGACGGTGTTAGAGGCATATGCAGTGATATGAAGTCTGCAGTAGAGATGGCATCATCGAACGATACAAGATCTACACCAATAGCCCGGGCTCTATCAACGGGAGCATACGGGTCATGAGCAATGACATCCATTCCAAGTCCTTTCGCGCGCCGAGCTACTTCTGAGCCAACCTTCCCGAAGCCCATAATAGCTATTGTCTTTCCAACCAAGGAAACGCCGACATATTTGCTACGCTGCCATTTGCCTGAATATGCACAAAAGCAAATCATGACGCTATATTAGTATGTGTGTAGCATGTGCAGCACAATCAGTATTGCCACTGTTACATAAGCTTTTTTCTTCTTCTTTTTTGTTACATAAGCATTTCAGAGCAATGAAATGTTTCTATGCAAACTTGCCATGCTGATAAATGTTCTGAACCCAACAATGACTCTGTTCTTGCTCACAGTGACTCAAATTTATGTAGTTTAGTCTTGAGCTTCAGTTTACTCATTTAATATGGTGTGCCTGGATTCCAGCTATCAATGATTAACAAAGGAATGAAGCTGCAGCAGTCATATATTCCATAGAGCAACAGTGAAAAAATTATTAGGTGGATCGCCAAACAGTATCCAAAATTCAAAATGTTGGTGAAGTTCAAAAGAAGATAACTCGTTAATAGATTCACTGTTGAAAATCAGCTAGAAGAGAACATATTTCCACTGAAAGTTTTAACAGCTAGTACTAACATGCAGATAAAGTAGATCAAAATTAGTCGACAATCTGCATTGATCAGGAAACATCATAGGTTTCTGCGGCAGAGCAAACTGCCACCGCCGTAGGTACCCACATTTTGGAGCAATCATATAATCCACAGAGCAACAGTGTCAAACTGTGAGGTGGATCACCAGACTGGATCAAAATGTTGGTAAATTCTAAAGAGGAGATAACTGTTTTTAATAGATTCACTGTTGTAAATTACATAGAGGAGAACACATTTTCACGCTGAAAGTTTTAACAGCTACTAACATGCAGATGTAGCAGGTAAAAGTAATCGACGGTGTGCGTTGATCAGAAAACATCAGACCTTATCCATCTACCTACGCATCCTCAGGGTGTGGACAGCGTTCGCTCGTGGGGAGAAGACGGAGGGGGGCGTACCGGCCTTGAGCGAGGCGTCGGCCTGGGCGACGTTGCGGGCCATGGCGGCGAGCAGCGCGACGGCGTGCTCGGCGGCGGCGACGGTGTTGGCGGTGGGCGCGTTGACGACGAGGCAGCCGGTCTCGGTGGCGGCCTGGAGGTCGACGTTGTCGATGCCGACGCCGGCGCGGCCCACGACGCGGAGCCGCCCGCGCGCCGCCTCGAAGACCTCCCGCGTGACCCGCGTGGCGCTGCGCACCACCAGCGCGTCCACCAGCGACACCTTGGCGCGCAGCTCCTCCGCCGTCAGCTCGTACGCGCAGTCCACGTTCGCGAACGCCCCCAGCAGCTCCAGCCCCGCCGCGCCCAGCTTCTCCGTCACCAGCACCGTCGGCCGCCCCCCGCCCGCCGCCCTCGCCGCGACCCCCGCGTGCCTCGTGGCATCCGATGACGGCGCCGCGACGAGCCTGGTGGAGCGGAGAAGGAGGCGGCGGTGGGGCGGGAAGGCGCGCGCTGGCTGCGCCTGCAGGGACGGCGCCGCTCCGGTGGCGGGCTCGGGCTGCGCGGCGAGGAGGTGGCGGAGCGGCGTCGCCAATGCCATGGCGTAGCTGTGCGCAGTGTAGGCTGCGTGGCTGATTGGTTGGACGATCGGAATCTGGAACGTTTGTTGTTGGGCGGACGACGGGAGGCGCGTGTTCCGCCTACGCCTGGCCAGCGACAGCTTTGCTCCCTCGCGCTCGCTTATCTGCACACTGTTTGGTGTCGTCCGCACAGCATTTCAGTATGCAAAGCTGGAGGTCCCCTTGTCAGAGGCACTCCTCTAAATTCCCAAAATCTTACTAGTAAAGGCCATGGACAAATTGAAGAAAAAACGATGACATAGATTGAACATGTACAGATCATGTCATGGGGATCCAAATCCAAATTTCAAACACAACTCTTTAAACAAAAATATACAAATCAATGGTAATGGCTGGTCAATTAAAACTGGGCTGTGAATTCAGCCCATTGATAAGAACTATCAATGTCGGTTTTGTCTTCTTCTTCTTCTTCTTCTTCTTCTTTTTGGGGTTTTTTTTTCTATCTTTTCTTCTAAACCTACATATATATCTTTCGTTTGCTTTTGAAATATCATGGTACAACAGATAAATGTAAATATCACTATTCAAAGTTTATTGCACCATTTTGATGAACCGTCAAATAGGCCGAATAATGTGGGTGTACCAAGAGTACTCAACGGCTGGGATTATAAGATCCATTCTGAACACCATTGTACTGAAAAGGTTTTGCTATGTCCAGAACTTCTCTCTCGACCGTCAAATCGCCACTATATATGGTATGGATGTAATGTTTATTTACTGATATGTTCAAAACGAAATGGGTGGAATGGGGATGGCCGGGTGTTAACAGCATGTCCATATAGATATGGTTGGGATTTTGACCAAACAAATGGCACCATGTAGATTGACAATTCTTGAAATACTTGGTGATCTATTTGAATTTTTTTCCAGATCTTTTCAATAACACACACCTCAAGTTGCAACCTGCAAGGCTTGCAACTCTTAGTCCGAGAGCTATGTGTGAACCGACGGGGATATGCCGTATACGAATGGTTCGATGTTGTTCAAGAATTTACAAAGGCTTGATTCGCGTTATTAAACTGGATTGAGATAACCATCTTGCGGTTATTGTAGCTTTGGCCCATGTTCTATTTATACTTGTTTCATTTCCTCCGTTGTCAGCAACATCACTATAATGCTGGAACGTTCTTTTTCTAACTTCACATGTTTAGAAGGTTCATCCATTCCAATTACGCCAGAGCTATGTATCGCCTACCACTAGGCTGAGCTCAAGCTCGCCTTAAGGGCTGAGGTAACTGGGCTGGCCCAGTAGTGTAGCTGCGGACACGGGTTTTTTTTCTCGGTGGTTTCTTGTCGTGGTATTCACTATTCTCTTCAATTTCCTTTTTTTTAATTTGATTATCTTTGTTTATTTCTTCGGGTTTCCTTATTTCTTTCTTCCTTTTTCACCTATTTTCTTCAAAAAAATCATTTTTTAATATATGTCTACATTTTTTGTACAGATTGTACATTTTATATAAATCAGGAATATTGTTTCATACACGTTTAACACTTTTCAGATATATGATTAACATTTTTTGTACAGATTGTACTTTTTCATATATGTTTTGATATTTTTTCATACGCATTGTACATTTTTGGTATGCACATAATATATTTTTATAGATGTTTAGCATTTTTAAATACATGATTAACATTTTCAAATACATATTTGCGAACCTTTTCAAATATACATTAAACAATTCTGTCAAATATAAGTTTATACATTTTATGAATGATACAAATATGTTTTTAAGTATCCAAAGAATTTTATATAGTATAAATATATGTTAAAGTAAAAAAACGTGTTTTTGAAATGCATGAACATTCTGATAATGGGTCGTAATTTTTTTAATTGACCAAAAACTTTTTGTTGAACTACACGAGCACTTTTTACTATGTATAAGATTTTTATAAAAATTTACATACATTTAGAAACATGTATACACTTCTTAAATGTCACAAAAATATTTTTGAATGATATGAAAAAAACTTACACTAACACAGACTTTACACTTTGCTAACATTTAAAAAAATCAAGGTAAATATTTTTCAAAAATTGAACTACATTTAGTTTTTCGGAATATATGTATTTGCATTATTTTTGAATATATATAAGAAATTAAAAAATAAATAAATAAATAGACAAATAAACGTTGAGTTGTGGTAGCACATTTACGGCGTCATTGAGTCGAGGGAATTGTTCATCTTGCATAAAGCCACACATATCCCCACCCATTCAGCCACACCGAGCACCTCACGAAATCCCGCTGGTCTTATATGGGCCCGTTTGATTAGCTTGGACCAAACGACTAAATAACTGGTAGGCCCAATATAATCTTATGTTGGGCCATTTGATTATATTTAGCATCCTATTTTATTTCTCAATGATGACCCACCTCCATTAGAACAAAAATGGAGTGAATTTCAATGATTAACCATAGTTATTCGTTTCAGATATCTTATTTGACGTAAAAAAAATTGGTTTACCGATTTCAAAATCTTTAGATCTGGTATTACTAATACGATAAGATCAGAAAAGATGCAACTACATATGGTTACTAGCTAAGAATCTTTTCTCGGTAATGATGGATAGATAGGTGCCACGAAGATAATTGTTGAAAGCACACAAGCAGTAAGCCCATTCTAAGACGAGTCATCGCTCCAGTATCATTTTTATAGCCTCCGATAATCATATCCGAGACAATGGTGGGCTCACCACATACATGGATGAAACAACAAAAGTATGAAAATAGAATAAAATAGCAGCAAGATGAACCGCTTAAATAAGCTCAAATGAAAGTTGACCTCGCAGAACTCTGAGGGCATCGCCGCTGAGTTGCACCATATTTGGCAAGGTAACGAGAAACACAATGCACTTTTTCCCCTTTGACGTGTGAACGCGTGCTTGGGTTTAGTGATGATCGAATTAGCCCAATAACTATTATGGAAACCCCATCCTAATGTGAGTGATCTCTCCTCCGATTCCCTAGAGTCGTTAGTGTCACATCGAGACAATGATAGGTTCTCCACCTATAGGGGGGGATAAAACGATAGAATTATGAGACTAAAATAAAGTTGTGTCAAGACAAAACAACCTATAAATATTGAGCACCAATTGGAAGTGCAATGACGATTGACTTAGCACAATGACATCATAGAACTCAGAGTTTCAACATATTTGGCTATGTAACGTGGAAACACAAGGCACTTTTTTTTTCCTCTGACATGTGTGCGTGTGTTCTTGGGTTTAGTGATGATTGAGTTAGCACAATAACAATTTGGGAAAGCTTATCCTAATTTGAGTGATCTCTCTTCCTTCCTATTCCTCTGGAGCCACCAGTATCATATCCGTGACATAGACTGGTTCGCCGCTCATACGGATATAAAACGACAAAATATGGAAACAAAATAAAGTTGCGGCGAGACAGGACCGCCTATAAACGTGAGCACCAATCGAAAGTGCAGTGACGATTGACTTAGCACAATGATATCATAGAACTCGAAGGGCGTCGCCGTCTAGTTTCATCATATTTGGCAATGTAACGAGGAAAACAAAGCACTTTTTTTTTCTGGCGTGTGAGCATGCGCTTCGGTTTAGTGACGACCGACTAACACAATAACTATAACTTGTACGGAAAGTCCATCATAATCTGAGCGTTCTCTCCTCCGATTTTTCTAAAGCCTTCGGTATCACAACCGAGACAACAACAAGTTCTCCACCCCATAAATGGACGAAACGACACCATTATGAGAATAACACAAAGTTGCAGCAAGACGGAATTGCTTATACAAATAGTAAGCGGCAATTGAAAACGCGGTGATGGATGGTCGATTTGTCACAATGACGTCATAGGACTCGGATGGCGTCGCCGCCGAGTTTCGCCATCTTTTGACATGGTGACAAGACATCGTCTATAGCAGCATTGCAGAAACACGAGGCACCTCTCCTTTTTTTTCCTCTGACGTGTGAGCGTGTGTTTGCACCCAAGATATTTGAATCCAACGGCCACGAGAACGGGAGCCAGCGTCATCGAGGTGCGGAGGCCAGGAAGAGTCAGCGGAGGAATCCCACCTCCGTGCGCACCGCACCGCGAGCACGGCGGCGTCACGATTGCTGCGCCCCGCGGTGCTCTCTACTCTACCACCGGCCATCCAGTTTCAAGTGTCGCCGCATGATTGACTTGCCCCGGAAGAGGTGGCCTGGCCAGGCCATCAACTGGCGCAAGTGGCGCCTGCATGCCTGCCACTGCGATCAACTGGCACAACTCGATCGGCCATCGGCGTCAGGCCACCTGCCGGCTGGCCTGCACACGCTGCTGGCCATACGCACGGCAGCTCACGTTTACACTGCAACTGGGGTCTGGGGGTTCAGAGCAGGAGGAGGCATCTGTCCAATTTGCAGTGACATTTCCACAATGTTATCTTGATCCTACTGTACATGCCATGCCACCGCTGCGCCAGCCGTTCCGTTGGGCAGATCAGAGCACGCTAGTTTTCCTCTCGGAACCTCTGATGAGTCTGACGACTGCTACTTTGTCCTCCGGGCTATTCCATTCTTATATGGTCATCCTTCTGTCGTTATTCACCATACGTGTCAGGGTGCCGCGTCCGCGATCGCTGTCACGAAACATCGCCCCTCCTTCACACGCAACTAAACTAGTACTGGTTACGTTCAGTGCCATCCCCACGGCGAGGAAGAAACAAGCTCCGGGGCCTGCATCTGCCGCACTCGAAGCTGTCTTTCCCGCAGGTCTGAGCTTTCTCTTTGGCACTGTGCAGACATAAATAAACTACTCCTAAATCAGTTGAAAACTCTTCGATCCATTGGCAAGTACTGGTACTATACAATTTTTTTCTAATCAAGGAGGATTAAGTAGACTTTGTACGAGCGTGCACAGGCAGGCAGGCAGGCAGCACACGCGCGCACTGACACACCTGAGCTCATCCCCAGCTGTGTCCTGCCATGCGCGCACGAACTGGCCCCCTTTCTTTACTGCTCATCAATCATTCCTCCCGATCGCTTCCCTTACAATAAGTGTATACCTTCCTAAAAAAAACAAGTGTATACGTATTCGAAGGGGCATGACGGTACTCCAGTAGCTCGAAAAAACAAAGGTTCTACGTGTACACTCCATTCTCAATCAGTGTGTGCTTCCATGGTACAAAACCATTAATTTTGCCATGTGATTCTAGTCTGAAAAAAACGATTTCTAAATTTTTCCATGTGATTTTCAAAAATTTGCCACCTCGCTTTACAAACTTTGCCATGTATTTTGTGAAAAAAAATATTCTCTTCATTATTCCATGGACCAGTAGAAACAAGCTAAGAAAATTGCCACGTTATCTAGAATGAAAGGATTGTACACCAAATGAAAGGATATACAATGTGCACATCATATACAAATTATATAAATTTTCCATGATTAAAAAAACAATAATGCTACAAATTTTCCCATGTGAGATGTAACACAAATTGCTCTTGCCATGTTACAAAGAATAAATTTCCATGGTACAAAAATAAACTTGCAATCATAAAAGTAAGAAAAAGAATTTGCCATTGTATAAAAAAAAACCATGTGATTTTACTCTAAAAAAGGATTTCTAATTTTTTTTCCATATAATTTTGCAAAAAAATTGTCATGTCACCTTAAAAAATTTGACATGGTTTTTATGGGAACATTTTCTCTTTAATTTGCCAGCAGTACCAAGTGAATAAAATTGTCATGTTTTCTAGAATAACATGGCAAACATTGTACAACCAATCAAAAGGATATGCAATGTGCACATTATATTCATATTATATAAATTTTTCATGATTGAAAAAAGAAAAATACTATGAATTTTTCATGTGCCATGTAGTTCTTTTTTACAAAATTTGCAATGTTCCGGAAAAGTTTTTTCTTTGAAATGTAAAAAAATATGTGAATTGCCATGCCCCAAAGTAGAAAATATTCCCAAAATTACCATGAATAATCGAGAAAGTTCCTAAAGCTTGGAATGGGAGCATTAGAAAAAAGGCCTAAATTTGTCATGTTTGGAAGACAAAAATGTTATGAATTTGCTATCTGACGAGGAGGAATTTTTTCTAAATTTTCCATGTGTACAAAACAAATTCCTTATAAGAAATAAAAAGTAATATCTAAAATTTGCCATGTGACTACTAGAAACATTTTCAAAAATTGCCTTTTGTTACGCACAAAAAGGTGTAAATTTGCCATAAAAAAGAGGATATTTTTTGGTGAAAATTGCTATAGCATGGAAAGTATAAAAATGCCATGAGCCTAAGGCAGAAACATTGTCCTAGAAGGAAATATGTTTTGAAAAACAAAAAGGGTAAAACTTGACATGTGAATATAACAAAAATGTGTGAAAATTTTCAAGAATATATAAACTTGCCCTGTGAGAACTTTAAAAATTCATAGGTATGGCATGTAGACATTCCCGATTCCCGGATATTTTTACAATTGGCCATGTTTTGAAAGCAAAATGCTATGAATTTTCCATGTAATCATATATGAATTTACCATGTTATGAACATTCGTAGATTTATTTTTAGTAATTATCTACGGGAAACCTATATATAATCCTATCCAAGATCCTGGAAAAATTTCCATGGGTGAAAACCTAAATATACCATGGCAAATTTTCCATGTTTTCAAACAAACTAGGAAGTTTTCAATTTGCTATGTGACCATTAGAAACATTTTACAGATTTACTGTGTTTCCATGTATATAAGGTGCACACATATTCCAAGTTGTCATATGGTGATTTGAAAAGGGCACAAAAAGTATCAGGTAGTGAATACAAATTTGTCATGCATTTCTGTTTGCAAGATGGATACATTTCAGGAAAATTGTATCAAAATTCTTAGGCTCGGGATCGAGCAAGTGCATCAAATATATTACTATTGCTATTATTATTATATGCCCATTGTCTTCAACACCTCTAAAATGTGTGAAAGATCTTATGCTTAAATAATAATAATTATTATTATTATAAATGTTCATATGAAGTAAATATAATACTACAAGTTACATTGAGGACTCCGCACCAATGAATGACCACCACCGCCGCCAGAGCAAGCCGTCGAGGCGCCGCTATAGCCTCTTGCGTACCAAAGCGACGACAAGTGGAAAGTTTTCGTGCTTGCAAGGACTAGCGCGCCAGAGCCGCAATCGTCGTCATTGGACCCTTGAATCGACCTGAAACAACAGGCATCATAATGATAGCCCTAGCTTCGGCGGAACTTGGGCTCAATTCTAGTTGGGGGGGGGGGCAAGTAATATATGTTTTAGGCTAATTTTGTTTGATATATAGGCCAAATATTAGGGGGTATAGTAGAAAACTTTCATGGGCGTTGGGGTGGGGGTGGGGGGAGGGGGCACCGCCCTGGTTGGCCCGTGAGAAGCTCCGCCACTGCCTAGCTTCACTGTTCAAGGAGACGATAGAAATCCATGCCGAAGCTCTGCTGTCTGCATCTTGATGGACGAAGTCGAGGTGGATCGAAGTCCGGAATACTAGCTCGAAGACACCGTATCGACTTCAGTCCAGAATTTCAAACAAGCTCCGTACTGAAAATCATTATAAGAAATAAAACGCTCTAAAACTTTTACAAGAGGAGTGGAATCAAAGTCCATTTGTGCAGTACCACCACCGGGCTAGTACCCTAGGACGGACCCTAGCGGGCTACCACCACCACCCACGCGACGCCGCCATTATGCGTGCCCCATCCCGCGCCTCCCACTAGGCGCGGTCCGGGCCACAGACGTCGCCGTCGCGCCATGATTAGCGCCCACTCCCCATTAGAATTGGAAGGAAAAAGAAGCCACTCCACTCGATCGGGCCAGCAGGAAAAGAGGAGATATCACACCAATCCGTCCCGTCCCACCCCGGGGTCGATCGAGAGCGAGAGGACGGCGCACACCCGTCGCCGTCGAGGCCGCTCCGCCAGCCCCGTCCAGATCGCAGATCCGCCCCCAATCCCCGTCCCATCCCCTGCTTTTCCCGCCCCGCACCAACAATGGTCCACCATGGATGGATTCCTTCGTGCTTTGCTTAGCAAGCAACCGCCCACCCGCCCATCATGCGCGCCTGCTAAATATGACAAGCCCGGGCCGACGGGGCCGGCGGGCAATATGTACTGTATTTCTCCTTCGTTCTCGCTCTGCTCTGCCTGTCCAGACATGTGTATGCCGTTGACGTCGAGCTCACTCCACTCCGTCGCTCCAGACAGGTAGCGCTTGTACGAACGCAAGAGGAAAATACTCTGATAAAGCGGCAAATAAAGTCTGGTGGTGATGGACTAGTAGTACGAGCCATTGTTGCAGGTGTAATCATTTTGCTCTTTACACGCACGCACGCACGCACGCTTCCTCTGCTCTGCTATGCTCTGCTCAGCAAGCGTAAAGGACACGTTCGGACGCTCTCGCTCCGGTGAATGACGCCTGGGGCCCGCACGGCAGACCTCGCCGCCCGCCCGTGCGCTCGGCTGGCTGTGCTAGCAGCAGTAGTAGCTGCCCGACCGCTGCGGGCCTGCGGCGTCAGCAGTGAGCTACTAGCTCGGTGATGACGGACGCGTTAGTAAGTAGTAGCTGACATGCGGGCCCAGGGTCGGGTCCCCTTTTCCTTTTCCCCGCCGGTGACTGGCGCCGACGAGGTTGGTGTCCGTCTCAGGCGTAGAGCACCTGCGCGTTGCAGGGCGCCAGCCCGACGAACTCCTCCGGCCCCTTCACGACCTCCCACTCCACCCGCTCCTCCTCCGCCGCGCCGCTCTGGACGGCTGACACGGTGCCGACGGCGACGTCGAGGCCCGCGCCGACCACGTAGATCCTGCGCCTGCCGCCGCCGACCTCCTCCAGCTGCCCGGCCACCACGTGCGGCCGCCGCACCTCCTGCGGCACCCCGCCGCCGGCCACCATCCGCCACTCGTCCCGCGGCTCGTCGTACCGCTTCAGCCGCCACTCGCCGTACTCGGCCACGATGTACATCCGGCCGCCGGACACGGCGCAGGAGCCCGTCCACCCCTCCCGCATCCCGCGGGCCATGTCCGACCACGCGTCCGCCGCCGCGTCGTACACCGCGCCCCGCGGCGCGCGCTCGAACGGCCACGCCCACCCTTCCGTCACGTACAGCTTGCCGCCCGCCGCCGCCGCGTCGTACCTCGCCACGGCCGCGCCGCCCCGGGCCGCCGCGGGCGCCCAGTGACCCTCCTCCGGGTCGAACAGCTCCGCCTCGCCGTCCTCGCCGGCGACCACCACGCGCCCGCCCACCTCGCCGGCCGCCATGTAGCCCCTCGCCGTCCTCATGCCGGCCACCTGCCCCCACCCGTTGGTCGCCGCGCTGTAGACCGCCACGCTGCTCACCGCCTTGTCGCCGCCCTCCTCCACGCCGCCGATCACGTAGATCTCGCCGCGGGCGGGGAGGCCCACGACGGCGAACGAGCCGGCCGCGGCGCCGCAGGGGACCGGGGGCAGCAGCAGCCAGCGGCGGGAGAAGGGGTCGAGCGCCTGGCACTGGAGGCGGCGCGAGACGGGGTCGAAGGCGAAGGCGAAGAGGAACGGCAGCGAGAGCGAGACGGTCGCCGTCGCCGCCGGCGGGGCCGAGCCCTTGGCGGCGGCCCCCGGCGCGTCGGTGAGGAACCGGTTCCAGTTGGAGGACACGGTGCGGAACAGGCGGTGGTAGAGGAAGGGCAGGTGGAGGAGGCACTTCTCGGCCACCTCCTCCGGCAGGCCGGGGATGAGCTCCATCGCCCCCTCCTCCTCCCTCGCCTCCTCGCCGCCGGCGCCCAGCACCTGCTGCTTGCACGCCGACGAGAAGCTCATCGCGCACGACGTGGCCGGACGGAGCTCCCGGTGCGGCTTCGCGGTGGAATTTTGCTGGGCGGGGCGGGTGAGCGTTGCTCTGAGCTTTGTCTGGTCGGAGTGGAGGATTGTGGGGGGAGGGAGGGGAGCGGCGCGCAATTTATAGAGTGGGAGAGTGGGAAGCGGGTGCGCGCACTGGCGCTGGCTGGCTTCGCCTTTGCGCTCGGGCGGGCCGGTGGTGTCAGAGCTTCGGATCTGGCGATGTGGTACGGAGCGTTCTGGCCGTTCGATCGAGGTTCCACGCTCAGATCTGGACTCTGGAGTGCTACACGTACAGCTCTGGGCGGAGGAGCACCGAAAACCGCAGGTACAGGCTTATCGAGGATGCTTATCCAATTGACCTTTTGTTCATGCTTCCAAGGCCACTTTGTTTTTCTCGCGAAATTATGGGCTGAGGATGTTTATCCAATTGGCATTTCGTTCTGCATACAAGGTCACTTTGTTTTTTCTGTGAAATTAGGGGATAGATGATGCTTATCCAATTGGCTTTTCATTTCTGCTTACATGGCCACTTTGTTTTTCTTGTGAAATTATGGGCTGAGGATGTTTATCCAATTGGCCTTTCGTTTTGCAAACAAAGCCACTTTGTTTTTCCTGTGAAATTAGGGGATCATGGATGTTTATCCAATTGGCCTTTGGTTTCTGCATACGCCACTTTGTTTTTCTTGTGAAACCATGGGATCCAGGGTGCTTATCTGATTGCCCTTTCGTTTCTGCATACATGACCACTTTGTTTTTCTTGTGAGATTGTGACATATATAATTTTGTTTAACACTATATGGATTATATGTCATCAAAAATATGTCAGACGAAAGTACTTTGAAATGTGCATCCAATAGCATACTTTTTGTGACATATGGCTCATATTTGATTGGTCAAATTAACAATCAAAGTTACACATAAAAACAATGAAGTGGCCTCGTATATAGAAATGAGTGAGTATCAAAGTTGCATCTTAATCAACATCAACACTAGGAGAATGGCAATTATTTGTGATATGGTGGGAGTGTGTCAAGTGTAACATGTGGATTGATGAGAATGTGTAAGTGTCATATCTGCTAACAAATCCTAGCCATGCTTGGGTATTGCCCCCCCTAAGAAAGTTTACGACTTCCGCGCTGCAAATCAAAGATTACAACTTACCCCTTCAACTAGAAGAGTGGTTTAGTCAATTTAACTTCAATGTAAAAACTTAGAGGCAGCCTTTCCTGCAAGCATAAATTAAACGAGATTGAAGTGAAAGTTCAGATTGGTGGCCATAAATATTTACTCCACGATATTCGTGATGAATTACAGTGCATCTCGACCAGCCCTAGTACGTGACCCGTTTGAACAGGCTTAAAATGTTGCAGATCGTCGCCTACCCACGACGGCCATACGTTGCGCTTCCCTTTTTGTGCTTGCCAATACAGTCCATGAAAAGCAACTCTGTTGTGCGCAGGAGAACTGGAAATTTTCCCTCAATGAGGCGCCGGTGAGATGACGAGATAGTGGAGGATTAGGATCAACTAGGGATATAATTTTGATTTGGGATTAGATCAAGTAAAGTATGGAAATACCCTTTTTAAATTTTTCTTGGGGGGGGGGGGGGGGAGGGGGTATCAAAGCAACTTTCTGAGACCAGATGTTGAAAGTCGAGAGATGTATGTTTTTATTGCCATTGTGGGTTAACATAAAATCTCCTACAAAAACTAGCAAATGTACATCTGCATTGTATGTGGTGCCGGACATAAGGGGACCGTATATTTCACATTCAAGTCAAAATGAATTCAACTTCATCAAAATTTTGTTACCAATGGAATGTTAACAGTTGTAAGCCAACTGCATTACAAAGTAAATGACATCAAAAGAAAAAACTCCCAGTTTGTTCATGTAAACGAAAGAAGTCGAGGAAATCATGCCAATCAATTCCACCGGTAGTGGCTAAAAAACAGGTAATAAACAATGTAACTCATGTACATTCAAATTGTAAAAAATGTAACAAACAAAAGTAATTTGGAGAAAACGGGGATGAATCATCATTGTAAACGGTGTACTTTATGAAGACACATCGACATCGAGTTCACGGTTAGCGGTAGAAATAAATTGATAGAAACATAAATAATAATTCCGGAACAAGTCAAAATCAATACTAGAAGCAAAACCCAGATCTTACCATTCACTTGCAATTGAAAGTACATTTAATAGACACTATAACTGATATAAATTATAAAATGTAAAAATATATCATATATGAGCCATGTAAAAGACAGAAGAAGCATCAAAACAACAATTACAATGAAAATATTGAAGATCATATTTGTTAAAGTCACATTCTATTCTGAAACATACAAGAAGTAATAATATAACCAGGAAATATATTCTACTCTTGAAAGGGAATTATTTTACCCACTATACAAAAACAATAATCAATTCCAATTTACTCAAAACAATGAAACTACATGAGAGCACACTAAATCTAGGACGGGATTCAAAACAACAAGATCTAGGAGAAAATTTAAGCACTGCCGGACACGCTCCCGACTGGAGCAAAATACGAATGAAGCAGAGTTAATTTCAGTCGGGGTGTAAAATAGCATATCTGATGAAATATTCATCGCAATAGTACTTTGATTGGCATGTTTAGAAGTACATTGTAGGTTGTTCTTTTGAAATTTTGTGAACTTGATGCATTTTTAAAATATATTAAAAAAATCAATATATAGCAATTTTCATCTCAATTTTTTTACTTTATGATAACCTTTAAGTAACATACAAAAAGAGTACTATTTATGTGCATAGTTAAGGGAGGGGAATGTTTGGAACATGGGGCCATATGAACCCATTTTTCAAAAACATAGTAATTTAAAAAATGGTCGAAATATCATGAAATTTGTTGGCAACAAACTTGATATATTGTCCTACTTTCAAACAATTTTTGGGAGTGAAATGACTTTCATGGTATTGTCCATGACAAAGTCAAAATTTGCACTATATTAGGTGTACTCTTCATTGGCATGGACAATTTATTTTTATGCTCTCATTTTTTGATGGCAGTTTCTTTTCTCCATATTTTTTATCAGTAGGATACTTAGTCGAGTTTGTTCCAAAAAAGCTTCAAAGATTTTAACATTTTCTTGAATTGCTATTTTTTTTCCTGAAAATAGTTTATAGAGTTCATCTACCACCAATTTCACACGAGTATTTTCCCATAGTGAAGGAACTAAAATGGCATCGATGTTATCTTTACATCCCCATACAGGATTGGCAACTAGCAGTATATATGAATATATATGAATTATGAGTGAGATGGCCGAGGCATGGGACGGAATTGTTTTGTAGCATATGGTTTTGCAAGTTTTAGAAAACATCATCTACTATCCTTTGCACCCGGTGCACCATAATACATACATCTTCTATTTCTAAATAGCTATAACGATTATCTATTTTCTTTCTAGCCATGCAACCATGCCACATAAGTAAGTCATTCATTTAAAACCATAATTTATATTTATTTGCATTTCTCCATGCATGCAATGCTACCACATCATCAATTCATGCATATTAGTCATAAGCTATTTTTTGCATTAGATTTCATCCATCACATTTTGTTTGGAATGACATTCTTTTAAATGCGATTCATTTTTCCCTTTTTATACCCTTTGTATTTTTATAGATTTTAAGCATACATTTGCTTTCCATTAGTTTTAGATGTTTTTAGCAACTATTTGTGCATTTTCTTACCAAGGTTCCCACGGCGACGCGTGGGGCATCATCTAGTAACGCACAATTAGGGAGGTTCGGAAGTCCTCCGCGGATTGTTCTTATAAAGTCCGTGAACTTGGCTCATTTATGAAAACATAAGAAAGTACAAGAAAAATGTGAAATACATTTTAGTATGTACCCATCTTTAGCTCTGAACTGTCACCATGTCCCAACATTTCCCCTTTCTTTAATACAAAAAAAGACGAAGAACATTATTTGCATCCTAATTGAAGCAACATGATATGGGGCATCCCCATACAGCATTGCCAACTGGTGAGGACTGATTGAGGTGGCAGAACCGGATCGGCACGGACGCAAACAAATGCACCAGCTGTTCGGTTATACACAGGCTGCGATGTTCAGGAAACTGCACCTTCTTTCCATCATTCGCAACCAACCGCAATACAAACAGCCCCCCTCAATCGCTGAAACGGACCATGCTGTTTTTGTCAGCCACTGTGCTGCCGACTGTCGACTGATTTGAGCAGGGATTCAGGGGGCGCCAGCTCTCCCTCTCCTCTCCAGTGCCAATTATGTACAGTCCAGGTCTGCCCACAGGCAGTGCATAAAACTGACAACCAGGAAGGCCTAGGCGGTGAACACTGAAGAGAGCACTGTCGTAAACAGTTTAACAGACAGCCAACCGGCGAGCAGCCAAAGGTGAACAGAGCAAGGCAGGCAGGCAGGGATGTTGTTGTCCCGCCGCGTGTGGGCCCGCCCGCCATGGGCATTCGCGTCGCTCCGGCCCGTGACTGAGCCCAGCGGGCCCCATACCGACCAACCATGGTCGCGGCTTGAGAGCGGGCCCAGGACCGAGAACAATCGTATTCTTTTGTTCATTTCTTTCCGTTTTTTTTTGTCTCAAAAAAAAAATTCTTTCCGTTTTCTTGGCGGTGCGGGTACACTGTTGGATCAGTGAAGGACCAAAGGTGGTGTGCATGCGAGAGCTCGGGGTGCGGGCGGGCACCGACTTCTTTCTCCCGATCGAGGCGCGGTTGACAAGACGAGCTCGCTCGACACGGGCCTAGGTACTCGCGTCACGGTTTGAACTCCGGTGGCAGTCCGCACGGGGGCCGAGAGCTTTATGCCGGTGCAACGAACCGGAACATGCATGCATGTACCGCGCGGACGAACCGTTGAGCAGCATCCTATGGTAATTTTTCAAAGCACTCTTTAGTGATCTAAACACTCTTAGACTCCTTCGTTTCTAAATATAAGTTATTTTGAAGATTTCAATATAAACTATACAGATGTATATAGAACTATTTTAAATTGTAGATCCACTCATTCAGCATCGTATGTAGTCCATACTAAAATCCCTAAAAAGACTTATATTCAGAAACGGAGGAAGTACTTCTTTATAGGGATCCCTTCTTTATGAAGGGGTAGTGATCTAAACATTTTTGTAGTTTTTTTACAGAGGGAGTGCTGTATTTTTAACTATCGTGACACATGTGCTAACGTAGCTAACGAGATAATACGGTGCTACGTATGCGGATTAGCTACGCATGCAAGGTAGTGCAAGTAAGCAATATATTGTATATATAATCGACTAATAATCGTATACGAACTAGACATGACATATTCACCACCGACCAATGAATGGACTGGCACGGCTGTATGTTTTGCATAACCAGTGAAGTGGGGACACAGTCCAGACAGAATAATGGGCATAACGTATGTGTTGATCGTGAGTACTCCCTCCGTTTCAAAATAAATGACCCAATGTTTTGCGACCTGTCAGCCAATGAGTTCCCTAAAAATTGTATGGCGACACGGTACACAGCTGGGATGGGGGTGCGAAGTGAGAGCCTTCTAGATCCTTCCGTGCATATCAACAAAGTACGTACAATGATTTCTCTAGTTAATAAGTAGAGCGTCCCGGCCGTGTACGTCCGCTGCCTCCGACTATGAGAATCGTTCATGTCTACCGGCTCCAAATAAAAACACCGATCAGCCTAAAACACATGCCATGTGTTCGGCGACAAAGACGGATGTCTCATTTGCGCCGGACGCGAGGACGAACCATGCCCATCGCATATGGCGACATGAGTGCGAGTTGCGAATAGTCCTGGCCATCTCAGGCCCGGCCCTGTCGGCCCACCCAGACCCGGTCCTAAAATCCAGGGCCTAGACCCGATGGGCTTGCCCATGGGCCGGGCTTGGGCCTGATTTTTGAGCCCATCAGTAGGGCCTGGACGGACTTGGGCTTGGCATATTGGCATTTTAAGGAAGGGGCCCGACCCATGGCCCTAAGCCCTAAGGGCTTTTTAGGGCTTTTTACCAGATGGGCCGGGCTTGGGCTTGAAAAGTAGGCCCAGTGATAGGGCCTGGGCCTCAGTTTTCTGACGTGGGCTTTTTCAGGCCCGGCCCAAGCCCGGCCCGGCCCGGCCCATGGCCAGATATAGTTGCGAACCATACTAGATGTTGGCACGGTGCACCAGATCAATCAATCATGTGCAGTTCATCGTCGATCAGCAGTGCTGTACGTCGAAAAGAAGTGGCGATCTTCTTACGAGCGAAAATGAATAGTTAATCGATAAGGAAGACTTGGTCACACAGAGATAGCTAGATAGATGGGATCTGCATCTCTCTTTCCACCGTGGTTGACAACCATATTGATCTTTTTCCCCACGGAACAACCATATCGATTTGGATCGGACAATATAAAAGGCCAGTGATTTAGAAAAGTCACGGCTCTAAACCTTGCAAAAAAGTCAATGAGCAAATATTTCAAGCAGCAAGGTCAACGATTTAACAAGCACATGTACGGGAATCCCACTGCCGAGGTCGTCGTGAGGTTGTCATTTCTGATTCCCAGTTTGCATAGGGATTTCTTAGCCGGTTTTGCTACTGGACAGGCGACTCAATTTGTTTTCCCGTGCAATCAGTTTTTTCTTTTCTTTTTCTTTTTTACGTGTGTTTGTGGATGTTGTGTGTGTAGTTATAAACACATATACTATACAATATAGGTGTAGATTATATTTGAATACGAAAATTGCACTATCATATGCTTATTCTTGCATTTTATAAAAAATATAGTTTTTGTGCAATTTCTTTTTTTGAGTCTTTTTTTTCTTCACATGTATTTGTGGATGCTGGGTATGTGTGTGAAAGTATACACATAATTACTTACAATATGTGTGTAAATTATACTAGAGCGTGACAAGTGCACTATCATATACTTATTCTTACATATTATAGAAAAGTGTAAACTGTGTTCAAGTATTTGTCTTCATTTATTTTATTTTATTCATTTTATTTTTTAATAATAATATTTATGTCACTAGTTTATTTGTTCAGAAAATTATTTTTAATCTTATTTTATTTTAATTTTAAATAGGGGTGCAGAAGAAGGTTGGAGGACTAAGAAATCAGCTGGGCCATTGGATCTTGATGGGACGGTGGCGAGTGATTTGACTTAACGGAAAAACAGACCCTGTTTAATAGTTGCCATCTTCTTAGCTACTACTAAAAATAGAATCTCAGTTTTTTCCTCTCCCGGTTTTCTTTTCTTCATTGTCTTTTTTTTTGCGGGGATCTCTTCATGCAATTTCGTAGATTCTTGCATGAGATCGAGCAGTAGAAACTCACGAGGAACGACCAGCATATTTGAAGGCTAAGTTTCTGAACTATACTCTCTTTATTCCATAATAATTGAAGGTTTGGGTTTGTCCAAAGTAAAACTTGTTTAAGTTTGATCATAATCCAAAATATCAATTATACATACTAGAAAATTATATTTTATAAATAATCTCATAAGATTAATTTTATACTCCAGATTTTAATATTTTTTATATATACTTAGTCAAAGCTAAACAAGTTTCCTTCAGGACAAACATAGAGCTTTAATAATTTTGAAAAGGAGGGAGTAAACATGACACTTGAATAGTTTTACCTATTTCTGCAGAATGTCGAACGTCCGAGTCTCAATGGGATAAGCCCCTTGTTAAATTCTTAGGTCATCTTTGGCTTAGGAATGAAAAACACACAAATAGTAAAAAAAAAAAGGTACAATAATCCAACTACAATACAATGGACATTGAGAGTATAAAAAGGTTAAATAGTCGCCTGGATGAGAGTATCTTCATCTTACTTTTTTTTTTGTCGGTGGGGGAGGGGAGAGAAAAGAAAAATCTTTGATCCTACTTGAAGAGCGAGTGTAAAAAAGGGGGTTGAAGTGTGGACTAGTCGTCTGCACACTTGCACGTAAAGCAGAAACCTGCGATTGAAAGAACAAAAAAAAAAAAAAAAAGAGGACGAAGCCAACGTGACGAGTAGCTTGACTCCACACTCCACTCGGAATCGAATCAAGGTGACGGACGCACGCCATGCCACACCGACTAGCGAGACTATGCCATGCATATGCCGCTTGCCGATCACACTGGTCCTAGTAGCTGCCAAGGGCACCCGAGATTGTTGGGGTAGGCCGGCCGCGAAACTCGACGGGAATCTAGCGGTGGCGACAGCGACGGACGGGCTCGCCCGCGGTGGTCCGAATCGATGGAGCCGGCCAGCCGCACAATATTATTAGGTCAGGCGTCGGCGTCCTGTTGACACGGATAGGCCCTCGACTCGAGCCGTCGGGCGGAGGAAACCACATCGCCGTCCACGGTCGCGTCCGGCGCGTACTAACAGGGGATGGACAGAGACGGGGACGTCCAGGGGTATCGCTCGACGATGAACCTCGCCGCTGCAGCTGTGCACAGTATGAACAGTTGCGCCTGGTTTCATTTCACCGGTCGTCGTACTCGTTGTCACGGAGACCTGCATGATGGGTACCGGTGCGTGTCCGTGGTAGATAGATTGCGTGCTTAAACGGGGAGGAAGACCATGCCCACCAACAGCGATGTTTTTTCTTGCCCGCCGCACGCACTTGAATCGGACTTCGTAGTATTTCAAGAAATTTTCTCCCCAGTTGCCACTGCGGGTTTGGTTCTTCTTGAAAAGGAGATTCCTCGGTCCTAGTCGGCCCCTGTGTCGATAAATGATGTCGGAGGATTTTTTTTTCCTTCTTCGAAGGCCAATTCTATGTACTATAAAAAATAGGACCAACTCTAACAGAAAATAGAAATTACAGTTAGGTCCTCCGAAAAGCCAACACAATCTTAGGGTCATCTTGCACACGCCGGCGGTGCGCCATGAGCCACCCTCGGTCCAGCGACTGAAACTCCGTATCACCGTCCGAGCCAACAGACATTGAATCTTTGGTTGGGAAGTTGATAGAACACATCGGTGAACATCATTTAAAAGTTGGGTCACCGCCTCCAAAAAAAAAAAAGCCGAGAAGGGCTGGACTTGACTAATATAAGATGATCATCACCTATGTGAACATGGACATGGTGTGACACCGCCACCACCTCAACATCACGACTCAGAGGCACAATGCATCCACCCAGATTTGAAAGAGTTCAGACGACACATACACTACATCTCCGATGCAACGCCAATAGGACGGAGAGAAACACCATGTCAGAGGAAGATCCGTAGTAATCTTATTCATTGCCAACATTGCTAGTGCCAACGCCGAAGACATGGGCAACCAAAAATTTAAATGGACAAACCTTGACTATCGGACATAAATGGAACAAGGTCCCAAGGTTTCCCTCCCACCTGTCGCCACGGTAGCAGCCGTTAGAGATGAGGGAACCCTAGTGACACCCTATCTTCTCCTATCTTCGAATGGATTTATGTAGAAGGGCTTTGTATGTTATAGGATTGGGACTGTCATGCCCAGTGATGGAGCCAGGGGTGCGAGGAACATGGCCGCCCCTAGATTTTTTTTGTACACACCATTTACCTCTATGTGTGAAACAACAAACAATTTGTATTTGCCCCACTCTAAGATTTAGTAACTTGTATTTACCCCTTCCGCATATCTACTCATTCATTGCTTCATCCCTGGTCATGTCGGTTCAGGCGACGTGGACGCATCGGCGGCTCGTTCTGACGGCAATAGTGGCCCTTCAATGGCTTAGAGATCTCGGTGTAATTTTCACAATATTCCGCATTTGTAGTGAACTTCTACAATAGATTCACGTCTTTCTTGCGACATAAAAATTCTGTGCACTGGATTGATATAATTCTGAACTTAAGTTTGTGCTCCTCATTTTAGCTCCCGAGAGAACTGGATTTTTCTTTTTGTATAAACTTGCTCAAACATGCACAAATTTAAGTTTAAACAACTAACACACCTTACAATTTGAAACCATTATACTTCCCATCATGAGTCCGAGCGAAAAACGAGAAACTAGACATACAAATATTTACCAAGCAGTAAGTTGGTCCGGGAGATTGCATTCGTGGTGTAAGCAGCGGCCGGTGGTCGATCGCATAAATGGGCGGCACGAGCGTGAGTTGCGAGCCAGACCATGCCGCATGATGGTTCACGAAACATTGTTCATGGCATATGCTCGTCTCTTTCAGCACCAGCGCTGGTTGAAAAGCGACGTCCTTTTTTTTCCAAAAGACATTGCGAACAAGAAAAGAAAAGAGATGGAGATAGCTTAGCCGAGGGACTGCAGAGGTGGTGCCAAAATTTCCGAAAATAAAAGAATTCCACCAACTTGTGCAAAAGTCGTGCCAAAATTTCTGAATCCAAATCGAGGGACTGCAGCGGAACGAGCCGAGGTACGCGCCCGATAGCGAAATGCTGTGGACGCTATACTTCGAGCGCCGCCGCGAGGAGCAGATCGCCTCCGTCAACGGCATCATCCCCCCGCGGCCGCATCAACTCCGAAGGATGGGAGTGGCGGGGCGTCCCCGACCGCACGCTCAACGCCATCCTCGTCCACATCGAGACCGGCAATGTGCCGCGGCTGGAGTACCCGACGCGGCCCTCCTTCTCTCGCTGCCACGGCAGTTCCTGGATGCCAGGCGAATGAAGCCGGGGTCGTCCTCGTCGTCGGGCTTCGGCTCGCCGGCCCTCCGCCCCGTCAAGCCCGAGCCGGAGGGGACACCACTCGGGCGTCGCCCTCGCAGCGGCGCCCTCGTCATCAACGAGCCCTCGCCTACGACGGCGCCGACGAGGCGCTCCCTCCGCCAGATCCGGCCGAAGCCCGAGCGGACATGCTCCCCGTGAAGCCGGAGCACGCCGGCATGGTGACCCCCGACGACGAGTCCGCCCTCAAATGGGCGAGGGAGGACTACGTCCGCGAGCAGGTACGCCGCCAGTGTCGGGCGTACATGGAGACCCAGGCCCGTAGCCAGGCCCGGCGCGTACTAACAGGGGATGGACAAAGACATAGACGTCCAGGGGTATCGCTCGACGATGAACCTCGCCGCTGCAGCTGTGCACGGTATGAACAGTTGCGCCTGGTTTCATATCACCGGTCGTCGTACTCGTTGTCACGGAGACCTGCATGATGGGTACCGGTGCGTGCCCGTGGGATAGATTGCGTGCTAAAACGGGGAGGAAGACCATGCCCACCAAGGCACCAACAGCGATGTTTTTTCTTGTCCGTCGTACGCACTTGAACGGGACCTTGTAGTATTTCAAGAAATTTTCTCCGCAGTTGCAACTGTGGGTTTGGTTCTTCTTGAAAAGGAGATTCTGTCCTAGCTAGTCGGCCCCTGCGTCGATAAATGATGTTGGAGGATTTTTTTTATCTTCGAAGGCCAATTCTATCTATAAAAAAAAGGCCAACTCTAACATAAAATAGAAATTACAGTTAGGTCCTTCGAAAGGCCAACACAATCTTAGGGTCATCTTGCACACGCCGCCGGCGTGTCATGAGCCACCCTCGGTGCAGCGACTGAAACACCGTATCACCGTCGTAGCCAACAAGACATTGAATTTGTGGTTCGGAAGTTGATAGAACACATCGGTGGACATCGTTTGAAGGTCGGGTCACCGCCTCGAAAAGAAAATGAGAAGGGTTAGACATGAGTAAGATGACCATACGTCAAAATGGAAATGGCGCGACACCGCCACCACCTCAACGTCACGACTAAAACACACAACGCGTCCACCCAGATTTGGAAGAATTCAGACAACAAATACATTACATCTCAGATCCAACGCCAAACAGGAGGGAGAGAGACACCATGCCGAGGAAAATTTGTAGTAATCTTATTCGTCGCCTACATTGCTAGTGCTAAAGCCGAGGACATGGACAACAAAAAATCTAATTGGACAAACCTTGACTCTCGGACATACATGGAATAAGGTCCCGAGGTTTCCTCCCACCCGTCGCCACTCTACGAGCCGACAAAGATGAGGGAACCCTAGTGACACCGGTTGCCGATCACCCTATCTTCTCCTATCTTCAAATGGATTTATGTAGAAGGGCTCTTTGTGTTATCAGATTGGGTCTATCATGCCTAGTGACGGAGCCAGGGGTGCGAGGAAGGCATGGCCGCCCCTAGAATTTTTTTTATACACACCATTCAGCTCTACGTGTGAAACAACAAACAATTTGTATTTGTTCCCCTCTACGATTTAGTAACTTGTATTCACCCCTTCCTCTTATCTACTCATTCATTGCTGCATCCCTGGTCATGCCGGTTCGGTGACGTGGACGCATGGGCGACTCGTTCTGATAGCAACAGTGACCTTTCCATGGTTCAGAGCTCTCGGTGTAATTTTACTGATGCCTGGGGTATTTTGCATTTGTAGTGAACTTTCACAATAGAATCACGTCTTTCTTGCAAAATAAAAATTCTGTGCACTAAATTCATATAGTTCTCAACTTAAGTTTGTGGTCCTCATTTTAGCTCCTGAGAGAACTAGATTTTTTCTTCTTGTATAAACTTGCTCAAACATGCACAAATTTAACTTTAAACAACTAATACACCTTACATTTTTGAAATATGATACTTCCCATCATGAGTCCTAGCCAAAAACGAGAAACTAGACACACAAATATTTACCAAGCAGTAAGTTGGTCCAGGATATTGCACTCGCGGTGTGAGCAGCGGCCGGTGGTCGATCGATGTGCTGCCTTTGGAAGCGCGTTGTTCGGGTGCGGAGCATCACCGCACCGACTTCTCCCTTCCCAACGCACCGGCTGCCATGCACGATGAGCTCGACACGGGCCTAGTTACGGGTGTATTCTATAATCGTGCCAGTTTGTTGCCCGGCGACCTCGGTCGAAAGCTTGCCGGCGAAGCGAAGTGCGGCGATCGTACGTGGAGCGAGAAGAAGATGCACACGTACGTGCCGGTGTTCTCCTTTCAAGTTTTCAAACTCGTTGCTTCTTTTGAGGAGTATGCACGCGGGTAGAAGAATGCGTGCGTCTCCGCCGACGGCACAAAAGAAAGAATCTGCTCGTAACACACGCCATGTGTGCCTTGTGTCGGCGACAATGACCGCTGTCTCGTTCGCGCTGGACACGAGTAGTACGATCTAGCTAGGCGCATCGCATAAATGGGCGGCACGAGCGTGAGTTGCGAACCATAACATACCGCATGATGGTTCACCCAGAATTGTGCATGGCATATGCTCGTCTCTTTCAGCACCAGCGCTGGTCGAAAAGCGACGTCCTCTTTTTTTCTTCAAAAAACATTGCGAACAGGAAAAGAAAAGAGATGGAGATAGCTTAGCCGAGGGACATGGAGCACACAATTTCTGGTCAAAATAATAATGATAAAAACAACGAGTAGATGGAGCATATACCATGCGTATGCCGACGACTAGCTGGACGGACTCTATACTCCACTGGGGAATCAAGACTCGAGAGCACTAGTAGCTGCGCAATAGACGGATTATGAAGGGAGAAGCCGGCAAAGAAACCCGCGAAATGTGATGCAATCGGAGAAGTGACGAAAGCGACGCACGCCGGTCTTGGATCGAGTTCGATGGAGGGCGAACACCATTAGAGGCCCTGCATTGGCGTCTTACAGTTACTGGCAGGGACGTCTGTAGTACAGACGTCCAGTGATCCTAAGGGCTATCA
The DNA here is from genome assembly GCA_021437245.1 of Aegilops speltoides. NCBI lineage: Eukaryota > Viridiplantae > Streptophyta > Magnoliopsida > Poales > Poaceae > Aegilops > Aegilops speltoides. Next base: position 545,005,031 of record CM038147.1, read on the forward strand.
TATTCATATACAGTCGCGTATTAACCGTCGTATTCGTCATGACCTCCATGACAGGTACTCGTACACTGAGATAGATCGCGTGCTGACACGGGGAGGAAGACCAAGACCAGAAACAGCGGTGTCCTTATGTGAAGTGCACTGCACTGACGCACGCACTTGGCATTTCATGTGTTCTTTTTACAGGTGCAGATTTCGTGGTGTGTTCAGAGAAATAGTGCGTGCATGCAGACGTCCGAACCGCCACCTCGCCGGCCGAGAAGGACGCGCACAGTGTGTCGATGTAATGCGCCGACCTCCTTCCTCCATCCTCATCCCCATCGCTCACGCGCCACGGCCGTACCGCCAGTCTCTGTTGGCAGCGGCAGTGGCTGGCTGGTCCCGGCCCCGGCGCCGGCCGCGCCTGCTCCATGCGTCCGTTGCGTGCACGGCTATCCCCGCGCTGTTTTGTAGGGCAAGCACGCGTTGCCTTGCCCTCCGTCGGCATCTCGCACGCCCCACGACGGCGACCCGTGTACCGGACCACGCCCGTGCATCGCCTTCTTCCCCACGGCACCGGTAGCGGTAGGGACACTTTTATGTGAGCTGCTTGCATGGCGCTCCAACATCTGCCCACCCGTGCCCTGCCGTCGGGAGCGGGTCTCCTGGTGGCCGCTGTCCCGTCGCGTCCCGGCGGCCGAATATGCCGGATCCATCAGGGTGAAAATGCCTCCAATCAACCGATCAACACGTCGTGAATGGCTCCGGCCGACGCGCCCGCGCGTCCAACCGGTGCAACTTTGCGTGGTGCAGCGAGATTCACTCCGAGCAACGCACGCGCGACGGAAAGTCCGACCCTGACCGATGTGAAACAAAGCCGTGGGTTGGCCTCGACGGTGACGGTTTTGGCATCGGGATCACATTCTACCCACCCCACCCGCCTGGCTTTGCTGATTCCTCCTGAGCCGGTCGGCCGTCTCCGATTGCTCCGGGGAGTCGGCCACGTCGTCGTTGTCACCTTTAATTGCTTGACGAAATCGCGCCTCTAGTTCGGTCTTCGGCGCACGAAATTGCTTAGACCAAATCGCGCCCTCGAGACAGACGGGACGTGAGTGGACGATATCCTCTCACAGCCTCACCTACGACACCACCACCACACCACCCTCTGAAATCTTCGCGCGATGGCACCACGGAGCGCCCAGAATTCGACAGCTCGATTGCACCGGAAGAAATATCGTATTACCAACCATCGCGTGCCGGAGATCCGAGGATAGGCACCGCCGGTATATTCCCATCCCCATACATGTAGTAGTATCACGAAAGTAGGACACGACACGACACGACGACGACGGGGTGTAGGCATGCATTTGCCACTTCCATCAACAGGTCATTTCCGGTGCCCCAGAGGCTGGACCTCTACCGTGTCTGTGCCAGGGCAAGGGCTTTGCCTGTCCTTCCAGCTAATTCATGGAATGCATGGATGATGACACTACTACTACTTGATTTGACCCGGCTCGACAGGATCTATCAAGTGTTTCGACCGGAAACGGCGCGGGCTTCGTGACATAATTTTTAATGCGTTTACCGTACGCCATTTCTAGTGATACATCAAATTTTGGAATTATAAAAGGTTGCTATGAAACTTGTACTAGGGAATTTACATAGTTTAACTTGGCAGCGTTCAAGTGGCTCACACGCTGCTAACAGGCTTTCTAGCAGCGTTTAGCCTATCCGTCAAACGCAGCTAAAGGACGAATTTTTTCTACTATCGGGTGTAGTTACATCCATTTTTATTTTGTACGTTTTAGGTAGTATCTACCATACCGCAGTGTATATATGTGTAGTATGTATTATGTAAGAATATTTGGGTAATATATATACTATTTTTTAGGTAGTATGTAGTATATTTTTAGCATACTTCTTTTTACGTACAAATATGTACGCATTTTCACAACTATGATAAAAACATGGGCTCACATGCAATTTTTTCACATAACTCGCTTTGGAGTATCTTATATATAGTATATGAACATACAAAAAAATGATAAAGTAGTATATATACTACCACATAGTAGTATATGAGAAATGGGTGTAGCTACACCCGGTAGTAGGATACATTTTCCCTATATATATATAGACACACACACACACACAACAGGAGATAGATTTTTTTTGAAATGCGGTCCCTTAGGGTCCGATTTATAAAAAAGGTAGAAGAGAGTTGCCCAGTTAATTAACGGAAACCCAGGTGAAAACCGTTACATCAAGCCCATAGAGAAGGCACACGGCCGACCTGGCACCCACAAGACCCACACACACCGCTGAGGAAAGGACACCGTCGAGGCTTCCCACAATGTCATCGTCATCACCTCTCCCCGAGCAAGTGACTCCAACTTCATCGTTGACGACCCGTCAAGACCCCTCCAAACCAACGTTACACGGAACCCTGCCGGCCGAGGCCAAACAATCGACTGCACGCGTTGAGGACGAGGCAACTCCGACTTTGATGACGAGCCTCGTAGGAGAAAAGAAGCACGCCTTGCACCGACAAAGTCCAATTTGCCATTGCTTGGCATTGTTGCCGCAGTGTCGCCCTGCAATACCGTAGCTCCGACTTCAAGCTCAGGAACATGCCAGACGCTCGATGACGAAGGCAAGCTACGACCCTGCTCATCTTGCAACCATCATTGTAGCTACACAAGTCGCAACGCTACAACCGCACCGCCAGCCGGGCACCTACCGACCACGATGTCGTGCACGTCTAGCCTCAAGGAAGAGCAAGAGGGATCACGATCTTCAAGGCGGCGCCCTCAAGAGGGAAAGTGGTGTTGGAGACGCCGCCGCCCGATCCTACAAGAGGATCTCGGCTTTCACCCGAGAGCTTGATCTAGGAGATGAGGTTGCGCGGATCTCCCCAGCGGCGCCTCCAAGAAGGATGACGATGCCCACAGGCGTCGCCGCCACCGGCCGGTAACCCCGGCAAGACTTTTGCCCGGAAAATCATAACCTCACTCCGACGTAATTGGCGACACCAACCAGCAACTCCATCACCCGAGCCTCCACTGACCCGCAAACCTTGCATAGCGACCGCACCATCACCAAACAGGACCACAACCACACCTTGCTGCCATTGAAGCTGTCCAGCAGCACAGACGGCGAACCAGATCTGGTCGCCAGCTAGACCCAGCACCTCTCCTCCACAGGGCTGCCACAAGAGGAGCACCACCCCCGACCAGCGACCTGCATGCAAGAAGCGCGTCGCCTGCGAGAAGTGGTGGGACGGCGGCCACCCCAACCCTACAAAGCCGGCCATATCTGAGTCGCGAAGCAGAGCCCCGCGTCAGACCGCAGGGAGCCATGGGCGCTGTCCCTCGAGCAACGACCGGAGCCAGAGAACCACCAGAGGAGCCACCCATAGGATCCGCTTCATAGCAGGTCCGTGGTGGCGGATACAGTTCAGTCGGCTCACAGCCCAAGATTGCCCCTGCGGCGTGAAGGTCGTGGGCATCAGCAGGATTAGTACAGGAACCATGGGCAGTATGATCACCAACTCGGCCGTGACGACCATCGTCGAGTGCCCACACCTCCTCCAAGGAGTGGGTCATATATACCTCGGCAATACGATGACAGACGCCTTCACAGTGGCGAGCGCATAGTACCGGTCGACCCAAAAGAGCCAGGCTTTGATGCGAGATCTATTCTCGTCCATGGTCTAGTCGACCGAAACAGAGCACATAGGGAGGACCTTGACAGAGATCATCCGACTGGCAGCAGAGTTCATGTTTCGGGTCCAGAATGTTTCAGCAGAGCCATCCGGGCTGCGGTGATTCCTCCCAACTTCAGGTTGGCGACTGGAGTCAGCAAGTTCACTGGAGAGTCCAAGCCTGAAACTTGGCTTGAGGATTAACGAGTGGCTGTGCAGATTAGTGGCGGAAATGACAAAGTGGCCATGAAGCATCTTCCTATGATGTTGGAAGGGTCAGCCAGAGCGTGGTTGACTCAGTTAGCCCTTGGCAGTATATTCAGTTGGGAGGAGCTTGCCCGACTGTTTATCAGAACTTTTGAGGGTACTTGCAAGCGGCCAGCAGGATTAACAGAATTGCAGCATTGCGTGCAAAAACCGAGTGAGACCCTAAGGGATTACATTCAGGGGTGGACCACTTCTCATCACACAGTGGAAAATGTATTTGAGCACCAAGCAGTGTGTTCCTTCAAGGAAGGCGTTAAATATCAAGGGCTGGTTCTGAAATTCGGTCGGACTGGAGATATGTCCCTGACTCGGATGATGGAGATATCCACTCGGTACGCTAACGGAGAAGAAGAGGATCGACTCCGCAGTGGAAAGAGTAAACCAGCCGGCTAGGACGCCGGTGGAGGCAATTCCAATCGGAAACAAAAACATAAGGCTGAACCTGCAGCGCCTGGTGAAATTGCGGCAGTACTTCAAGGGAACTTTAAAGGAAATCCTAATGGGCCCTGGACCCCTAAGAAGGTAAAAGATCAAGCAGGAAATGATGTGTTGGATTTACCATGTCACATTCATATGAAGAAGGATGAAGAGGGTAATCTGATTTATCCTAAGCACACCACTCGGCAATGTCGACTCCTGATCCAGCAATTCCGAGAGAAACAGTCCAGTGAGAAAGAAAAGGAGTCGGACAAGGACGAGGACGAAGAGGAAGATGATGGTTACCCAAAGGTCAATTCCACCCTGGTGATTTTTGCTGATGTTGAGAGCAAAAGTCGATTGAAAGTTATCACACAGAGGTAAATATGGTTGCTCTAGCAACGACAACCACATAGCTGAAATGGTCACAAACAAACATCACATTCGACCAGTCTGATCACCCGGCGCGTATAGCCACTCCTGGGAGGCAAGCGTTGGTGGTCGACCCAGTTGTTGAAGGAACGCGACTGACCAAAGTGCTAATGGATGGTGGTAGTGGCCTGAATATCCTTTATGCTGAAACCTTAAAAGGTATGGGCATTCCGATGTCCAAGCTTAGCGAAAGCAATATGAGTTTTTATGGCATTATCCCTGGAAAGAAAGCCGAATCACTCGGCCAGATTGCCCTTGACGTGGTTTTCAGTGATTCCAAGAATTATCGTAAGGAAAAGTTGAAATTTGAAGTAGTGGATTTCCAGAGGCCTATCATGCTATTCTGGGTAGGCCTGCCTATGCGCGTTTTATGGCTCAACCACGTTACATGTACCTCAAGCTAAAGATGCCTGACATCAGAGGAGTGATCATAGTCACTGGCAATCGGCAGAAGGCAGAGGAATGCTTCCAGAAAGGTTCTAAAATCACCGATGCACAAATGGCAGCAGTTGAATTACAAGAGTATCAGAAAAATGCAGATCCGAGTGATTTGTTACGAGCCAAGAAGCCTGCTACAGATTCTGCATTTTAGTCGTCTGGAGAAACGAAGCCGATTCATATTCACCCGACCGATCCCAATGCTGCACCGACTCATATCTCAACAACACTCGGCAACAAATAGGAAGAAGCGCTCATCCAGTTCCTCCGTGAGAACTGGGACATCTTTGCATGGAAACCTTCTGACATGCCGGTGTACCCAGGGGACTGGCTGAGCATCGTTTGCGTGTCGATCTGAAGGCAAAACCCGTCAAAGAGCATCTTCGACGGACCGCCATGCAGAAGAGAAAGGCAATTGGCGAGGAAGTGGCTCGGCTCCTAGCAGCAGAGTTCATCCGAGAGATCTACCACTCCGAGTGGCTTGCCAATGTAGTCATGGTCCCTAAGAAGGACGATTCACTTTGTATGTGCATCGATTTCAAGCATATCAGTCGGGCCTGCCCGAAAGATCATTTCCCTCTCCCCCACATCAATCAGATTGTCGACTTGACTGCGGGGTGTGAGCGCTTGTCTTTTCTAGATGCATATTCCGGGTATCATCAGATCTGACTTTATGTTCCCGATGAAATAAAAATGGCTTTCATCATCCCATTTGGGTGCTTTTGCTATGTCACCATGCCATTTGGTCTCAAAAATGCTGGTGCCACATTCATTAGGATGATTAGAAGTGCCTGCTCACTCAAATCAGTCGGAATGTGGAAGCATATATGGATGACATTGTGATCAAGTCGCGTAAAGGTTCCGACCTGCTGACCGACCTTGCAGAAACCTTTGCCAACCTAAGAAGGTATGATATCAAGCTTAATCCATCAAAGTGCACATTCGGAGTCCCAGGTGGAAAGCTACTCGGTTTCCTCATTTCTGAACGGGGAATCGATGCGAACCCAGAGAAAGTCGGTGGCATCCTCCGAATGAAACGCCCTATGCGTGTGCATGACGTTCAGAAGCTTACTGGTTGTTTGGCCGCCTTGAGTCGATTCATTTCTCGTCTCGGTGAAAAGGCCTTAATTCTTTACCGATTGATGAAGAAATCTGATAAATTCAAGTGGACTGATGAAGCTGACGCAGCGTTTGCAGAGCTCAAAGCCCTGCTTTCCACCCAGCCGGTGCTTGTTGCACCAATCAGCAAAGAGCCTTTACTGCTTTACATCGCAGCTACTGGACAAGTTGTCAGTACAGTACTCACGGTCGAGCGGGAAGAAGAAGGAAAAGCCTATAAAGTTCAGCACCCAGTGTATTATCTTTCTGAAGTTTTGACTCCATCCAAGCAGAGATATCCGCATTATCAGAAGCTTGTTTATGGAATCTACATGACCATGAAGAAGGTTGCTCACTATTTCTCTGATCACTCCATTACAGTCGTCAGCGATGCACCATTATCTGAAATTCTGAACAACAGAGATCCAACTGGTCGAGTGGCAAAATGGGTGATTGAATTCCTTCCATTGGATATCAAGTTCGAGGCAAAGAAAGCTATCAAATCCCAAGCAATCGCAGATTTCCTTGCCGAGTGGATTGAGCAGCAACTACCGACTCAAGTTCACTCGGAGCATTGGACCATGTTCTTCGATGGCTCCAAGATGTTGAATGGTTCCGGTGCTAGGGTAGTATAGGTATTGAAGGAAATATGCCCTAGAGGCAATAATAAAGTTATTATTTATTTCCTCATATCATGATAAATGTTTATTATTAATGCTAGAATTGTATTAACCGGAAACATGATACATGTGTGAATACATAGACAAACATAGTGTCACTAGTATGCCTCTACTTGAAACTAGCTCATTGATCAAAGATGGTTATGTTTCCTAACCATAGGCATGTGTTGTCATTTGATTAATGGGATCACATCATTATTAGAATGATGTGATTGACTTGACCCATTCTGTTAGCTTAGCACTTGATCGTTTAGTATGTTGCTATTGCTTTCTTCATGACTTATACAAAGTTCCTGCAACTATGAGAGTGTGCAACTCCTGTTTACCTGAGGAACACTTTGTGTGCTACCAAACGTCACAACGTAACTGGGTGATTATAAAGGTGCTCTATAGGTGTCTCCAAAGGTACATGTTGAGTTGGCATAATTCGAGATTAGGTTTTGTCACTCCGATTGTCGGAGAGGTATCTCTGGGCCTTCTCGGTAATACTCATCACCTAAGCCTTGCAAGCATTGTAACTAATGAGTTAGTTATGAAATGATGTATTACGGAACGAGTAAAGAGACTTGCCGGTAACGAGATTGAACTAGGTATTGGATACCGACGATCGAATCTCGGGCAAGTAACATACCGATGACAAAGGAACAACGATGTTGTTATGCGGTTTGACCGATAAAGATCTTCGTAGAATATGTAGGAACCAATATGAACATCCAGGTTCCACTATTGGTTATTGATCGAGAATAGTTCTAGGTCATGTCTACATAGTTCTCGAACCCGTAGGGTCCGCACGCTTAACGTTACGATGACAGTTTTATTATGAGTTTATAAGTTTTGATGTACCGAAGGTTGTTCGGAGTCCCGGATGTGATCACGGACATGACGAGGAGTCTCGAAATGGTCGAGACATAAAGATTGATATATTGGACGGATATATTTGGACATCGGAAAGGTTCCAGATGAGATTGGGACTATACCGGAGATCCGGGAGGATACCGGAACCCCCCGGTAAGTATATGGGCCTTATTGGGCCTTAGTGGAAAGGAGGGAGAAGGATCAAAGGAGGGCCCCCCAAGCCCAATCCGAATTGGGAGGGGGGCCGGCCCCCTTTCCTTCTTCCCTCCCCTCTCTTCCTTCCTTCTCCTACTCCTAATAGGAAAGGGAGGGGGCAAACCTACTTGGAGTAGGTTTCCCCCTCCTAGGGCGCGCCTCCCCCTTGGCCGGCCCCCTCCTCTCCCCCTTTATATACGGGGGAGGGGGCACACTACAAGAAATATGTCAACTTGTGACCACCACTATTGGTCACTGAAAGTTCACAAATGTCCATTTACAAACTTTTTGTGACAAAAAACAGAAGGTCAAAAGTTGGCCGTCGTAAACTGACTATAGCGACCTTCTCTGTGAGAAGGTCGTGGACGTTTACGACCAAAATATTCCTACTATGGCGTTTTGGTCACTAGCAACCTCCCCAGGCCACGTAGGCATCCAGCGTGGCAAGCTGATGTGGCACAAGATTCAGCCCGGTCCGATTTGGTGTTCTACATGGGCCGAGCCCATTAATTCGGCCTTTTAATGTATTTTTTCCTGTTATTTTTTACTAGCTACATGGGCTTGGGCCATTGGTTCGGCCTTTTTTGCTTTCTGAGGTGCAACCTTTTCACATTCTATATATTTTTTATTTTTGGGTTTTCTTTTTTTTTGTTACATTCAATTTTCAGATTATTGTAGTCAACTGGATGCACATTGTCAGATTCTTCTAGGCACTAGGTCCCAAACATCATGTTTTAATTTTTCACAACTTGTAACTCATTGATATACCAATCAGAGAACACATTTTGAATATATTCAAATAATAGCCAAATCACCAATATACCAATCAAGTTTATTAATTCCACCAATCACAATATAACCATACAATATTACACCAATCACAATATAGCACTCTACAAATAAAACTCTCAACAAGTACAGGCACGTCTCCAACACCTTAGCGCCTTGAGCCTGCAAAACATCACATCCAGCCACATATTAATGATAAAATAAATTCACCCCTTGACAGCAATAAAAAACGATGCTCATGTATGAACGAAAATAAAATAAACAATCTTTGAGGCCATAGCATGTGCTACAAAAATCTTAACAAATGCATAGATGTCCACACAGAGCACATCCTACATGCACACCAAGCATCAGGCATATGTTCAAGAAGACAAGTAATTTGAGATGGAAACAAGTATAGCTAACAATCTGACATGTGTAGTAGCACCAGCAAAAGAGCAAGACATGGAAGAATTTACAAGAACAACACCCCGGGAGTCCAATTACATGTACATGAGGTACTGCTGCTAGTGTATAACAAAGCATGAGTCCAGCTTGTGTAGGAGCAGAGCATGAGTCCAACAAAGCATGCTATAGGAGCAGAAAAGAGGGAGCTAGGGGTAGGAGATGGAGCCAGCTCACCGAAGAACTTGGGAGTCCAGCTTGGGTCCTTGTTAATCTGCTGCTGCTCCGGTAGCTCTCGTGTGTGGGTATAAGATCAGATCCAACTGACTGGAAGCGGCCGTTTGTCAAGCGATCTTTCATTTCCTGGTCAGCTACAAGAGGTAAATGCTAAAGATTAGCAACTGCTGCCAAACCCAATGTGACAAAGAGATTAGGCATTTGGCTCCTAATGGGTTCCTGATTCACCAAGTACATATGCATAATGATGATGAAACAAATCAATAGAAAAAACCTGAATCTTTCATCATGCCACACTAACAAGATGTCATCTAACCAGAGTGGATTCAAACAACAGAGGAGACATCTAATTTGACTGCCACAATTGTTGAGTGAATGCAAAATGAAAGCTAAATCCTTCCTCCTAATTTTATGATATTAATGAACAAGAACACATGTTAAATAACTTATTACTGGACCTTACTTGAGTTACTACTGCCACTATCAAGCAAGGACTGCTGCAAGCAGTACAACACAGTAGCAGCATGTTCTACCAGCCGCAATTGCTTGCAAGACCATGGCTGCATTCAAAAGAGAAATGCTTGCACAAGACCATGGCTCATCTGATGTCTGACGGTATTGACAAGGAATAAAGTTACATGCACAATAGCCCGACCTTACTCTACATCCCAACATTGGCAGGTGACAACTAATAACTCATTTCCAACAGAAAAACTGCGGGAATTCTTTGCTTATTTTTAAGAAAAAATGCTACAAGTTAAGCTTTTGTTTAACAGTAGGTCTAAGGAAATAAAATGTGCATTTGGTGAGAATTTAGCAACAGATTAACAACATATTGTTGAGCGTCACACAGATAGTAGAACAATGGTACACGCAGCTATTGGCATAAAGTAGAGATTTTACATGAATAAATCACATAAGTAACTATAACAGAGAAAGAAAACGTAGAAGTGGTAGGGAGGCATGAATGGTGTCCTGAGTTATTGCTGCATCGGCCGTAACAGAGGCCGAGGAAGTCGCTGTGATGGGTTGCAGCATGTGTGCTGATGCAGTCTCAGCCACAGGCTCCTCCTCACACCTGAAGTGAAACACACAGGCTGGTCAGCAGAACTACAACAGTTTAGCTTTGGAGATGACGAATAACTCAAATTACCCTTGTAATCCGTTTCAAAAAAATTAACCTTCTAGTATGGCCATGCTAATAGATAAAATTAACCTTTTCCCTTTTACTTTCAACGAAAAAGGTAAGAGGCCAGAATTCTACATGTAGCTTCTGTAGACACAAATCCAAGAGAAATACATCTCTATATGAGAACCACCCCAAATATGAACAGAACAATTCGATCTAAATTAAAGTCTGAAACATACATGTAATCAGCACAGCATACACAACATAATGTACAACATTGCTCTCCTACATCAAGATCTCTTCGTCCAAACATAAACATACATGTAATCAGCACAACATATATATTTAGGAGAGCCTCCAAACATTGCTCTCCTACATCAAGATCTCTTCGTCCAGCATACATGTAATCAGCACAGATACATGTAATCTTCAAGATGGCGATCGCATCTTAATTAGTGGGCAAGTGAAGTGCAAAAAGATCAGAATCGACAGACTAGCTACAAACAACAAATGGCATGGCACATAGAGCGAATCTCTGAATGCTGTTGTGTTGAGTGACACTCGCAGATGCCCAACACACACAGCGCTACACGGCCAGAAGGAATGGGCGCCGCGAATGGGGAGGAGTTGCGCATACTGCTCAAGGACGGAGACGGCCTCGAGGCCGCCGCCGAGCGGAGGTCGGCGCAGAAGGCGCGGACGCCTGGGAGAGCGTTGAGCAGCGCCAGCGCTGCCCTGATGGTGGGTGAAGGCCACGCCGACATAGACGCCGTTGCTTCGCACCCGGCGGCGAAGCGCGCGAGGAGGTGTCTTGGCCGAGTAGCCGCTCCCGCCCACCACCAGCACCCGCTTGCTCTCCATCTCCGCCAACGCCCGCTGCTCCGGCGCCTCTCCTCTCTGGCGGAGCAAGCAAGCTAGAATAGGTCGGATGCAGGCGCGGGGTGGATCTGAGGGGTGGGATCAGAGACGACGGGTTTGGGCACGCGGAGCAGGTGGAGGACAGGGGTGTGGTCGGGAGGAGGAAGCGGCAGGGAGGGGGTTGCGGTGGATCTGGCCTGCGACAATGTTCGGAGGGCACGTGGAGGGGGTGGAGGTGGCGCCGGCGGCGGAGTGGATGCGGTCGCCAGCGTGTGGTTCGTGGGGATCCATATGGGGACGACACCATTCATGGGGGACGGTGGCGGCGCTTGGTAACGAGGTGAGGGCGTGTGGTGGGCTGGTTGGTTCGGTTGGGTGGTGAGAGAAGGGGAGGGGCGAGAGGAGGGGGCGTGGGGGAGGCCATGAACGATGGCGAGCTTCGCCAGAGGGAGCGGCGATGGATCTGGAAGGGAGGAGGCGAGGTCTCTCCATCGGGCGAGAATAGCGAGGTGATGGGGGATCTGGAATGGGATGGATGTGGAAACTGGAAAGAAAGTAGGCGGGGGGTGGATGCAAAATGACAATCTAGGGTTTCGGGGTTGGTGTGGAAGGGTTGAGGACGGCCGTTGGATTCGCGAGCATCCGACGGCGTATAATGCACGATCCGTGTGAAACGTCTACAGACCAATCAGAATGCAGTATGATGTTATGACCATCTAAATTGGTCATAGTTGTCTAAAAATAATATGTTAAAATCATGTTAGCTATTTTATGACCTGAGAAATTCAAAAATAAAATAGAAGACCTTATCATTGTATCACCAAAATGTGAACGATTTTTCAGAAAAAATAACAAACATGAAAAAATATAAATATATTCAAAAAGGTGTAGTGAGAAATGAGTTTTCTTGCAAAAATAGACATTTTTCATTTTTCGAGTGCCCGAAAGGAGGTTTTTTTGTGAAGGAACTACCAAATAATTGTTGCAAAATTGGACCAAATCATTTTTCTAAAATACTAGGACATATTTAATGCACAATTGACCAAATGGTTGGGTGTAAAAAGTTTTGATCCACCTCTCGTGAAAAAGACAAATTTCCGCCGATTCAGTTGGAAGTGGGTCAAATTTGAACTGCAGCTGCCTCATAGTTTGCTATTTATTTTTTCCAAAAATCATTTCTAGGTACATAAGTATCTATTTAATCAGAGAAACACCAAAAAAATTCCAAGATTCACAACTAGCTAGGAACGGTCATTCCCGCCGTTTTGACCGCATTTTGAAACGGGCATAAAAATTCAAAAAAAAAATCAAAAATTGGGAAACCTTCGCATTGTGTCATTATATGTGGCCAAGTTCCCAGGAAAAATAACAAACTTGTAATACGACAATTATTTTAAAAAAGTGTTCTCAGAAATGAGCCATCATCTCTCAAGATTCATGGCTTTCAAGACAAATGATCAAACTTATGGCCACATTCTTGGCATAGTTTGTTCAAATGATCTCATATTGTGCACAAGGGTGCATATTGGAATGGCAAACAATGTTGCCTTAGGAAGTTTTCATTTTCTTTGGACGAAAAAACCATTTTTCATTTTTCGAGTGCTCGAAAGGAGGTTTTTTGTGAAGGAACTGCCAAATAATTGTTGCAAAATTGGACCAAATCATTTTTATAAAATACTAGGACATATTTAATGCACAATTGACCAAATGGTTGGGTGTAAAAAGTTTTGATCCACCTCTTGTGAAAAAGACAAATTTCCGCCGATTCAGCTGGAAGCGGGTCAAATTTGAACTGCAGCTGCCTCATAGTTTGCTATTTATTTTTTCCAAAAATCATTTCTAGTTACATAAGTACCTATTTAATCAGAAATACATGGTTTGATGGAGATACATCGAGGTTTCGACGGTGGCCGAGGGCCCCAACTCTAGAGCTGCCAGAAGCTCAGATGCCCTTGGCGTGGTCACACAAGTGACTGTGGCGTTGCCATGTGTTCGGGCGGCCTAGGCATATCTAGTGGGTTGGGAACTCCCTGTAGGTGCTAGGAAGAAAATCACAACATAAGATTCTCACGAGGAGACCGATCGATGCTCAAACATGAATTAGCGGCCAAGTGTTTGATTAGCAGTACGGGAAATGTACATGGGTAATGGGCGTGAGTTTTGGCTGAGGATGATTAGTTACTAAGAAGACCGTCTTCACAAATTTTCAGCTCAAAAGGAGGAGCCTAGGTGGTACTTGCTTTGCAAACCACCACACCGACATAAATCTGAATGTTGAAGCTCGGCTCAAAATAATGAATGGATTGAGCTGGCATTTGGTGGAGGATGGTTATTTGGGCATAGGAAAGTACTGTAGAAAATGGATAATATTTGGACATGCCAAAGTGGTACTTCCTTCACAAACTCTATTACTCAATGTAATAGGAAAATGAATATTTTTGAATTATTTTTGAACTAGGCAAGGAAGGTTTTTACATATTTGACGAAGATATGACCCAAAGAATTTATGAGATTTTTTGGGAATTTTGGGAATGATAGAAATATAGGTTGCTTCACAACCTAGGGCAAAACCGCCACATGGACATGACACATAGGCAAACCGATGAGGTGGCGCCTAGTCATAGCAACCCACCACAATTTACAAGGCTATGACCATCTATATTGGTCGTTAACAACTAGAAATAAGGCAGCGGACTAGCGCTGTTAGCTTTATGACCATTTCATGTAAGGAAATTATGACCTTTCTGACCAAAATGGTCGCAATGGTTTAGGGTTTGGAGCCCCTCGAACAGCTTTTGACCAATTGGTCTCAAATGGTCATAAATCTATGACCAATTCTTCCAGGGTCACTGACAGAAGGTCATAAGTTGACATATTTCTTGTAGTGGCACCCCATAGACACACAAGTTGATCTACGGATCGTTCCTTAGCCGTGTGCGGTGCCCCCTCCACCATATTCCACCTCGGTCATATCATCGCGGAGTTTAGGTTAGCGCCGCCGATAGAACATCATCATCGCCACCACGCCGTCGTCGTGGAACTCATCCCCGACGCTTATTTGGATTGCGTACCGAGGATCGCCATCGAGTGAACGTGTCTTTGAACTCGGAGGTGCCGACGTTCGGTACTTGGATCGGTCGGATCGTGAAGACGACGACTACATCAACCGCGTTGTCATAACGCTTCCGCGCCACGGTCTCACGAGGGTACGTAGACAACACTCTCCCCTCTCGTTGCTATGCCATCACCATGATCTTGCGTGTGCGTAGGAATTTTTTTGAAATTACTACGTTCCCCAACAATGGTATCAGAGCCAGGTTTTATGCGTTGATGTTATATGCACGAGTAGAACACAAGTGAGTTGTGGGCGATATAAGTCATACTACTTACCAGCATGTCATACTTTGGTTCGGCGGTATTGTTGGATGAAGCGGCCCGGACCAACATTGCGCGTATGCTTACGCGAGACTGGTTCTACCGACGTGCTTTGCACACAGATGGCTGGCGGGTGTCAGTTTCTCCAACTTTAGTTGAACCGAGTGTGGCTACGCCCGGTCCTTGCGAAGGTTAAAGAAGCACCAACTTGACAAACTATCGTTGTGGTTTTGATGCGTAGGTAAGAACGGTTTTTGGTCAGCCCGTAGCAGCCACGTAAAACTTGCAACAACAAGTAGAGGATGTCTAACTTGTTTTTGCAGGGCATGTTGTGATGTGATATGGTCAAGACGTGATGCTATATTTTATTGTATGAGATGATCATGTTTTGTAACCGAGTTATCGGCAATCGGCGAGAGCCATATGGTTGTCGCTTATTGTATGAAATGCAACGCATCAGTAATTGCTTTACTTTATCACTAAGCGGTAGCGATAGTCGTAGAAGCAATAGTTAGCGAGACGACAACGATGCTACGATGGAGATCAAGGTGTCGCGCCGGTGACGATGGTGATCATGACGGTGCTTCGGAGATGGAGATCACAAGCACAAGATGATGATGGCCATATCATATCACTTATATTGATTGCATATGATGTTTATCCTTTATGCATCTTATCTTGCTTTGATTGACGGTAGCATTTTAAAATGATCTCTCACTTAAAATTATAAAGAAGTGTTCTCCCTGAGTATGCACCGTTGCCAAAGTTCATCGTGCCCAGACACCACGTGATGATCGGGTGTGATAAGCTCTACGCCCATCTACAACGGGTGCAAGCCAGTTTTGCACACGCAGAATACTCAGGTTAAACTTGACGAGCCTAGCATATGTAGATATGGCCTCGGAACACGGAGACCGAAAGGTCGAGCGTGAATCATATAGTAGATATGATCAACCTAGTGATGTTCACCATTGAAAACTACTCCATCTCACGTGATGATCGGTTATGGTTTAGTTGATATGGATCACGTAATCACTTAGAGGACTAGAGGGATGTCTATCTAAGTGGGAGTTCTTTAGTAATATGATTAATTGAACTTAAATTTATCATGAACTTAGTCCTGGTAGTATTTTGCAAATTATGTTGTAGATCAATAGCTTGCGTTGTTGCTTTCATATGTTTATTTTGATATGTTCCTAGAGAAAACTATGTTGAAAAATGTTAATAGCAATGATGCGGATTAGATCCGTGATCTGAGGTTTACCCTCATTGCTGCACTGAAGAATTATGTCCTTAATGCACCGCTAGGTGACAGACCTAATGCAGAGCGGATGCGCACGTTATGAACGTTTGGCTAGCTCAATATGATGACTACTTGATAGTTTTGTGCACCATGCTTTATGGCTTAGAATCGGGACTTCAAAGATGTTTTGAACATCATGGACCATATGAGATGTTCCAGGAATTGAAGTTAATATTTCAAGCAAATACCCGAGTTGAGAGATATGAAGTCTCCAACAAGTTCTATAGCTAAAAGATGGAGGAGAATCGCTCAACTAGTAAGCGTGTGCTCAGATTGTCTGGATACTTCAATCGCTTGAATCAAGTGGGAGTTAATCTTCCAGATAAGATAGTGATTGACAGAATTCTCTAGTCACCATCACTAAGTTACTAGAACTTCGAGATGAATTATAGTATGCAAGGGATGATGAAAACGATTCCCGAGCTCTTCGTGATGTTGAAATCAACGAAGGTAGAAATCAAGAAAGAGCATCAAGTGTTGATGATTGACAAGACCACTAGTTTCAAGAAAAGGGCAAAGGGAAAGAAAGGGAAACTTCAAGTTGAATGGCAAACAAGTTGTCACTCCCGTGAAGAAGACCAAAGCTGGACCAAAGCCTGAAACTGAGTGCTTACACTACAAATGAAATGGTCACTGGAAGCAGAAATGCCCTGAATATTTGGTGGATAAGAAAGATGGCAAAGTGAACAAGGGTGTATTTGATATACAGGTTATTGATGTGTGCCTTACTAGTGTTTATAGTAGCCCCTGAGTATTTGATACTTGTTCGGTTGCTAAGATTAGTAACTCAAACAGAGTTACGTATCAATAAGAGACTAGTTGAAGGAGAAGTGACGATGAGTGTTGGAAATAGTTCCAAGATTGATATGATCATCATCGCACACTCCCTATACTTTCGGGATTAGTGTTAAACCTAAATAAATGTTATTTAGCGTTATGCTGAGCATGAATATGATTTGATCATGTTTATTGCAATACGATTATTCATTTAAAGTCGAGAATAATTGTTGTTCTATTTACATGAATAAAACCTTCAATGGTCATACACCCAATGAAAATAGTTTGTTGGATCTCGATCGTAGTGATACACATATTCATAATATTGATGCCAAAAGATGTAAAGTTAATAATGATGGTGCAACTTATTTGTGGTAATCGCCGCTTGGGTTATATCGATTGTAAAGCGCATGAAGAAACTCCATAAAGATGGATTTTCGGAATCACTTGGTTATGAATCATTTGATGCTTGCGAACCGTGCCTTTGGGCGAGATGACTAAAACTCCGTTCTTCGGAACAATGGAACGAGCAACAAACTTGTTGGAAATAATACATACTGATGTATACAGACCAATGAGTATTAAAGCTCGTGGCGGGTATCGTTATTTTCTGACCTTCACAGATGATTTGAGCAGATATGGGTATATCTACTTAATGAAACATAAATCTGAAACATTTGAAAGGTTCAAAGAATTTCATAGTGAAGTTGAAAATCATCGTAACAAGAAAATAAAGTTTCTACGATCTGATCGTGGAGGAGAATATTTGAGTTACGAGTTTGGTCTTCAATTAAAACAATGTGGAATAGTTTCACAAACTCACGCCACCTGGAACACCACAATGTAATGGTGTGTCCGAACGTCGTAATCATACTTTACTAGATATGGTGCGATCTATGATATCTCTTATCAGTTTACCACTATCGTTTTGGGGTTATGCATTAAAGACAGCTGCATTCACGTTTAATAGGGCACCATCGAAATCCATTGAGACGACACCGTATGAACTATGGTTTAGCGGTAAACCTAAGCTGTCGTTTCTTAAAGTTTGGAGTTGCGATGCTTATATGAAAAAGGTTTTCAACTTGATAAGCTCGAACCCAAATCGGAGAAGTGCGTCTTCATAGAATACCCAAAGGAAACTGTTGGGTACACCTTCTATCACAGATCCGAAGGCAAAACATTCGTTGCTAAGAATGGATCCTTTCTAGAGAAGGAGTTTCTTTCGAAAGAGGTGAGTGGGAGGAAAGTAGAGCTTGATAAGGTAATTTGTACCTTCTCCCGAATTGGAAAGCAGTTCATCACAGAAATCAGTTCCAGTGATTCCTACACCAATTAGTGAAGAAGCTAATGATGATGATCATGAAACTTCAGATCAAGTTACTACAGACCCTCATAGGTCTTCCAGAGTACAATCCGCACCAGAGTGGTACGGTAATCCTGTTCTGAAAGTCATGTTACTAGACCATGATAAACCTACGAACTATGAGGAAGCGATGATGAGCCCAGATTCCGCAAAATGGCTAGAGGCCATGAAATCTGAGATGGGATCCATGTATGAGAACAAAGTATGGACTTTGATTGACTTGCTCGATGATCAGCAAGCCATGTTAAATAAATGGATCTTCAAGAGGAAGACGGACGCTGATAGTAGTGTTACTATCTACAAAGCTAGAATTGTCGCAAAAGGTTTTCGACAAGGTCAAAGTGTTGACTATGATGAGAGTTTCTCACTCGTATCTATGCTTAAGTCTGTCTGAATCATGTTAGCAATGCCGCATTTTATGAAATTTGGCAAATGGATAGACAAAACTGCATTCCTTAATGGATTTATTTAAGAAGAGTTGTATATGATGCAACCAGAAGGTTTTGTCAATCCTAAAGGTGTTAACAAAATGTGTAAGCTCCAGCGATCCATCTATGGACTGGTGCAAGCATCTCGGAGTTGGAATATACGCTTTGATGAGTTGATCAAAGCATATAGTTTTATACTGACTTGCGGTGAAGCCTGTACTTACAAGAAAGTGAGTGGGAGCACTACAGCATTTCTGATAAGTATATGTGAATGACATATTGTTGATCGGAAATAATGTAGAATTATTCTGCAATGCATAAAGGAGAGTTTGAAAGGAGTTTTTTCAAAGAAAGACCTCAGTGAAGCTGCTTACATATTGAGCATCAAGATCTATAGAGATAGATCAAGACGCTTGAAAAGTTTTTTCAATGAGTACATACCTTGACAAAATTTTGAAGTAGTTCAAAATGGAACAATAAAGAAAGAGTTTCTTGCCTGTGTTACAAGGTGTGAAATTGAGTAAGACTCAAATCCGACCACAATGAGAAAATAGAAAGAGAATGAAAGTCATTCCCTATGCTTCAGTCATAGGTTCTATAAAAGTATGCCATGCTATGGACCAGACCTATTGTATACTCTGCACTGGTTTGGCAAGCGAGTACAATAGTGATCTAGGAGTAGATCACTAGACATTGGTCAAAATTATCCTTAGTGGAATAAGGATATGTTTCTCGATTATGGAGGTGACAAAAGGTTTGTCGTAAAGGGTTACGTCGATACAAGTTTTGGCACTGATCCAGATGACTCTAAGTCTTAATCTGGATACATATTGAAAGTGGGAGCAATTAGCTAGAGTAGCTTCGTGCAGAGCATTGTAGACATAGAATATTTGCAAAATACATACGGCTCTGAATGTGATAGACCCGTTGACTAAACTTCTCTCACAAGCAAAACATGATCATACCTTAGTACTCTTTGGGTGTTAATCACATGGCAATGTGAACTAGATTATTGACTCTAGTAAACCCTTTGGGTGTTGATCACATGACGATGTGAACTATGGGTGTTAATCACATGATGATGTGAACTATTGGTGTTAAATCACATGGTGATGTGAACTAGATTATTGACTCTAGTGCAAGTGGGAGACTGAAGGAAATATGCCCTAGAGGCAATAATAAAGTTATTATTTATTTCCTCATATCATGATAAATGTTTATTGTTCATGCTAGAGTTGTATTAACCGGAAACATGATACATGTGTGAATACATAGACAAACATAGTGTCACTAGTATGCCTCTACTTGAAACTAGCTCATTGATCAAAGATGGTTATGTTTCCTAACCATAGGCATGTGCTGTCATTTGATTAATGAGATCACATCATTAGGAGAATGATGTGATTGACTTGACCCATTCTGTTAGCTTAGCACTTGATCGTTTAGTATGTTGCTATTGCTTTCTTCATGACTTATACAAAGTTCCTGCAACTATGAGAGTGTGCAACTCCCGTTTACCAGAGGAACACTTTGTGTGCTACCAAACGTCAACGTAACTGGGTGATTATAAAGGTGCTCTACAGGTGTCTCCAAAGGTACATGTTGAGTTGGCATAATTCGAGATTAGGTTTTGTCACTCCGATTGTGGGAGAGGTAAATCGGGGCCTTCTCTGTAATACTCATCACCTAAGCCTTGCAAGCATTGTAACTAATGAGTTAGTTATGAAATGATGTATTACGGAACAAGTAAAGAGACTTGCCGGTAACGAGATTGAACTAGGTATTGGATACCGACGATCGAATCTCGGGCAAGTAACATACTGATGACAAAGGGAACAACATATGTTGTTATGCGGTTTGACCGATAAAGATCTTCGTAGAATATGTAGGAACCAATATGAACATCCAGGTTCCACTATTGGTTATTGACCGAGAATAGTTCTAGGTCATGTCTACATAGTTCTCGAACCCGTAGGGTCCGCACGCTTAACGTTACGATGACAGTTTTATTATGAGTTTATAAGTTTTGATGTACCAAAGGTTGTTGGGAGTCCCGGATGTGATCACGGACATGACGAGGAGTCTTGAAATGGTCGAGACATAAAGGTTGATATATTGGACGGATATATTTGGACACCGGAAAGGTTCCGGATGAGATTGGGACTATACCGGAGATCCGGGAGGTTACCGGAACCCCCCGGTAAGTATATGGGCCTTATTGGGCCTTAGTGGAAAGGAGGGAGAAGGAGCAAAGGAGGGGGCGCGCCCCCCAATCCCAATCCGAATTGGGAGGGGGGCCGACCCCCCCTTTCCTTCTCCCCTCCGCTCTCTTCCTTCCTTCTCCTACTCCTAATAGGAAAGGGAGGGGGCAAACCTACTTGGAGTAGGTTTCCCCCTCCTAGGGCGCGCCTCCCCCTTGGCCGTCCCCTCCTCCTCTCCCCCTTTATATACGGGGAGGGGGCACCCCATAGACACACAAGTTGATCTACGGATCGTTCCTTAGCCGTGTGCGGTGCCCCCCTCCACCATATTCCACCTTGGTCATATCGTCGCGGAGTTTAGGCAAAGCCCTGCGCCGGTAGAACATCATCATCGTCACCACGCCGTCGTGCTGACGGGACTCATCCCCGACGCTTCGCTGGATTGGAGCCCGAGGATCGTCATCGAGCTGAACGTGTGCTGAACTCGGAGGTGCCGTACGTTTGGTACTTGGATCGGTCGGATCGTGAAGACGTACGACTACATCAAACGCGTTGTCATAACGCTTCCGCTTACGGTCTACGAGGGTATGTAGACAACACTCTCCCCTCTCGTTGCTATGCCATCACCATGATCTTGCGTGTGCGTAGGAATTTTTTTGAAATTACTACGTTCCCCAACAGGTATCCCCCCGTGGGGACAAGCTCAGCTATGTTCTCCAGATTCATTTTGATTCCTCCAACAATGAAGCTGAATATGAAGCACTTTTGTACGGGTTGCGTATGGCCATTTCGCTGGGCGTCCGTCGCCTCATGGTCTACGGTGACTCATATTTGGTGGTTAATCAAGTAATGAAAGAGTGGGATGTCAGGATCCCGGCTATTATTGGTTATTACAACGCAGTGAGAAAGTTGAAAAAGAAGTTTGAGGGGTTGGAGCTTGACCATATACCCCGATTGAAAAATCAAGTTGCAGATGAATTGGCAAAGATAGGATCCAAGAGAGAGACCATTCCCAGCAATGTGTTTTTGGAACATATTCACTCGCCGTCAGTTCAGGAAGATCCATTCACTAAAGAGCCCCCACAGCCTAAGAGCGCCGTAGATCCGACTGAAGTCGAAGTCCCAGTCATGGTCGACTTGATCATGGAGGTTTTGGTCATCACTCTCGATTGGACAGTGCCATACATTGCATACATTCCTAGGAAAGAACTTCCAAAGGATGAAGAAGAGGCCTGACAGATCGTCCGATGATCCAAAACTTTTACTGTGATAAGAGGACAGTTGATCAGAAAAAGTGTATCTGGAGTCAGCCAGAAATGCATCACGCCAGAAGAAGGCCAAATGATCCTCAATGATATTCACTCGGGGACCTGTGGTCACCATGCGTCCTCTCAGACCATCGTGGCCAAAGCATACCGAGCCAGATTTTACTGGCCACATGCCAACGAGATGGCGAAAGAAATAGTAGACAAATGTGAAGGCTGTCAGTTTTATTCCAACATGTCTCATAAACTCGCATCAGCTCTGAAGACTATTCCACTTGTCTGGCCTTTTGCTGTCTGGGGATTAGATATGATTGGGCCTCTGAGGACTGGTAGGAGTGGCTTTACCCATGTGCTTGTAGCAGTCGACAAGTTCACCAAATGGATTGAAGCCAAGCCCATCAAAAATCTTGAAGCAAGTACGTCTGTTAGTTTCATCAGAGAATTAACATTTAGATATGGTGTTCCACACAACAACATCACTGATAATGGGTCGAACATCGATTTTGATGAGTTCAGAGCCTTTTGTGTTTCCCAAGGCACTAGGGTTGACTATGCTTCAGTCGCCCATCCTCAGTCGAATGGGCAGGCTGAAAGAGAAAATGGATTGATTCTCAAAGGACTAAAACCCCGATTGATGCATGACCTCAAGCATGCAGCAGGCGCTTGGGTCGACGAACTTCCATCATTACTTTGGGGATTGAGGACAACTCCTAATCGGTCGACTGGCCGAACTCCATTCTTCTTAGTCTATGGAGCTGAAGCTGTACTCCCGAGTGATTTGCTTCATAATGCACCTCGAGTCAAACTTTTCTTAGAAGATGAAGCAGAACAGGCTCGACAAGATGCAGTTGATCTCCTGGAAGAGGAAAGAGAGATGGCATTGATCCGGTCGAACATTTATCAGCAAGACCTGTGTCAATTCCACGCCAGAAACGTGAGGGGTCGGGCATTTCAGGAGGGAGACTTGGTTATTTGGGTGGACTGGTACGTCTCCAACGTATCTATAATTTTTTATTGCTCCATGCTACTTTATCTACTGTTTTGGACTATATTGGGCTTTATTTTCCACTTTTATATTATTTTTGGGACTAACCTATTAACCGGAGGCCCAGCCCTGTAATTGCTGTTTTTTGCCTATTTGATGTTTCAAAGAAAGAATATCAAACGGAGTCCAAACGGAATGAAACCTTCGGGAACGTGATTTTCTCACCGAACGTGATCCAGGAGACTTGGACCCTACTCCAAGAAGTAACAGAGGCGGTCACGAGAGTGGGGGCGCCCCCCCCTAGGGCACCCCCCTGCCTCATGGCCCCCCTGTTGCTCCACCGACGTACTCCTTCCTCCTATATATACCTACGTATCCCCAAACGATCAGAACAGGAGCCAAAAACCTAATTCCACCGCCGCAACCTTCTCAGATCCACGAGATCCCATCTTGGGGCCTTTTAGGAGTTCATGGGAGGGGGCATCCACCACGGAGGGCTTCTACATCAACACCATAGCCCCCTCCGATGAAGTGTGAGTAGTTTATTTCAGACCTTTGGGTCCATAGCTAGTAGCTAGATGGCTTCTTCTCTCTTTTTGGATCTCAATACAATGTTCTCCCCCTCTCTTGTGGATATCTATTCGATGTAATCTTCTTTTTGTGGTGTGTTTGTTGAGACCGATGAATTGTGGGTTTATGATCCAGCTTATCTATGAATAATATATGAATCTTCTCTGAATTCTTTTATGTATGATTGAGTTATCTTTGCAAGTCTCTTCGAATTATCCTTTTGGTTTGGCCAACTAGATTGGTAGTTCTTGCAATGAGAGAAGTGCTTAGCTTTGGGTTCAATCTTGCGGTGTCCTTTCCCAAATGATGTAAGGGCAAAGAACGCACGTATTGTATTGTTGCCATCGAGGATAACAAGATGGTTTTTTTATCATATTGCATGAATTTATCCTCTACATCATGTCATCTTGCTTAAGGCGTTATTCGCGTTTTAACTTAATACTCTAGATGCATCTTTGGATAGCGGTCGATGAGTGGAGTAATAGTAGTAGATGCAGAATCGTTTCGATCTACTTGTCTTGGACGTGATGCCTATATACATGATCATACCTAGATATACTCATCACTATGCTCAATTCTGTCAGTTGCTCAACAGTAATTTGTTCACCCACCGTAGAATATCTATGCTCTTGAGAGAAGCCACTAGTGAAACTTATGGCCCCCGGGTCTATTCTCATCATATCAATCTCCATTACTTTATTACTTGCTTTGTTTTTACTTTTCCTTTTACTTTTCACTTTGCATCTATATACCAAAAATACCAAAAATATTATTTATCATCTCTATCGATCTCACTCGTAAGTGACCGTGAAGGATTGACAACCCCTAATCGCGTTGGTTGCGAGGAGCTATCGTTTTGTGTAGGTACGAGGGACTTGTGCGTGGTCTCCTACTGGATTGATACCTTGGTTCTCAAAATCTGAGGGAAATACTTACGCTACTTTGCTGCATCATCCTCTCCTCTTCGGGGAAATCCAACGCAGTGCTCAAGAGGTAGCATGGACCAGCAGAAACCACACAAGCTCGCTCTTGCTTGGGAAGGCCCCTTCATCGTCACCAAAGTGCTCCACAACGGAACATACCGTCTTTACAAGTCGAGCACAATAAAGACGAGCCACACGCTTGGAATGCGGAGCTGCTCCGCCCCTTTTACACTTAAGCATTCAGACTGTTAAGATGTAATAAGAGATACCTTCTAGTTTGATTATAAAAGATTTTACAGTCTCCTGAATGATTGTTGTTCCTTTTTTACATGTCCTAAATCCCCTAGTGGGTGCCTTAGCTACGAATCCATTTCACCTAAAGTTGAAAAAAATCCTACCGAGTGGTGAGCAAGCCTCCCACTCGGGGGCTTAGCTGCAAATCTGTTTCGCCTAAGTTTAAAAAATCCTACCGAGTGGTGAGCAAGCCTCCCACTCAGGGGCTTAGCTACAAATACATTTCTCCTAAGTTTAAAAAATCCTACCGAGTGGTGAGCAAGCCTCTCAATCGGGGGCTTAGCTATGAATTCGTTTCTCCTAAGTTTAAAAAATCCTACTGAGTGGTGAGCACGCCTCTCACTCGGGGGCTTAGCTGCAAATCCGTTTCGCCTAAGTTTGAAAAATCCTACCGAGTGGTGAGCAATCCTCTCACTCGGGGGCTTAGCTGCAGTCCAGTACTCGCCTAAGTTTGAAAAATTCTACCGAGTGGTGAGCGATCCTCCCACTTGGGGGCTTAGCTGCAGTCCAGTACTTGCCTAAGTTTGAAAAATCCTATTGAGTGGTGAGCAAGCCTCTCACTCGGGGGCTTAGCTGCGAATCCATTTCGCCTAAGTTTGAAGAATCCTACCGAGTGGTGAGCAATCCTCTCACTCGGGGGCTTAGCTGCAGTCCAGTACTCGCCTAAGTTTGAAAAATCCTACCGAGTGGTGAGCAAGCCTCTCACTCGGAGGCTTAGCTGTGAATCCGTTTCGCCTAAGTTTGAAGAATCCTACCGAGTGGTGAGCAATCCTCTCACTCGGGGGCTTAGATGCGGTCCAGTACTCGCCTAAGTTTAAAAAATCCTACCGAGTGGTGAGCGATCCTCTCACTCGGGGCTTAGCTGCGAATCCGTTTCGCCTAAGTTTGAAAAATCCTACCGAATGGTGAGCAATCCTATCACTCGGGGGCTTAGCTGCAGTCCAGTACTTGCCTAAGTTTGAAAAATCCTACCGAGAGGTGAGCGATCCTCCCAATCGGGGGCTTAGCTGCAGTCCAGTACTCGCCTAAGTTTGAAAAATCCTACCGAGTGGTGAGCGATCCTCCCACTCGGGGGCTTAGCTGCAATCCATTACTCGCCTAAGTTTGGAAAATCCTACCGAGTGGTGAGCGATTCTCCTACTCGGGGGCTTATCTGCAGTCCAGTACTCGCCTAAGTTTGAAAAATCCTACCGAGTGGTGAGCAATCCTCCCACTCGGGGGCTTAGCTGCAGTCCAGTACTCGCCTAAGTTTGAAAATGCATTCCATCCCGATCCACAAGGACGGTGAGGTGCGGGTCGACTACGACCTCCTCCTCAGAGTTGTGCCATCAAGAAGAAGGATGAGATTGAGCGTGTTGCCAAGGCGAACGGCTTTCAGGAACGTCAAGACCATTGTTGAGTGCCTCACCGATGAGCTGATCAATGCTGCCAAGGGCTCATCCAGCAGCTGATGCCAAGGCGAACGGCTTTCAGGACCATTGCTAAATGCCTCGCTGATGAGCTGATCAATGCTGCCAAGGGCTCATCCAACAGCTGCTCCAACCCGATCCGCAAGGACGACGAGGTGCAGGTCGACTGCGGCCTCTTCCTCAGAGCTGCATCAAAAATACGAGAACTAATCCGACTGAAGAACAAGTTCCACATTCGAAGACAAATACAACATGTTCAAAGATAAACCAAGTTCAGATAAATCCAAAGGTTCCAGACCATGGATTAAAGTGCTCGGGCGTCAGGCCCGAAGGATTTTCAACGATTACAAAATCACTCGGCATTCCGAGGCAAATAAAGGTGAAGCATAATGTTTTTCGGTCACTCATCAGGGAAAGGGCTGGCTGGATCACAGAAGCTGTCAAGGTCAATGCTGTCTGCAATACAAGTGGCAGCCTCAAGGAAGGTGTCCATGAAGGACTGGAAGGTGTGCTTCTTAGTATTCACAACCTTGAGGGCCGCCAACTTGTCTTCTCTGGTGTCTTTGCAGTGCACTCGAACCAATGACAGGGCAACATCAGCGCCACATCGAGCAGATGATTTCTTCCATTCCTGCACTCGGCCAGGGATCTGATTTAGTCGAGTCATCAGCGACTCAAGATCTTGTGAAAGTTTCGCCTGAGGCTAGAGTTCGGCATCAACCCGAGTCATCCCCGCCTTCAGTCGAGCCAGATAAGCAACAACACTGTCCATGCGTGATTCCAACCGCAGCAAGTTCATCGCAACATCGTCTTTCACATGACAATTGATGGGGTCGAGACCTATCTCGACCCGCCCAGTCTCAGCCTCAAAGTCCTGGCAAAGTTCTGGACAATCAAGAAAAATATTGAGTCGACAATATAACAAGACATTCTAGTCGACGACAACTAACCAATCGAACAATGATACCTTCAAGTTTCAGGACCAGTTTTGCAGCAAGTTGTCCCAGATAGGACTCTAGCTCGCCCATCTTGGCTCTGAGGCTTCCAACTTCATTGGTCAGGTTCTCCTTGTCCTTCTTCAGTTGCTCAACTTCCCGATTGGCTTCAGAGATGGCAGTCTTCAGCTTCGAGTTCTCCTCTTCCAACTTGCCGATCAAAGCCAGCTTCTTGTTCGCAAGCGCCGTCTTCTCTCGCACCTCCTTCTGAGCAGCAGCAAGATCCAGATCCTTCTTCTCTAGAGCTTCCTTCATTTTCTCTAAAGAAACAACACTCTTCAGACGAGCTTGAAGCTGACGGTTTTCACTACGCACATCTGCTCCTGTGAAGTCACTCGGTTCAAAGAGACTGAAAGAAAAAACACTGTAAGTCGCGAGCCACGAGGTGGACAAGTGTCGATTGGTTACCTCCCATGATGGATGTTTCTTCTTGAGCAGTCCTGAGGTTCT
The DNA here is from genome assembly GCA_021437245.1 of Aegilops speltoides. NCBI lineage: Eukaryota > Viridiplantae > Streptophyta > Magnoliopsida > Poales > Poaceae > Aegilops > Aegilops speltoides. The sequence continues at coordinate 545,032,830 of CM038147.1, forward strand.
TCTTCGCCAGTTCAAGATCAAGTTGAAGGCTGATTTGCTTCTTGTTCAACTTAGAAAGTTGAGCCCCAAGATCGCAAGACCTCTGCAGTCAGCGGGAGAGATATATCAGTCGACAAAAACAAAATACAATGACAGTGAAAGTTACTGTAAGACTACTGCCGAATCAAACATTCAACAGTAGTCTCGGGGACTACACCCAGTGGGTGCACTTAGCGTTCCCCCACTGGTTTAGATCAACACTCAGCATGGTCTGCCCAGCGTGAGTAAAAAAAAGTAGATTCTCAGACCTCAGTCGACTGCCAGCAGTCGACCATTGTCTCGGGGACTACACCCAGTGGGTGCACTCTGCGTGCCCCCACTGGTTCAGACAAAACACTTGACTCAGCATGAGTCGAGTGGAGTGGAAGACCTCATAAACTCTAAAGCAGGCACACCCCAGTGGGTGATCGGATATGAAACATAGACCCATGATAGTAGATACACGTATGGGCAGCGTTCAAAAGTTCAGTCGGGAGATCACTGGCCTTAACATTGGTTTACAGAGCGGTGCTGGCATTATAGGCCACCTGACTGGCCTCGTGCATAACCTTCACCTGCTCCATAACAAGATTCACCTCGCGAAGAGCCTCCCTGGCAGCACTTGGCGAGTCATCTGGAGTTTGGTATGCAGCAAAAAGTGATGGCTCCAAGGCGGCCGAAGCAGCTACTGGGTCGGATGCGTGGAGTTGCACTGGAGCAGCAGGAGCCGGAGAACTCGACCCCTACGGATGATCAGTCGTCAGCGGGTCGGCGAATGTGACGTTGGTCCGAACCAGATCTCCAGATCGCTCGACCACCGCCTCAAGCACCAGCGTCGACTGAGGGACTTCAACTTCAAGCCCTCTCCCGCTCGAGCCCTTGCCTCTCCTCCTCCTCTCCTTCGGAGGCACTTCTTCTTCTTCATCATGAGGAAGCACGACGATGTCTCGTGGAGCTGCAGTGAAAAGAAAAACAACAGAAATTCAACTGACCGACAGCTCAATCGACAAAATAAGTTTTGGTCGAGCGGACTTACCAGCTTGGGAGGTGGACACGTCATCGGTTTCCTCATCTCCTGGAGCCTTGTCAACATCCATGTCAGCCGCGGCAGAAGTTGGGCTGGAAAGGTACACGATCCATTCGGTCAGAACAGAAGAATCAATCGGCAGAGATAAGCACATGAAAGATGCTCACCCTGAGGCAACAGGGACGTCCATCTTGATACTTGGCAGAGTCTTCCGAGCCTTTGGAGGAGCAACCTTGGGCTGCTTGGTGACTTTCTCTGTTGGCTCCAGAGTCGACGTCCGGGTGCGCTTCTGCGTTTGGGTGCTTGGGGCCACGTTCTTTCCGCACCCACCCGCCGCGTCATGGTGTTGCTTGGATCAGTGTTCAGAGCGAGGCAGCGAGTCGACCGCCTCCTCATCATCTGACTCCTCGCTTTCCTGCTCGTCTTCTTTGTTCGAAGATTCCCATTCTCCGCTCTCCTTCCCACTGGCCTCTCCCTCCTGGCCTTGCTCCAGAACTTGTTCACTGTTGGGCATCGAATACATGTCAGTAAAAACCTGCAAGACAAGAAGTCAAGTAAAAGTCAGTCGGGCTCAAGAGCAGTCGGAATGTGTATTCAAAAACAGTCGGAATGGAGGACACACCTGTCAGGTTGATTGTCATCACTGAAGGGGATGACTCTCCTGGCTCCTCTGGGGTTTTCCTTGTTGCCTATAATGCTCTTCAACCACATGGCCCCTGTCTTGGCCGGTACTTCTTCTGGATGAACCCGAGTACATCTACATGGGATGGTCACGGGCCTGGAGAGGCTCGATGCGTCGACTGAGGAATACTTTCAGGAAGTCCATGCTAGTGACGCCCTGATTGATCGGTTGGACCACCCTCTCAACTAGCATGTTCGTATCCACGCTCTCAGCAGCAGTCACTTTCAGCGAGGAAGGAGTATGAACACGATCAAAAGTGAAGTGGGGAAGTTTGGTCGGCTGGCCTGGAGTTGCGAGGTCCTGGCAGTAGAACCAGGTCGACTGCCAGCCTCTAATCGATTCAGGAAGAGTCATGGAAGGAAAAGAACTCCTCTGCCTCTTCTGGATACCCAAAGCCCCACACATCTAAATGACATGTGTTTTCTCATCACTCGTGTTTGCTTTTTTCACCGACTGAGAATGGATGGTGAAAATATGCTCGAAAAGACCCCAGTGCGGTCGACACCCCAGAAAGTTCTCGCACATAGGCACGAACGCAGCGTGGTATGTGATGGTATTGGGAGAAAAGTGAGGGAGTTGGGCATCAAAGAAGTTCAAGAAACCCCGGAAGAAGGGGTGCGGAGGAAGCGAGAAACCCCGATCGACATGGGTGGCGAGCAGTACACACTCACCCGGTCGAGGCTGTGGCTCCGTCTCCCCCTTCGGCAGCCTCACCGCACCCTTTGCGATCAGCCCGGACTCCACCAGCTCGTCCAAATCTTCTTGCCGGAGCGAAGACCGGATCCAATCGCCTTGGATCGAACCTGCGCCGAGAGCGACGAGGACCCGCGATTCTGCTTCTTGCCTTTCGCTGCCTCCGTCGCCTTCTCTGCGTGTTCCAGCGCCGCCGTCTTGTCCTTCACCATGGTGGCGGAGCGGCGGCGTCGAGAGCGGAGGAGTCGAATGCAGTGGAGAAGCAGAGGAAGAGGGGAGAAACCAGACGCGCATAGTACAGGCGCCTCGGCTCTGTCGCCTTATAAAGAGCTGCTTCCGAGTGGCTGACGCGTGGGTCCAGGTGATCCTGTCAAATCCCGCAACAGTCGCGCGCGACGTACGTGGCGAAAAAGGTGGTGCGGAGATCGAGGCGCTCCTGTTTATCCACCCTGCTTACTTCGGCACGCTCCGTCCCGCGCGCTTCCCCGAAATTTTGAATCCCGTGAAATTCGGGATACACTGCAATCAATCACGCCAAAGATTCTACGCCCCGAAGCAATACTCGACAGATAATGTTACAAATTCACTGGGCGACTTTCTGAATCGATCAAGGCGACTAAATAGAAGTTGAAGTTCCAACGTGAGCCTACCGTCCTGCGTAAAACACTTGTGAGACGCAAAGCTCAGAGCAAGATCAACTTCAACCTACTTTCCACTCGGACCTTAATCCATTCGGGGCTACTGATGAGGATACAGACCTACAGTAGGGTCATAGACCTGACCTATACGCCCTACCCAAGGTCACTATCCTAGAAGCAAAGAAGTCCAAGAGACAACAAGGAATCCCCAGTCAAAGGTGTCAAGTGCAATCCACTTGACCAACCATATCACTCGGGTACCCTTGCTACTCGATGTCACTCGACCATACAAGAAACCACTCGACCTACTGAAGATCAGGAGTCACTCAGCACTGCAACGGTCAGGCGTTCACTCCGTAGTCTTTAAGATCATTAATAACACTTATGGCTGGCGTTATCAGTAACGCCCCGTCTTTATGTACATTGAACCCCTTGTAATGGAGGATGGCTGGGGTCCTGGCGCACTCTATATAAGCCACCCCCCTCTGGCACAAGGGTTCGCACCCCCTGTAACACCACACGCATATAATCCAATCGACCGCCTCCAGGCACCGAGACGTAGGGCTTTTACTTCCACTGTGAAGGGCCTGAACTCGTAAATCTTGTGTGTACAACTTCACCATAGCTGAGATCTTGCCTCTCCATACCTACTGATGACCCACAAGTATAGGGGATCTATCGTAGTCCTTTCGATAAGTAAGAGCGTCGAACCCAACGAGGAGCAGAAGGAAATGATAAGCGGTTTTCAGTAAGGTTTTCTCTGCAATCACTGAAATAGTAGGTGATAGATAGTTTTGTGATAAGATAAATAGTAACGAGCAAAAAGTAAATAAAGTAAATAAAGTGCAGCAAGGTGGCCCAATCCTTTATGTAGCAAAGGATAAGCCTGGAAAAATTCTAATAATGAAGAAGGAGCTCCCGAGGACACATTGGGAATTATCGTCAAGCTAGTTTTCATCATGTTCGTAAGATTTGCATTCGGTACTTTGATAATTTGATATGTGGGTGGATCGGCACTTGGGTACTTCCCTAACATGGAAAAGCATCCCACTTATGATTAACCCCTATTGCAAGCATCCGTAACTACAAAAAGGAGTATTAAGGTAAACCTAACCACAACATATGGGTCCATATCAACCCCTAACGAAGCAACGCATAAACTAGGGTTTAAGTTTCTGTCACTCTAGCAACCCATCATCTACTTATTACTTCGCTATGCCTTCCTCTAGGACCAAATAATGGTGAAGTTTCATGTCGTCGACCTTCACATAACACCACTAGAGGAAAGACAACATACATCTTATCAAAATATCGAACAAATACCAAATTCACATGACTACTAATAGCAAGACTTCACCCATGTCCTCAGGAACAAACGTAACTACTCACAAAGCATATTCATGTTCATAATCAGAGGAGTAATAATATGCATAAAGGATCTGAACAATATGATCTTCCACTAAGTAAACCAATTAGCATCAACTACAAGGAGTAATCAACACTACTAGCAACCCACAGGTACCAATTTGTGGTTTTGATACAAGATTGGATACAAGAGATGAACCAGGGTTTTGAGAGGAGATGGTGCTGGTGAAGATGTTGATAGAGATTGACCCCCTCTCGATGAGGGGATCATTGGTGATGACGTTTGTGATGATTTCCCCCTCCCGGAGGGAAGTGTCCCCGGCAGAACAGCTCCGCCAGAGCCCTAGATTGATTCCGCCAAGGTTCCACCTCGTGGCGGCGGAGTTTCGTCCCGTAAGCTTGCCCCGATTTTTTCCAGGACAAAACCCTTCATATAGCATAATATGGACGCCGAAGGCCCACCAGTTGGGCCAGGAGATAGGGGTCGAGCCCTACAAGGGGGGGGGCCTTTCTCCTGGACAGGGTGTGGGCCCCCTGGAATATTTCTTTTGCTCATAAATTCTTATAAAATCCAAAAAGTTGTTTCGTGGAGTTTCAGGATTTTTGGAGTTGTGAGAATAGGTTTCAACGTTTGCTCCTTTTCGGCCTGAATTCCAGCTTGGCATTCCCCCTCTTCATGGTAAACCTTGTAAAATAAGAGAGAATAGCCATAAGTATTGAGATATAATGTGTAATAACAGCCCATAATGCAATAAATATTGATATAAAAGCATGATGCAAAATGGACATATCAACTCCCCCAAGCTTAGACCTTGCTTGTCCTCAAGCGGAAGCCGAAATCAAAAAATATGTCCACATGTTTAGAGATAGAGGTGTCGATAAAAATAAAATACGGACATGAGGGCATCATGATCATTCTAATAACAGCAACATATATGGATTTTGTCATATGATTTCCTATGCTCAAGTAATAAACAATTCACAATGTCAAGTACGGTTCAAAAACTTCATTGGAACTAACAAACTATAATCTCAGTCATTGAAGCAATTGCAATTTATCGCAACATCAGAAAGAGTCAATAATAGAGCTTTTCAGCAAGCTCACATACTCAACTATCTCGTAGTCTCCTATAATCGTTAACACTCACGCTATACTTGTGGTTATAGAGTTTCAGCCGGACACTGAGAAAGATAGGGGCTTATTGTGTTGCCTCCCAACGTATTCACCTTTAGGTGATGTCAACAATAATAGCCTATGCCAACTTACATCCAATTGGATATATATATATATATATCATGATCTTTCAAACACGAGGAGCTTGCCAAAGGATAAAAATAAAAAGGGAAAGGTGAGGATCACCTTGACTCAAGCATAAAGTAAAAACATAAAGTAAAAGATAGGCCCTTCGCAGAGGGAAGCAGAGGTTGTCATGCGCGTTTAGGGTTGATGCATAAAGTCTTAGTGCAAAAGAACGTCACTTTATATTGCCCCTTGTATGTGTACCTTTATTATGCAGTCTGTCGCTTTTATTACTTCCACAACAAGTTCGTACAAAGTTTATTTTCTCTGCACTAATAAGTCATACATATTTAGAGAGCAATTTTTATTGCTTGCACCGATGACAACTTACTTGAAGGATCTTACTCAATCCATAGGTAGGTATGGTGGACTCTCATGGCAAAACTGGGTTTAAGGATATTTGGAAGCACAAGTAGTATCTCTACTAGGTGCAAGGAATTTAGCTAGCATGAGGGGGAAAGGCAAGCTCAACATGTTTGGAAGGTCAATGACGATATACTTTAACTGAGATGTCGGAAAACATAAACCATTACGTTGTCTTCCTTGTCCAACATCAACTCTTTTAGCATGTCATACTTAATGAGTGCTTCACAATCATAAAAGATGTCCAAGATAATATATTTATATGTCAACCCCTCTTTCCTTATCACTTCCTATTAATTGCAACGATGACCAAGGCTACGTTCATCAATTCTCAACAATTTTTATGCCTCATACTTTCTATGTGTGAAGTTATCACTATCCATAAGATCAATATGAACTCTTTTGTTCTTTCTACTTTCTCAAGATCACAGCAACATAGCAAAGCCCTTGACTCAACACTAATCTTTATTATAGATAGCACATGGACTCGATTACATAGAGAGATCACAATGCAAAACTCAAAACCACTTGATATCAAAACTTTGAACTAATAGATCAAGATACTACTAAAAGGATCGAACTAAATAAAGCGCTAAAGATAGGAGTGTGATGGTGATACGATACCGGGGCACCTCCCCCAAGCTTGGCAGTTGCCAAGGGGAGTGCCCATACCCATGTGATTATTTCTTCGGAGGTGGTGAAGTAGGAGTTGTTGCATTTTTCTTCTCTAGCTTGCGTCCGAGGCTAAAATTTTCCTCCCTCAAATCCTCATTCTCGAGCTCAAGTTTCATTATCTTTTTGCATAGTGCTGCCTTGCTGTCCTGCAAAAAACGTGGTGGGATAGATTGGACCTTAGGGAGGCTTGACTTCTTGAACTCCACATGCATATAACCAGGTTGAGGTAGTGGACCGTCCTCTTCATCGGAGCTTATCTCCTCCTTCCTCTTTGGATCATAGTCTTCTTCTTCCTCTATGGTCCAGCCATAATGTTCCACATTCCTATATACTTTGGCAATATAATCAGCCATGTAGGTCTCTCCCTCCGAATCTTGGGACGACATCTTGCTTTATTCTGCAATAGGAACAACTCGAAACAAAAACAGAAGATATTTGCGTGATACGGTGGTCAAAACCTTCAGGAGTACATATAATGAATTTTTACCGACCAAAATACGTAACATACAAGAAAACGGAGTCCGGGAGACACACGAGGTGCCCACGAGACAAGGGGGCGCGCCCTACAGGGGGGCGGCCTCCTCTCTCGTGGGAGCCTCGTGTCCCTTTCGGACTACTTCTTTCTTCCTAAAATTCTTAAATAATCCAAAACTGATAAAAATTGCCATTAGGGTTGTTTTGGAGTCAGTTTACTTACCGTACCACGTACCTATGCCTTTTCGGAGTCTGGAACGTTCTGGAAAGTGTCCCTTATATATTCCTTAGGGGTTATGGTTTCAATAATATTAGTTTCAACATTGATAGGATTACGTGAAATATAATGTTTAATTCTTTGAACGTTTACCACCCTCGGATTTGTGCCTTCGAAGTTGTTGATTTTTATAGCTCCAGAACGATAGACCTCCTCGATAACGTATTGAGATTCCCATTTTGAGAGAAGTTTTCCTGCAAAAAATCTTAAAAGAGAGTTGAATAATAACACATAATCTCCTACGTTAAACTCACGCTTTTGTATCCTCTTATCATGCCAGCGTTTGACTTTTTCTTTGAAAAGCTTGGCATTCTCATATGCTTGGGTTCTCCATTCATGAGGTGAGCTAATATCAAACAACCTCTTCTCACCGGCAAGTTTGAAGTCATAATTGAGCTCTTTGATAGCCCAATATGATTTATGTTCAAGTTCAAGAGGTAAATGACATGCTTTTCCATAAACCATCTTATATGGAGACATACCCATAGGATTTTTGTATGCAGTTCTATAGGCCCATAATGCATCATCAAGTTTTTTGGACCAATTCTTTCTAGATCTATTCACAATCTTTTGCAAAATTAATTTGAGCTCTCTATTGCTCAACTCTACTTGACCACTAGACTACGGGTGATAAGGAGATGCGATTCTATGATTGACATCATACTTAGCGAGCATCTTATGGAAAGCACCATGAATAAAGTGTGAACCACCATCAGTCATAAGATATCTAGGGACTCCAAACCTTGGAAAAATAACTTCTTTAAGCATTTTAATAGAAGTGTTATGATATGCACTACTAGTTGGAATAGCTTCTACCCACTTAGTAACGTAATCAACAGCAACTAAAATATGTGTATAACCATTGGAGGCAGGAAAAGGTCCCATATAGTCAAAGCCCCAAACAACAAACGGTTCAATAACAAGAGAATAATTCATAGGCATTTCTTGACGTCTACCAATGTTACCTATTCTTTGACATTCATCACAAGATAAGACAAACTTACGAGCATCTTTGAAGAGAGTAGGCCAATAAAAACCAGATTGTAGTACCTTGTGTGCAGTTCTATCTCCAGCGTGGTGTCCTCCATAGGATTCAGAGTGACACTAGCGTAGGATTTGTTCCTGTTCATGCTCAGGCACACAACGTCTAATAATACCATCTACTCCTTCTTTATAAAGGTGTGGATCATCCCAGAAGTAATGTCTTAAATCATAAAAGAACTTTTTCTTTTGCTGGTATGTGAAACTAGGCGGTATATATTTAGCAACAATGTAATTAGCATAATTAGCATACCAAGGAGCAGTACGAGAAGCATTGACAACCGCTAATTGTTCATCAGGAAAGCTATCATTAATAGGCAGTGGGTCATCAAGAACATTCTCTAACCTAGACAAGTTATCTGCAACAGGGTTCTCAACTCCCTTTCTATCAATAATATGCAAGTCAAATTCTTGGAGCAAGAGAACCCATCTAATGAGTCTAGGCTTACCATCTTTCTTTTCCATAAGATATTTAATAGCAGCATGATCAGTGTGAATAGTAACTTTTGAATCAACAATATAAGGTCTAAATTTATCACATGCAAACACAACTGCTAAGAACTCTTTTTCAGTAGTAGCATAATTTCTCTGGACAGTATCAAGAGTCTTACTAGCATACTGGATAACATTCAATTTCTTATCAACTCTTTGCCCTAAAACAACACCTACAGCATAATCGCTAGCATCACACATAATTTCAAAAGGTAAATTCCAATCAGGTGGCTGAACAATAGGTGCAGTGATCAAAGCTTTCTTAAGTGTTTCAAATGCTTCTACACAATCATCATCAAAGACAAAAGGAATATCTTTTTGCAATAAATTAGTCAGAGGCCTAGAGATTTTAGAAAAGTCCTTAATGAACCTCCTATAAAAGCCGACATGACCAAGGAAACTTCTTATACCTTTTATGTCCTTGGGACATGGCATCTTTTCAATAGCATCAACTTTGGCTTTATCAACTTCAATACCTTTCTCGGAGATCTTGTGCCCCAAGACAATGCCTTCATTAACCATAAAGTGACACTTTTCCCAATTCAGGACGAGACTAGTGTCTTCGCATCTATGCAAAACTCGATCAAGGTTGCTCAAACAATCATCAAAAGTGCATCCATAGATGGAGAAGTCATCCATGAATACCTCAGAAATCTTTTCACAAAAATCAGAAAATATAGCCATCATGCATCTTTGAAAGGTAGCAGGTGCATTACATAAACCAAAAGGTATACGTCTATAAGCAAAAGTACCAAAATGGCAAGTAAAAGTAGTTTTAGATTGATCCTGCGCTGGCACAGGTATTTGAGAGAAGCCAGAATAACCATCTAGAAAGGAAAAATGTGTGTGTTTGGATAGCCTTTCTAGCATTTGATCAATAAAAGGTAAAGGGTAATGATCTTTCTTAGTAGCTTTATTTAACTTACGAAAATCAATTACCATCCTATAGCCTGTAATAATTTTTTTGGGATCAATTCATCTTTATCATTAGGAACAACGGTAATACCTCCCTTTTAGGGACACAATGGACAGGGCTTACCCATTCACTATCAGCAACGGGATAAATAATACATGCCTCAAGGAGCTTTATTATCTCCTTTCTTACCACTTCCTTCATTTTGGGATTTAATCGTCTTTGAGGATCTCTAACTGGTTTGGCATCTTTCTCCACTGAGATTTTGTGTTGACATAATGTGGGACTAATGCCCTTAAGATCATCCAGAGTATATCCAATAGCAGCTCGGTGCTACTTCAGAGTTTCAATAATCTTTCTTCTTCTTTCTCTGAATGGTTAGCACTAATAATAACAGGATATATTTCTTTTTCACCAAGATAAGCATACTTAAGATTATCAGGTAAAGGTTTGAGTTCAAACACGGGATCACCCTTGGGTGGAGGGGGATCCCCAAGAATTTCAATAGGAAGGTTATGTTTCAGCATAGGTTCTAGTTTAAGGAACACCTCATCTATTTCTTCCCTTTCCTTCATAAACATATCGTTTTGATGGTCTAGCAAATATTGTTCTAACGGGTCAGTTGGAGGAACAGCAATAGAAGCAAGACCAATAATTTCATCCTTACTAGGTGGTTCCCTTTCCCGAGGTTGTCTACTAAAGTTGGCAAAATTAAACTCATGAGACATACCATCTATGCCAACAGTGACAACCTTCTTTTTACAATCAATCTTAGCACTAGCAGTATTCAAGAAGGGTCTACCGAAAATAATGGGACAAAAATCATCTTGTGGGGAACCAAGAACAAGAAAATCAGCAGGGTATTTAATCTTCCCATACAAGACCTCAACATCTCTAACAGTCCCAATAGGTTTAATGGTGTCCCTATTAGCAAGATTAATAGTAACATCAATGTCTTCTAATTCAACAGGTGCAATATCGTGCATAATTTCTTTATAAAGATCATAAGGTATCGCACTAGCACTGGCACCCATATCACATAAACCATGATAACAATGATCTCCTATTTTAACAGAAATAACAGGCGTGCCTACAACAGGTCTACGTGTCTTAGTATCGGGTCTAGCAATATTAGCAGTTTCACCCAAGAAAGAGATAACATGCCCATCTAAGTCCTCATCCAAGAGATCTTTAATCATAGCAATACCAGGTTCAACATTAATTTTCTCAGGAGGTGTATAGGTCCTAGTATTACTCTTACGAACAATAGTTGAGGCTTTAACATGATCTTTTATCCTAACAGGAAAAGGAGGTTCTTCGACATAAGCAGTAGGAATAATAGGATCACTATATGTAATAGTCTTTTCTTCGACGGTAATAGGTGCAACTACTTTCACTTCAACAGGAGGATTATATTTAAACCACTTCTCTTTAGGGAGATCAACGTGAGTAGCAAAAATTTCACAAAAAGTAGCTACTATCTCAGAGTCAAGTCCATATTTAGAGCTAAATCCACGGAAAGCATCGGTATCCATAAAAGATTTAACACAATCAAACTTAGGTGTCATACCTGACTCCTTACCATCGTCGGAACCCCAATCTTCAGAGTTGCATTTAATTCTTTCCAATAAGTCTCATTTGAAATCAATAGTCTTCAGCATATAGGAACCAGCACAGGAAGTAACGAGAAAGTTGCGTTTATCAAGAGAAAGCCGAGCATAAAAATTCTGAATAATCATTTCCCGAGAGAGCTCATGATTGGGGCATGAATATAACATTGACTTAAGCCTCCCCCAAGCTTGAGCGATGCTTTCTCCTTCGTGAGGCCAGAAAATATATATGTAATTATGAGCACGATGAACAAGATGCATAGGATAGAACTTCTGGTGAAATTCTAACTTTAATCGCTTATAATTCCAATATCTCGTATCATCACATAGCCTATACCATGTCATTGCATATCCCTTCAAAGATAAAGGGAAGACCTTCCTTTTGACAACATCATCGGGAGTACCTGCAATCTTAAATAATCCACAGACTTCATCCACAAAGATAAGGTGTAAGTCGGGATGCAATGTTCCGTCTCGTGCAAAAGGATTAGCTAGCAGTTTTTCTATCATACCCGAAGGAATCTCGAAGTGAATATTTTCATAAGGTTCAATAGGTGGAGGAGCATATCTTTGCTCTTCTGGTTGGGGTGAAGATACCCCAAACAAGCCCCTCAAAGGATTAGTTTCCATAGTGACAAGTAACAGAAAATTTCAGCACACTATATAAATGTTTCCTTACCAAGTTCCACTCACCAAAAGCGCTACACTCCCCGGCAACGGCGCCTGAAAAGAGTCTTGATGACCCACAAGTATAGGGGATCTATCGTAGTCCTTTTGATAAGTAAGAGTGTCGAACCCAACGAGGAGCAGAAGGAAATGTTAAGCGGTTTTCAGTAAGGTTTTCTCTGCAAGCACTGAAATAGTAGGTGATAGATAATTTTGTGATAAGATAAATAGTAATGAGCAAAAAGTAAATAAAGTAAATAAAGTGCTGCAAGGTGGCCCAATCCTTTATGTAACAAAGAATAAGCCTGGACAAATTCTAATAATGAAGAAGGAGCACCTGAGGACACATTGGGAATTATCGTCAAGCTAGTTTTCATCACGTTCGTAAGATTCGCGTTCGGTACTTTGATAATTTGATATGTGGGTGGACCGACACTTGGGTACTGCCCTAACATGGAAAAGCATCCCACTTATGATTAACCCCGATTGCAAGCATCCGCAACTATAAAAAGGAGTATTAAGGTAAACCTAACTGTCGGTGTCAAAACCGGCGGATCTCGGGTAGGGGGTCCCGAACTGTGCGTCTAGGCGGATGGTAACAGGAGACAAGGGACACGATGTTTTTACCTGTGTTCAGCCCTCTCGATGGAGGTAAAACCCTACTCCTGCTTGATTGATATTGATGATATGGGTAGTACAAGAGTGGATATACCACGAGATCAAGGAGGCTAAACCCTAGAAGCTAGCCTATGGTATGATTGTTGTAATGGTTGTGTCCTACGGACTAAGGCCCTCCGGTTTATATAGACACCGGAGAGGGCTAGGGTTACGCAGAGTCGGTTACAATGGTAGGAGATCTACATATCCGTATCGCCAAGCTTGCCTTCCACGCCAAGGAAAGTCCCATCCGGACACGGGACGAAGTCTTCAATCTTGTATCTTCATAGTCTTGGAGTCCGGTTGACGATGATAGTCCGGCTGATGATGATAGTCCGGCTATCCAGACACCCCCTAGTCCAGGACTCCCTCAGTAGCCCCTGAACCAGGCTTCAATGACGATGAGTCTGGCGCGCATATTGTTCGGCATTGCAAGGCGGGTTCCTCCTCTGAATAATTCATAGAAGATTGTGAACGCCAGGATAGTGTTCGGCTCTGCAAAATAAATTCCACATTCTACCGTAGAGAGAATAATATGTACACAGGCTCAATCTGCTGACGTATTTTGTGGCATGACGTCATACCACCACCAAGCCTTTACTCGAATCGTTTTTTATTATCCCACCTCAGCGCGTTAGCGAAGCGGTTTTCTTGGCACGTCTTGTCGAAGCAGAGATCGTGTTCCCCTCATTCCGGGATTCCCATCAATACGGACGTGGGTAACCCAACCGCGCCATTGATGGTGGTGCTTGGGAGATAAGCGAGTTTTACCAGGCCGGTGGGGACGCATAGTCTTCGTTCGCCCATATATAAGGGGATAAGGATCCACCTTTTTACCTATGCCTTCTTCCTCCTTTGCTCATCTATCTCCACGCACTTGAGCTCCAGCGCCCAAGTCCGCACATCTCATCTCGACCTTCTCCAGCCATGTCCGGAGTGGGAGGCAAGTGGATGGCCTCCTCCATTACGGAGGGGCACATCGAAAAGCTGCGCGGCGCCGGATACCTTTCCAGCGACATCGCGCACCGGCTGCCCGACGAGGGGCAGCTCATCCCCACCCCCAGGCCCCATGAGAGGGTCGTATTCCTTCCCCACTTCCTCCGCGGACTGGGCTTCCCACTTCATCCCTTCGTCCGGGGGCTCATGTACTACTACGGCCTGGACTTCCATGATCTGGCGCCAAACTTCATCCTCAACATCTCGGCGTTTATCGTCATGTGCGAGGTCTTCCTCTGCATCCGGCCCCACTTCGGCTTGTGGCTAAAAACCTTCAATGTTAAGCCGAAGGTAGTGAAGGGCGTCCAAGCGGAGTGTGGAGGCGCCATGGTGGGCAAAATGCCCAACATCATCTAGCTTGAGGGGGCCTTTTTGGAGTCCGTCAAGGGATGGCAATCAGGGTGGTTCTATATCACCGAGCCGCGTGACCCTAAATGGGCAGCGGCCCCCGAGTTCAGATCTGGTATCCCTATGCAGCTCACCTCCTGGAAAGAGAAGGGCTTGCTATGGGGCAGTTCGGAGGAGCTGACTGGACTCCAGTCCTGCCTCCAGACGTTGGTGAACAAGAAGCTTAGGCTTGTCAATGTGATCCAGGTCATGCTCGTCCGCCAGATTCTCCACTGCCAACAGCGGGCCTTCAATTTGTGGGAGTTCGATCCGGCACAGCACCGGACCCTGAGCGGGCTCTTCGACACGACGTACGAAGCTTCCTGGAGGGTGCTGTTCAAGGGCGGAGAAGCCCCCGCATCTGCGACGGAAGACCGCGGATTCAGCACCAAGCGCCCGGCCGGCGAGGTAAGCTTTGTTATCCTCTATGGGACACTTATTTTCTTTCATAGTTTGACTCTATGTGGGATTTAAAACTCCCAATGCCTTTAACAGGACTGGCAGAGGACGTCCGGACAGGTAGACTGTCCGGCTCCCCTTCCCGAAGACCCAGTTGATGCCCGTTTAACGGGGCTGCTGGTCCCGGGACTTTATGTGGTGCCGGAGAAGAAGGCCAAGAAGAAGGCCACGGGAACTCGAAGGAGTTCCCGGCGCCAGTGGTATTGGACCTGCCGTCCGATGGCTCCAAGGCGGACTCCTCCCAAGACGAGGAGGAAAGAGGACTCTCCCGTGAGGGGGGAGAGAGGAAGAGGAAGGCTTCCCAACAGGAGGCCAAGGGTCCAAGAGGGGAGGACCCTTCCTCCGGACAGCTCCGCCAACGCTAGCGTTGGCGACGAAGGGTGGCCCTCAAGGGCCAAGCCTCCGGCGAGATCGTAAGTATCCGGATTCCTGAATGGTTTATTTCTTTCGTGCCACATGTTGTCCTTCTAATGCCGCACACTACCTGCAGTCCGGCCGAGGATGATCTTCCCGCTTCATTGAGCGGGTCCTTGGCTCCGTCAGATGTGGATTCCATTCCGACCGCCTCCACCCCTCGTGACGCTGAGGACGCCGAGGTGGGATCCCAGGAGGGGACCCATCAGGAGGAGGCTCCGGAGGTGCCACAAGGCAGCCTCCCGGACTTTGCGCTGGACTCCATGCCGGAACCCGCAGTGGTTCTGGAGTCCGGCAGGCGGCCCCTTTGTAAGAAGGGCAAGACCGTGGTGCAGGTAGCCTCCGTCCATCCGGAGGCGTCGGATAACTTGTTGGAGGCGCTCAATGGTGCTTCCATCGAGGAAGAACACCGCACTATCATGAGTGCGGTGATTCAGAAGGTTCAGCTTGCCAAGAGCGGGCTGACCGAAGCCTGCAGCATCCTTCTAACAGGCTTTGAGGTAAGAAGTTTTAAAATATGTAATGTAATACCGCATAGACAATAGCCCCTGATGCTCGGTTCGGTGTTCGAAAAGAAAAAACCGGACTGAGGATCTAAAAAAGATATACGCAGGAGTGCTAAAAATTATGTCAATATGGGTTTGCAGGCTGCGTTGCTGACCTCTCGCCACACCGATCGGAGGTCGGTGCTTTGAAGCAGGACCTTGAGCGGTCCGAGCACGAGCTCGGCCTTGCCAAGAAGCAGCTCGAGGACAAAGAAGGTGAGTAACACCGCGTTAAATTTGTACCTTACAGAAAAGGATTTTGGTTGCAAATAGAAATAACAAGGATAACGTGGGTACTGCAGGGGCCACGAACGAGGTGGCGACCCTGAAGGAGGCCGTGTCCGCGGCCGAACGCAATGCGGCCGTGGAACGAGCGGAGCGAAAGAAGCAGGAGGCGCGGGTGGTGGAGGTGCGGCAAGAGCTCCAGGCTCTTGTGAAAAAACATGAGAGTTTGGAGCGCGACTCGAAGACTCGAGAGTCCGAGCTTGCCTCGGCTCTTGAAAGTGCCAAAGCCTCTAAGGCCGAGGCCCATAAGGCCCTCCAAGAGATTGAGGCGGTGAAGAAAATAGTGGCGGGTAAGGTATTTTTCATGCAAAGCAAGCATGTGAATGTAAATTACCTGTTACTTACCCAATCGGAGCTCCCTGTAGGCGTTGCAGATCTCCCAAGCAGCAGGTCTCGATGCCACCGCATTCTACCAGCCGAGGAGGGAGCTCAACGGAGAAGGTCTTCGTCTCAAGATGTCGAGGCTGGACATCCGGTGCCCCTTAGCGACCAGGTCAAGCAGCTGGTCGAGCTCCACAAGGTAGCCGAGCAGGCCATGAAGGGCCTTATAGTCCGCTATGGCTCAAGAGGCCATGCCCGGAGCTACTTCGCCTCAGGCGGCGGCTGGTGGATGCGTGCCCCTGGGTGGAAGTCATCAAGCGCTCCGCCTGCATTGAAGGTGCCCGTCAGGCCCTTGCCCGCGCAAAGGTGCACTGGGCAGGCTGGATGCTGAGAGGCTTACCACGGACGTGCCGCCGGCGTCCAAGGAGTATCGTACGCCCGAGATGTACTATAAGAGTGTCCTGAAGGGTGCCCACAAGATTGCGGATGAGTGCCCCAAAGATGTAATTTTTTAGTAGACTCGCAATGTGTTATCCTGTGCGCTGAAAACTTTGTTCATATGCGCTAAGCAACGCTTATTAATTTAAAATATTACCTTCTGTGCGGCCGTTTATCAAATCTGAGAGATGGCAAGTCGTTGGCTTCAGCCCCCATGCCACGAGTGCTGGGGTGTTCGGGATAAACTTGAGCGCTCTTGTTCCCATTTTTGGGTCCATCTAGGAGGCGCCAACACAACGTAACAAGGCAACCGGACTTATAATGCTTGAACACTCTCACTTAGCCATAGAATTCTATAATTTTAAATTTCGTGAAGCCCCTAGTGTTCGAAGATCAATTCGGGCGCTATCCACGCCTTGGCCGGACACAGCCGGTTCCTCGCTCTAAGCGGCATAAGTCTTTAGGGACTCAAAAGACCTCTCGAACAGCGATCGCTCTCGCCTTATCATGACGGTCAGTTTTAGCTTTCCATCGAGGCGCCGCCCAGCTCAACCGGGGCGCAATCGCAGTGGTTCTCCCAGTGCTACCTTAGCCGATAGAACGGAACATAAGGTACCAAAACATGGGAGCCGGGCAAACCCAACTATTGACCCAAGACATGATTCAGAGCCGATGCATATAGTGCTATAAGTTCGGGGTGCCGCACTTGTAAAAGTGTTCGGACTTATCACACCATAATGCGGGGAACATAAGCCCCTGGTGTATTCGTCCGTACCAAAGTGTACGGATGCAAGATGTCATAATTGAACATATAAAAGGAGGAATGTAATCAAAAAAAAGGTGATGCATTGTTTATTCAAGGAATTCTGCCATGGGTGCAGAACGATACAAATAGTGCGGTAAGCAAGGGTTGGACTATTAAAAGTGTCTCCCTCCAGGGGTAGGCTGCGGAATGGTGTATTAAACAGATTTAATGCTCATAATGGAGACCACCTGGATGTTCGTCGTAGCCATTGTCCCTCCCTGGTTGTTGCATCGTGAATTCGACAGATCTACTGCCGGACAGGGCCTCTGGTGAACGGAGTCCTGTGGAAGAAAAAAAAGAAGAAAAAATAGTGACACACTTGAGAGCCCCTGGTGTGGTTAAGCCGCACTCTGGGCCTGTTGTGGTCGTGCCCCTCCCCCTGTGCCCATGGTATCTCCAGAGCGTAATGATGTACGTGAAGGGCTAGTCTTGCAATCATGCGAGGGCTGGGGTTGGGGCCGCATTGCTACGCGTGCTCGAAACATGCCAGGTGGTCTTGATGTATGTTGCTCCGGGCGCGTTTGGCCATGTCCGGTCGTTTAACGGCCGGACTCGAGAATTGCCTTAAAAGGCTGCTCTGTACTTCTGCCGCGAGAGCCGCTGTGTGTTCCTCCATTCGGAGGGAGCGTTCGGTGTTTCCGTTGACCGTGATGACTCCACGAGGGCCTGGCATCTTGAGCTTGAGGTATGCGTAATGCGGCACAAAGTTGAATTTTGCAAACGCGGTTTGTCCGAGCAGAGCGTGATAGCCACTGCAGAACGGGACTATGTCGAAGATTAACTCCTCGCTTCGGAAATTATCCGGGGATCCGAAGACCACTTCCAAAGGTCACCGAGCCTCGCATAATTGGCCTCAACACCTGGTATGACGCCTTTGAAGGTCGCCTTTGTAGGTTTAATCCTTGAGGGGTCTATGCCCATCTTGCGACCGATCCCGATAAAGCAGGTTCAGCTGCCGCCGCCGCCCATCAGGACTCTAGTGAGGTGAAATCCATCGACAATTGGGTCTAAAACCAATGCGCGAATCCACCATGGCGGATATTGGTAGGGTGGTCCTTCGATCGAAAGTGATCGGGCAAGAGGACCATGGGTTGAACTTGGCGATCGCTCCATCGCATACACGCCCCTAAGCGCACGCTTCCACTCCCTCTTGGGTATGTGGGCTGCGATATCATGTTTACCATCCGCACTTGTGGGGAAAACCTTCGTCCTCTCATCGCTTGGCGGCCGGGTCTCTTCCTCGCCATCGCTATGCAGCCCTTGTCATTGTTTTCGCAATTAACTTGCCGCCGCTTGAATACCCAACAATCTCTGTTGGTGTAATTAGCTGGCTTTTCGGGGTGCCATGTATCCGCAAGAGCGGTCGAGTATTCGGTCCAAATTGGGACGGACCCGAGTAGTTCTTTTGAACGGCTTTTTCCACGACCGGTTTAGGGCCTCTGAATCCGGCGCTGACCGCCGATCCTCGGTGTTGTCGCTGCTAACACGGCGCTTGTTTTTGTTGCGGCGACCTGCCATTGTGGTCCTTGTTGTCCGGACCGCCGAATTTTTGCCGAGGTTGTTATCGCGAGCTAGCCAGCTGTCCTCTCCCGCATGTAAGCGGGTCATGAGTGATGTGAGGGCTGCCATGGACTTCGCTTTTCCGCCCTAGGTGCCGGTCCAGCCACTCGTCATGATGTTATGTTTGAAGGCTGCGAGGGCCTCTGCATCCGGACAGTCGACGATTTGATTTTTCTTTGTTAAGAACCGTGTCCAGAACTATCTGGCCGATTCGTCTGGCTGCTGAATTATGTGGCTTAGGCCATCGGCGTCTGGTGGTCGCACATATGTGCCCTGGAAGTTGTCGAGGTATGCGGCTTCCAGGTCCTCCCAACACCCAATTGACTCTGTGGGCAAGCTGTTAAGACAATGCCGACCTGGTCCTTTAAGCTTGAGTGGGAGATACTTGATGGCGTCGAGATCGTCGCCACGGGCCATATGGATATGAAGGAGATAATCTTCGATCCAAACCGCGGGGTCTGTTGTGCCATCGTAGGATTCAATGTTTACGGGTTTAAACCCTTCAGGGATTTGATGATCCATTACTTCATCTGTGAAGCATAGTGGGTGTGCGGCACCTCTATATTGAGCAATATCACAACGTAGCTCAAGAGAGCGTTGTCTGCTGTGTTCAGCCCGCCGAGTTGTCAGATTCGGCGCGACGGTAGTCGCCGAGGTTGTGGGCGCCCACGTGATCCGTAGATGGATCTGGATTGTCTTGCCTTGTCTTCCAATATATCCCGCAAGTCCGGCGCGATTCCCGTGGCTTCGCGCCGAGCGTGCCGGGTACAGCTTCTGAGGCGGAGGCCTAGATGCCTCTCTGTCGCGCCACGAGGTGGTCGGTCCGCCAGACAGCGCTTGTGATGAAGGTTTGTATGCTTCCTCCTCTAGTCGGGGAGCAACTTGCATTTTGGGTAGCTTTTGAGGGCATTCGAGTTCATACTCTTCACCGCGAGGACCTCGGTCCATCCGCCGCCAGCAGGTCTTGATCAGCTCAAGCTGTTGTTGCTGTTTTTCTTTAGGCTGTTCGCCATGGCCATTAGCCTGCGCTTAAAATGCTCTTGTTCGACGGGATCCTCGGGCACGACAAATTAAATCGCCATTGAGGCTTGCCTCGTCTCCGTGAGGGAGGCATGTAATTGTCATCCTCTAACTCCTCGTCTGCCGCGCTCTCTTGAGGGCTGGCTTCCCGCCCTCCCTGTGCTGAATCTTGCCGAGGGGTTGTCTTTGGCACTCTCGGGGTGTTATTATCTCCGTGCCGAATTTCCATTCTTGCTGTGGCGGATTTAGAGCGGCGCCACCGACGCCGGGCGTTGGGCTGTTTCTTAGAGGAATCTGCCTCCGCCGCTTCTTCGCCGCCCCCATCCTTTGGGGCGCCCACCATGTATATGTCGATGACGAGGTGGTCTTCAAAGTGCCTCGTAGGCGCTGGTTCTTGATCGTCGCCGTCATCGCCGCCCATGCCGCCGATGTCTTGAGTCATAGTCAGCATGTCGGTTAGATCGTCGACGAGTGGCTACAAAGTGGGTGGTGGGTGGGCTTTGAATCTCTTCGTCGATCCGATCTCAACCATCCCGACCGCAGTCCGCCAGGTTCTCCGATAACGAGAGATGCTTTAGTGAGTTCGGATGTCGCCAAAGGGCGAGTGCTGAAAGATGTCTGCAGCGGTGAACTCCATGATCGGCGCCCAATCGGATTCGATTGGTAGGGGCGCAGGAGGTTCGTGGTCCGGCAAGGAGTCCGGCACCTCGGAGTCACGAGCTTTATAAGGGACAAGGTCGATTCGCCCATCGCCAGAGGTTGCAGCCCGAGGCGGTGTCCAGCCACCTCTCCTCGACCATGCGGTCGGCTCCGAATCGTAGGTCGGAGCGACTCATGTAGCCTCCAAGGTACTGTCCGGCGGTAGAGCTAGATCATGCCCATCGTGACAGTGCGGCACGCTCGGCTGTGGCTCGAATCCGTTGAAGATAAAGTCTCCGTGGATGTCGGCCGTGAAGTTTAGGCTTCCAAATCTGACCTGATGGCCAGGGGCGTAGCTTTCGATCTGCTCCAGATGGCCAAGTGAATTGGCCCGCAGTGCAATGCCTCCGAACACGAAGATCTGTCCGGGGAGAAAAGTCTCCCCCTGGACGGCGTTGTTGTTGATTGAAGGAGCCATCAAGCCTATCGGTGACGACACAGAGGAACTCTCAATAAAAGCACCAATGTCGTTGTCAAAACCGCGGATCTCGGTAGGGGGTCCCGAGCTGTGCGCCTAGGCGGATGGTAACAGGAGACAAGGGACACGATGTTTTTACCTGTGTTCGGGCCCTCTCGGTGGAGGTAAAACCCTACTCCTGCTTGATTGATATTGATGATATGGGTAGTACAAGAGTGGATCTACCACGAGATCAAGGAGGCTAAACCCTAGAAGCTAGCCTATGGTATGATTGTTGTAATGGTTGTGTCCTACGGACTAAGGCCCTCCGGTTTATATAGACACCGGAGAGGGCTAGGGTTACACAGAGTCGGTTACAATGGTAGGAGATCTGCATATCCGTATCGCCAAGCTTGCCTTCCACGCCAAGGAAAGTCCCATCCGGACACGGGACGAAGTCTTCAATCTTGTATCTTCATAGTCTTGGAGTCCGGCTGATGATGATAGTCCGACTGACGATGATAGTCCGGCTATCCGGACACCCCCTAGTCCAGGACTCCCTCACTAACCACAGCATTAAACATATGGGTTCATATCAACCCCTAACGAAGCAACCCATAAACTAGGGTTTAAGCTTCTGCCACTCTAGCAACCCATCATCTACTTACTAATTCCCTATGCCTTCCTCTAGGCCCAAATAATGGTGAAGTGTCATGTAGTCGACGTTCACATAACACCACTAGAGGAAAGACAACATACATCTTATCAAAATATCGAACGAATACCAAATTCACATGACTACTAATAGCAAGACTTCACCCATGTCCCCAGGGACAAACGTTACTACTCACAAAGCATATTCATGTTCATAATCAGAGGAGTAATAATATGCATAAAGGATCTGAACAATATGATCTTCCACCAAGTAAACCAATTAGCATCAACTACAAGGAGTAATCAACACTATTAGCAACCCACAGGTACCAATTTGTGGTTTTGATACAAGATTGGCTATAAGAGATGAACTAGGGTTTTGAGAGGAGATGGTGCTGGTGAAGATGTTGATGGAGATCGACCCCTCTCGATGAGAGGATCGCAGTGATGACGCTGGTGATGATTTCCTCCCGAGGGAAGTGTCCCAGCGAACAGCTCCGCCAGAGCCCTAGATTGATTCCGCCAAGGTTCCGCTCGTGGAGGCGGAGTTTAAATCCCGCAAGCTTGCTTCGATTTTTCCAGACAAAACCCTTCATACAGCAGAAGATGGACGCCGAGGCCCACCAGGGACCCAGAGATAGGGGGCGCGCCCTGGGGGGCGCCTGCCTCTGGACAGGTGTGGGCCCCCCCCGGCCTATTTCTTTTGCTCATAAATTCTTATAAAATCCAAAAAGTTGTTTCGTGGTGTTTCAAGATTTTTGGAGTTGTGCAGAATAGATTTCCAACGTTTGCTCCTTTTCCAGCCAGAATTCCAGCTGCCGGCATTCCCCCTCTTCATGGTAAACCTTGTAAAATAAGAGAGAATAACCATAAGTATTGAGATATAATGTGTAATAACAACCCATAATGCAATAAATAAATATTGATATAAAAGCATGATGCAAAATGGACGTATCACCTACCCCCATTCTATTATCAGTCTTAGGAGCACGACAGGCGGCATGGCCTTTGATGGTTGGCGTGCTATGCCACTGGTGCGACAGATGCGATGTTGGCTGCACCAAGGTCGGAGGAGGAGCATGTGTGCAGGGCTGAAAGCCTCGTCTACCTTTGGCCAGACCAATGATGGCGGTGTCTGCGGGTGTCGCTCGCCTTCATGAGGGCTTCGCCATGGTTGCTCCAAGTGAAAACTTTGATCCTTTGGGTCAGGCGATCGCGGCGCTGCTCTGGTATCACGCCCTTCATGAAGGGACCATCGTGGAGCCTATGGTACGTCGGCGCTCAGTCTCGTCTCTTTGCGGTGCTTTCTCACGGTTGAGAGCTTCATCGTCTTCATATCCACTTGGAGTTGAATGGAGTGGTGTGACTGGACCGAACCACCTTTATATCGGTGTGTGCAACCTCGTGTTGTATGGATTGTTTGTAGGGCCATTTATTTGCTTCTAACGAATTATTTACTCAGATTTGCCCCTAATTTCAAAGCATGCTCAAATTTGCCCCTCCGCCGTTAAGTCACTACTCAGAAATGCCCTTCCGTCCAGTCAAAGGCCTTTGACCGTCAGAGGCCCATGTGTATTGTAGCAGACGGAAAGTGCTACAGTATTGGACGGAAAGTGCTACAGTACTGTACGGAAGAGCATTTCTGAGTAGTGACTTAACAGCGGAGGGGCAAATTTGAGGATGCTTCAAAATTATGGGCAAATCTGAGTAGTGGGTTCGAGTTAGGGGCACAGATGTAAATGTCCCTTGTTTGTATGATGATCGTTGCTTTATATATAAAGCGGGGCGGAGAAAAACATAAAGGAGAACCTGGGTACCAGCGCACCCTATATGCAAAAAAAAAATAGTAATTCAAAAAAGTTTGAAAAATTCCAAATCTTTTTTCGTATTAAACATGACCAAGTATTGTAGTCGTATAAAAAGATTCGTCAGAGAATGACTTTCGTTGCATCCTGGGTCGAAGATTCAGCAAAAAACACTATATACGAGTACTATACACGCTATATTGTCGTCATAAACTTGTTTTTTTTTTTTGCGGTGAAGTTGATATGAATCATTTCTTGTCCTA